>JBCFYV010011172.1:82675822-83350836 GCA_039000515.1 Timema cristinae
CCTCGTAGTTGTGGGGGAATAATGCAAACTATACATATTATCTATTCTACATCTAAAATAGATACATTAAACAAAATAAATGACATTCTAAAATAATGTATTAGATAATAATATTTAAATGATATATTTAGATATATATATTTCATTTAAATATTATTATCCAATACATTTATTTATATATATATATATATATATATATATATAAAATATATATATAAATATTGCTATCCAATACATTTATATATACATATACATTTATATATAATTTAAATTTATTATCTAATACATTATTTTAGAATGTTATTTTATATATATATCATTTAAACCTTATTATCTAATACAAAATTTTAGGATGTCATATATATATATATATATATATATATATATATATATATATAGTAGGTGTGTATAGTTTTTGAAATTTTTCATGCTCCATAAAATGTATTCACGTACGTCAGGTTGAATACTAGTGCCTCAGAGCACATGAACGCCAATGCCGGTTACTGTTGATATGATGTGTATGTGTGTGTGTTTTATAAAGTGCATTTTAAATAACTACAATAATAAATAAATATTATAAAATTAAAATAACACATCCAACCGTTTCCAAATTACATCGTTTTTATAAATTCAGACTGTACAAGATCTGAATTCCTCTGTGTCGCCATTGTAATATATATATATATATATATATATATATATATATATATATATATATATATATATATATATATATATAAATAAAATCATTACATATATTTATGGAATTATATTTCTATTATTTTTATACACATTACAACTTTGGTTATATATATGAAACTATTTGATGCATCATTTCACTAATATTTCAAAAATATTTTTGTCCAAATACCTGACGATTTTTTGTTAAATTGATAATAAATTTAACTAACCCCGGGAGGTTTCTTGGTTAAATAAGCTGAGGATTATTTTCAATTATTCCATTCAGTGAAGCCCGCACCAATGTTCATGTGAACTAATGCGTCATGCTTGTAACAGATTAAATATGCTATTTACAGAAGGGTTGGAAATCGTACACAGCCGGGTACAATAAAGGGTTTTTTCAACATGTGATTTTCATTTCCCCTATCCACGTTAATGAGGGCGAGTTTCATAAAAAATACTTCATAATACCTCATTTATTCTTAAATAATCTTAGTACTAACCATAAGAGTAAATAAAACTTTAGTAAATCCCCATTAACATATTTTTTGAATATAATAAAAATAAACTATTTAACTTGACGTATAAAACTTGTCTGCAAACAACACAAATTTAAAATAAAGCGATTTAGATGCTCTGTTGTTTGAATATTTATTTAAAGCTATAAATGTTTAAAAAGGGAGTTTTATTCGTAGCGTCAACACTTCACTAAGTGAGCGTGTGTGTGAAGTACAATTTATTGGAACAGAAACGCCACCAAATTTAAACCCTAGGCTACTATTATTGCGTTTAATAATTCCGTCGTTTCCATTCCCTCTAAAACCACTGGACATAGATTAGAATTTTTATTAGGATATGCTATGAGATATTTCTAAAAACTGAGTTCTATCAGACATTATTTTAAAAATCAACTTAAGTAATTACACCATTATTCAGTATTAAATTAAATACATAACAAAATAATATTTTTACCAGGATGTCTTAAGTGTTCTACATAATCACAGAGTTTATAAAGAAAGTTAAGCCATAATTGCTTTATTTAACTATAAACAGATAGCCCAAACTTCATTTATAAGGTATTTTAGCAAAAAAAAAAAAACGCCAGATATCAGAATATTTATTTAAATATACCATAGAATAAAACCAAGATAGGGCCTCATTGCGCTTATAAACGGGCACCCTAACCACTAATTCACGGGTAAGAGGAATTTAGTTAGCTACCTTCAGAGTAATCTTAGTTTAGTTTTTTTTTAAAAATACGCTCGGTGAAGCAGAAAAATCAAGACTCAATCTTCTTACTGACAAACCACTAGGAAAGGGAAAATAATATAAACATTTTTATCTGTAAATTTATTTTTTGATATAATTTTTATTTACCAAGTATAAACCAGCGTAAGAATGAGCAGGATTAATTAAAAGTATAGATTATTTTAGTACCTGCATGTTCGATTGGAATCTCGTTCTATTCCGACCAAGAAGTACTCATTATTTAGTATTTACTTGGCATACGGTAAGATTTATTCGGATGATACCACGCATGGGATTCCATGCTATAAAAACCTTCTTACAACAAATGCTTTTGAGTATATTTAGGGTGACCTGGTGGTCTAGGGGTAAGGTGTCAGACTTCTATGCTGGCGGCCGGGGTTCAATCCTCGGTCACGGCAAAGATTTATCTGATTACCAAACCCTTCCTTCACCTCTGATAAGACTTCTTGTGAATGTGGGGAATGCCAGGCCACCACCGTGGTTCGGATTCCACGTTAAACTGTAGGTCCTTCATTTCATCTCACAATCACCCTTCCATTACACATTAGCGTAAGTGCGTATAACCCGAATGGGTAGTAAGACGCAGTGCTAATAATAATAATAATAATGATTATATTTTAGGGTGACCTGGTGGTCTAGAGGTAAGGTGTCAGACTTCTGTGCTGGCGGCCGGGGTTCAATCCTCGGTCCCGGCACAGATTTATCTGATTACCAAACCCTTCCTACACATCTTACAAGACATCTTGTGAATGTGTGGAATGCCAGGTCGCCACCGTGGTTCGGATTCCACGTTAAACTGTAGGTCCTTCATTTCATCTCACAATCACCCTACCATTACACATTAGCGTAAGTGCGTATAACCCGAACGGGTAGTAAGACGCGGTGCTAATAATAATTATATTTTCACAACTTATTACTGCCTGTCCCCGAATAACTGTATTTAACTAAGCTGATAGAGTAGGGATGAAACATTTAGAATTTTAGAATAAATTTAACTTCATTCACGTGAAGTGAGAGAATATTATTTAAGAAAAGTCACCCTCAATTTTCTCAGCCGGAATTTGAATCCCAACCTCATCACGGAAAGTCAAGACTATAAAAGCCTGATATGTATTCCTCATGCGCAGTGATGCGGGTAAAGCAGTTTTAAAGGAATACAAATATGACTCTAATTATTACAATAAACTAGGATTTTGACAGGAGTAACATTTATTAAGAGAAACAAATCAACAAAAGTTTTGTGACGAGGCTAATATAATAATTTCTTCAAGTTGAATATCAATTAATGCATTTCTATAACATTACATAAAATTCAAGTGCTGTAATTTTTTGTGTTAGAAACTATACATAAAGTATCATATATTAAGTACGCATAAACACAAATTATAAGACATTTTTTAAATAAATGTACAGTCAAAACATTTTTCATTATGATACTTGTTGATGTTACAGGATTATTTTGTTTGCTTATTATTTTTAATATGTATCTGCTCTTTTCATGAAATATTTGAAGTGTATATTATTGATGATTTATTGAAACTTTTATAATTATGTTGACTGAATGTGATTAAACATTCTGAATTAGTAATGCAAAAAGTATTTCATGAGTTTTATTATTAAAATCGAGGATTTAAATATTTTAAAAGATTATTATGAGTTTGTTATGACGGTCGGTTTTTACCCGAGGAAGTATGTGGTTTAAAATTATTTTTAGCATCCGAATTCTGGTTAGGTTTACTGAGGGTATTTTTTCCTAAATAATTTTCCACTTTTCTTCTAAGCATGTGTGGGTACACCTCCTCTGAATCCAACCTTTCTCATCCCTAACACATTAGTTTAGTTAAAAAAATATGTATACAATCCAAATGGGTAATATGACGTGGTATTAGAAAAAAAAATCTAAAGTGGTTGATATAAATATTATAATAATGTGGGAGGTTGTCATCAATATCTTTGTTCTAGAATTATTATGAATATTAAGTCTCAGATATCACAGCAATTTTCCTTACAAAACACTAATACATTTTGTTAAAATTATTTTCAAAAGTGATAGGTGCAGGCTTAAACTTCACAATTAATGTTTATTTAACAAATATATTTAAAATATAATAGGATATTCTATATTTAACACTTATAACAGTTATTTCTACGCCACGTCTTAATACTCATACAAAATATCCTGATTTAATAACGCTTGTAGAATAGTGATTATAAAGTTCGAGCTTCAAGGAAATATACCCTCATTTGCGTCACCGGCTGACAAAACTAAATGATATTGACGTTTAGTCCATCTACCCAAAAATGCTATTCTTAGAAAATACTACTAAATAAAAACTAAAAATATGATAAAAACAAATAGTAAATAAGAAAGAATGGGGGTGAAGGGATGACATGAAATAGTACAGGAAGCACGACTGAGGTAGTATGGGCATGTAATGAGGATGGAAAATTATATGATACCAAAGAAAATTATGGTAATGAAGAATGTAGAAAAAAGACCACAATGGACGCCAAGAAAGAGATGGGAGGAGTGGATAATAGAAAGTGTAAAAGTGAGAGAAGAGGAATAGAAGCAAACTAAGGAGGAAGTATTGTGTAAGTATAGAGGAAAACGCAAACATTTTACTAAACGTAGCCAACCACTGGAGACATTTGATTATGTTGATGATTATTGTGATGATTAAACATGGCACTTATTTTTTTACTTAAATACCATTTTTAATGCGTAGTATTTAAGCCCTACGTAACAAAATCCATGTTCAAAATATAATAAAAATATTCGGCCACCATAACCGGGCAACGCCATACCTTATAATAACATATATGAGTCATAAATAGTTTTATCGCATCATTTTGAGGCCCTCAAGAAAGAAAGAGACCTATAGAGCACTCCTAATAGACGAGACAATCCAATTCCAAGCCCACGGTTTTGAAACGTGATTGGAATATTCAACTAGTTCCCGACACCTCGACAAACCAATTACAGTCTTACTCTGCTTCGTGGGGAAAATATTTTATTTCAGCAAGAAATATCCAAGCATTATCCTAGCTTGGAAACTTATATGATCTAAGGCAGCAATACTCAAATCTGCTACAGGGATATTTTTATTTTAAAAATTTGACAGTCAATTTCTACGTATTTGTCCAAGACCTCCGGATCAATCAAAACGCTGTTCTATGAATACATAGATTCTTCTTCTTCTTCTTCTTCTTCTTCTTATTATTATTATTATTATTAGCACCGCGTCTTACTACCCGTTCAGGTTATACGCACTTACGCTAATGTGTAATGGTAGGGTGATTGTGAGATGAAATGAAGGACCTACAGTTTAACGTGGAATCCGAACCACGGTGGAGGCCTGGCATTCCTCACATTCACAAGTTGTGATTAATACACATCTTGTCAGAGGTGAAGGAAGGGTTTGGCAATCGGATAAATTTGTGCCGGGACCGAGGATTGAACCCCGTCCGCCAGCATAAGAGTCCGACACATTACCCCTAGACCACCAGGTCACCTACCATAGATTCTTAAAGTCAATACTGTTTTCCAACCTATGGCCAGGGTCAGTTTTTTCTATCGATTATAGATGCCCAGCTATTTGTATTTATTTATTTTTTAGATTACTATGGATTATTTAACAGATTAATATAGTGGGTAATAGAGAAAAGCATTTTGAGGAAATGCATCCAAATTGTCTTAGAGGTGTGGTAAGAAAATAAAAATGATGGATCACATGTAGATAACCACCCAAAATGTAGCCAGCATGACTTGGTGAGACTTTAGGCCGGGTCTTTTTATCTTGGGGTTTGCCACCATCGAAAACATTGCTATGAGGTCTGTGACTACCAAAAATATTTTGATGGGGTTTGCGACCAACTAAAATATTTCGATGGGGTTTGCGACAAGCTAAATATGTGATGGGTTTGCGACATCGAAATCATTGTGTTGGGGTTTGCAATCATCGAAAACATTGTGATGGGGTTTGGTTTGCGACCACTTAAAACATTGTAATGGGGCTTGCGACCACTGAAAACATTGTAATGGGGTTTGCGACAACCGAAAACTTTGCTATGTGGTTTGTTGCCACCGAAAACATCGTGATGGGGTTTGCGACCACTGAAAACATTGCTGCCACTGAAAACATTGTGAGAGGGTTTGCGATCACTGAAAATTTTGTAATGGTGTTTGCAATCATAAAAAAACATTGTGATGGGGTATGCAATCATCGAAATCATTGCGATGGGGCTTGGAGTTACCGAAAACATTGTCGAACGTATAATATAGTCCAACCTAAACTAATATACATGACCTAGCCACCTGCACTAAAGGGATGGGGCAGGTCTGTACGTAAAACTCAGTAATACATTTCTTTCAACTGCAAATCCTCCAAATCGATAAACTCATAACCAAATCTCCATCAACTTAAAGAAGTCCCGTCAGCCGACAAAACTCATGATAGCAAACCCAACACCATTTCACTAGTGAGTTTAGCTAGACCTTCCTGTCAACGGCCTTATAGACTGAGTGACCACCGGCTCATGTAAAATTACCCTCTTAGCCAAAATAACTGGCTCTCCTTGAAACGAAAAGATTTGCCAAACTAACTGGTTCTAACAATGTAAAATATTTAGATGTTTTTTTATTATTGGAGGAATCCATTCTACATTATTAGGCTTCACTGTATAAAGTGTCGGTACTATGAAGTGGGATTTTCATTTTAAAAAGATTTTGAAACAAAGTTGGTTGAGCAGAGTAGATTGAGAAAAATTATACCTCTCTCATATTTAATATATTGGATTAGATTATGTGGAAAGCCCAAACGAGTAATAAGATTTGAAGCACGGGGGGAAAATATTCACGAGTTGTGAAAGCAAGCAGTTTATTATCAGTTTGGTCTCAGCCGTCAATCACCCTATATGTGTCTTAATACACTAAAATAATGTATTCACAAAAATAATGGTTAGTGAATAAAATAAAGATCATAAGAACTCTTAATGATCACAAGTTTCAAGTAGTTGTACTAAAATGTATCATTTGTCGAATAATTTCATATATATATGGTATTTAACTTACACTTTCTGAACTGACTGATTATATCAGCACACGATAATTTCTATGAGCAAGAGCGAAAGGGCGAACCAGTTTTTCTGGGAAAGGTATTTTCACGTTCCGTCATATCCCCGCGTGTGAGATGTATTGTATGTACTGACACATACACTAAAATAATGTATTTACAAAAACAGTGACTCTAGTAAATAAATACAAATCATAAAGCACCCTTAATGATCACAGGCTGTAAGTAGGTGTTGTACTAGAATTGTTAATAAGTATTATCATCTGTCATAGCCCCACGTGTAAGTTTTATGTACAGACACAACTCGTGTATGTTGGGAAAGCGCAACTTTTTTCATTTTAGTATTACACTAAACACAATATCATGCAATTTTTTTTGTCTCCTTTTCCTCATGAAGAATGGAACCCAAAACTTCGTCGACCGTGAATGACTGGGCCGGCAAATAACAACGGCCATTATTATTCATCTCATAATGCTTGCAATGGGGACGAATCTGTATGCACGCGCTCTCTACATACACACTCACATACGGCAGACATACATGCAGGGAACACAAACATCTCATTTCACTTTCATGGGGATCAGTTTATTCATAGAGAAAATCATTATGTGACACTATTTATTTAGAAACCGTCCCCTTGTACGCAAGTGGATAGAGAGAGAGAGAAGCCGGTTGGCGTGCTTGGATCTGAGCAAGGAAGTCCAGTTTCGATTCACGAGCAGGTGTTCTGGATAGGACTAATTTACTAGCCATGTTTCACGTTTTAATAACCATCTGGTATTTTTGCAGACCTACTCAAGTTGAGAGAATAAGGAAGGTATAATTTGATTAAATGTATCCTCATTTGAGTGGAGAAAGAGTGGGATCACATTATAGAAACGCCCGTTTCCCCTCATGCTGGGATTCGAACTCCGATTCCCACTTCACCGGAAATCCAGCTACAACCGGATGAGAGATTTTTTCACGGAGAGCCATCTACCATAATATTTTTAAATCATGTCTATTTTGGACTATATTTTGACTATAACATCTACACAGCTGAGCCCGTGGACAAAGGCGCCAATCTGGTGATTTTTGGTTTTTCCGGCGATAAGCAGATCTGGCTTCTAATATAAGCGAGTGTACTTAGCTGTTTTATCCTAATTTATAATCCTACTCTCCCTCCCCGGAAATGCGATTGCACTTCCTCTAACTCCTAGCTTCCTCAACCCTACATCACTAGTGTAAAATACATGGTTAGTCCGGACGGGTAGTAAGTGGTGGAGCGCGGAAAAATAATGTAGGACCATTGTTATGCTTATCATGAAATAAACTCCAGCCCCAATAGAATATATATCATTTTACACAAAATGAAGATATAGTTCAAAAACGGATAAATAAAAATAAAGTAGAGATTAAAAAAAAAACTAGCTCAGCTTAGGAAGAGTTATCATCAAGTTTCGGAAGTCGTTGGGTACTCCCGAGCACGTGTGGTACACAACAAGACCCATTCAAAGCCAGCACAGGAAACAGGATCATAATATAAAGGATACACGTACAGTGTAGGATAAAGCTACTTCCGGTTTTTTAACTATGGGTTTTTTGAGTCAAAATTGAGTAGAGCCACTTGTTGAAAACACTAAATTTACTATAGCCGAGTGGGAATGAGCCTTGATCTCATGGGTAGAGTCTTTCACACTAACATTACATCAGATTCTTTTGGTAATTAAAACCGAATGAAAAAATTGTTGATCTAAGTACGTTAACTTTTGTGTCAAAGCGCCTATAAACATGTGTTTTTTTTAAAATTAATTTGTAGTCAAGATCCATAACTTATCTGCTATGCAATATTGTTGTTTAATAGCTTGAATTTAATTAAGAATTATATTATTATTATTATTTATTATTAGCACCGCGTCTTACTACCCGTTCGGGTTATACGCACTTACGCTAATGTGTAATGGTAGGGTGTTTGTGAGATGAAATGAAGGACCTACAGTTTAACGTGGAATCCGAACCACGGTGGAGGCCTGGCATTCCTAATTAAGAAATAAAATCTAATCAAGAATTAGTTTTAATCTGTTCGTTTAACACAAAATAAATAATGACTATGGATAGCTTTGAGAAAATTCCATCACTTTAAAGTGAGATGAAATGAATACATATATATCTGGTATTGAAAACGGCCTCCTGGTCACTTGGTAGGGTCTCAAACGGCGACTTCTTCATCAACGAGGGCCGAGTGCAAAGCAAATCAAGTGCCCTTGAACACTTGGCTACCTACCTCGGGTATAAACACCGGTGGCCACTTTCCATTTATTTAACTGCCCAAATTAATACCTTAACCCACCTGTAGCCCTACCCTCCCCCCTCTTCTCTCCCTCAACCAGAACTTGAGTATTAAAATGTACTTCATCAAACTAAGCATCCTAGTATATATAATTATACTTCTTCCCTTGACTGTACACTGAACAGGAGACACAAAGGTATATGTGTGTGTGTGTTTGTGTGTGGTACACGGCTACACAGTTTCAGGTCATAAACAGCAGTCATAAATATCACGTGACTACGAGACGCTGTCCGCCGTAAACTTCAAGTAAGGCAGACTGAGAATATACTCACAAACTCGAAAACTGAGTATTTGGAATATACAAAATGTATAATTTACCTATTAAAAATAATTACTTTGTAATCAAAATAATGTTGTCAATAGATTATTACATCGGAGGTTGCTTGAACAGTTTAAAGTTCTGGGCCTTGTTACCGACAGGGTTGTCTTAGGGTTATGTTTTCATACTGACTTTTTATTTTAAGGTTTAGGCTGTTTAGGCTGTCCAGGCTGTCAGCAAATTTAAATTTATTGGGTGGGAATAATAAACATGAAATTTGAAGGAGGTGCACTTTAATTTGAGTGGAGGGAGAGTAAGAAAGCCATTTCAGAAATGTACTCTTTGCACCAAGCTCCCGTCGGAAAAGAGTAAGGGCTTTGAGACCCAGCTAGGTGCTGTGAGAAGGTGGTTTTCCTCGTGTGACTTTTAGCTGAAATTTTCTCACGCTTTCCTGAATGAATGCACTTTCTCTTATATACCCTCCTCATCACTGCTCCTTTGATACAATTTTTAATAAACCGTGTTAAACATATTAGTAGCCCAAATACAATTCATGGCATACATTGATGCTGTTTTGTATGTCTAGGGTTGTACTTATACTAACAGAACAACAACACTCAATCATACAAAATGCCCATACCTCTCCAGTTTGGTGTCGCCCAGTATACATAGCGAACAGCTAACACCTGCCTCGCAACAACAATACCAGACGCTCTTTGGAGCATAGGAGGTCTAATGTCTGTTCACGGTAGGATTGACTTCTGAAAGGCCTTTTTCCCTACCATAAATCTATTAAATAGTAGGATATTGGTAGGAAAAAGACCTTCAGAGAGTAATTCCTACCGTGAATGAATATACACCCCAAGCACCTTTCACGGTATAGCCTATCCTGGCATTGGTGTTTGGGTGTAGGGCAATATTACAAGCTTACATTATCAGGCTTTACCTAGAGACCAGTGGCGGCTCGTGGCAAAATTTGTGGGGGTGCTATTCCAGAAAATGTTTAGCCTTTGTTTTAAAATTGTGTAAAAGGAAAAAAAACATGTATAAAAAGAAAGTTTATTCAGGAACATGATAAAATCTTAAAACTTAAAATGTTACAGTTCAAACTTGATCTATTCATTTTAAAATGAAATCCATTCTTCTTATTTTAATTTGTGTAAAATGTTCAGTAATTTTCTCCTTGATCCACGGATGATAACTGAGGAAATGTCTCTACATTGAAAGCACTGCGAGCGCATTTGGTGTTTTTGTTAAATAAAAGAACGAAAAAAAAATTAATCAAATAGAATAGATGGAAGCAGAATAATAATCTAATTCTACCCTCTTCTACACTTTATCACATTCAAGAATATGGTACACGGTTTTTAAACACAACACACGCTGAGTAAAAAAAACTTCCACAAATACACCAGAGCTGGCACTGAGAGAGCAACAGTGCTCTCTACCTGGCAGTCCCATCTTCCTCCCCACCCCCTCCTATATGCGCATGCGCACAACAGTCAAACACCACGTCGCTGGCACTGCGAAGCGCACAGTTCCATACAAACATTTTTGTATATTTTTCATAAACTGGGGGATGGCTACTGAAGTACTGACATTAAGCTTAAGGAATATATATTGTATTACAAAAATAAATAAAGAATTAAAGAAAAAAGGACTCATTATATTAAATGCTATCGATAATATCAAGTGGAAATAGGGGGTGCTGCAGTTCTGCAGTGCTATAGACTTTAATAATATTACTTGACATTTTAAAAATGTAGGCTATGTTTGTGTAGTACCTAATACTATATGTAAACCCTAGTTTATGTTTTATCGTTCTCTGTGACTTAGGCTGTTTGCATATTTACTCTCATAAGGATGACGACATTTAGAGAAAATGTACCTACATTCTTGTGGATAAACAATGGGAACTAGAGTGAATAATACCAGTGTATAATGACCTCTCCTTTACCGGAAAATCAAACCAGAATGATGTTTTTGTCCATATGCCCACGATTTGGGTCAGACTGTAATATAATCGTGAATTATATATTGATTGTTTGTATCACTGCTTCCTTGTACTTGTTCGAGCTATAAGGATAATAATATGATAATTAGTCTAATAGCGTGAGCATGAGGAAGGAAGCATTTTAGAGGTAATCTATCCGAATTTTCGTGGATGGAGAGTCGGGAGCAATTTAGGAACCCTCAACAGACCTGACCGGGATTAAAACCCCAATATACCCATTATTAGCGGGCCACTCACCCGCTTCGGTGGCCACATAGTCTGCAACGTGATACTCTCACAGTAGACTAGAATGATAGTGACGGGGAGATTGAGGTTCGAATTTTGATTGGGTGTAATAAATGGATTTACACTTTCCCTCTACGCAAATATGGGTACACTTCCTATAAATAAAACCTTCCTAATCCCTAAAACTATTACTATAATTAGTACATAAACATATAACCCGAACTGGTAGTAGGTCGTGGTGCTATAAAAAAAAGGCCAATCTAACACGAGAGTGACGCCTTAGAACATTCGACCAATGAAGCGGGTCTACTTTTATACTGACGGCGACCAAGTGCAAACAAGTTAAGTGTTTTAAAATAGTTAATACCACAGGCAAAACATAATGATCATAATTATAAAAAAATAAGTGGCTTATATAGGCCTACAAGGTCAAGCCTATTAATGTCTAATTGTAAAATTAAATACAGTTCTTTAATGGGAATAGCACTCAATAACTTTCCTCTTATCTAAATATTGATATTTTTTATAGGTACTAAATAGAATTAGCAGGGTTTCAAGCTTCTGAGAATAATTTTTAAAGAACTCCGAATATCTCTTCGCTACCTTGCCTGGTTATCTGCAATAGGCATGTAGACTGAAAACGTTGAGTGTATATACTTTCAACGCTGAAAATATGTTCTAATAAGGACTTAAAAGTCATATAATGAAAATGGCCATTGATTATCACGGTGTAGGATTTCCCTCATTAGTAGACTTGCATACTTGTCAGGGATATGAGTGGATTGAGGTTCGTATTTGTTCGGGCTCGTTAGGTGGCCGTTGCTCAGTTTCTCTTGCCATAACAGAATGTGTAATTAGTGTGCACTAATTAGTGAAGTTAGTGATTGTTAAAGATTTGTACGAGGTTTACCTTGAGCTTCTTCATAAATGCAGCCTCAGCTTCTGTGACCTTGTGTTTATAAAAAGACCTTTAAATACGTCCAATAAAAATAATAGGTGTATCAAAAAGGGGCCTTCTACCCGCAGAAGCTGTGGTCACGTGGTGAAAGGTGTATTGTTTGTAATGGAATGGATTTCCAGTGAAAGGAGGTGAGAGGAGTTTACCATCCACGTGTGGCTTATTATTGTGGTTTTATCATCCTCTCCCTTGCTGCAGTAGGTACATTTCTTCTAAATACCTTATGCAAACCTAGCACATGGATTAAGCCATTATATGAGTATATTCCTCGCCTTAAAACATAAAAACAATAGTCTCCAACGTTAGTCACGTGGACTGTATGCCAAGTTCATCTTGTCTAGCTTACCGGTTTCAAAGGGGGAGAGAGATGGTCAGGGTTCAAATCCCTGCTGGGTATACTGGAGGTGTTGTTCCTAAATGGTTTCCCTCTTTCTTTCTTTATGCACATGCTTGTCTAAATATCCTCTTCTCCCTCCTATCATTATTATTATTATTATTATTATTATTATTAGCACCGCGTCTTACTAAACGTTCGGGTTATACGCACTTACGCTAATGTGTAATGGTAGGGTGATAGTGAGATGAAATGAAGGACCTACAGTTTAAAGTGGAATCCGAACCACGGTGGAGGCCTGGCATTCCTCACATTCACAAGATGTCTTGTCAGAGGTGAAGGAAGAGTTTGGTAATCAGCTCCCTATCACACCAATGTATATTATATACAATGGACTTCACTTATTGTGATTACTTCTGGACACAGTTTATTTGATAACAATAACAGATAAAACAAGGGTTAAGCTGCTATGCGCTGTTTGCTGGTGACGAACATAAATGTTTACATAAAAGTTAGAAGTGAACGAGGAAACACTATCATGCAAGAATAGTTTGGGTGGTCTGTCAACCATTTCATGGAGAACGTTATCAATTTTCCTTAGCACCACTAATATAACTGATCAGGTTATACGCATTAGTATTGATTACACTAATGAGTTAGAGATGACATTATGTATTCAGAGGAATTGTACCAGAATTTTCGTGGGGCCAGAGTGGTAAACCATTTAGAAAACTCCCCATCCGGGATTCGAGTACCGATTTCACTTGGATCGGTAGCCTAGTCTATTGCGAGAGTGACGCCTTGGACTTGGAAGCTTAGACAATGCGGCCACTAAATTAGGTAAGTAAGCAAATTATTATTTATCAAAGTCATTGGGGATTACACAACTAAAACAATATAAAAGACATTTTCTCGTAATACATGATGAACACCATTAAAAAGAAAAGAAAGAAAGTATATCAAATAAGAGAGTGTATTAAATTCAGGAATCAGAAAAATTGTTTTAAAGTTTATTGTCTATTGTCTTCCTCTAAAGTTCAATAATAAAATGTTAGTATTAATAATGCTTGTATAAATCCGCTGATCTGTGCTGTACTCTACGTCGTAACACTTCTTGAGCCTGTCGCATCTCTAGCAATTTGCTAGCGGCGGTTTAGTGGTTTCATGGGCATCCTCTCCTTTTTAGTATTTTTTTTTTCCTCTTGCAGTTGAAAGATACAAAGAAACACGTGAAATGAGTTGTTATGCATTATACTTATTTTAACGACTTCCACTACACACGGAGCAAGGCTGCCGTGGAAAAAAAACTATATATAGTGATTACTAAGAAGCAAATTCTCAGGCACCAAATTCTTTTAAATAGGCAAGCAAATAGACATTGAATATATGGAATTTAGGCACCAGAATATACAATTAAATAAAAAAAAGCACACGATGAGCAATGTATAATTGATTTTACTACCTACTACTACCTACAACTGATTCTCATATATTTTAGCATCATGACTCACTATCGTTCGGGTTGTACGCATATGTGCTAATTACGCTAGTCTATTAGGGGTTAGATAAGTAAAATTTAAAGGAAGTGTATCTGAATTTGCGTGGAAGGAGAGTGAAAAACCATCAGGTAAAAATACAATAAGCAAACCGGAACAAGATTAGATTCTTGATCTTTCCACCATTGGAAGTCCAATCTACTTCGACACGTTCGAACACCGAAGCTGGTCACATGCTTTTAAACATGAGATATTTTTTATACATTTTCAATAGGGAAATAAGCTATATTTTCAAAAAGAATGTTATTTATAATTTGAAAATCTGATTTTTACTTCAGTCCGACACTTACATCAGTCGTTAGCGTAATTACTACTGAGATAAGGTTCCGGGTTCGATTGCCGACATGGCCGAAAAATTTATCAGTGGTGAAATATGGGTTTAGCCTTTCACAGTGATGAATTAACGGGTGGGGACTGGATGTTGTGCCTGTCTTAGTCTTAAACTAGATTATAAGGTATATGAAGCTATGACAGGCCTAGCAAGCCGGGAGGGGAAAATATATGGCTGGAATGAATAAACTACACAGGCCACAGCCCGGAAACAATAATGGATGTAAAGTAGAGTAAGTTCTTACTTCATATGATGTCAAGGGACAAAATTTCAAATTTTCCGTGTCCGAAGAAGTTGAACTTTTATCCTGCAACGGCATGCCGTTTCCTGCCAAGATATCTTCCCCTGCTCCCATTGTCCTCCACAATACTTACGCTCATTGAAAGATATCTGACAAGTATCGATTTTAAAACCTACAGTAGCCCCATGGCTTCTTTGGTGCTCTCTGACAGCTAACAGCTGATAGCTAAAAGCTTTTAAAAGTTACCAGACCAAATTATGTATCCCTACGCTGAACCATATGATCTGCAAAAACATGGGTTTAGCAGCTGTCACTTATGACAGTCAAGGTTTAGGTATAAACCTAAATGTTGACTGTCAGAAGTCAGCGGTGAGCTGTCAGTCAGCACCAAAGAAGCCATGGGGCTACTGTACTCAAAACAAGTAAGTTACAGCTTACAAATTCTAAGTAACTGGACCCTCTTTCAGCAGAAAATGCATGGTGTACGGAAATAAGAGAGGCCAAATCCTAAATAGAAGTGTTAGGGCTTTAATTCATAAAAAAAGGCGAAAACCGAGAGAATAGGCAACTATAGGCACTATAAAATCAACAACATATTGTATTCCTAATAACATGAAATGCATATATTTCTCAACTGCATATGTTTTACGATCAAGGAAAAGAAAATGAAAATAGCCAAAATCCGGTTCCTATTGATTATAATAACCGTGTTTCTTTTCATGTATATGTCTGCCCTGGACTTCATAAAAGCAATCAGTGATTGCAATAGACGGCGTTAACTGTATATACCAAACCCTTCCTTCACCTCTGACAAGACTTCTTGTGAATGTGGGGAATGCCAGGCCTCCACCGTGGTTCGGATTCCACGTTAAACTGTAGGTCCTTCATTTCGTCTCACAATCACCCTACCATTACACATTATCGTAAGTGCGTACAGCCCGAATGGGTAGTAAGAAGTGGTGCTAATAATAATAATAAATAATAAATAATAATAATAACAATAATAATAATAATAACAACAATAATAATAATAATAATAATAATAATAATAACTGTATATATATATTAGCGAGCGGCCTTTAAGGATAAAGAGACACGGTGAAAAATAATCAACCTTACATGTTTTTTAGTACTTCAAAAAAACTGCTTGTAGAGTAGAATAAAACATAAATTTTAAAACAATCTAGGTACTGATTACTTTATTTTTAATATCCAGAATTAAGTAAAGTGTCTAGCAAAATGGTTTCTCCAAACTACTTCCATCTCCCACTTTTCTTCTTTATTTTCCGCATCAAAGAGTGTAGAATGTTGGCACAATTCTTTTATACAGCAGGCTATAAAATATTACATTATCTTTGATGCAAAACAAAATAAGGGAGAGTTGTTAGAAAGCCTTTTTTCCACCCACCTGAGCCTCGATGATGGTAGACGTATGGCAAACTATATTTAATATGGTAAGGCACTACATTTAACCATTGGGATATTATCAAGTTCTAATAAGCTTTTTATATTATATTTAATTATTTTATACACAAATTCTTACCACAAATCTGTTCTTTTAGTATTTAATCACACCAATGGAGTAAGGAAATAAGCCTGCATTTGCGTATAGGGGAGTGGGACACTATTTATGAAAAAACACCCTCCAGTAAAACTCATTGGGACTCGATCTCCAGCCTCCCCGTTTTTGAAAACCATAAAGATGAGCTTGACGTTTAGTGCGCGTGCCCACCAACGCCAAAGAGATATATTTATATTTCAACCCGATGGAGTGAAAGTTTTCAAATTGAGTACAAAATAGATTTTAGGTATTATGACTAAAGAGGCACTTAACATTGTTTGTGGTGATTTTATTTTGGGACACCATCCATCTAACCAGTCAGCCCTCACCTGATGTCCATAAACTCTGGAGAAAACCAGCTTTTATCCAAACCGTATTCAAACTTCTCTTTAAAATTAGTTTGGTTTAGGTAAGATACCATTTAGTGAAAAGCTAGCTTTTAATCCAAAGTGGGCTCAAACTGCTCTTTCAGATTAGGTTGGTTTAAGTCTCCTACTATTTGAGGAGAGTTATCTTTTAATCCAATCCGGATTCAATCTGCTATTTCAAATTAGGTTGGTTTAAATCCTCTTCCCTTTGAGGAGATTTATCTTTTAACCCAGCCCTGATTCAAACTGATCTTTCAAATGAGGTTGGTCAAGATCTGACACTTGATTACCAAGCAATCCTGACCTCTATCTTATACCAAAATATTATATCTCCTGCCCAAATGCATTAAGATAAGGTTCGCTAGCCAAGGGAGCGTATACATTAGTCATCAAAACTTTTAAATTCATTTTTAGTCTCCAAACATAAATTGAACCTAGGTCATCAATTGTAGTGATCCTAAATAATTTCATTGTCTGTATATTTGAGACCTAAAATGGTCTGTTTTGTTTAGTAGCCTGTAGACTATCTCGGAAAAACCCTCTCCGTTCCGTCACACCAGAGCACGGTTGGTTTACCTTCCAGGTAAAGTTACGACAGCGTATTAAACATATATTTTTTTAACATGAGAGGATGGGGGGTTTAGCAAGTCATCATGTAATTCTTGAAACATCCTTGTGGTTTTTATCGTTTATCTGAGTTACCAGTTACTTTAACTCGTTTTATTGCTTCAGAAAAAACATGCCATGAGAGAATTCACTTGAAATAGTGGCGGACCTGGAATGATCAATATTTTCATTTACTACATGATTACGAAACATAATTTTCTCAAACACTGCACATAGTGTATATCTTTTGTCCCGTACACACGACAAATTTATCCATATATAATTCAACACAAGTAAACTATTATCATGTTAACGACAAACTATCATGGCACTATCACTATCACTATCACTATCATGATCACTTGATCATAGTTTGAAAGTGACGCAGGTCCAAATTTTCAGCGATATTTAGAGTTCAAACGCATGCGCAGGAGTTACACGTTGTCTTAAACTAGCAAAATGAACAGGGATTTCCCTGTATTTCAAACAAAATTAAAATGGTATAATTTTGTTTGAAAAAGGTTTGAGGGAAGTGGTTTTAATTAAATGTATTTGATAGATATATTTATTACTTTAAAACATACAAGTCTATTACAAAATATACTTTGAACTTTTAATTTACGCATACACAAATTAAATTATGAAAATAAGGAATTTTGTCAACTTAGCTATTTCCAAAACAAGAATGAACGCTATGTTCGTGTAAGTGCGCGTCATATATAGTAGTTAATCTACTGTTATTTTGTTGTAGTTGTTATCATTTGATTGTAAATTAATTTAATGAATTAGTAAGTTAAACACCATACAAGTTTGTCCAGCCCATATTTAAAATCTGATATTTGATCAGTGCAACGCCAAGCATGTTGATCATACTTAAATCAATCTTATTTATGGTTGAGTACGATGACATTCAAGTATGTCCCACCTATAGTAAATTTTTTTTAGCACTGCGTCTTACAATCTGTATGTATTAAATACGATAATGGTTTTAGATCTGAGAAAGGTAATATTTATTGGAAGTTCACCCGCAATTGCGTGAAGAAAGAGTGTAAAACCATTTTGGAAAATCACCCTCAATACACCCGACCAAGATTCGAATCTCTATCATCAGGAGTCTAGTCTTTTGCAAGACCATGCGGCCAATAAAGCGGGCTATAATCAATTTATTAACTGACATACTGGTAAGAGCAACGCCTTGCAAGTTTATCCTTCCTATAGAAAATTATCTGACAGGTAAATGCAGTGCCATGCAAGTTTGGCCTTCCTATAGAAAATTATCTGACAGGTAAATGCAGTCCCATGCAAGTTTGCCCTACCTATAGTAAATTATCTGACAGGTAAATGGAGTTCCATGCAAGTTTATCCTTCCTATAGTAAATTATCTGACAGGTAAATGCAGTGCCATGCAAGTTTGGCCTTCCTATAGTAAATTATCTGACAGGTAAATGGAGTTCCATGCAAGTTTATCCTTCCTATAGTAAATTATCTGACAGGTAAATGCAGTGCCATGCAAGTTTGCCCTACCTATAGTAAATCATCTGACAGATAAATTCAGTGCCATGCAAGTTTTCCCTACCTATAGAAAATTATCTGACACACCTCTAAGTGTGATGCTATGCGACTGTGTACTCACTATAAAAAAACGTGTTTGTTGAATATCAGATCATGTGTGAAGTGGTACGTTGCGTCATCAACTGCATATATTGTCTGATCTCCGGTCAATGTTTGCTGCGGTCGAGTCAACTTGTTAACATTTAATGGGTTTGCTGTTAAAATTGACGTTACGCTGTTGACAAACTCGGGGCATGTTGGGGACCTTGGTTTCAATTAGCTGAGAGTTTGTAACGAACGACACGCCAACCTATAGATAGAGAGGTTCTGGATTGCGGTACGCATTCTGTTACATTACGGTGCATTCAATTAGTAAATGACATTCCGTCTCCCTTAAAATCAGTCCCGTTACTATGTCCGAGTGGCTCAAGCAGGAAATTGGTTCAGTTACAAGTGAGGAATTGACAGAGCTAGCTATATTAGGATTATAATATGAATTGTTTTATTAAATACTAATATATTTTATTGTGATCAACAGTGATAACATTTTACCACATTATTAGAGTTTGTATAGTAGTAATAATAGTAATTCATTTGGTCTTACGACAGGTCCATTCTTTTGTCAGTGAAAATAGACCGCCAATTCATTATGTCATCTGCTACCTCCTTCAACACCCAGAAATTTCTTCTTTCCTTCAAGTGATCAAATATTTAATCCTCCTTTCATTTTCCTCATTCCTTCAATTACTTCTATGACGTCGTACAGAAAACAGTTCCTCCGAATGATATGTCCAATCCAGTTTGCTTTGCACCGTAGAATTACATCCAAAATGTTTATTAACTGTGTATTCATCATACCTATCAAGAGTGGCAGCTGCAAACTTGAGGTATCAATACGTGAAAGTAGATCTATCAGATTTCCTAGCTGTCAGATAAGGTTATTTCTATTAAAATTGAACTGTAGATGTGGCTTAAGGTTTCAGACTAAAAGCTATGGACCAGCACCGGTGGACATGCGAACAAAGGAGTAAGTTACATTTAATATATTTATCAGGTGGTGGGAGGTCAGGATTTCAATCTCAATCAGGAGTACAGTGGTGTTTTTCCTAATGGTTTTCCACTCAACCCCCCCTTCCCTTTTGTACACAAATGCGAGCACACCTCTTCTAATTTCTAACTTGCTAGTCCCTATCCCATTGGAGTACATATGATACCAGCTTGAACAAAAAGTAAAATGCGAAACCTGTAAGAAAAATATCCATATGACAAAAATACGTCGAGGGCAGAAAATCTACCCCTGCATCTACTAGTGATGTTAATATAATTCTATGCAACACGGATGTCCTGAAGGGTAACTTAAGAGATTGTCTCAATGCTGATTAACCTGGAAGTTAGATATTAGATTAGATTCTAACCAGGACATGTATTGAAGTACGGTTTTTCGCCTTCATTACTCGAGAACAGCAAAATTGGGACCATTTAAAAGGTCTTTTCATTTTAAAATAAATATTTTTAAATTAGGATGTATATTTTAAAATAAGTTAGAATTATTTCACTGGTTCCAATTCAGAATAGAGAAACCGTTTCTAGCTGTATTAACTACCTAGTTTGGCGTTGTGTGTGGGGTGAAATGGGCTCTTAACCTATGCTTACATCTAGTTTCAATGGAGGTCTCAGATAAGTCCTAAACTGATAATTTCCACTCTCTCTGTATTCAATCGGTCTATATTTCTCTGTAGCTGATCGTACACTCACATACATAGAATAATATATAGTTAACTTTGGTCAAACAGTGCTGATGGTTATTTAAAAAAAAAAGAAACATTTCCAGCAATTAACAGACTTAGTACGATTGCTATATAAATAATTGAATGACTCTGGTGATCTCTAGAGTTAAATCACAAAGCCATTGGCTTGTCCTCGTTGTTTTGTGGACCTAAAGGCCTATAAATCAGAGCCAAGTCCTTGATTTGAGCCAGTTTAGGACCTAAGAAGGTTTCAATTTAATTATCTGTTTGACTGAAAACTCTCATGATTGTTTCAGAGACTTTGGGTCACTTGATTTAGAGCTTCCACCATTTGGGTGATAGAAATAAGTATTTTAAGATATAATTTATTTTTTATTTCAGAAACACCCTACACGAGAGGGTTTATTATCATTTGTGGGTATGATTAAAACCCCGACTCAACCACATTGGGGGGCACGTGAACTAACCATCAGACACATCTAGGGTGGTTTTTCCTAAATGTCTTCCCACTCCTCTCTCTTCATGCAAATGTACATTTTTTTACAGCCTCACGTATTCCAATCTGTTCTGGTTGGCTGTCCGTTTATATAATAATTATGCTAATGTGATTGTGTTTTGAGGTGAGTAAGTGTAACCGCATTTGCGTGGAGGTATAGGGGAAAACGGCAAAGAAAAACTCAATACATCCAACTGGGACTTGAACCCCGATCTTCCCGTCACCAGCAGTCCAGTTCATTGCTATAATGACGCCCTAGACCATTCGGTTACCGATGTATGTATTAGTGTAGTTAAATATGAATGTCCCAAACGGATGGTAACACATGGTTAAGATAATAGCTTTTTAAAATGTTAATAAAGTAGAGCTTTGTCTTGAGATAAATAGGGCCAACAAAAGGAAATTCAAAATTGAATTCTAATGTATGCAAAAAAAAAATATGATTATACTGTAGAGCCCCAATATATTTAGTGGTGGCTCGAATTCCCCATCAAGCCTCTCTTAAACTGGAAACATCAAAAGGCTATCATTCTCGCTCTCTTGTTCTCTCTCTCTCCTCTCTCTCTCTCTCTATATATATATATATATATTCTGACGTTAGACTGTTCTATTATTACTAACAAAGCATTCTAGGGCGCCGAAGACAAACCATAGGGGACCACTTCAAAGTGGCGTGCGGTTATAACGCTTCGTATTACCCACAGATACGCCGCCTATTACTCTCTTCTACCGCTTGCGACAAGGTAATGCGTTTACCTTCCTCCTCTGATGTTTCCTAGTGAGAGGCAACATTTCCAAACCAAGCCTTCTCCAAAAAGAAGAAGAAACACCAACTGACCCGGGAAGGGGCTGACTATCAAATTTCGAAACTGCAAAGAAGTTCGTAACAGGGCTGAAGTACGCAGAACAAAATAGTAATCCGATATCGCTAGGAAAGATTGACAATGTGAATAACAAAGAAGGGAAGTCAGTTTATTAGTTTAGAAGCTAGTAGTAGTTGTATAACAAACTGTACAGGCAAACTATCTTTTTTACGTATTTACCATTTAGGTAGAAAAACCAAATTGTATTTAGTGTTTGTTATTTCAAGTAGATTAGATCTACCATTAATCTGTCGATATACTACATGCGTTAGTACGTAGCTAGATTTAGTATTAAATTCAAATTACTCTAAGCATATAATAAAAACAGGTAGTAAGAGGCGTACTAAAAATAGTAAAAAATAAATGAAATAGAAATACCGTTTATTTACCTTACAATACATGTATTAAAAGTTAAATTATTATTGTTTATAGACCCGTCGACACAATGATCATTAGTGAGAGTTAAAAATACAATCCTAGATAAGTCAGTACCAGCTATATGCGGAAAAAACTTGCCCAATTTATGTTATGTTTTCCCCTATAGATAAAGCAACCTTAAATTGTATGTCTATACTTACAAAATATTCATCATTTCTTCATATCAAAATTTGTAAAAACTTGGTCAAAAAAAAAAAAATATTGAACTGCATACATCAATATTCATACAAAAATATGGGATTAAATTATTATTATTATATATTATTATTATTATTATTATTAGCACCGCGTCTTACTACCCGTTCGGGCTATACGCACTTACGCTAATGTTAATGGTAGGGTGATTGTGAGATGAAATGGAGGACTTACAGTTTAACGTGGAATCCGAACCACGGTGGAGGCCTGACATTCCACACATTCACAAGATATCTTGTCAGAGGTGAAGTAAGGTTTGTAATCAGATAAATCTGTGCCGGGACCGAAGTTTGAACCCCGGCCGCCAGCACAGAAGTCTGACACCTTACCCCTAGACCGCCAGGTCACCATGGGATTAAAGCATGCCCAAAACTACATCTTATGATTCTAGGGCACATAAAAATAACCACTTTCTTGATAATCGCGAGATAAATTACTTCAGTATCATCATAGTTTTGTAAATGAAATAAATTAAACTAACAAATTATGGGAATGACGAATTTTCAAAAACTTTTAAATGTATTTTTAAATTGTGTGTAAATTTTTTCCAGGACTACAGACATTAAACCAATCAATTACTAGCACATAAGTTGGGAATATGAAGATTAAATTTACAAATATTTGCATGGAAATAGGTTGGAAAACCACTCTTGTGCACTCTTTCTAGTCTGCCTACACCCCAGACCGTCCTTGTCCGAGCCAGCCAGAACAGGAATATCGTCAATGCAGACATACCTGCCCGTAAATATTCAGTTTAAATGTTTTTATGTATTTTTTTGCAGGGAAATTTATGGAAACATCTTCTCTTCTCAAAAAATATGTTATTGAATTTTTTCTGGCAGCTCAGATTCTACATAATTTGTAGTTAACGTGGTGGCTATACCAGTATGAAGAGCCTCAAAATTGAATTAAGTATGGGGGGGGCGAAATGTGTACCTTGAGGGCTTTACGAAAGAGAGAGAAATTGTGGGAGAGCTCGGGGGGGAGGGAGGTAGGTGATAGAGGGACAGAAACCAAATTAGAGCGGCAGTAAATGTGAGAACAGTTGTTGCATTTGCAGTGTCGCTAATAGGAGAGCATAGCATTGCAAGAGGTGTGTAGTTATGGTAAACAGGTGTCTTGGGAATACCTCACTCTTGTAACGGGTGAAGAAGGTAGGAAGGTGGGATGGAGAGGATGGTGGTGGGTTCTAAGGAGGGGAAAGGAAGGAGAAGTGAACCAAATCTAATGATAAAATCTCGAAAGAAGAAAAGTTTGTATTTTGGTACCTTTAATATGTTGTATTTAACCAATAGTGGGTGACCTGGTGGTCTAAGAGTAAGGTGTTGGACTTCTGTTTTGGGGTCCGGGGTTCAATCCTCGGTCCCAGCACAGATGTATCTGATTACCAAACCCTTCCTTCACCTCTGACAAGACGTATATTAATCACAACTTGTGAATGTGGGGAATTCCAGGCCTCCACCATGGTTCGGATTCCACGTTAAAATGCAATATGTAATAATATAATAATAATAATAAAACAAGTAGTGTGAGACTAACAAACTACCCTAGTCCCTATGGCTGAACGTCTGACGAAACTGTAATCATGTCATATCCTAAGTTGCAATACCTAAGTTCAACATAGATTTTGTTGTTTTTTTATATCGTAATACGATCGAGACAAAGTTAAAGAACAGCTATATTTTTATAAAACGATATTTTGTTGTGTATTTATGTATAACTTCTAATGGAACAAGATATTGAGTATTCTAAAATCTGATTAAAAAAAAAGTGGGAATACAATATTAAGGACAAATATTTTGCCCCAAAAAGTTTAACTCAATAGATTCCAAGATTTTTTTGAACTTAATTTCTAGCCTGACAGGAAATTACTTTTTTTTAACTGATGGTAAAAACAAACTTTCAAAATTTAAAAAAAAATGTTCGAATTGATTTGAGCATAACAAATCTAGATTCTAAAGTATGGTTAACATTTATTTACTCATTAACATTTTAGAAAACATTATAAAAATTATTTAAGTAAGGCGCGTACAATACAAAGATAATAAGACTTGAAAATGATGTACTAGTATATTTTTAACGTAATAAAAATGGACAAAAAAAAACAGTGTTTAGTGCGTTTAAAATTAATGAAATTAAAATTTAAAAAAAGATGAAGCTAAAATAAACAGATCGACTAACATTGAAATATTTTAATAATTAAAATGTTGAATATTACATAAAAATAATTTTAAAAAACAATTAATTAATGTTGAATTTAATAAGTAAATTTTAATTTAACATAATAATGAAAGTATATAAAAGTTGACAAGCATTGGAAAATTAAAAAAATTGTAGTTGGAATGTTACATAAAAATTAACATAAAATACAATATTAATGTTGATTGGTTAACTCTAATTTATCATGTTATGAATAATTTTAATTTAAAAACTAATTCTACCATATCGGAACACTCCAAACGGATAATCAAAGTGTAGCATTAATGTATACCATACACAAAAAACATGTCACAATAAATGTTACACATAAAATAAAATGCCCTCAGGCTCCCCTTGATCCCGATCTCGCCCTCTAAACATGCATTCTATTTTATGTGTAACATTTATTGTAAAATGTTTTTTTTGCCTATGACAAGCCTTAATGCTACACTTGTATTTGTTTAAATTTGTTCAAATTTAAAATCTTTAAATTTTCCAATGCAAGTCAAGTTTTATGTACACTACACTCAATTTGTTGTTACATTAAAATGTATTTATTCAATTATCATTAATTCATTGCTTTTTTAAATTATTTATATAACATTCAACATTTTAATGACTAAATATCTAAATTTTACTCAATCTTTTATTTTAACTTCATCTTTTTTATTTTTAAAAATAAATTGTAAACGCAATCAACATGGTTTTTTTTGTCTATTTTTATCTACTAAAATTTACTAGTACATCATTTTTAAGTCTTATTATCTTTGTACTTACTTACTAGCTAAATTAATTATACTCGTTTCTTAAACCTCTGCTCTGCTGGTGGCACGTCTGGCTACTGAGCAAAGGATCACGAATTCGATTTCTAGCATGGCTAAAAAAAAAATCATTGGTGATATAGGGGCCACTCCTTTCACAGTACTGAATTAACGGCAGGGTAATTAAATGGGTTTGCCTTTCTTTGGATTAAGCTAGTTTGTAACTTATGGAATGATAAAATCATTCATTCAGTTCATAAAGTGCACGTTAGCTACACCAAATGAATAAGTGTTAAGTCAAACATCTGGTCACAATCAGTATTGTGTCTGTCTACTGAGATAAATTTCCCGGGTTCGATTCCTGTCGTGGTCATCATTGGTGAAATGTGCGTTTTCCCTTTCACAGTGATGAATTAACGGCCAGGGTGTTGTGTCGGTTCTAGAATATAAGTTTATTTATTAGTCGTGTGCTGATATAAGTCGGTCTAGAAAGTGAACGTTAAATATTGCTAGTAAAAAAAAGTGATAAGTTAGTAATAATACTCATATGTAGTTCTATGGAAAGATATAATTTTATATTAAAGCGTAACATTAGTATATTTCAGGAGTACATCCATAGAGGGAATTGAATCCTTGATCTGTGATTCGAAAACCAATATCAAAGTAACTGGAGGCAAATTCTAGGTGCCAATATTGTGTGGTATCGAGGAAAGAAAATGGGGGGGAAATATTTTTTTTATTACTGAAAATTGTATTAAGTTTATAAATCCTTGTGATAACTTGTGAGCGTATAACCCGAACGGGTAGTAAGACGCGGTGCTAAATATTATTATATAACTTGTGTGTTTCTATGTAAACTATTGAATATATTTGATTTTTCAATAATTTGTTTTTTTTTTAATTAATCCATCGTCACATGCCTCTGCTGAGAAATGTAATAGCTTCCTTTTCACTGACGTCCCTAGATGAAAGGGATGGAGTGTACTATATACGGTTAGCGCCATTTTGAGTTTATTTCTTATGTATTAATACGGAGCCCCATGTTGACAATATTGCCGTTAAAAAAAAGTTATTTCAGACCACTCCAGACTTTAAAAGTCAGTATCTTAGAGTAATTTTTTTCGATCTGAGGTAAAATGTTAGATCTCTACATACTAGCCGGTATTAATATCACACTTACACGTATTGAAATGGTTGATCTTGTTTAATATTCATTGTTATTATTGTGACAGACTTCAATTACATTTCCTTGATTGATTTTGAGTTCAGTTTTCATCATTTGTTATTTGCTTTGAAGTATTATACATTAGTTTCTTCTTCCGAACAAAGAACAACGTAAAAAGGATTTAATCAAGTCCAAAAATCATTGTTTTTACAACTTATTGACTTGTGTTTACAAATTGACACGCCGCGCAAGAGACGTGCTGCTGAGAGCACTATTTGGCAACACCTCTTTCTCTTCCCTTAAGAGCACGAGAACGGTTAAACAAAAAGTTACGTTATGGAAAATGTAATCTTTTTTTTACAGGTCAGCATACCTGACTTGAACATTGCGCTCTATCATTCATTCTTTCATTCATTCATTCATTTCATTCATTCATTCACTGGATACAATCATTTATGAAAGTACAGGCGCCTAAAGATTAGGGACACATCAATTAAAGTAATTTTCTCCAAGAAAGACATAAAAATAATACCACAATAAACAAGTAAAATATGTAATTTTATGTAATATCTTCGAAAATATGTAGAATTTAGTAAAATATTAAAAATGAAAAATTAAAATACAATCCCAAAGAACCTAGTTGACCAACATTTTGCTTTTCATATTTCTAGCTGGCAGAATTAAAATATGTAATTACATAAAAATGTAGGCTCTACGTATAACGTTACAAATTTAAAATTTAATGGAGCTAAAATTAAGTTTCAATATAAGAATTGATAGCATATTAAGTGTTGTCCACCCGTTAACATCTCTCCCTAACTCCAAATCCTCTCTCCCAGACTCTCTGCAAATTTAAATTTCACCTGCGATTTCACCTTGGAACGCTTTTGTAATCTCAGGTTTGATATTCACATAACTAAACATTTTCTTCAAACAAAACAGAATCAACCTCCACGTGCTATTACCGAAATAGCTTCCATACCCAACCTTTGTTTCATAGTGTAATCATCATCAACTTCTCATTTCAATCAAACATTCCTTCTTTCCCCTCCCCTTCTTCCCGTGCGCGCATAAGATCTCTTGCATTGTTTCTCCAGTTGTAGATGTTCCCACACTACTGTTCCAATCATGCTACTATCTCATCTCAAAACATTACCTCCCTCTCCCTGATCCTGTGTTCAAAGTACGTGCGAACTCTAAGAGAGTATTCCGGGAATTCCTAAAGGCATAGCCTTGTCATTACAAGCAACAGTCTTGTTATTTCAGATACTTTATCTACGATCAAGTGTATGCTACGTTAAATTAATATAGACCTATTTAAGTAGAATTACGTCACAATTTTTTTTGTCTTGCTTTTAACTTTTGTTGTTCTTTTTTTAGCACCGTATCTTACTAACCATTCGAGTTATACGCCTTTGTATTAATTACACTGTCAATTAAATATTAGTAAGGTTGAATTTAGAGGAAGTGTACCTAAATTTGCATGGAGGGAGACTGGAAAATCATTTAGGAAAACTAACCTCAGTCACTTAGCGGGATCAAACCCTATATTCCGTCTTAGGAAGTCTAGTCTATTGCAAGAGTAGCACCATAGCCCATGCAGCCACCGAGGATGGCTCGCGTCTAACTATCCGTTCAGGTTATAGGACATAAATACGTATAAGTATAACCCAAACGAGTAGTAAGACAGCTATAAAAAAATAGATTGTGGCTTTTCCATTAAAACATTTTAAACTTAAAGTGATAAACTCTTAAAAAAACGAGTTTTGTAAATCTTTCAGGTAATACTCAAGTTAATGCTGTCAAAATTAACTTTTTTTACGACATTGTGGCTTTCCTTAGAATATTTTTTGGGCACGCCCTTGCTATATAATAAATAAGCTTCCATCCAAAAGAATAATATTAAAGTTTGTTGATTTAGCTCGGGAATCATTGTCGAAAATAAATGCTTCATTTCTAATACTCTCTGTAGATTATATAAAGTTGTTATGAATTAATTTTAATATAATCATATAAACCATACCACACTAGGATGATTTATAATAACTTTGGGGATATGAAAAAAAAATCAGCTTATTAAACAGTCTGACCAACATTTAAATCAAACTCAGAGCGTTAGTTCAGTAGCCGGGCGTTCTACCATGACATTGAAGCTGTCTTCACATCTCACAAGAAAAGTTTATTTCTGCCACATGCTATCAACTTTATGAATAGAGACCAGAATAGGTGGTTAGAGTGGTTTGAGTGTTTTGAGTGAGTAAGCTCTGATACAATTCCAATTGGTGCAAAGCTTTTTGTATCTAAACACTTTGTCACGTCTAGTCTTATTTGGTGGTGAATTAGTAGCTTAGGTTTTAAATAGTGATTGCGCTATCGAATATAAATTATCGAATAATTTTATAGTATTAGATTATCGACCTATTCGATAATTTTAAAATATTTGAAAGACGTTAATAAAATTAATTCGCGTTGCTGCTGATCAATAAGTAGCCTTACTGCGTTGAATTTGTATTTTGTCAAATTCACACAAAATACTAGTTTCCTTAAGGTTCACTTTTGTGGAGCAATATAGTGCTCTTTCTTGTTGACCAATAGTCGTCCTTACTAATTAGAATGCATTCCTAGCTATATTATGGAAAAAAACTCATCAATATTACGGTTAAACCAGACCTAAAATAAATTTGAATGATAAAAATCCTACTTTGTGCTACAAAAAAATGTGTGTAGTTAAAAAAAGTTGAATTATAAAATCACCTCAATGAACAAATTTTGACAATTTTCTGTGGTTACTCTTTAAGAGTAGTTTTAATGCTTTAAAATGGTTTTCAAACATGTCTACCATAGTGACAACACATCAATGCTATTTTATGATATCAGTTAGGGTTCACAACACACAATAAATAATTTTAACTATTTTATTCCTTCACCAGGAGATATTATTAACGCATCTTGTGTTGGTTTTTTTTAGTTATGTTTGCATTCCCGGGCCCAAGGCAAGCCATGTGCTCCCTTAGGCTTTGCCCAACTCTGGAACCAACTTATAAAAAGCTTCAATATGGTTTGGGATTATTTTTAGAATGATTTTGATTTTTGGGTTAAATGTTGCACTCGCATATTCTTTTCCCCCGTCATGTGAAGGTGATAGTAAATTAAGTGATACCGATGAAATGACACATACTTAGTGATCATGTGATTAATGAAAATCTGGTGGAATAGAATTATGGCACTAGATCTTGGGTTGTAAGGACTTTAAAAATAAAAAAAATATTTGGGGATGTGTAGTTTCCAGTTATGATGGTGAGTCATGCACTAAATTAAACTGAATGTTTATACAGCTCAATTTATATGCCACTATAGTGAACAGTCAGTTATTTATTTAAAACTGATTGTAAAGTGCGTTGAAGAAACAAGTGAATGTGAATACATCTGAATGCCCTGAAGCATGTTTTGTAAGTAAAACCAGTTACAACAACTATTGTATAGTAACTTTAGGGTGAGATGGGGGTGGAGAGTTAGGGAAAAAGTAGGAGGAAAAGATAAGGAACTTTTTTAGTACCTGCTGATTTCGGTAAAGCAGAGCTGTTAACTAAAATATTCCAATAATTATACATCACACAAAGTGAATATGATGAATTGATTAATATTTTGTTATTAGTGGTGCTTATCGTGTGATTTATGAATCAAATTACTATCACATGACATATACAAAATAACTCAAATCTATAACAAACACAACATCCATTCACCTAGAGATCAATTCCAATTCTTCACTTTCAAAGAAGAGGCTCCAATTTCACATAAATGAAATTTGGTTTGGCCAAGCCAGAACACGAACCCGGATTCATCATTTATTGACCTAAGAATTTGGACTAAAAAATTTAAGTTTAGTTTTTAAAAAATTCTATGTATATTTTCTTATCATACTGTTATATTAAGGAACCACTAACCCAACATTTTTTCCACCAAATCTCACTAACCGCAAGAGAAACCATGCTACATTTACGTGGAAAGAGAGAGCAAGAGAGAGAGTGGATAACCTACTAGAAAAAATCCCAAATAAACGGCCTAGATTAGATTAAAGTTGGGTTAACATGTCCACGGACGTGGGTGATAGCTTTGCTTAAGAAACCAACATCATATATTATTCCATCTTAACATCAGACATAAATTAAATAAGAACTTTAGGGCACTAAACAAATATACAATCCAAATTTTTAAGGAAAAACCTTATATGACAGCAAAAAAAAAAAAATGTTAGTGAAACCTTTTACTCATTCACACGTCAAGTAACATGATCTGAAATTGTTCCTGGAGATGGATACCATTTATACAATTAGTAACACTAATAATAATTACTTTATCGCTACCTTAAAAGTTGGGAAACTATTGTGATCGTAAAAAAATCGGACTGTAGCTTTTGGTAAATTTCAACGTTTCATGATCTCCCGAAGTTTTTGAATTTCCGTCTGTCTGTACCTTGGGGTAAACCCTGATCTATTTTACCGATCGGGCTAAAATTTGGTATCTAGAGTTTTCATAGGGTTGCCCTGAGGTTTTTTTTTTTAATTGGACATCTAATCCTAAAATCAAAGGTAGTTTACTGAAGGGCGAAAAGAGAAAAAAATCAATTTTATCAAAATTGGCTCTAACGATTTAGATTAATTTTCATTTCCAAACATTCCTTAATATTACAAACAAAATGGCTACTCTCAATTTTTCGCCAACATGATTTTAAGGGTTCCGGTCTGATGTAAAAATTCTCGCTTTTTATCAATCTCTGTAACTATTTGAGATATGAAATTACTTATCATCGCAAATATGTAGGTATATTTATGGTCAAAATATTTTATTTGAAACATATCTTTATAAAACAAATCAATTTCAAGCTACACGCAAATATATATATTATCTTTTCGAAAACTAAGGTATAGTATTGCAACCGTCAAAAAATCCAAACGGAGATGTTGATGGATGTTGACGTTTTCCGAATCCTAAAAAGTTGTTTTTGCAATCCTGTTTAATCCTAATACTAAGAGTAGTTTACTGAAGGGCGAAAAGAGAAAATAGCTTTTTTCTCAAAATCGGCTATAACAATTTCGATTATAGTTCGTATAAAGGCATTGATTGAGATTCTAAACAAAATGACTTTATTATTCTAGACACAATAGTCAATATTTAAATTTTTTATAGATCAAAATATATAAATGAGGAATTTAATAGCGATGCGATTACCTGAAGATGTACAACCTCTAATAAAATGTCAAATATTTTAGCCTGAAGTTGCAATTTTAATACAAAGTGTTTACCAATATCGATCTTTTTATTGGTCCAAACATACAAATGAAGACATAAATTATTTAAAAATATAATTATAAAATTTAAAACCGTAAGTCAAAAATTGTTTTACGTAAGTTTAGCGCAATTTTGTCTCGTGTTTGTAAGTGTACGTTATTTCGTTTCGCATATATTACGAGCTTTGAGTAAATGTTTCAACTATAGAGCGAGAAAGTCCATGCGGAGTTCCAAAACATCTATTTAAAACGTTGTTGCTGACTGCAAAACATTATGTTTGTATTTTCTAAAAGTTTCCTATCAAAATCCTACTTTAGCTATTAGGCGCGAACTATAAGCTTGTTTTGCCTCGAAACCAAAATAGCTACTTGGCACCACGTGTTAGGGGCTTATACCACGAAGTAAACTTAACGAGATACTAACCAAAAACCCTTTTAATCACCGAAACATTTGGTTAAGCGTGTCTTTTGTTTCGAGACCTTGTGTAGCCAACACAGCCTCTCACCGCTAAATGTACCAAGTTTCGTCGCGGTTCTCGTATTAATTGCATTGTGGTTCATCCACCAAAATTAATAAGCGGATTGTACCCACTCTCGTGTATACGACTTCGCAGCTGTAGAACGAAACAAAGATTAGTTTTGGTTGCCAAAGTCTAACGTGTTAAAGATCGATATAGAATAAGTGTTCCCCACTAAACTTGCTCTCAATATTGGTTTTGAGCATGTTTGCTGTTGAAATTAAAGTTTCAAACTATCTTTAAGATAAAGTTGAGACAAGCGATTAAAAGAACATAGTAATTTCCTTCAGTGGTCACATGGTGTAAGGTATCGGTATTGGTACACCCGTGATGGGGATAGTGAGGTTCGAATTTCAGTCCAGCGCACTTTCTTTTCTCTACTAATTTACTATCATTGTAGTTTTTCCAGTATATTTAAACGCTAATGCGGGTGTAATTCTTTTATATTAACTTATTCATAACAATTAAGCAGTTTTTAAGGATGGTAATAAATTATCGACATAAAAAAAAGCTATGTTCTGGTTTGGTGTAGACGTGAGGCCGATGGTTTTTTGTAATGTAGTCAGTCAAATGTCAAGGAGCTGTATTTTAACTGTAGTTTAAGAAGTCACTAACACAAGTGGTGTTATTATTACTTAGAACCATATCTATAGGGAGCTTAAAGTATCTTGCATCACTTCAAGACTCCTCCTTCCCTTTCCCCATAAGGGGACTCAAACCACATCAGCCAGAAGACTGACATCTGAAAACAAATTTATGAGAATATCATATCATTAATATATAGCAACCCGTTAAGGTTACCCCTAGCATTACACTAATGGGGTTAGGAAAAGGAAGGTGCATATTAAAAGGAACTGTACTCTCATTTTCAAGGTAGGAGAGTGGGAAACTATTAAATAAAAACTCCACTGTACACATAAGGTTGGAACTCGAACTCCTACATTTCAGTTGACGGCAGTCTTTACAATCTGAGATAATAGCCATGGTCTACGTACCCTACAGTGAGGATTATCATAGCAATAAGTGTTTTACACTTATATATAGGCCTATATGTATATAAGCTTATTTTGACGATTCACGTTAAATATTTAAGTTTTGAGATCAAATTAAATGGTTAGAAGTATAGATGTGCGAGTAGGCATTTTTCACTTCGAGACGAGTTTAAATGAAAACGAGATTTATTCGAGCTCTAGTCGCAAAGGACAATATTTGTATAGTAATTACTTCATGTTGAATTTTTGTAATAGATATATGCATAAACCATAAATAAGTACAAGTTTTTCTTTAGATATAAATTTCCTTGCGAAAAATATTTAATCATACAAATTCAAATTTTTAAATAATTTTAATAAAATTGTACACCTTTTTAGCTCTACCATACGAAAGTAAATATCAACACCCACTATTTCATGTCTTAAAATTTAATTAAAATTAATTAAACCAGAAAGTTTCAATAAAAAGGATCGAAAATTCCGAGTACTCGAATTTTTAAGTGTTGATAAAATCTTTTAGTCGATTTCGAGCAACTACTAAAATTCGGATTGAACTCTAATTTCGTTATAAGAATAGATCTAGTATTTCTCAATCAAATAATGTCATGCTTTAACAGGGTCACTACAGACCATTCTTAGATAGTTGACGATTGTTTTAGTGGTTTTGTCGGTGACCTGGTGGTCTAGGGGTAAGGTGTCAGACTTCTATGCTGGCGGCCGGGGTTCGATCCTCGGTCCCGGCAAAGATTTATCTGATTACCAAACCCTTCCTTCACCTCTGACAAGACATTTTGTGAATGTGGGGAATGCCAGGCCTCCACCGTGGTTCGGATTCCACGTTAAACTGTAGGTCCTCCATTTCATCTCACAATCACCCTACCATTACACATTAGCGTAAGTGCGTATAACCCGAATGGGTAGTAAGACGCGGTGCTAATAATAATAATAATAATTTTAGTGGTTTTGAAGCTTTAGAACTGCCATTCGAATAATAAACACAACAGCATGAGGATATGTCCCTTCCAGTAGAATAGTGCATATTACTATATTGTATGTCTCAACACTTACAACCCAGTGTGTGTGACGCGTCTTACACACTACACCCAATATCATTGCTGAGGCAGCTGCAGGTCTTTTCCTCAGCCAAATCTCTCTCTCAGTTAGTTATGTCTGAAGGTGGTGTGCTGCAGTAAGAAGGAACTATTGGACAACTAGACTAACCAGCGTTGCGAAACTTATCTTATATTTGAGGGGAGATTGACCAATCGAAAACGAGAGAATGACAAGGCTGTTTCCCAATAGTAACCATGCAGTTACCCCAGCGATGACCTCCAGTTTAGAACTAAAGAGGACCAATACAACATTTGAGTCACACGTCTGTGGATATTTAAAGAACACAGGCGCCCTCGTTTTCATCGAGTGTCTCCTTGGAAGTTATTATCAACGCCAGCTGGCAGCCGGAATATTACGAGAGTTGGAATTGGAAGTCACATGTTTTGTGTGGTTGAGTGGAAGCAAAGGGGAAGGAGGGGGTGTGCCAAGTTGTCGAGATGGTAAACATGTTATGACATTATCCCTTTTAACCAAAACGCTCTTTGCTAAATGGTAACTGAGGGATACACCAAGTTTTAAAGTTTAATTGTTTAATTTTTTTAAGCGTATAGCATATTAGAACGTGAGAGATACAGTATCTAGTCACGTCGCCGTAGGTGTAGACCTCTATCCACACGATGGGAACAGATCATTGTTCAGGATATACCCTGGAGGCTCTCTACACGTATATCCGCATTGAGATGACGTGATTATAGTGATTATGAAGGTGTAAAACCAGTGAAAATCTTAAATCTTCAGCTTAATTAACCAAGACTATCGTGACCACGTGAACAGTTCACCTTTTAGGAAAATTACCTATTTTACCACCGGGAATCTATTCCTGGGCCTCTCGACCAGTAGCCAAGAGCACTGACCACTATACTAATAGGCCGGTCACTATTTGTACCTGCTTTAATCTAATCATTATTATTATTATTATTATTATTATTATTATTATTATTATTATTATTAGCACCGCGTCTTACTACCCGTTCGGGTTATACGCACTTACGCTAATGTGTAATGGTAGGGTGATTGTGAGATGAAATGGAGGACCTACAGTTTAACGTGGAATCCGAACCACGGTGGAGGCCTGGCATTCCCCACATTCACAAGATGTCTTGTCAGAGGTGAAGGAAGGGTTTGGTAATCAGATAAATCTTTGCCGGGACCGAGGATTGAACCCCGGCCGCCAGCACAGAAGTCTAACACCTTACCCCTAGACCGCCAGGTCACCCTTTAATCAGAGCCGCAATGAGAGGTGGAGGAAGCTGGCACTCGCTCGGACACCGGACTTAAGGAGATGCAGCAGGGTCACTGGTGCTGTCTTAAAAAATACCCAAGGTATATTAATTGAAATTTTTTTAGTGCCTGACTTTTCCTATATATTATTTCTGTTATAAACATCCCTTTTTCTCAACTAAAACAAAACCTACAGCGATAAATACCTATATATTATTTCTGTTATAAACATCCCTTTTTCTCAACTAAAACAAAAACTACAGCGATAAATACCTATATATTATTTCTGTTATAAACATCCCTTTTTCTCAACTAAAACAAAACCTACAGCGATAAATACCTATATATTATTTCTGTTATAAACATCCCTTTTTCTCAACTAAAACAAAACCTACAGCGATAAATACCTATATATTATTTCTGTTATAAACATCCCTTTTTCTCAACTAAAACAAAACCTACAGCGATAAATACCTATATATTATTTCTGTTATAAACATCCCTTTTTCTCAACTAAAACAAAAACTACAGCGATAAATACCTATATATTATTTCTGTTATAAACATCCCTTTTTCTCAACTAAAACAAAACTACAGCGATAAATACCTATATATTATTTCTGTTATAAACATCCCTTTTTCTCAACTAAAACAAAAACTACAGCGATAAATACCTATATATTATTTCTGTTATAAACATCCCTTTTTCTCAACTAAAACAAAACCTACAGCGATAAATACCTATATATTATTTCTGTTATAAACATCCCTTTTTCCAACTAAAACAAAACCTACAGCGATAAATACCTATATATTATTTCTGTTATAAACATCCCTTTTTCTCAACTAAAACAAAACCTACAGCGATAAATACCTATATATTATTTCTGTTATAAACATCCCTTTTTCTCAACTAAAACAAAAACTACAGCGATAAATACCTATATATTATTTCTGTTATAAACATCCCTTTTTCTCAACTAAAACAAAACCTACAGCGATAAATACCTATATATTATTTCTGTTATAAACATCCTTTTTCTCAACTAAAACAAAACCTACAGCGATAAATACCTATATATTATTTCTGTTATAAACATCCCTTTTTCTCAACTAAAACAAAAACTACAGCGATAAATACCTATATATTATTTCTGTTATAAACATCCCTTTTTCTCAACTAAAACAAAACCTACAGCGATAAATAAAGTGTCCATTGATAAAATTGTTTTACCGACTTCTAACCTTACAAACTCAATTTACGTTATAGCACAATATTTGCTTAAAATTTAAGTTAAAAGCAAAATCTAACAAGATTTTTGTATATTATTTCTGTTATTCAGACATATTGGTTGAATAAACTTACTTTCATTTAATAAGAATCCGAGCAACAATAATACTTTTATTTAGCATCGCGTCCTACTACACGTTCAGGTTACACACACATATGTGCCAATTAATCTAGTGAGTTAGGAATGAGAAAGGGCAAATTTAATGAAAATGTACCTGCATTTGCATGAATGTAGAGTGTAAAAAATGTATGAAAACAATCCTCAGTAAACCCAACCATGACTCGAATCCCGATCTCTCCACCATCGTCAGTTTAGTCTATTGCGAGAGAAAAGCCTTTAAAGTATAAATAGGTCGATCATTGAAGCGGGTGGTAGGGACTACAAAGCCGCGGACCTATACAGTTAGTACACCTGCTTACCAACTGTATACACCAAACTGTGGAACTCACTTGGAGTAAAGTTGTGTAGAACTTTTGTGCCATGTGATGTATTTCATTTTGCGTTACCTTAGTTTGTATTAAAATCAATTTCTCAGTGGTAGTGAGTGCTTGGAAGATTATAACTCTTATTTCAAAAAAGTCTGGAAATTAAATTAGTATTATTATTATTATTAGCACCGCGTCTTACTACCCGTTCGGGTTATACGCACTTACGCTAATGTGTAATGGTAGGGTGATTGTGAGATGAAATGAAGGACCTACAGTTTTAACGTGGAATCCGAACCACGGTGGCGGCCTGGCATTCCCCACATTCACAATATATCTTAAATTAGTAAAAAGGCCAAATTTGATCGTGGGGTTCACTAACTAGGTCTGCACTAACTTTCTTGATGTTAAAGAATCTGCACCATCACAAATTTTAAAGTTAACTTGACTATTTGGATAATAAAAACACTAGATTTTTCATACTATTAACACAGTAATTCAATAAATATTGATTTTATATATTATAGCCACAAACATTAAATTATCATTCATAATTTTAAAAACTCTATTAATCTACATTTATCTCTAATAACAGTCAAAATAATGATTTTGAATTATAGCGGCGATGTTGTAAGTAGACTATGGTGTACGATGAGCATATAGCCTACATACAATTTGGAATTATTTGTATATATTAAAATAAATCAAGATATAAATACATCACATTTTTTTTTAAGGCAAACGAACAACATACAGACTAGGTAAATAGATTGAAACAAATTATTTTAAATACAACTCTATAGAATTGCCACAAACAATACATTTTCCAATGACCAGAAAAATATCTATAAATTTAAAAAAAAAAGTAAATCTGATGACGTTTATATGGCCAGATTCTTATTTAACATCATAAAAAAGTATAGCATCTCTTGCCTTACAAACATTTTTATGACCGCATTAATATCTTCTACACAATATTTTAGCAATGAAAACCACTACATATTTCCCTTTCCCCTTCTTTCGGTTAGCTTTTATTGAGAGTTATATAGCTAAACAACCACAAAGCAGAATTCGGACTGCCTTTTATATGCCCGACCCTATCCTCCCTCCCAAAATCCCCTTTACATATTTTTTCCCCCTCCGATTCAAAATCACTTTCACTCTGCCCAAAAGTGCGGGCTGTATGAAATTATTCGACTGTGTCAAAACAACCAAATCAAAGTTATTTTGGAGATATTTTACCCTCCTTCACCGACTAAACTTTCACCACTTTTATTTTATTTTTATAAACCACAGAATGCTCATTCAAAAACCATTGAGAAAAAAAAAGATTATTTTGCTTTAAATTTAAATTTAACCCACTCTCCCTTATCCACACAACCCAAATCAAAAGAGTTTATTTTAAAAAAAATATTTCCTTTAGGATGTTATTTTAAAATACTGAAATATGGATTGATTTCAATTCAAGTTCTTAAGTTTAAAAATCCATCATCTATGTAGATAGTTTTTAAGTACTCCACGTCTTACTAGTCATTCTGCCTATACGAATATTTACTATTAAAGTAAGTATAAGAAAGGTATATTAGATAAAATGTATCCTCATTTGCGACTATAGAAAGAGTTCGTAACCATTTTGGAAATAATAGTTCGTCACAACAATCCTTGATACGAATCATAGCCTCCCCGTCACCAGTTAATCATACAAGATGATTCTGACGACTATGTCTGCGTGCCCACCAGTTGGATTTAAATTAGTAATTGTTTTAAAAAATTAGTAGTTTGTACACATGTTTATAATATGTAAACGTTGGTATGATAAATAGACCATGTTGTAAACAATTAACCGGGAAATTAGATACAAGACAACTTTTGAACCAGAAAACTTATTAAAATGTGGTATGTTGCATTATTCACCATACAACAGAGAAATAAGTATAAGTTTAATAGGTTTTTATCATATTAATAAAACTATTTTTATTTTTGTTTGTATTTTTTAATATTATAAAACTTTACCTCTGGTCTCAATGTGGCCGTTCTTAGAACTAAAATACAAAAAAAAAAAAAAGTACCTCGATACAACCTCTGGTTCGAGCTTCAAATCCTACCTAAGTTAGGGGGATGAGACAGGTTTTCTCTAATGGTAGGCCTTAAAATCAAATGTGTACCAGTATGTTCATTAAAAATTAAAAGTCACAATAAAATAAGCCTTCTAAGCTGATATTTCTGTCAATTTATTTTGGAATAACATAAGGAATAAAAAAAATATTACAAGGATTTGAAATTAATATTTCAATGTTTTCAGCAAATAATTGTATGATATTATTTTTTACTACTATGAACAAGGATTCGTAAAATAATTTTTCAAGTTTTTGTGAAATAAGCTTTTTTTTTCATAACTTTTTAAAATAAACTTTCACAATTGTTATATATATATATATATATTTTTTTTTTTTCAAATATGGTGAAATATCAAATACAGGTATATAATATTTTACGAAAGGAATAAAACTTTCTAAGGGACCCGACTACATAAAAATTACTAAGGAAGGATCTCACAACTGATTCAATATCATATATTATTCCAAATTAGACATACCTACACACACACACACACACACACACACACACTTCAATTATGTCCTCAGCAGACAAGCCAACCCCCCTTCCCCTACTTGGACATCTTGTAATTTTATGCAAATGAATAGGGGAAAGGGTTATATGGGGTTTCCCTCTAGCAGGTCCGTTAAACCTGTCACTTGCAAGTTTTGTTCCGGTCCTTTCCGGATACTTTGTACTTTCTTTTTTTGTGGAGGGAGTAGGAAGAAAGAAGAAGGGGGGGGGGGGGGGGTAGTTAGAGAGGGCTATTTCCTTAATGTCATTTACACGATTATGAACCTGCTTTAAGCGCTTTTTTTAATTGCCATCATATCTATTTATCGAGAAGAATAATATATCTATTATAATTTTTGTTGCTTCATTACCGTTAGCTAACGCTTTTGTTCTCCAACCACTGAGCGAAGACGTGACGTTAGCTGTTGCTGGCTAGCTTTCCAGAAAGAGGACTGTAATAGGTTACAATATTTACATTTTAACTTTTCAAAATATTCTGGAATTGTAGCGATTGTTCAGTTTCAGACAAGAAAATGGCGTGAAGTTTACTTGGATCAAAATTTAATCTGAATGGTGTGAGATACGGTTTTTTTTAACTATAATAGTTTTAATATGCGATAAAATATGTAGAGTATATATATCATATAACCTGGCCGGGATTTGAACTGTGACATCGCAATAGACGGTGAACGAGTGCAGGGCAGTAAATGTGGATGCGTGGAATGTTGTTTTGAAATTGATTATGAGTACACTTTCTAGGGCCTTCTACATTTCTCACCTGTATGAACAATACAAATACAAGTTTAAATGCTAAATTATGTAACCTTTCCCTGTTTTTTATATATGATTAATAAATTAAATACAGGTTATTTCTGCATGCTAATTCCAGTTTCATAGCAAAATATTTGTAAATTATTAGTAAATACTTCAATTAACTAAGTTAAATTAAGTTAAGTAGTATTACGTCAAAAAGGGTAAGGCTCTCTTAGCTTAGGTAAAATATTTTTAACACTGAATATTACTACAAGTTCGCGTTACACGCTTATATATTAATTAGTCTAATGGTTTAGATATTAGGAAGGTTATGTTTAGAGGTAGGGAAACCGTATTTGCGTGAGAACAAGAGTGGAAAAAACTATTAAAAAGAACCCTCAGTTCAATCTACCGAGATTCGAACCTCGAGTTTCCCGTCTTTATCAGTCTACTCCGAAAGTTCAGCGTTATATCATGCGGCCACCGAAGCACTTACAATAAAGTGTATTTATATAATTTATTTATAATGTTTCCAGCACCTCTGACTATCTGTTCAGGTTATACGCATGTATATGATAACTACTCTAATGGGCTAGGGATGAGGAAGGAAGCATTTTAGAGATAATCTACTCCTATTTACATAGAATGATAGTGGAAAACCATTTAGTAAAACCCATCCTAACAGGCACGACTGAGATTCACCCCGTCATCAGCAGGCAAAATAACCCAACATTGACCCGCCTCGGTGGCGTAGTTAGCTAAAGTACTAGTTTCATGTTGAGTTAGACTGCCAAGGACGGGGAGATTGAAGTTCAAATCTCGGTAGTGTGAACTGGGTGTGGTTTTTCCTAAATGATTTTCCACTCTCCCTCCACGCAAATGCGGGTTCACTTCCTCTAAATCTAACCTTCCCAATTCCTAATCCATTAGCGTAATTAGTACTTCAGCGTATAACGCGAACGTGTAGTAAGACGCGATGCTAAATAAAAAACACAATAGTGACGCCTTAGACCATTCGGCTACTGAAGCAGATGTATAAAATATTATTACCGATGATTTATTTGAAGTTAACCTTCATCATCTTGATCCCCTTTTCTTAAATCTCTGATCAATCTATTGCCAGTAAAACGTACAGATTTAGCCCCGCAATTATATTTTTAAATAATAGGCCTATTAAATTTTTAAAAAGATCATACCGCATCTTAGTCCAACACCTTAGCTTAGATGGTAGCATGTCTGTCTACTGATCTAAGGGTTCTGGGTTCAATTCCCGGCATGTCCATCAGTGATGAAATATGGATTTAGCCTATCAAAGTTGATAAATTAGCTTTGGGGATTAATCTTAACTCAGATTATAAGACATATGAATCTACGGCTTGCCTAGCAAGCCCATTGTGTAAAAATATATGACTTTAATAAAAAAACTGATCCAGATCAGGGCCGGGAAACCGTAATGAATATAAAAAAAAATCTTAACACACCAGATGGTCTAGAAGCATTTTTAATCGCGCTTATGGGGTAAGGATGCTGAAGGTAGAATCTATATTAAATGTATCCGCATTTGATTGAGTGGAGAGTGGTAAAACCATTTAAGAAAAAACCTGCTCAGTACACCCAGACAGGATTCAAATTTTGCTTCTCCTCATCACCGGCTTTCCAGGCAAGACAACTCTGACGCTATTTCACACGCACTACGAGGCTATAGGTATGCAAATTAAATCATAAATGAAGTGAAACATTTTAAACCCCATCCAATTTTTTCCCCCTTTTTTTTTCTAACCAAAATCCAGTTTCATTCGTTTTGATGACGTAATTGCGTCCTGCAACACACATTTCCAACGAGGGCCTGGGAAAATTGATTTTAATGTCCTGAAGCTTATGACCCTGTAATTGGATGTAACAGATTGTGGGAGTGGGATGGGGGTTATCGAGACCCTTCCCTCCCTTCCCCCCAACATATAGGTAGAGAGATAGGGGGAGGGTTTAAGGGGTCGTGGATTCAAATGGGAAGCCATCGGTTAAACCTTGATTATAAGCCACAAGCAATGATACGTTGTAACGTAGCTGTCGCGGTACGCTTGATTAGTTGTTGATTGTCCAAAATTAAGTAGTTATCGAATTAGTGAATTTACCTAGTGATAGAGAGGGGGTGTAGGGGGTGATGTAAATTCCTACACAAATATGCTTACATAAATACAAAATCGAATTAACCTGTTGTTTTTTTCACGGAGTTTTGAATTTGATTTATGACTCTACGCTATCTGAAACGGTAATGTGGGGTCCATACATAAAAAAAACCTTTATGTTATAAAAGAGCATTTAATTACATATGATGAGCTTACACGCGTATAATTAGCAAGATAGCAAGCGGACAAAATATGAATGAGGAGGTATTTGGTGTAAATTAGATAGAATTCAATTTTTTCTGTTGAAATTTTAATTAAAGTAGTCATATTAGCTTGCAATATCGACAGTCACCGAAAGGCACGTGGACTAAAGGCTAAGGTCGTCTAGACAGGTATGCCATTGATATAAAGGTCAGACCATGAATCCCATATGATTGTCGAAATTTACTTTATAAAATAGTTTGCTCGTGACCTCACTCGCATTTAAGTCTTGTAAATTAACTTTTATTTTCCAATGCATCTTCAAAATTACCTATCAAAAACACCATTTCAGACACGTATGAGGTAAGTAAATATTTTTTATGTCGAAGACACCATACATTAACGATTACCTGTTAGAGGGGACACAGTTTTTTTATTTTATTTATTTTTGCAGTCCACGCATCAAGATTGATTCTCTTACGTGGACGGACTATTGAAATGAACCCCAAAAAAAGAAGTTTAAAATTGCTAACTAAGAAACAAAAACAAAGTAAACTGAAAGAAGAAATCAATAATTATCACCCTATAACACCAAACACAAGTGTGGTTTTGGCTTAGTAACATTACAGTAAGTTATATTATTTACAGTAATAAAGCATCCAACACAACGGACAAATTTAAATGTTACAAAAAGAGCTAAGCCGACTTGATATAAATGTTTTATGCACCAAAGAAAAAACAAACAAAAAACTGTTCGAATCAAGTGCCATGTTTGTACCCAATAGGCAGCTGCAACGTATGTTTACTGTTTACACCGGGGTTTTTCGACACTGCTTCGCTCGCTGATGAGATAGTGTGATTGTATATAGTTTATCCATTTCCAGAAAAAATAAGGAGTGCAATAGAAAAAGTCCCGTGTCCATCTGATGAATACTTTTTGAGTTTATTGGCAACAAACAAACCAACCAACAGACAACCAAAATCCTAAAAATATATTATTTGGTCTTCTTATGGTCAGAAAAAGTATAAAATCCATAAAAATTTAAATGTTCAGACATAACTTTAAGAGTTTTATTATATATTTATGGAGATTAATAAAATGATAACCAATTTTAATTCAAATTTGATTTAATAGTACAGGGACCACTTAAATTAGGTTGATTAACTTCTTCAAAAGACTGTAAATTTAACGTCAATTTTCGAATGAACCCTTTAATGAAGCTATTTTTAAAAACCTTATCTAGTATAGCAAAGAAGTTTATTTATATATCTAGCTAAAACACCATATTACATTTAATTATGCATTGTTGTATTCTAACTATGGATTGTGCATTAGACGCTATATGCATTATTTACTGTTATACCTTAATCACTACGTTTCATTGTAAATTGTTTTATTTTAATTATGAATTGTGCACTGAACGCTAAACATTATTTATAATTAGTTAAGCGCTATGCATAAATATAAACTTAGTTATATCTATATAAATCGAAGATCAAACTACAGTAAACAGTTTACTTATTTGTATTTTTATTTGTCAAAGGAACACTATATATAGAATAGAATTCATGCGGTGTCCGTCTGTTTTTCCTTACAAAAGTTTTTTTTTTCATACTTCTCGGTGAGTTAGAAAGTTTAAATTCGACAAAGAATTTACTGGGAACCCAAGAATGATGTGAAAAAACCCAAAACTGAAAAATTGGAAAAGGGGCTGAATCTATGCCCTCAAAATGCCCTCATTCTTATATTATAGGCCAAAAAATCAAGTCTGTCCAATAGCGATGAAATACGCTTTTCAGGAGCTCCTAACACAGCTAAACACAACCTTGTGATATATTTTTCTGAAATTCTAGTTAGCTGACCCTAAATCAATTCCTAAATTATAGTAATACATTTTGAAAATTGCTATTTCCCATTTAATTTTTAAGAAAGTTTATATCTGGGGGTTTTCAAAGCTGTTTAACAAGATCCATCATATTTTGTTTTTAAATTCAAATCAATTGACCTTCAATTAAATGGAAGATAGGGGAGTGAATATAATTAGGAAAAAACAAATATTTAGGGAAGGTAAAAATTAAGTTTTTCAGAAATTTTAAGGTAACACTTGAATTAACAAAATATTTTCTAAATGTTTTATATTTATAATTAATAATAATAATAATATTTAGCACCGCGTCTTACTACCCGTTCGGGTTATACGCTTTAAGAACTAATTACGCTAATGAATTAGGAATTGGAAAGGTTGAATTAGAGGAAGTGAACCCGCATTAGCGTGGAGGGAGAGTGTAAAACCATTTAGGAAAAACCACCCCCAGTTCACCCAACCGAGATTCGAACCTCGATCTCCCCGTCCTCAGCAGTTGAGCTAAAAGCGACAAGCGCGTTAGCCAACTACGCCACCAAGGCGGGTTGGGTTAAATTTATAATTGGGGGATGGTGAAATGATGGTCGAGGTATGGGGTGTTACAAAATGCGAACACTAGAAGAATAAACTACTTGTCAGTATAGTAGAAGATTGTTATTTGCCAGTCAGGTGTAAGGATCTCTCCAAACCACAATGAAGGTCTGAACATTCATAAACTTAAAAATGAAGGATATTAAAATAAAAAGAAGTTTCCCTCAAAATTAAAAAAATAATTTGGTAAGTACAGTAAATAATTGAAATACTTTATAAAATTTTAAATGTTAAGCCTAAATAGCTAAAACGGAAGTGCGGAAAATGATCATGGCTGGAAATGTACAAAGCTAAAATTATCAATCACTTATAGGTGAGGTAAGGAATTGAAATTTGGAAAGATAGTAAAGATGCTACACCAAAAGCCAAACATTTTTAAATTTTCAACTTTCAAATTGGGGATCGAGAGGAAATTTTCGAAATTATAGAAAAAAAAATCTTTTTTTATGGTATAAAATAGAAATTGTGCAAATCACTAGACCATACTGAAAATTGGCCAATAGGAAAAAATACTTTCCAGTGTGGAAAAAATTAAAATTTGGCACTTAAGAAAATATACATTTCCAGATAGCTGAATTATATCTGATTAATGTAAATTTAAAATTGAAAAACGAGAATTGTGAGAGCTAGCTCTAAATTGATACAACAAATGTAGAACACTATTTTCAGTGTGGTTGAAAATTGAAATCAAGCAGGCACGTAAAAGAAGCATATAAGATAACCAAATGAGTCTTAAGGCTTCAAAATGGGAATATTGGAACTTAAATGGGTTGGGGGAAGGGCCCTAGCTTGAAATTTCTCCAAAGTTATCAAAGATATACCTTTCAGTTTGAATGAAAATTTAAATTTGGCAGATTGGTAAAAGGATCACCTCAGATAACATAAAATCTGAAATACAAATACAAATAGAGGTCCGGTAAATGTATGAAAAGTGTGGGGCCCCTAAAAAACACCAAACCAATAAAAACAAAAGTGATGTATGTGGTAGAGAGTTTTAATTTTGTAGAAGCAAATGAAAAAACGTAAAAATAAAAATAGAAAAATTAGATATATTATTAAAGCGCTGCTATTACATAGCTAAATATCGAAGACTCACTTCAGTGGCCGAATGGTCTAAGGTGTCACTCTCACAACAGATTAGACTGCCAATGACGGCGAGATCGTGGTTCGATTCCAGCTGGGTGTACTGAGTACTGAGGGTGATTTTTCCTAATCGGTTTACCACTCTCTCTCACCCACACCGCAAATGAGGGTATGCTTCCCCTAAATGTAACCTATCTCATCCCTGACCGATTAGAGTGTTTGGTACTTAATTAAACGTATACGAAAAAGGATATTAAGACTGGGTGTTTAAAAATCTATGGATAACTAAGCTATCGCTACACAGGAGCGACATAATAAAGAAAATAAACGTATTGTGGCATAGTTTTGGAAACCATGATGCTCTTTGGGAAACCATGATGTTCATTTATTCCATATGTATCAGTATTAGTCTTATTTCGTTTAATTATTTAATAGAAATCTTAAATTAATAATGAAGTTATTAATTTTTTTCAAATGAGTACAAGATCCTTGCAGAGGACAAGATTAAATACTAGTTACCTTATAATGTGAATGTATGAAATGACTGAAAGCATACCTAGATTAAAGATGTAAATGTAAACACTCTTTGCCAAGGAGATTTATAATCGGTTTATTAATCTTTCTAAGACCCTGGCTGCCAAGGAGACTCACAAAGAAGATTTAAAACTAATATGTTTGAATTGTTACAAATTTAAGACTAACCACACCAAACTAACAGTCTGTTTTTTCGACACGGCTTCGCTTGTTGATGTTATAGCGTAATGGCTTACGGCCTACTTTGTTCTCTTAAAAACAAGAAGTACAACAGAAGAAGTCCCGCCTTGATCCGATGAGTACTTTCCGAGTTTAATGGCAACGAACAAACAAATAAATAGACAGGCAATCGAATGTACAGACATATTTAGAGTTTTATTATATGTGTAACCACACGGCCTCAATTGGAAGACATGTTTGTGTAAACATTTTATATTGTGAGTAGCGAATAACATTACGAACGTTACGAGGTTGTTATGACGATTCGATAGACAAATAAACTAGAAGAGCTGCCCCAAAAGGCATTCCTTAGCCAGCCCGGTTAAAATGGGAGGTTTTGGAGACCCTCGTGTCTGACGACAGAAGACCGTAATCTAGGAGGTCACGCTGCCCACCACGGGGCCACGCAGGCTAAGTCGTTGAGTTCATCAAGTACCAGTCTGGGCTGCCACTCAAGCCCAGAGAACCAGGTTCGACGACCGTTCAGGGACCACCTAGCAGTCAGACAGGCCATTGGGTAAACCTCATAACACCTCGTTCTGTCACTCGCTTTTTTATGTTCTCTAAGTTCTTCAATCTAACTTCCTTTTCAACATCACATTTGTAATAGATATAGTAGTAGTAATAAATCTTCTAAAAGCCAAGTATAATGTTAATCACAAACCCACACAAGTACTCATATCATACCCCTCCTCGGCTAAGGACATCCTGACAGATCAACCAGGGCCACACATTTAAGAAACGAGGGGCGGTGGGTGGTATATATATATATATATATATATATATATATATATATATATATATATATATATATATATATATATATATATATAAATTATTATTGAAATCTACAACTTTATAGGGCTCACGTTACCATTGTAGAATATTTGGGTTTCACTTCTAAACAAGGTTAAGAATAATTGTTCGGCAAGGGGACGGTGTAATTTGATTTTAAACATGGTTTATAAGACTCAAGCGATTTAGAAGGAGAAGTATTTTCTTCTCTCCCACCAAACCCCCGCTTTTCAATGTGGATAGAACAATGTTTTTTTTTTTAGTGAAAGCGAGAAAAAACAAATATACCCTCGGCACATTTTTTAAATAGGTTTTTGAAGATAAATTTTTGTTCAAATTGAATTCTGATTGTTAGATTCTTCCATAATAAGAATATGAGGTTGACACAATCCCCTCCACGGATTAAGTCACAGGGGAAACTGTATACGTCAAATTGTACGGTATACAAAAGGCACTCAAACTGTTTTTTAAACAGTCAAATAGTAAATAGGTGCAACAGGAACTCAAACTTTGTTTTAATCAGTTAAATGGGAGAGAGATGCAGTAGGCACTTCTAATGAGCTTTAAGCAATTAAATGGCACAAAGTTACAACAAGCTCACCTACTGTGCTTTAAAAAATCAAATGGCATAGAGATAAAATATGCACTTACACTGTGTATTAAGCAGTCAAATGATAGGAAGATACAGCAGGCACTCCGACTGTGCTTGAAACAGTCAAATGGAACAAAGGTACAATAGGTACTCCAACTGTATTTTAAGCAGTCAAATGGTAAAGAGGTGTAGTGGGCTATCTGGGTGTAGACTTTTATTCTAACATATCAACAGATACAGAGGTATGCTTCTCGCCTGTCATGATTGGTTGGATTTACTTTGATAGTAATAAAAGTAAGGAAGTGATTCAATAAATACATATAAAATTAATGTATGTGATATATATTTAATATGTAGTAACTTATTCGTAGAATTACTAGTTACCTAGTGACCGAACATAGGATATACTCAAACGTCAAATTCTTAGTGACCCAAACTTACCAATAACAACTAAGACCTATATTAAGCCAGAAATGACATACCTGAACAAGGACGTTCAAATAAAAATGACGAGTGGTGTCCACAATGCACTGTGGGTGATTATTTTTAAACCCACTCAAATGTGGGTATATTTTATCAAAGTTATACTTCACTAATAATTTACAGCCCAGTAGCGTAGTTAAATGTGGATATCCGGAAAGATTAAAGAAAATACCTCTTCGGTAAGAAAAATTTAAGTGAATAAACCGGTATAAACCAACAAGTTAGGAAAATAAATAATTAAATATAGGATAGTCGTTACAATTCCGTTTCTCTTCTTAACTAAACAAACACTATCCATTTCCATGCTCCGCATCGTACTACCCATCTGGGCTACCATAAATTCACACTAATGGAGGAGGGATGATTAACTAAAATTTTAATTAAGTGTACACGTATTTGTGTGGAGGAGATTAGGAAAACATTCTTGGAGGAAATAAACTCAGAAAGACCTTACGGTATTCTAATTTCGTCTCCTCGCCAAATCAGACTAGATGAGACTGGTACCTTTACAAGTTAAATATACATCAAATTTAACCAATATTAAATGTTTTATGACTAACAAACATTAAAATATAATTAAATATATATATATATATAAAATTGAAAATATAGTTTTTTTTTACCAAGCGGTACATAAATGAATATTAAAACTTTTTAACGAGTGTTCTTTGACTCGACCAAATATGTTATGCTCCACTCAGTACAAGCATAAGCAGAATTTCAAATTTGTTTAAAGAAGAAAAGTGTTTGGCTGGACTGAATCCAGCTAATTCTTACGGGGTTAGACAAAATGTTATTACTTGGTCAAACGGAATGTGAAATTATAACAGTACCTTTTATTTAATTTGTGAAAGCCGTGTACTCAAGACTTAATTTTTTTTTGTTTACTCATATTTGTTATGATTCCATACCTTCAAAATATGTGCATGTGTGTGTGTGTGTGTATTAATATTAGATAAAGACACACAAGTCTGTTAAAAGTTGAAGTGGGAATTTGGTTATTTACAGAATAATAATAATAAAAGAAAAATACATTGAAATAAGTCAATCAAATGAAGAACAAAATGTTAAATAAAATCAACTAATACAACCATGGATTTTATCAACTTATAAAAATAAATATTGAAAAATAGACCCACACTGGTGGTCACGTGACCTAAGAAGTCAGAATCGACATATACAAGATTGGCTGGGATAAATGAAGGTGTTTTTTTTATTAATCGGTTTGACAACTCTTTCTCCATACAAATACAGATACACTCCCTCTATATTTTACCGTCTTCACCCGTACCATAGTGTAACTGTGAATTAAAACTAGATGGATAGTAAGACGTAGAGCAATGGAGGGAAAAATTAGCCAATTCAACAATTTTACTGGAGTGCCAGGTCGCCACCGTGGTTCGGATTTCACGTTAAACTGTAGGTCCTTCATTTCATCTCACAATCACCCTACCATTACACATTAGCGTAAGTGCGTATAACCCAAACGGGTAGTAAGACGCGGTGCTAATAATAAACAATTTTACCTAGACCTGTTTTTGGTAGCACACAAAACTAAACCAGTCTTATATATAGTATAGTCTTATATACTGTACTTAAGGAGACCCCCACAGAAATACTTTTTTTTTTTACTTTCATAGACCAATGCTAGGTGGTAGAAGTCACAAATCATCTGACCAGTGTTATGAATAGCTCCTAAACAAAGAAATATGTGAAAGCTTGGTTTGTGTACTTATAAACATGAGAATTTACACACATGTAATTTTATAACTTCTACATATGACGATCATTATACCCTATATTGAGTAGCCTCTGACGCAGGTATCTCAAACACATAACCAATGTATATATAGCTTTGCTAGAGGTGCACACCATAAGGTTTCAATAAATAAATATTCAATGTTTAATCTTTCTGGATATATTTATTTTCGAGCTTTACACATAGATGGTCAAGTGGTGAGAGGTATTGAGCTTTTAATATAATCTGTGAAAGTAAAGGAATACGCCAGAGGTGCAGAGTTGAAGATTTCACTAAGTACGTGGGCTTATGCCAAGTTTCAACTTTCTATGTTTCTTTAATTTGGCTTTTTCCGTATGCAGAGTATTCCTGGATTAAACGGCTAAACTTTGGGAAGTGGTAGTAGACCAAAAAACCAGCTCAAAATGTATTTTAGAGATTTGCTAGTTTTCCCTTTCTTTTCGCACAAACAACAAAAATCTAGCTAAAAAAATTAGGTAGGTATTAAATAAAATAATTTATATTTTTTTGTTCAAATTTATGGCCTCAAGTCCGGAGACAAGCATTGCACCTATCAATGACAAAACGAGTGGCTGACCGCCACTGTGCGACTGTTGTTTCTTCGCAAACTTGCGTTATCCTTTGTCGTAACGATTGAAGGTCGTTAATAGACACTTCAGACACTTTTTGTTTGAGAGATCCACAAACAAACAACATATAATGGCATTAAATCAGGTGAATTTTGAGGCCAAGCCACAGTTCCAGTACAACTGATCGATTTTCCAGGAAAAATAATATCAAGCCATTGCCGAGAAACTTTGCAGAAAAGAATGTGTTTTGATTTAGTTTCTTGCTGTTTGAGCGAAAAGGAAGCTAAAACAAGCAAATCTCCAAATTACATTTTGAGTTAGTTTTTTATTTGCTACCACTTCCCAAAGTTTAGCCGTTCAACCCGGGAACACGTCTACTGAACAAGGCATGCGAAACATATGACAAATTATGTATAGCTGTGAAAAATTGCGTGCCTGGCTGAAATCCAGAATCTGTTGTCTCTGATTTTGAGAAGTTCATTATTCAGCCAGTAAAATATGTGTTCTCATCAGTAAAGATTTACGGTTGCAGCTATCACTACAACCAGTCTCTGTGGAAGAACGTGCAAGAACTTGGTCTAAAGACTTAGTATAACGCAAACGAAGAAGTTCGGCTTCACATTCGAATGTGCGGTGCACTTGAACACGTACCACTAAATAAGATTGACGATGTTTGGTTGCATACAAGACACACCCAAAAATGAAAAACGCTGAGATTTCAACAATTACTTGATCTATCAATGGCTTTAAAACTATGATATTCCAATAGATATATCGAACTGTTCCTGCAGATGACACCGAACAAACAACGTTACTGAAGGTTTGAACAGAAGGTTAAACAGTTTGGTTTCAAGAGCACATTCGAATGTCTACTCGTTTATCAACACCCTCCGAGAAGTTGTTGAGTACCCGGACACACTTATGAGTAGAAATGGGCCACTTGAATCTTTGAATCCTCAAATCCACAGAATCCTGACAAGTATTCGAGATTTGAGGATTCGATGTTTTACTGGTTTCGATGGTCGAATCTTTCACCTCATAAACAAAGCATAATATTTTTAATTCAAAAATTACTTAGTTAGGCCTACTTGAAAAACACGACTTAATCCGTAGTATTTATTTTGTCGGGCAAAAGAGATTAGCATGAATAAAATCATTATTAAAAAAAATGTTAGGTGTGGAAAATCTTACGTGGCTAGTACCCTACCCTCCCACCTCTATGGGAAACTTGGACTCGGCCGTTTTGGCTCATGCTCACTTCTTAAACTTTCACCTCACGCAAAATCTTGTAAGTATTTTAATGAACACATTAAAACTCTTCGAACAATGAAAATCAAAACTATAATTACCAATAAACTCGAAATAAATAAAAACAAATTACGGCTTTTTTTTAAACAGAAATAAGAACACATTACGTTATATAAAGTCAGCGGCCATTACGTATATTATGTTTACTTGCCCGAGTGATGATTAAAATAAAGATACTGTTAATTATTACAACCCAACTGGTTTTACTTATCTACAAATATGCAAAGAACCCCAATTTATTACATACATCCCTTAAGTTAGATATTTTGTTGGGTTTCATGAAAAATAAATACTATCAACCGTCAGACACCAATAAAACCGTTTATTTATTCCTACCGGCCTACGTATCGTATATCGATTGTTTGTTTGGAATCGATTTAGGTAATCTGATCACTTAGTAAGCGCCCTCGAGTTTTAAGAATCAAATAACGACTTGATAATCCATTATTTGTTTTTAAATTGATTTTAACTAAGAGTTTATTATTTTTTGAAATACGTTATTGAAGTAATTGTAAAAATATTCAAACGTAGTCCTGCCCTATAAAGTGGGAATGAACATATTGTAGTCGAAAATATGTTCGTGTTTTAAATAGAATGTCCTCAGAAATCGATATATCGCAAGAATCGAATATTTTTCTTGTTTTATACGCGAAGATAGATATTGGATATATAAGAAAATAATAATAAAACATACCTAGGCATTATTGAGTTCACTATTTCTAATGTATGTTTAATTGTTAAGCAGGTTGTTTTAGTCTTTATTAAAAATATCCGTTTGTATTTTTATTTTTGCTATCTTAATAAAATAAATTATAATCCTTCAATGATGATTAAAGTTGATCAAAGGATAACTAGGCCTAATCTGTTTATTTCACATGGCATTTTTAGAAGCTTAACTCATTTTAACAATACTTTTAAAAACAACTAAAATACACTCAAATTTTGATTGATTTGATTTTTAAACAATAATATGATTCTATATTGTTTAATTTGGCTGGATTTTAACCTGTATTTTGCGAGGGGTGGTTGAGGTTGATTAAAATTGAAAACATGGTTGAAATAAATCTTAATTTACAGTTTAGGCCTATATTGCATAATGTAGGTCTATTTGTAAATCATTAAAATTTCAAACAATTTGCTAAGATTCGGATTCGAGATTCGAAAATAAAATGTAGATTCAGACTCCAGACTTGGATTCGAGAAATAGTGGATTCGACCCATCTCTACTTATGACAGAAAACTTCTTAACCAAAAGGGCAAGAAAAAAAAGTCAAGTTTGATAAAGCCATTAGTGAAGCCTTGCAAAACCCTAAAAAAATGGAAATCTTAAAATATCCTTAAAGTGATGGCTTACGTTCAGAAATTAGAGTAAAACAGCCACTCTAGGCCTAAACCATGAAAAGACACCGAACAAAAAAACAAATGAAAATTAAAAGGAGAAAACAAATATTAAATCGCATATAAAAATATTTGACGAATTTACTGAAAACAAAAAATTAGAAGGGAAATGAAAAGAGACTACATCCACGCAGTGTTCCCTGTAAGCAATATCCTATCGGCTAAGAGTATCTTAAAATAAAAACAATATAAATTGATAAGGATATAAAAAAACATAGCTCATCCCGGGCAAGTGTCACAGCTCGATCTGGAGTCACAGTCAAGTTCGTTGGGTAAGGGGTGGTCCCACGCAAGTGTCACTTAGTGCAACTGTCTTTCAGCGCAAATTTCCGAAACACTGACAGTAATCCCCTCCCAAACTTGACCTCCAGAAGGTCATAAACTTAGCACGTTGACATTGAGCCAACTCTATCGGCGTGTTTGTATAATCTTTAACTTGACAGTAACTAGGATTAAAGTCATTAGGCATTGTACAAGAACACCGGTTAAAATTTATTGCTTGAAGATTAGATAAGACTTCTAGCTATTTTCACTTGTTTTCCTTGCTAGACGTGGCTTTCAAAGCTGAGAGATAAATTGGCAACCGCGGTGAATATTTACGATCCTGAACCAGTTTACTAGAAACTATATAAACAAACTTGTTTACCTTATTTACTCAATCATATAATATTGTACTAGTTTTGTGGGGATAACTGAAAGGTCATTGAATATACCATAAAGATAAAAATCCTTGGATAGTAATTGTTAGTGTCCAAGTTCCATTAAACAATTAATAACTGGATTTATTTTCATTGATATTGTATCTTAACACCCGTCAGTATTATCCTCATATTAACACTAACTGGGTGAAGATGAGGAAAGTAAAATTTAGAGAAAATACACCCACATTTGTGTGGAGAGGGAATAAAAAACAATTTTGGAAAAAAACACCCTTTGAACACCCGGCTGGAATTTAATATCCAACCAAATAAACTATATGAGACTGACGTCTTTGTCAACATGTTCAACGTCTTTAAATTGTTCCCTTAGGTTAGATAGAGGTATTGTAATTCGTTAATAAACAGTACTGATACTAATGAGTCTTAAAACTAAAAAATAAAAGACATCTAATGATATAATCTAAATACTATAAATAGAAAGTCTAAGAAAACTTTACTTCATGGAAATGTCAGATATATGTTATTAAGTCAAGGACAGCGATCTACCGCCTTAACATAGACCTCCCGAAATGCTATAACTTTACTTACAGAGCACGAATTTGTTTTTGTGTCGAGTTCATTAAGACAATAGAAGCGGTAATGGAAATGCAGATGTGGAAACCTAAAGTGTAACTGTTTTGTTGTCTAACGTTTTGCATCCTTCTGTGTATCCTCCTGTCCCGCCTCCCTCTTTCCTCTTTTACTCGTGAAATTATTCTACCTCCACCAGTGACAAACACAAATATGCACCCACAAACAATCTCTCTATTCACTTCACTTTTACATGTCTTCTCTGACCTTATTTCTTATATCATTTCATTTTGTACTGTCTCTTTCATAAAATATTGTTGCATGCTTGATTTGTGTGCCACATATAACAATGATCCTAAACTTTTCTGAACACTGAAACAGCAAAATTATTTGTTCTAAATGAAGAACTAGTAAGATACAGAGATTGGAAAACCAGCATAGATTATCATATTATGTCTTTATTTCACAAAAGCTTTATATTTATATAATTTTGCTGATTTTCCATTAGCTGTAACATGTGTCCTTATTTTAGTCTACATTTCCTTACCTGTGAGTATAATACGAATTTAATTACATTAACGGGCTTGATATGAGGAAGGTATAAGTTAGATAAATCAACCAGCAGTTGCAATAAAAGGGAATTGTAAACCCGTTAGTTAAAAAACGTGCTCATCACACACATCTAGGATTTGAACCCCAACCTCTAAGTCAAGATAATCTTGATATTTAGTTCACTAAGCCATCAGTGAGGGTCTGTTTAAATAAGCTATCGATGAATTAGTTAGGGACCAACTTCATGGTCTAACGCGCTACTCTCGCAGTAGACTAGACTGCCGATGACGGGGAGATCAGGGTTCGAATCTCAGTCGGGTGGTTTTTCCAAAATTATTTTCCACTCTAACTTCACACTAATGTGGATAAACTTCCTATAAATATAACCTTCCTAATCCCTTAAACCATTGGTGTAATTAGTAGATAAGCGTATATCTCGAAAGGTTAGTAAACCCCGATGCTAAAATATTGGTTAGGAGTTTAGGTTTTGCTTAGTTTTACACTTGGGCATACCTAATTTATTATCGATGACACCAACAAACAAACAAAACGTTTAATTGAAGTTTTTAGTCTCTGTATGTCTTTCCTACGAAAAATGACTTGTTAGACTTACGACTTAGCCCAAGGAAATTTTGATTCGAAATATTAAAAAACAAATTTTATTCTCAGAAAAAATAAATCATAGTTGTAATTTCTATAAACGCTCGTAAAATAAATTCAATACTAAGAATCTATTGATGGACCGGCAGCTCACGGACCACTGGTTGGGAAACAGTGACACAAAACACATTTCTTAATTTTGCGTTTTTCTAATATCTTCATTTACTTACATAATTATATTTGAACCATCCTCCATAATCTTTTTAATTAATTTTATGTTTATTATCTGTTGAATTTTATATAAGATTTTTGTTATATAATTACTTATATATAATAAATTAATTTAGCCTAAAGTCAAATTTTCATAGGAAGCTTGAAAAGTTAATTATTTCACGTATTCATGTGCAAGGTCTTGTTTAATTGCAGCTGTGACTTTTTATAGCGTAATCAATTAGATTATCAATACCTATAAAATAACACAAAATAATAATATAGTAAAATGTTATCAATTTTGACAGAAAAAAAAGTTAATTTTTTTAAAACGTCTCTTTCTATGAAAATTGGACTGTATGTAGCTTAGAAAAACATCCATTCAATGTATTACGTATTCCTCCCTTGCTCAATGCTTATGCAGGCATTTGCTACTTATTATTTCTTGTCTTTCATAACTCGTCTCTCTCAGTTTAATGACGAACTTCAAGTTTCTGTTTTTTAAATCTTTTTGGGTTTTTTGGATTTCATAAGCTCTTTACAAAGAAACCCTTTGTAGTTCTCAATTAAAAGCCTTCTCTCCATTCCTAGTTTTAATATCCATGTAATATTATTACTAGTCGACATATATATTCGTACATTCATACTGTTCTTTCTTTTTAATATTGTTAGCTATGTAATTATTCTATTTTTACTTGTTTTAATCTATCGTATTTACTGTAAATATTACTTGCTCCCCTTTTTAGTTTACTGAATGTCTTTAAACCCAAGAATCTACTGAGATTGCCTAGGTACTTCTTGTTTTTCAAAATTGATTTTCATTAAACCTTTGCGAATCTAAGATTTTGAAGTGAGAATTGGATCCGAATCCGTTCTCAATTCCAAATCGACTATAATTATTTGTAAGATTTTCAAAACTAAAATTTAAGACTAAAAGGTTTCAAATAGACTTAGTCAAAAATTTTACAGAGAAAATTTTAAATCGAAAATGAATCGAAGGTTTTAATGTGAAAAGATTTAAAATCAAATCTGAATCGAAGGTTTTATTGTGAACTTGACTATAAATAGAAGATTTTATAGTTATAGGGTTTAAAATCGTGTTCTAAACAAAGTTTTTGTAGTGAAAAGTTTCAAATGAATAAGAATCTAAATAGAAGATTTTACAGTGAAAAGATTTAAAATAGAATCCAAATCAAAGATTTTACAGTGAAAAGGTTTAAAATAGAATCCGAATCTAATAACGAGATAAGCTTATTTACTTTTTAATCAAATTAAATATATATAGTTTTAAAATGTCTCCAAATATAGAATTTCACTATTTCACTAATTACATTTTTTTTATATCAAGTTAAATAATATAAGATAATCCGTTTGAATAAAATTTAAATATGTCATAAAGAATTGGTGAAATGTTATTGATAAAATAGTTGTAAGTCATAGTTTGATAACAAAGTAATGTTAATTTCTATAAAAAGTTCAATCATTGAATTTCAGATTATTACATTCCATCAAATTGAATACAGGATATATTTGAATTTAAAATTTTTAATCAATTCAAATTTCTAAAACACTACAAATTTTGATTCAATTCAAAACTGATTTAAAATTTCGAAGATTTTATTTTAATATACTTTTTATATTTCTACGTTTTCTTTGTTTCTAACGAGTTTTACAAGACAAACAAAAAACTACATAATCCAAAACAGCAAAAAAGACGACTGAGCTCTAATTAATTTTGGGTGAGCAGCCGATGACTTGTTCATCAAATCAGAATGCACTAGCCCTGGCTTTATTTAGAAACTCCAACTTCAATCTTTTATAAATATTTAATTATTTTATCCTCTTTCCTGAATTGTATCTGTATTCCTTACACATTATTAAAAACTAATTACAGAAACATAAATCTTAAATGAAAAGTAGGGAATATTACAAATGTGGTCCATGTGAATAAAAAGTAAATAAAGGTACTTTTAAGAAAAATCTATTGATATGTTTAGCACAAAAATTACCAAAGGTATAAGATAACAGGTACGGAAAGGGGAGATAGTTTATCTGTTATTGCACTATCATCAGCGTGGAATCTTCACCGGCAGACACGCAGTCTCATCTTATCTGGTTTTCTGGGAATAGAAAGTTATGAATCCCATTCGGATTTACTATAGTAGTTTTTTCCTCAATGATTTCCGTTTTCCCTCTTTCACACAAATTTGGAGTGAACCCTCAACAAATTCTACATCCCTGACTCTCGCCTGTTAGCGTAAATATACGTAGAGCTTTGTAGGTTGAGTAAAACTTCGTAGAAATAGGTATAGTTGGTTACCTCAATGATTCCTGAATCCTTAACCACGCAGTTGATCAGAATCGCGTGCGTGAGTGTGTGTGCGTACACATGAGTACGTCAGTAATCACAAAGCGCTTTGTCATTGTAATTCAACAACACCTACCCCCCCCCCCCCCACGGTGTGTCGTGGAAGAGGAAACAGATTGACCTGGAATTACAGTTCATTACTTGTCCATTACGTCGAGTACTATCAGGTCCGGAAGACCGCAGGAACACAATCATTCCACAAAGACGTAAATTACCGGGACTGTGTTTGAACCCCCATTCTCGATGGTATATTTTCCCTGGTGGGGACTGTGAGATATAAAAATAGAGGATGGGTGTGGATAAAAATGAGTATGTATACTGTTTGGTTGCAGCTGTGAGAGTATCTCGGATGGGTAGTGATAGAAATGAGGATGGGAATCGGTTGGTTGCAACAGTGATATTTATGTGGTGAGATATAAAAATGAGGATGAACATTTATTGGTTGCAGCTGTTAGAAAATAATGGATGGTAAGAGATAAAAACGAGGCTAGATTGAATGATTGCACCTGTGATATAATCTCGGACGGTGAAAGATAAAACAGGTGTATATTTATTGGTTCTAGCGGTCAGATGATCTCATCCTCTCCTCCAGGCTCCTTCCCTCCACGTATGTCAGTAGTTAGAGTGGTCGATAAGTGTTTTGGTTCAATACCAGGTGGTCCTGTTAAATATATATTTTACTATTTGTATACGGGTTAGTCCTGCTGTCCAATAAATAAACACCTAAGCGCTAGGGAGGGGGTTAGTTTAGTGTGGGCTAGGTTGGATTGTAAATCATCTTTTTATACACATTTATGTTTATAAAGGCATACCTGTGCATAAACAATATGTCCGGCTCATCTAGTCTGGCGTGCAGGTGATGTGGAGTTTGGGATTTGAGTCCCAGGTATTAGCCCAATTAGGTCCCTTCCACTTCGGCACCTGCAAAAATTTTCCCATTTTGGCGCCTGCCCCCACATTGAATTTGATTGATCCCCCTTCAGTGCTTAGTTGAAAGGTTAAGGTATAAAAGTAGATAACAAATAGAAAACAAATGGTAAATATCGTAACAGGTTTATTTTGACATCGTCAAATATATAAACAAATAATTTAAAATGTTGTTATGAATTTCCAGTTAAGGGTCACATTTCCCAAATTATCACCTGGGTTCCACGTTAGGTTAAAGTCGTATCTTAGTTGTTTCGACAGCAAGTTCTTCCTGTTTTAAAATGTTCACAAAATTTCCTAAATTGTGTTTCACTTTGGGGAGTTTTTTTTTGTGGAGTTTATAATGCTAGTGTTCCAAACAATTCGTTGTGTGGGGTCTCTTTTCATAGGACTTCCAGTTCCTATCATCATAATTCATTCAGTTCTTAAAAAAAAATATTAGTCATATGAAGTAGCACAGCGATATTTGACAGTCAGTATATTTATTTTTGATAAATTTTACTACTGCAGCTTCACTCAAAGTCAACTATAATTATTTTGAGACTGAATGGCGATCTTTTTTTTTTATTAATGAAAGCACTGAGTTTATGTTTCAGTTTTTTATTTGGGCATGATGCGAAGAATTCTGGAACTATATTCGTCAATCGACTAGTATATTCTATATCTAAATGAATTGCGTATAAATGATCAAACTGAAAGGAACTCGTTCCTCAAAAGAAGTTGAAAATTCATATTATTATGTGCATTTAAAATCAGCGTTAAACAGGTTCCTTTCATCAGTTCCATCGTCTACAAGTAAAATGTTAGAGCCGACGGGTATTAAAACAGTGGCTTAAGGAATGCTGGAATTGGATCGATTGCTAAATATTGTAACCGTTCTATCGCGGTAAAATTAGCCTTCAAATTATTATACGATTGTACACTTGTAATAAAGTCAAGTTCTTTGTCCTTGATCCATGAAAATTATTTTTCTGTATTTCACAGGAATACAACTATCATCATCCCGTCAAACTTCTTAGATTTCACCTTTTCACATCAAGGTGGATGACATCTGGTTTACAAGAACGATTGTAGACGATAGAAGGTATGTTGTAGGGAGGTTTTTACTAAATGGCTTCTCAACCACCCTTCACGAAAATGTTACTATATTAATAATCCGTACCCTAACAGCGTTATGAAAGACATACACCCAGGATTTATGTTAAGAATACTATATGATACAAAATTAATAATGTTAACTTGAACATGTTTGTTCATTTTTTCTTCTGCAAACAAAGTATTAGAAAAATTATACAATGATTTAGTAACACTAATTTCCAACATTGATTTTAATAGTTTTGGTACATTTGGTAAATTTAAAAATTAATGGCTATCTATCAAAATCAAGAAAATTGTAAAAATAACAAGCCAACACAATTCTGCCAGAATCTTCCTTCTCTCTTTCTATCCAAACTCCCTTCACTTCTGCATATACCCCCTCACCGACAGCCAAACTTTTCCCCTTACCTTGTTTTGGTGCTGTTTAAATGTTCATCGTGTATGCGCCGAAAAGCACGTCCATTGTACCAAGAGGTACGTGACAATGCTACCAACTTCATACTCTTCATTATTCTGTGTTCGCAATGGACTGCTACTTTCATTCTTGATAATGTTACACATACTGTATTACGTTAAAAAGTCAACAATTCTCATTCTTTTGACATATATATATAATTTTTTCCGAAATGTTCTTTACACATTTTTTTTTTGCGAGAAAGTAAATGTCAGCGAGTAGAGATAAAAAATAAAAATATACTTCATGATTTTACTGACTTGGTTGAATTTAAGAAAACCTCAGTATGTCTAAATGTAGTATTAGTATATTTTTAAATGCAATATATTATAAATAAATTAAAATACACCCTAGTACTATAGTTTTTGTTTGTTAGTTTGACATGAACAAAATAACACATTTTAAAATATGAATACAATTTAAGTTTATACAACCAAATAAATATTTATTGTCCTGTAACATATTATAATAGTGATATACATATATATATGTATTATATAATATATATTATAATATATGTATATTATATATAATAATGTATTATATATAATATATGTATACTATATAAAATAATGTATTATATATTTAACATATTATAATAGTAATATATATGTATTAAATACATATTATATATAATATATATTATATATATAATACATATATAATATAAATAATACATATATAATACAATATAATATATATAATACAAATATAATATTATTACATATACATATATAATAATATATATGTACATATAATATTATTATATATACATATATATATATATATATGTACGTACATTCTTTGTTAAAGTATTACAGCCTATTTGTGTTTTTTATGTCTTTTAGTTGCTATCTGTATCGTGTACATACGGATGGTTTCTTGTGTATTTAGGTTAAGATGTGTTCCAATATTACAGGAAATTTACCTGCAGCCAACGCCCGCTGAACAGTCTGATTGGTTACCTCGCTGTCATTGTCTTTTGTAAAAGCCTGTATGTTAAGTAGCTATTTTCAATTATCTATAATTCCATTTACGCTTATTCCTTCGTACACTAACCGTTTAAATATAAGATATCACACATTTTGGCTATAGTTTTATTGGTTATAGTTTACTTTAGAAAGCACAAAATATATACTTAACATATTTCGGTCACACTAGTCTAAATTTAAAATGCTTGACAGAATTCACTTGACATAATATTTGAGTATATTGATACTAGGCAAACATTAAAATAAAGAAGACCCACTAGTTTATTTTTTGCCATTGCATCTCACCACTCATTTGGGTGACATTTATATTAAATAATTACGCCAATGAGTTAGGGATAAGTACCGTTAAATGTTTTTAGTGTACCAGCATTTGCACTGAGGAAGAATGAAAAGTAATTTAAGAAAAATAGTCTCAGTACACCTTATCAAAATTTTAATTACGAGAGTGATGCCTTAAGCCTTTCAAACATCACTAAGTAATGGATGGACTATTATTTCTACAGATTATTCAAATATCCTGATTGACCCCGAAGGATCCAGCCATACGATTTTTTACTGTACATTTAGAACCTTAATTAATAGCATTGCTCTCTAATTGAGCTAAGTAAATATAATATTTCAATTAATTTCACACTTTCACAATTTTATGTATTTAGGTAAATCTTGCCGGTATCTTTAAGTTTAGGATATTTTCAAAAGTAGGTATAATGATGTTATACCAACGAGCAAAGACTTCACCCGTTATTTTTGTGCTTCATGTTTTAATACCCTATTCCCATATTTACATTAATTATGAATGAATTATGAATTAGAAAGGTAAAATTTAGAGTAAATATACCCGCATTTGCATTGTCGAGCATTTAGGAAACCCTACCTTTAATACACCAAACCTGAGTAGAGTATCGATTTATACCTGATCAGCAGTCCAGTATAATGCGAGAGTGGCATCTTAGACCAGTGGTTCTCAAACTAGGCTCTATGAACGGGTGTTAATGGTTACGTGAGACGATTAAACGTAATGGCGGTAAAAACATTTCTAGTACTTCCAAATTTGTATGCTAAATATTCATAAAAATCTATCTCACTAGCAGCATATTCATTTTAGTAATGGAAACAAAATGAAATAACTTTTCAACATCATTAAATTTTAAAAAAAGAAAAAAATCATTTTAGTAATGGAAAGAAAATGAAATAACTTTTCAACATCATTAAATTCTTAATAAAAAAAATTTGGATATTATTTTGAAGTTATATTATTTTTCTTATGTAAAATATTATCTAACATAAATGTAACACATAAATTGATTTTGTTTTAGTCTTAATTTATAACATAAGCTTACAGGTCAACTATACATTTCTTAGTTAAAGCTCAAAAACTTGTTGCAAAGTAAAAGGGGATGAGACATGAAAACATAGGGTTTCCTCAGTAGGTCTCGTAGCTTTTATAGAGTTCCATGGGATAAAATAGTTTAAGAACCACTGTCTTGATCATTCGACCTCTGAATGCGAATTTTACCATGCATTAAATTTACAATTACTCGTCTAAAGAATTAAATTCCGTTCATATACTCTGGTAGTTTAAATAACTGTTAGTAAGAAATAGGGTTATGAGTGTAAGAAAAAAAAAAGTTTAACATAAAAAGCTATTTTTAGTATGTATCCTTATAGTAAATGTATTTTTGTTTTAGTTTATCCCGGGATTTATGCCAAGAACTTTCAGTGACGTTCATTAATTAAAGTGGCGTTATTTGAAATGCTTTTAAAGTTTTCACTTTCTTAAAATTTAATATTTATTCAATTATCTAATTTAATATTATCCCTTTCATCCCTGCTATACCCATGGGATATCCACCTACTACCCTTTTCAATAGCTCTTCAAATACAGAGGGACCATTATGACGCATTCATAGCCGGGTAGCTTTGATATGGTCACTAGAAAGACCAGTATCGGCACGATAGGCTAATTTCACGGTGATTGAGTTCTGATTCGAGCAAACATGTGGACAGTTCCCCTCCCTCCTCCCCCTTCCGCTTTCTCCACCAAACACTCTAAACTCAAAATCTGAACAACCTCCTGTTTGTATTCGAAGGTTTTGAAGGCTAGATAACTGTTTCCAAATCCAAAAAATAAGTGTTTATTGGAATACTCACAGTGAGCCATTATGGAGGTATGGTTAGAATATTTTTGATATTATGAGTCTCTCAGTAATACATTGTGGTAGTATGGCTAGATTATTCTGGATACTATGAGTATTCGCAGTAATACATTGTGGAGGTGTGAATTTAAGAAATAAAAATTAACTCCAAAAATATGTCGTTTAGTACGTCTGTAAAATATATTTCCCCTGTGCCTTATGTAAGCATAGTAGCTTAATATTTTCAATAATTATTATAAATATAGTAATGAGAAATCTAATGAATATGTGGTACACTCAGATTACCCTGTAAGATAAACTGGTTACACTATGGTCCTATATTTTAAGCTACACCGTAGTGGAACCTTCAGGGGTGGCTTGATACCTTTCAGGATAAACAAAGTATATATAAATATTAATTTTTCAGTCTTTTAGTCTAATAAATATTCATGACAGAAGCCAATGGGCCGTGTTCACAAAACTATCACGCCAGCAGTGACTGTTAAGAATTAGAAAGAGGGAGAAGAACCAAGATTAATAAAAGATGAGAAGGTTAGTTTTAGAGGAGATAAACCCACATCGTCATGGGGAAGGGATGGGAAAATCACAATTATGGCTAAGGGTTGCTTGTGGGTTTTTACTGGGCAAAATTATATTTAATTTTACTGTACTAGTTCACCTAGAGGAAACTCAAAGCTAGACTACCCCATCACAGCCGATCCGAAACAACGTGAATCTGATGCTTTATAGATCAGGACGTGGATGCTTGCTATACCACCCAATAACTCCCTCAGGTTAAATGGAATAAACATGGCGAGATTAGCGGTAATAACTTAAATTAATGTTTCTTTGTAGTAATACAATCATATTTAGTTATTTCAAACTAAATGATTACAATTAAATTATTTATACATTTTTATTAATTTCCTTTAGGAGTATCTAGTGAAAATATAAGTACCTAGGATAAAATAAATACAAATCAAGTCACAAATAAAATAAGTACAAAAACAAATAATTTAATATCTATTATCTAGCAAAAGTCTCAAATTCGTCAACACCTTTATCAATGGGTCTATGTTATTAGATGGAAAAAAAATTCTTATTTGAAAAAACATGATCGCAAAATAACTGCACTTTTTTTTTTGCTAACTTACACTCAAAATGATCAAAACACACGTTAAAACATAACTTATATTAAATGATTATAAACATAAGTAAGTAAGCATACTGTCAAAGTTAAAGAACATAAATTCTTTAAAATATGTCCAAGAACCTTTTATTAAATATTTAATTGCCTGTTATTATTAACATAAATAATTTCTATAGATTTCATAAGAACCTAAACGCCCTCTTAGAGCCCCCTTAAAATTTACCACTCCCCTTAAAATAAAAAACGCCCCAGGGTGGAAAACACTGCTCTAGATCACGTGAACACTGCCAACTATACATAGTGTTCAACTCAAATTAAGAAATGAAATTGATGAAAATAATTTTGATAAATTCCTAAACATTACCGATCAATATGCAGGATGTTTCAGGAGGAATATCAAATATTTTTGAAAGTTTTATTACTTATTTTGAGTAAAATGTGTATATAAATATGTGTTAAATTCTCAATGGATGTGGACATATAGCTCTTTGAAAATGGTGCGTAGAATGCCTTTATTAGAGGTATTAGAGAAGTATAAGTGACTTGACTTGCATTTATTGATTGTTTCAAAGATAATATAAGGCATACATAATTGATAAATAATCTACAGTTCACAATAAATGTTCGGAAACCTCACCGCCAACCTCAATACACTTTGCAACTCTTGTGGTAAAAGTACATGTTGTTTTTGTGAGGTAGTCTTAGCTTTCTATTATCAGGTTAGCACTATCCATAATGCGAGCGAGCAATTTGTTTTTTTATTTACCTTTTCTTTGAATAATTGACTTTCCATCCATCTCCACAAATCATAATCTAAAGGAGTGAGGTCTGGAGACCTTGATGGCCAATGAATAGGACCACATGGCCGATCCATCGTTCAGGGAAAGCTAGGTTTATAAATTGTATCACTTGACGATTGCAATGGGCAGGAGCTTCATCATACTGAAGAATAATACCAATACTTGTAATCAAGAGAACTTCCTCTAATAGTAGTGAAAGCTCTTTTTGCAGTAATTATAGATAAATGGATCCTATAAGATTATTTTGAAACACAACAGGCCCAATCACTGGATTATTGAACATACCATTCCTCACGTTTACAGAGACACGACGTTGAAAATTAGTTTCTACAGTGGCGTGTGAATTTTCGTCAAACCACCAATGCGAGCTGCGGGTAATGTTGATACCTTCACGGGTGAAAGTAGCTCCATTGCACCAGCACTAGTTTGAGACAGCTGTATCTCCGCATACACTGAGAATTGGACATGTTTATATTAACTTTTTACACAGATTAATCAATACTACAACCACCCAAAATATTTTCTATTCCACCTGAAACTTCCTGTATAGTTTAATATTTTATTTGTATGTATATGTATACATTATAATATATATAATGTATATAAAAATTAGAATTTGATGTAAAATGTCAACTCAGAAGTATATCAGCCCACGACTTAACTTTAACAAACTTATTCTTGAACCGGATCGCTTAATAGTAAACACTAGGCATAGCTTGAATTCTAAACTTTGAGCCTTAGGACCAAAATCATAATATATATTATTTTTGGCGTCAAATAAAGGCTCCTTTACGCTTAGAGTCAGGTCTCTTACCTTTTTGTGCCGTATGGTGAATTATCCGTAACCTTTGAACCTATCTAGAACTGGAAAATTAAAGTGGGATATGATGACAGAGCTCTAGGCCCTCCCCGTTGCCCCCATGCTCCACATGGGGTGCAATTTAATTAACAAGTCTACAAGTTGACGTCCTGTTGCCTCACAAATACATAGTAAACTAAACTAACACACACACGCATCCAGTGCCGCGTCACAATCTAATTCCCAGCCGCTTCATCGCGCGGACATTAAATTGAACGTAAAAAAAAAAAACATAGAGAACAGGACAATACAGAACTAGCATATACATACAAACAATTGAATTGGCTGTACTATTTGCTGGAATCGATTTGCGTCTGAAGCCAATTGAAAAGTGTGAAGAGCTGTTTTCACTCACTATATTACGTTAGTTTTGTATTCACTTACTTACTCTATGGCATCAGGAACTCGAAATTTCATTGCCCAAGCTGTACTAAGGTACGCTACTTATTCCTATCTTGAGCTAGTTTAATATGCTAAATTAATCTTAATTTATTTTAAAACGAATATATTTACAGAAAGAAGATATTTTAGTGAACATGACATAATCTTTCGAGCAGATCTTTGCCTTAATTTGTGCATTTAGTTCATCTGCCAAGCCTATGGTGCTGTGAGAAACTTTATTGTTATCTTTAAATAGGATTTTGCCAGAAAACGTGATAATCATACCGGTACTCCCTCATATTTTGATTGTGAAAAAGTTGGCTTTCCGAGATGTATAAGACATATGCTTACCAAGCAGAAAGTGGGAAGACTTTAGATAAAGAAAGCCTCCCCATACCCTTCCGGAAATCATCCAAGTTATGTCTTACATGAACAAGGAAGAAAGAGTTTGTAGCAGAATATATTTGACGTAGAACGCAAAATAAAACATTGCTTTGGGATAACTGTATTGAGGTAACCGTCATCATATTCCAAAGTGCTAGTATGGGATGAGTCAACCATGACTACAAACCATGCATTAGATGCAGTCAATTATTTAATGTTTAATAGAATAGAATAAATAATCATTTAGCATTTGGGAGGGAAAAAATTACGGTTGGGGCATGCCTTCTGATAATTTTTACCAATTCTTCTGCATGCAAATAGGATATCAATCGTTCATACAAGTATTACATATTCTCAGTTAAGGAAGGAGCTTAAAATTATCAAGATAAAACATAATATAAGGGAAGTCGATAGTAGCATCTGTTAAAAGCTAATGCAATTGAGAGATTGAAAACTGAATAAAAAATGTAGCTTGAAAAAACTATCAGAGAAGGGCCAAAGGAAGTATTACACAGAGATAATTAGCTCACGAAACATTTGGAAACAGACTGAACACAACTAGTACTTCTAATTATATTATGTGTCCATGAAATGACGAAATGCACAAATAAACTTGGAGTTATTTAATATTTTAGAAGGAAAGGCCCATTGTTACATCAGTATGAACTTGGTTTACTTTAAGGATGAGCGGGGAAAATGCAACTATCCAGTAAAGCTTGTTAAACCCTCTGTAATATCACTTCACAATTTAAACTTAAGAATAGGGGGTATAATTATGCTCCTTGGGTATTTAAATGCTAAACAGGGAATATGTAATGAAACTGCCTTACAGTGACAAAATGGATAAAAATCTATAATCCATTCAACATTAAATAGGTCTATCTCAAGGAAATATATATTTCTTACAGACACTCGATTTGGTACCTATAGACCTCGGCATCCCCTTTATTTTGAGAGAGAGGGAGTTCCCAGTTAAACTAGGGCTCTCAATTATTATTATTTATTAGTTTCAAGGTCAAACCCCGAACATCATTTATCTTCCCAGACCATTTTCATGTCCAATTTATACGTGGCCTTTTAATATAAAAAGTGTTTCTTCATTTATTAAAAATATAATAAATTTAGTTTGCTCTCACTTTATTAACTCTCACAACCAAAATATACTGTTTTACTAACAAAGCCTAACACTACATGCGCTTATCAATTGGAGGCTAGGTTTTGTTAGGCTGCGTGGACAGGCCTAAAAAGTGGTAAGATCATAATAGTTCTTAAAAAGATGTACTAGGCACTAGGTCTACGAACTTTCAATACTTTAAAATTCAAACATGAAGGGAGCGTGTTTTGTTCACAGAACTACTATAGCTACAGTCAACTCCCGATTCTACGACCTTTCACGGTTCCCTGGAAAAGGGTCGTTATTTCGAAGGGGTCGTTATTGGAATTTTAACAGATTTTGTACCACCCTTGACCTTCATAGAAAAAATTGCATTTTTTAGACAACAAATAGCATGGGTCATCAAAAATCGTTCACAAAATCCAACCAAAAACGTAACCAAATCAAAATAACAATGTTAAACAATAGCAGTGGGTCGTCAAAAATTGTTCACAAAATCAAACCAAAATAGTAACCAAATCTAGAATCGAAATAACAATGGCAAAAGCAAGCCTGGCGCGTGATGTAGCAGCAGTCGCTCGCGGGGAAAAATTGTCTTGCTTGTGGGAGGGGGGGACAGAGTCAAGTGCTATTGGCTGGCATTGATGAGGTGGTGTCTATTTTTATACCTGACCCACCCCAGCTACTAGTAATACAGCACTCAATAAGATAATTGCAACGCAGTGACCTAAATAAATACAACAAACACATTTTACAGCCGATTTCCTTAATCTTTTCAACATTTTTCACGGTTCCCCAAAAAAGGGTCGTTACTTCGAGAGGGACGCTATTCCGGGGTCGTAGAATCGAGAGTTGACTGTACCTCAATTTTCTTACTAATGGACACATGGGCCACATTTTAGGAAATACAAATATACGTTTAGCGTTCATTGTTGATAGAATTTGACTATAGTATTAGTATTATTTTAAAATTGTTTTATAATGCATATCAAAAGGAATACTGCGGAACACATGAGTTGACATGAAAGAAGATCTAGTAGCTTTTTCTAGAAGTCATTTACTCGTACATTACTTCGTAAGAAAATTGAGGTATAGTAATAAAGATTTCCCTTATCGGAATGATAACCACGGACATTTGTCTTAACGCAACACTTATGTGCTGACTGAGATATTTATGCTCTTAACCATTTCTAGTTACATTTCTATCTATTATACAAGACTCTGAGTGCAATAAAGAGATCTTAAATTAATTTGATTAATGACATATTATATATAGTACCTACAAAAGTAATTTACCGATCAAATTTCTTGGAACGAACTGTAATACACATTCGACACTTTTTTGACCCAAACAATGCCCTTACACCCTGTTTTGTTTTTTCACTTTTTGATCAAGCCGATTATATCAGCATATGACTTACAAATTAGCTTGGGTTAGACGCATAAAAGCTAATTACGATCATGTGTTAAGGATGAAGAAGGTTTAATTTAGCGTGGATGTACCTGAACTAGCATGAAAGAAGAACGGAAAACCAATTATAAGAAACACCGTCAGTACACCCAGCCAGGACTTGAACCCCGATCTCCTCGTCGTCTATGGTTAGGTCTATTGCAAGAGCTTAGACGATTCAACCACCGAATCAGGTATTTCATTTGTCTACTCATCACAATATAAATTAGTAAATTACAGTTCCTATAAGAGTAAGATTTCAACAATGCCAAGAATCGAACACATGATCCCGAACTTTAGTATAGTACAATATTAAGTTTAGTTTTTTTATTAATTTAGGCCTTGAAACAATTCAATTACGTCCTTTAAATTTGGAGGTTTTTTTTAGAGAAATACTATTGATTTTATGTTATAAAAATTCTACTAGTTTTATTCGTGATGATAAGCTTTCTATCCATTGGGCTACTGTTCCCTACCTTGAACTACAAATACATATTAAATATTTAAAATAAATGATCAAAGTAACAAAAAGTTAATACGGTTTCTTATAATGTTAATCAGCATAAATAATTTATTAATTCTTGGACCTTTTTTAAACTTAACTTCAATACCTGTCAGGATCGTTTGAATTTAATAACACTGATGACACAGGGATCAGAAAGACATCAATTATAGTAGATACACCCGCATTTGCATATAAGTGGAAAACCATTTTAGATTTTTTTAAATCCCAATTCAAAATGGTCTGGATTCGAGCCCTGATCCCGTCACCGGCAAACCAGACTTAGCAATTTTAACAATTTGTCACCTTAGTTCGCGTGTCAACCACTGTGAGCTAAAATCAACATGTTTAACGACTATTAATGTTTATTGATTTACTTTCATGTATTCATCTGCCAAGTCATATGATCTGCAATTGTCAATTTTGACAGATTATCATCATTATCTATAAAATAACACTAATAATAAAGTAAATTGTTATAAATGTTGACTGCAAAAAAAAAGTTTGTATTTTCTAAAAAGGTGTTCCAAATGTTCGTTCGCGAGAAAATCAAGCTATGCAAGGTAGACTGACGGCCGATTTCAAACCTAGATAAGTTAATTGATATGGAGTAGGCTTGGACATGATTAAACACAATAATTTTCTTGTAATGACAACAGTGTCGACTAAACCGAGCACTAACCAACACACGACACTCGTAATCGAAAACGGGGTGGACAAGTTGACGCGCCCATTCATTTACTAATTTATTGTAAATTAATTCAAACGATCAATTAAACTATGGGGGTATAAATTTGTTCCTCCAAACCTGACAATATTTGGTCACGATAATAGAATAATAATAAAGTAGGATTTCATCTGATTATTCTATCAAATACCAATATATTAAATTTAAAGCGTAAATTCAAAATATTAAGTTTCAAAGTAATAATAGAAAATAGTATTTTATAAAAACATACATTTATTTTAAAATAATTTACAAACACAATCAATATCAAGAACGCAAATATAAAGTTGTAAGTATTTATGACCCAACATCCGCACCAGTGATCCTATGGTCTAAAAGTCATCTGGCACTCAATAGATGGGATAAGTTGTGACGGTCGTGGTTCGAATCCACTAGGTCTGGAAGGTGGTTTTCAACGTGTGATGCCTTAATGTGTTTTTTCCAATCCCCTTTCTTCTCAAATATAGGCAAGCTGCCCATCATCAAAACTACCCTCCTAAATCCTATTTCCTTAGATTGAGCCATTAATAACCATTGTGTTAAGCATAGATTTAATAATAATAAAAAACTATATTTTATTTATTTATTAATTTAATGGAAACCCTAGCCAGTAGACCCATCGTGGACATAGGGTAAGTCTCAACTAGTCTGGTTTACAGATGACGGAGAGATCACATTTCTAATCCCAGTTGGGCGGCTTGGGATTTTTTTCCTTACACTGTTTCCAATCATGCGTCTTCCCGCAAATGTGAATATACATTCTATAAAGTTCTACCTTCCTAAATTTCTACCATAAATAGTGTAAATACTTGGACACAGGGTACGAAAAAAATTATAATTATTTTATATTCAATTGCATCTTACTACCCGTCCGGGATATCTTTATTTAAATACACTACTAGCGTTAAGAGTGGAGGAAGTTGGTGTTGTGAGAAAATATACCCCATTTGCGTAGGAGAGGGGAAACTATCTTGGGGAAAAAACACCTTCATTACACCCGATTGGAACTGAACCCAGGCTTTCCTACCACTAGCAAACCAGAAAAGATGAGCCAAAATCGGTCTGTTTGCCCATAGATGCAGATCTAAAACAATAATATTATAATTAAGTTATCAGCGAAGCAGAAAAAATTCCACAACATTTCCCCTTGCTACAATAAACAATAGTGTAAGAAACGAGTTTAATTTTACTTAATCATCTAATTAGTCCTTACTTAACCTACCGTTCTTAATGAGTCTACATAATCTAGACACAATGAGCTGTTTACGAAACTTACTTAATTAACAAATAACATTTGCGTTAGTGTTAATTTTAAAGTGATATATCAGCAGTATTAAATACCTAACGAAAAATATAGTTTGATTTGCATTTAACATACTTTTTACCTAAGAAACTAAAATAAACATTATTTGAGTACATTGTCAATGTTACCAATACAACTAAATAAAAAAAATTTTATTTCAAAAATAAAGATATAAAATTGGTGATAATAGTCCAATAGCTCAAAGTAGATGATGTATCATACCCTCAAAAAACAGTCTCTTCAGAGTGATTTGAATTTAAAGAAGTTTTCGCTACAGAAAAAATAAATAAGTGCCATTTCTATACAAATAGGATCTGAGCAGTATGCAAATTCGATTGAAAGTCTACAGATCGTTCCACGGAGAGACCGTGAAAGGGTAAGGGAGGAGTTGAGAGTATGGAAGGGGGAGGGTGTAAGGGTTGGATTTAGGGTTCGCAAAATGGTCCGAGATTGGGCTTGTACAGAGTGAAAAGAGAGAGAGAGGACTTTGAAAAGCGCAATTTTCAAGACTGCTTGACACACCAAGGAAGGAAAACTCCTACAGTTGGTTCGTGGAGATAGTTCCCCTCCCCCCCCCCCCATCCTGTCCTCCTTTACTCCACCCCCTTCCTCTTACACATGCGTCTTTTCATGAAGAATCGGAAGGAAGAATAGTGAGATTGAAAATTAAATAAATAAGCTACAGTATATTCCTGTCCGTATTTTTTACATCCTATGTTGGGGAAAGTTTTCTAATCATGAACATTTTGAGAGCTCGAGATTATGACATTTTATGAGTGCGTTCTACACTTATGTATCACCTTATGTCTGTCTGTATTATTATTATTATTATTATTATTATTATTATTATTATTATATTTAGCACCGCGTCTTACTACCCGTTCGGGTTATACGCTTTTAGTACTAATTACGCTAATGGATTAGGAATTGGGAAGGTTGAATTAGAGGAAGTGAACCCACATTTGCGTGGAGGGAGAGTGGAAAACCATTTAGGAAAAACCACCCCCAGTTCACCCGACCGAGATTCGAACCTCGATCTCCCCGTCCTCGGCGGTCGAGTTCAACACGACAAGCGCGTTAGCCAACTACGCCACCGAGGCGGGTGTCTGTCTGTACACGCGGCTACAATCGAAACGGTTTGGAAGGATTTATTTCAAACGTGATGATCGTTTTATTACTATACCACTAAATGAAATCTTGATTTAAACATTCACTCTTAAATTAAGATATGTTTACAAAAATGTATTCAATTTTTTTTGTTCAAATTGTATATCTAATTAATGTTTTATAAGATAAATAGCACTACATATTTGTTCATTGAAGAAAAACTCATTTAAGGAAAGTTTACCGACGACTGATTTTCTAAAATTTGAAATGGTTCAGAAATGGGTATCTGGGAAGTGTACGTTATTTATAACACTGTTTACTTGTATTTCACCCGCCTTGGTGGCGTAGTTGACTAACGCGCTAGACGTGTAGAGCTCGACTGCTGAGGACGGGGAGATCAAGGTTCGAATCTCGGTCGGGTGAAATGGGGGGGGGGGGTGTTCCTAAATGGTTTTCCAGTCTCCCTCCACGCAAATGCGGGTTCACTTCCTCTAATTCGCCCTTCCCAATTCCTAATCCATTAGCGTTATTAGTACTTACAGTGTATAACCCGAACGGGTAGTAAGACGCGGTGCTAATATTATTATTATATTATTACTTGTATTTCGGGGGAAAATAAATTTAATGTTGGTTTACCAGTAACTGACTTTTGTAAACGTTGTTCCAAAATATAATAGTAACACTAGAATAGTAATATTATGAGAGTGTGTACGATTGAGTCGTAACTTTTATCACACCTTTGACCGATTTCGATGTCTGTCGGTCAAATTGTAGTGGCCCACCAGTCTAATAGTCCAGCTACCTGTTCACGTGGTGACGTCATAAGACCTTAGCTACACTGTACATTCAGTACCTAGTAACCAGCTATGACACAGCCCCCGAACGGTAACGATGCATGGCACACACACACACACACACACACACGGCTCGCATAATGACGACGATAACGCGACCTCGGTCCCCTACTCTCATGTTAATCATGTAATGTGATCCATATGGTCGTGGAAATGGTAACATATGTTAGGTTCCTCTATATGCCATACTCTACCAGGAGTGCACATGTATGTGTATGTGTTTCATTAGTAATAGGTTAACTATATAATGGGACTAGGAGGAGAAGAGGGAAGCTACCTGATTTTCTCAACAAAACTTAGGCCTACTTTTAGCTGGTGCTATTAGATTTAGAACGGAGTAGTTAGTGCTAAGGTAAATTAAGGATGTTCAACCTATCATTGGTCAAACCCATGCCCTCTGTGGTGTTTAGTAATCGTCCTAAGCAAAAACTCTTAACGATCGTGACTAGAGATGAGGCATAGATATACACAAGTCTCCAATGATAGTAACATTGGGTTAAGCTACTCGCTTCGGTGGCCGCATGATCTAATGTGTTAATCTCGCAATAGACTAGACTGCCGATGACGGGGAAATTGAGGTTCAGATCTCGGTCGGGTGAACTGAGAGTGTATTTTCAAAAATGTTTTTTTACTTTCCCTCTACAAAAATGAGGGCACACTTTCTTTAAATATAACCTTCTTAATCCCAAAAATCATTAGTGTGATTTGTAGATAAGCGTATAACCCAAACGATTAGTAGCGGTAAGATGCACTGCTAAAAAAAGATTAGGTTAATTAAGTCCATCTATATATTTTAATTACATATATTATTTTTATTTAATCGGTTATTTTAGTAACAAATTATTGTGAATGTGGGAATGCCAGGCCGCCACCGTGGTTCGATTCCACGTTAAACTGCAGGTCCTTCATTTCATCTCACAATCACCCTACCATTACACATTAGCGTAAGTGCGTATACCCGAACGGTAGTAGGTGCTAATAATAATAATAAATAATAATAATAATAAAATAATAATAATAGTGACAAAATTAACATTGAACATAAGGATTGTTAGTGCTCAATTTACGGGTTAATGATGAGAAGGCTAACTAACTGGAAATCATCAGAATTAGCATGTGTAGAGGATGGGAAAACAAAAGTCAAACTCGCATGTAAGAATCCAGCCCACCCCACTGAGATCGAACTCCGGCTCCCAGTCACCGGAAAACCAGACTAGATAAGGTTGACATTTGGTTCTAGTGCGCACAAGTGTGGATTTAGTCCTGTCGGTATCATGTCGAACTGTTTGTTGGTAACACGCAAGCGTACGTAGGATATATATATATAGTCACATACCTGCAACTGGAGAGAGTTTTCTCATAACGCACCACCTGGACTTCCACTGGAAAAAAAGAGGAGGGAAAAAAAACAACAAATGAGAACACGCATCAAAGAACAAGAAGCAAACACTTAAAAAAAAAGGTAGAGCTAAAAGATTGAAAGAAATTTGGCCAAATCCAGCTACGAGAGAATAAAGTTGAAGAGTCCCAAGTACTAATAATATTAATATTGGCTTTATAAAGCAGAGCTATTTGCAGTGAGAACACACTCTCATGGTAGTCCGAATAAACTGTGACCCACCTGCATTGTAATTACACTAATGTGATAAGGATTAGGAAGGTTGCATTTAGAGGTAGTGTACCCTCATTTGCGTCTAGAGAGAATGGGAAACCATTTAGGAAAAAAAGTAAATATACCCAAACGGGATCGAAGCCCGACCTACCCGTCTTTGATAGTCTAGTATATTGTGATAGTAGCGCCCTAGACTATGTGGCCACCAAAGTGGGTAGAAAGCCGGGTTTGAACCAGGTTTCTTTTAGATACAATTTCAATAGTGTACGTTTAATATTAATTAATTACTGCATCATTATTTTCATTAGATAACTTAAAAATCAACTATTTTTCTACATGTATGTGGTTTAACCTTCTAAAAAAATTGTGGTATTACTTTAAAATGGTAATATATATTTATCTATAGTTATTAAAGGCCTTGAGAGGTTTAAGAAAATTATAAACATTATATCTCAAAATTAATATCTTAGGGAAAATACCTTTAATTTTTAAATTTTCGTCTTTAAATGAAGTAGAGCAGCTTCTTTAGTAACTGTTGGTGATTAATCTAACCAATTAGTTTAAAAATTGCATGAAATTAGTGTAAAGATTGTATTTTAATAATGTTATAGTTGCACATAGTCACAATTAAAACATAACTTACAAACTTATGTCAATGACATAGATATTTAATTTTATTATCGGTGAAATATTTGTTTGTAAGTATTCTTACTAGCCTAGATATCATTTCAGACATTAATACACTGTATCTTTAATTCATTAAGAATACTATTTAGCAGTAATAATCATGAAAATGTATTACTTATTTAATCATCATCTCAGAGACCTGTAAGAACAGGAATTTCTAAAAATTAATATAGTTAATAAAATTCGTTATTTACCTTTTTTCCATCACGAAATTTCACCGTTCCTTCGATGATTGTATTTGTATCCACCATTCTCGCAGAAAATAAACTCTTAAATTTCTTATAAATTACGTTTCTTCAAAACACCTTCTAAAAATCACACACAAATTAATACAGTCGTAAAATAAAAATAATAAATATTGATATTAATACACGATGTTCGTACCACTGTCACAGTATTAATTGACGAACTACTTCAGACCAGTGCGAAAGCGTGCGCGAGACTGATGGTTTTTCTTTCATTACACGTTCAAACAGCCCGACAATGCGTGTAGTCTCTCTCGCGCGCTCCAAGACAGAGCCATCTATTGGCTGACAACGCAACTGTAAGCACTGTCAGTGCGGTCTCGGTTGATTGTTCAGAGCTTGTCAAGGATTTAACATAGCTAATAATAATTAGACTTGAAATTAAATAAAATAGTTCATAAAACATGACATAAAATTTTATAAAAAATGTATAAACATATTTATAGATATATTACACGTAATAGGTAGTAATATAATGATTTTAGAGTAATTTAAACACTGGTTTGATAAAAATAATACAACGTTGCCACATTCATAACAAGTTTTCGTGATTGAAATTTGTTAGTGAGTATTTAATCAAAGACTTATGTTCTAAATTAGCTGTAAATCTTAGGGTGACCAAATAATAAAAAGTTAAATAATTGTCTTTCAATAAAGTAATAAACTTTCCCCCACATTCTACATAAATACATCGACTAAAATTAATAATAGTAAAAAAATAACAATAAAAATATTAATTAGGATGTATTTATTTATTCATAGGCCTTCAATACAACGGTCAAAATACTTAGATAATTAAATATAAGAGCCTATTAATGGATACAACATTTGCAACTGTGCACTTAGTTTAATCTGAAAGGTAGCGAACATACATTCAACCCTGTTAATATAAATGGTGCAGGGGCAATTTAAACTGTTCCAACAAGTATTCTATAGAGTGCTAGTGTGTGTATTTTATCAAAGCAGAAGGCATACCACCTGTTTTAAAAACATTTCACATCCCTGGTTGGACTGTTGTGACATTAAGGGTTGGAGTTTTTCGTGTTAATGAAAACTGTCAAACAACACGTCCAAAAATTACAAAATAGCAAAATGCGACTAGAATATGCAATACAATAATTCTTTAATTGTGATTGTGACACCTTTTTTTTTGTCTGTGCGTATTATAATATTAATTAGTATTCTGGACCCATGGTTTCCATTTAAATTTTTGACTTGTATGATGGTGAGATGTTTAACGTATTCAAATTAATATTTCTATTTTAATGTTAGTTTGCAAAGGGAATCTGACTTTTAATTCACAATCTAATCAAAACTACTGTTTTCACAAGTTGATTGGAGAACCACTGTTGAACAATATTGTTTGAAAATAAAAATGTGTATTAAACTAGAGATCTCATGCGTACGTCTTAACTCAAAACCAATTAAAGGTTTACGTCCATAATTCATTGACTCTGAAGCCCCTATCTACTGAAGGGACCTTTGATAAATCCTAGCGGGTGTCTCTAAGGAATTAATATTTATTTATAGAATTTTATGGATACTACACGTCTTATTACTTGTCCCCATAGTTACACTAAGAAAGTCGGGGTGTATAATGTAGAATTGAGAGGAATGGTACTTAAATTTTTGTATAGATAGTGGGGAAACAGTTATGCCTTCTGACACTCACTTAAGTGTTTAAAAGTAGTTTGTTATGTTAGAATTTGGCTCTCATAAAAATATAGGCAAAAGGTATCTACATGTCCATTTATAATAATAAAACTTAATATTGAAGTTTTATGGATAAAAAACTTTACATGAAGGTGAAATTGCCTCATTTTAAACAAATAAAAAAATAAAAAAATATCAAAGTAATTGGTTTTAAACATGGATATTGCCTTCCTTAAACAAATAAAGTCCATTTTAATTAGGTCGCAACATAAAATAATAATATAGAAGCTGATTTTCTGGTGTTGTGGGTGATTTAGAGCGGCCATTCCCAACATAAATGTAGCACTGTGAAAATATTACCCCTTGAAATGGGTGGTGCACTTACTTTATGTATGTTTTAAGTCAAATTATTATTGGTTAGTTACTTACTTACTCTATGGTATTGGGTGCTCGAAAGTTAATTGCCACATTTACAAAAATACGACACTTATTCCTATCTTGAGCTAGTTACACCCAGTCCACCTAGTTATACCCTATCTCTTTCAGGTCTATCTAATGATATCCTAACATCTGCGTCTAGGTCTTCCCAATGGTCTCTCTTCATGGGGTTTGCCAGTCAATACCCTGAAAAAGGTTTTAGAACCTCCCATTCACGCTACATGTCCTACCCATCGTAATCTACGAGACCTGATTAACCTAACACTGTTTTGTAATAAGTATAGGACATGTAACTTATAGTTATGTAACCTACTACACACTCCAGTATTCTCATGCATTGTTGGACCCAATATCTTCCAAAACACCTTGTTTTTTAACACCCTAAATTTATTTTTGTCCTCTAAGGTAAGATACTATGTTTCACACCCATAACAAGCAACCGGTAAAACTATAGTTTTGTATGTTCTGAGTTTTACATTCCTTGAAAGCAAGGATCAACAAATTACTGATAAAGTTATAGCAAACATTTTCAGAATATTTTTTTTTCTTAAATTCGATACTAATACCGTTATTGCTAGTTAAAACTGTCCCTAAATATTTCCAGACATATCAAGTATATATTTATTGTTCGTGGTAATCTCTCAATTTATTTCCTTACTAACATATAATAGAATGTCTGCATTTATTACAACAGCTTCCTTTCTATTAACCAACAAATCTAATAATCTACGTATTCTAATAACTGCAATATACCGTTTAGTGTCAATCTTTCTCTACTCTCTTGCATTACCTTAATAGCATGTTTTAAGTCTAGTTTAAAGAGTAATGGGTAAAGTACATCTCCTTGTTTCAATCTATTAAGTTTTGTTAAATATTATATTCTTGTTTAAAAACGGTCAAATATAGATTTTAAAATTAACATGTTAAGCTTACAGTTAATAATATTCAAAATAAATAAATCACTTAGCAATCAAAGTTTTTCTCAAGAGTAGCGAGATAAAATTAATTTTTATATTTTGCAACATGACAATCCAACCTTTAAAAACAATGTGTTTTTTCACAAACAACAACATTAAAACACTATGAGAAAGTAAGCTAGGTCCCCCCCTAACTTACTGCACATATCTTTCCCTGGTTTCTTTCTTTGTAAAGAATCCTGGAGGTCAATAAAGAGTTTATCACGTTTACGTGGTGAGATTGCGGTGGCCATCCGATGAAGGGTTAAATATAGGTGTGGGGCAAAAGGAGTGAGCCAAATGAAAGGAAGGGATACTGGTAGATAAAAGGGTGGGGGTGTATTAGTAGAGGATAAGGGGTCGGGGAGTTGTTAAAGCGTGAGATTGTGTTTGACCGACTACCCCCTCCCACCTTGGAAAATAGCAAGCAATGCCTCTAACCTTCTCCACTCCGCACGCAGACTGATAATTTGTAAAAAAAAAAAAGGTTTGAGCGTCTTTGAATAGTTATGTAATGTTTTTTAAGATGAACGAAATTTAAAAAAAAACAGTAGCATATCGATAGTTGGATTTGAAAGGGACTCAGCCCACTCTAAACTATCAATAACTCGAATTTCACGGAATATCCAGAAGAGTAGGAGTGGGGGATAAGTTTTTAAGAGTAAAAAGTTATTAATCTATACTTTTAAATTACATTACACAGAAATAATTTCATTTACATATTTAGAGCTTTATATTGGTATTTTTTATTTATTACGTGTGATTGTTGCTTTGCCGAATAGCTCCGATCGTTCGTCCTATATAAAAAGACGTACACGGAGCATAGTACTACCTACCTCATACTATACAGAACTTTGAACTATTCAAACTATACTGTATTTTAAAATAAACCAAATATATAAAGACAGTAAAAAAACTTACTATATTTGCTTCCTTGGTATTTTTAAAATATTGTTTTTTTATAAGCGTATTCTAGTAACCTGATAGTGGGTATGTTCACTTGAACATATTTTATCACACGAACAATCACAGTGTGTCCTTAAGTACCAACCTATCTTTATACTAAATTATCTATTATCTCCTTGCCAGTGCATCATTCAATAATTATACAAATCTCCAAGCGTACTGATAGTAGTAGTGCCACGCCTTTATCCAAGAGCGTGTTACGTTACAGCAATTATTTTAAGGTGCGGCAGAAGGGAGCACGAGTAGTTTTACAATTTTTATAGCATTAAATTTCTTTAGCCAAAATATATAAAATATTTATCCAATAGTAACATCGAATTTAGTTTTCTACACATGCTAATATCAACAGATCTTGAATATATGTCAAGGGTGTCCTGTAATTTTGTGAAAACCTTTATTTTTATTTAAAAATGGTTGACAAAATTCCAGGACATCCTTGACATATATTCAAGATCTGTTGATACTAGCATGTGCATACAACTAAACTCTATGTTACTACTGGAGAAATATTTGATTTATTTTGGCCAAAAACGTTATATTCTATAAAAACTGTAAAAACACTTGCGCCCCCTTCTGCCACACCTTAAGGTGGTAGGGAAAGGAACATAGTGCAGTTTTTTATGGTAAAAGAAACTTTTGACAAAATATAAATATTGCTTCAGTAGGTATGCTTGGTTTAATTTTCTACACATAGTAACATAAACAGTTCTAGAATATTTTTAATGAGCATATTGGCATTTTGTGAAAACTTTTTAAATTAATAAAATATTTATCATCTAATTGCAAGATACCCATGACCAATATTCAATAACTGTTGCTATTAATATATGAAGAAAAGGAAACTAAATTAAATTACTAAAGCAATATTTTATTTATGTAACCAAAAATTTTATTTAGCAAAATTGTAAAATATTGGCCTTAACTAGTAAACCCTTAGATTCCACCTTAAATTATAGAGTTTTTTGAAATTAGCCAACAGTATGCGTAAACAAATATTTACCTTAAGATGGCATTCTGATGATTAATTACGTAATCCTCCCCATCAGAATGTCATCTAAATATACGTAGTTGTTTATTTATACGCGAGAAAGTTATGACTTGTGTTATTTTAATCTTAGCATGAACTAAGATCCACGTAACGTTCACAGAAGTCAGACCCTTCACTATCCAAATTGCAACGTAAGTTTCTCTTCGGGTCATTGAGATAGAGAGCCAGAAATTCACACCTCTAGCCCATTAGCTAATAAGAGATACAGTGTGTTCAACTACTTCCGGACAAATATGTACTTTTATTGGGTTGTAATAAACTTTTTCTGAGATTCTGGTTTATATAAACCCTTGATTAACATAACCTAGATCATACCCACATCACCCTCTTCGGTGTCCGCGTGGTCTAAGGCGTTACTCTATCAATAGAATAGACTGTCGATGACGGGGAGATCATAGTTCGATCTCGGTTGGGTGTAATGAGTGTAGTTTTCCCTAAATACTTTCCCACTATCTCTCCACTCAAATGTATGTGAACTTCTTCTAAATGCAACCTTCATTTTCCTTAGTGCATTAGCGTAATTAGTACCTAAGCGTAAAACCCTAATAGGTAGCAAGATGCTGTGCTAAAAACAAACAAATAAAAAACCCGCATCAGTGGGTATTTGGATAAAGTTGTCTGTCCTAGTTTTCGGCAACGGGAAATTAATAGTTCGACTTCCTAAGGGAGAGCTGTTTTTTTATTGGTCTCCTTTAACTCGAATTTAAGTATACTTAACCTAATCCTCCAGATTTTAACTTCCTCTTCCCCTTATCACTGATGTAAATATGTGTAAGATTAGTAAAACTTTGAGCACACACAAACACACACAAAAAAATTACTATTATATGCATCCGCAGTGCAGTAATTCCTATATAGTAGTCGTGTGGTCAAATACTTGTCATCACATGGCTCGTAATCATAAGATGAATTCATTTATATTGAAGAGTTTATTAAAATATAAATTATATTATTTTGATATCATGTAAAAATAATTCATAACAAATTATCTGAAAAACAGACTATGTCATATTTTTTGTAAGGTTAGGGATTCAAGTTATAAAATCGTCAGTAACTAGTTGTTACTTAGGTTTCGCTAAGGTGCTGCTAAAAAAGGTGGAATTTCAATCAATTTTGTACTATATTGCTGCGAGCACCTTCCTATGTCTTATAGAATATTTAATATGCATATATATATCCATATATACCTAATCACGCACCCATTTAATATTTAATAATATAATGTCTAGTGACTCGAGTACCAAGAAGGATTTGGTTTTCTATTATCATTACAGTATAAGAGACGCAACCAAATAAGATTTTGGATTCATCCATAAAAAGAATAGAATAGAAACTGCAGATTAACAATAATAATAATAATAAAATAGTCTATTAGACGGTGCAAAGGGACCGCAAAAATTTATGCAAAATGTATAGTGTTTTACAGAATATCGAAAGAAAGCTCCCTTAAATAGTATATTAAATGTCCAATAATTGTTCATTCATGATGATTGAGATTGGAAGCATGTGACTAGCATGCTGAGTTTCCAGTGACTTGCACGAACGCGTCGTAAACCGGTTAGCAAACGGTAGCCTCGTGAGCGACCGCTATTTAAATACAATATCGGTGACGACCAAACTATTGGTTGGCAATTTATGTTTTACTCGCGTCACCTTTGAGTCTTTTTTGATATCCTCGTGGGTGAGTGGCCTAAATTAAATTTAGAGAAATATTGTGAAAATATAAAAGTCAATTAAAATAAAAATGAAACTTGTGGATTAATATTTTAGAGAATATGTTGAATACAGTGGCTCATGTAATTATTAAATATCAATTCGCAATACATAACTGCTTGACATAAAGTATTAAATAAATCTCACAGGGTTAATTGTAGGTACTGAATTAAAAACTTTTTGTCGAGCTCGTCTCTTATGCATAGATACAGTACGTGGTTTTATTAAATGATTAACTTTAATTAAAGGTATGAAAAAAATTAGGAAGTAGATGACGCTACATTATATAATAATATATATATATATATATATATATATATATATATATATATATATTATTATATATAGTTTTATATTATGTAATATATATATATATATATATATATATAAAAACTACCTATTTCAGAGATACTAAATATACATAATCACTGGATTTTTAATGTGTGATAACCAACTGTTCTGGTGAATGTGATACATTTTTCATGGTGTCAAATTATTGACACTAACATTGTATTATGTATAATAACCAGCATCCTCCCCGTTTGTGTAAGTTTGAACCTGTCTGAGTCATACGTGGCATTTGTTGTGCATATAAATTGAGGTCCATCTTCTATTGAGCGAAAGACGTGTGGTTTTATCTTGATATGGAATCTGTTCGTTAAACATAACCTAGCCTAGCCAACCCCAACCTAACCTACTTAACCTTAAGAATAATATAATTTTTCATTTTATTCAAACAGTTTTTTTATTACTTCAGGCTAACAGGATTTTGCTATGTAAGATAACCAGTTAAAATAATAAATAAGATCTTCAGAATATTATAATTTATCACTTCAGCAAAATAGTTTTGTTTTTATATATAATAACCTGTTATATAATAAATTGCATGTATTTAATCACATTAACCACTAATATCGGTAACTTCGGAAAATAACCAGTCATTATGCATAATAGCTAGTTTATTATATTAACGGTAACACACACACACATATGTATATATTAAGCGTTCCTGATAGGGGTACCTAATTATTGATATATGTATACACACTGACGTAGCCTCATATATTTTAATGATTTTTTTTCATACCTTGAATTAAAGTTTATATATTTAATAAGACACGTACTGTACCTATAGATTAAGAATACGAGGTCGACAAAAAGTTTTTGATTTATAATAATAGTTCCTGAAAGAGGTGAATATTATACGCTTAAAATCCCTGATAGAAATGGCTGATTTTTTTTTTCTTATTAATTTGAATCCTATTAATTAAGAGTCAGGAATAATTTCTAAATGTCCATGGTTTTAAGAAAAACTTACAAATTTTGGTTTTAGTCCCTATATGAACTGTGTGTAATTCATCATTACATATTTAGTTAAAAAATACATATATATATATTATTTTTAGGCATATTAATGAAAAAGAAACAGCACTATGTCTAGAAATAAAAGAGATGCATAGCTCGGTGTATGGATCTTGTTGAAGTGAAGGGAGTATGCAAGGGTGGGGAAGTTTGGAGAAATTTGGTGAGGATGGATTAAGTACAGAGTTGTTTTTTGAGCTACTTGCACAGTTTCTTGCCTACCTCGTAGGGGAACGGTGTGATTAGATATGTATATATGTATGTATATATGTATGTATGTATGTATGTATATATGTATGTATATATGTATGTATGTATGTATGTATGTATGTATGTATGCATGCATGTATGTATATATGTATGTATGTATGTATGTATGTATGTATGTATGTATGTATGTATGTATGTATGTACGTATGTACGTATATATGTATGTATATATTATGTATAAATGAGATGCATGTTGTATGATCTATGTTGAAGTAATGAGTTATGCGTGTAAGTTGGGAATTTGTAGTATGTATGTAGATGTTGTTTTGAGTATGCAGTATTATTATGCATCGTAGGAATGTATTAATATGTATGTATGTATGTATGTATGTATTATGTGTGTATGCATGTATGGTGTATGTATGTATGTATTATGTATGTATGTATGTATGTATGTATGTCTGTATGTATGTATGTATGATATGTATGTATGTGTGTATGCATGTATGTATGTATGTATGTGTGTATGCTGTATGTATTATGCATGTATATATGTATGTATATGTATGTAAGTATTATGCATGTGTATATGTATGTATATGTATGTATGTATGTATGTATGTATTGTATGTATGTATATGTATGTATGTATGTATGTATACATACATATATGCCAACATTGTAATGGAGCTAGAGTTGGAAAATATTATATAGAAACTATCTTTTAATTTATAGGATTAGAGCCCCGACATACACTGTCTACAGAAATGCACTCTACTATGAGACCAGCTATAAATAATTTACCTAACTAAAAGCTAATAAAAATAATAATGCATTAAGTTAAATATTTTCCCTTTGCAACTTTACTAAGCAAGAATCCATTATATTGAATTATATCTAGTTTTTGTTATGAAACATAGATACTGTAGTACATTCTTGCTTGCTTTTATATTCAATATAACAACAAAAAGGTTTTGAGTAACCGCAACTGTCAATAAACATGTGAAAAAATTAGATACATTTGGAACGAACTGAAATTGATGCATATGTTCGTTTGTGCCAAGGGTAGAAAACCAAACCTATGCGTGCAAGGGATTAATATTTCATAATGAACCATCAACTCATTACTCTCATCTCTACTAACCACAACGCCACGCTATGGTTACACCACAGGGTACAAACAGTCCAGGGGAAAATAAATCAAAATTAACATTATCCTCCACTAAAATTAAAACTTTATTTAAAAACCCATGTCAGTGTTAAACGATACTGGTAGAAAGGGATCTGGTTTCATTCTTGGATTCATTTCTATCACCTGTCTGTATTATCCTCATATTTACACTATTGAGGTAGCTAAGTAGGAAGGTTTATATTTAAAGGTCTTGTACCCACATTTTAATGGAAGGAGAACAGAAAACCACATTTTAGAAAAAAGGCCTGAGTACACACTGCTGGGCTTAGAATTATTGACCACATATACCAGTAAAACCATACAATAAAGACTCCATTAGCTAAGTGACCTATTAAACGAAACAATTATCGTGAAACAGTTTGACATGAACTAAATAATTCCACAGTAATTTAAAAAGACAGGCCCTGTAAAGAAATGCTACTTATAAAAATTGTATTGCTGGAATTGAAATCATTTTAAGAGAAACGAAAGATCTGCTTAAACAACCCATTCCTTTAATTATAATTATTGAGTGATTAAATTAAATAAATCATTTCTCCAATGAATATATTAGGACAGTATTATAGTAGTTTGCACCACATTAAATTGGAATTTAATGGCAGATTATTTTCTAGTAATTTAATTAAGTTTAGTGACTACAGTGAAATAACGATTAATGAGTTTTCAAACAAAATGTTTTAATCAGGTGTACCCGGCCACGACCGCACATGCAATTTTAAGTCAGCCAACTATTTGATCATCGGCCAACTGATAGCGTCACACGCACCAACCGACTGAATAATTGGTTGATTGGGATGTCCGCAACACTAAAGTTGTCTAACCAACCTTTTTCCACCAGTCCTGACATTGATTTGGTAAAAACAACTTGTGTGTGCTCACTAGTAATACGTTAAAGAAAATTTAAACGCAAGAAACAGTATTGGATACGTTCATTATTTAAAGTATTTAAAGATCAATTATTCAAGTTGTATAGTGAGTAATGGGCATATCCAAACACATCTTTCAACTACTAAGGAATGAGTATAAGAAGTTTTGATTAAATTTGTTCCTTTTAGGACATTCAATAACCTGTCAGAAGATCAAATGTTCATCCTCCAGAAGAGAGACGACCATCAGTTACTTTGAGATAAGAAAACATATGGCCACATTTGTTATAATGTAATTTATTTATGAAATACAAATTGCTTTACAATAATAATTTTTGTAAAAGTAAAATTCCTTGCTTCTATTGCAAATTGAATAATTATGAAGAGCTGTTTTCTGATTAATGACTGGAAGTATTTGGCATCCCTTTCTATTAATTAAAATAAAAGCAAACAATTCACTGAAATACAAATTATCTTCACTGTAGACTCGACTGAAAGAGTAGAAGAGTGAATTCGTCCTACTTTTCGTTGCAAGTGCGCGCAGACGCGTTAAAACCTGTAGGTTACTATCAAGTTGGGAACTTCAGAGTTTCACCGGGTTTGTAGCAAAAAACAAACTATTTAATTGGTCAACCTTATAGTTGCTTGTGCGCGCACTCAAATGGTTCTCAATGGTGCAATTAAACAGTTGGCCGACTCAAAATTGCATGTGTGCGCGGGGCCTAACCAATATTATAAACTATTCTTTAAATTAGTTATAAGAGCTTCGTTTGATAATATTAATTAGATAGTTGGGTTATTTAATAAGAACAGGATAACTTAAAATCAATCATTTCTCGCATGTAAATTGTTTTATTGAGTTAATAAGAATTTTACTGAGTTATTATTATATTTATAGGCAATACACATTTGTTTTAGTAAGTGAAAACTATAGTTATTGCTTGATTGGATATTTCTGAGACCACGAGGATTGTAAAATTAGTTACACTGTTTAATCCTCCTTGATTATTTCCTGCGACTGTCAGAGTAATTGATTGTCTTTCAAATTATTTCAAGCATGGCTACCAACTAACCTCGCTTGATATATATTATATATATAGGCCTATATATTTTAACAGCACATATTACTATACATTCGGGTTAGACGCTTATGTACTTATTTAAGCTAATGTGCTAGGGTATGGGGCAGACTATATTTAAAGGAAGTGCACACGCATTTCATTGGAGGGGGAGTGTAAAAACATTTAGGAAAAAACCTCCCTCAGTTAACCCGAGCAAGATTATAACCTTAATCTCACTGTCATCAACTGTTTAGTCGATTGCCAGAGTGAATACTTAGACCATTCGGCAACCGAAGCACGTATGGTGTTATATAGTTTATTTCCTAAAATCACATTTTATTACCCTTCTGGAATGTACACATATTTACTAACTACAATAATATATTAGAAATGAGAAAGGTTGAGCTTAGAGGAAGCGTACCTACACTTGTTATCCAACGTATGATTACGTGTGAGCCACGGACCTTATTGTGAGTCAACACGCAAATTGGTTCGACATTTTTTGTCAAAGTTAGAGTAATAAACATTTTTTATTGCTGTACGATGTCACATTTAATTGCATATAACTCAAAAATCTTTCAAAAATGGTCAATTGTATTTTTTTTAAATACTCTAGTACTACTGAATAATCCATGGTAAAAACCAAAGGGTGAGTCGTATAATTTCATATCTTATTTTTAATAGAGGGATACTATTTTAAAATAATTTTTATTAATGAAGATGGCTTTATATGTATTTGAAAAATTCTCGCGGCCTCTTAGTGTTTACTAACATATTAATCATTAAGATTTATTCTAAAATAGTGAATACATTTATTGATTTTAATAATAAAAAATATGAATTAACTTACCTAAATGTATTTAATGGGACCTCTGCTGTTGAACACTTTCCACTAATTTGTCTATTCTTGTTTCAATTGTATTACTAAATGCTATTCGCATGCAGGAGTTGATTCGGAGTCGAGTTAGCTTCTTTGTTTTAATATTTACCAGCGTGGAAAATTTCCTTTCGCATAAATAAATAGAAATGAATGCTGATTTTAAACAGATGTGGATCATTTGTACTATCCGTAATTTATAATAATCCATGCTTCCCCCCCCTCCCTCCCATTACCCCAGAAAATTGAGAATCAACTGTACCTACATGCTAACAATAGTCGAATTCTTTCTTCCAAAATGTAAAATTTAAGATAATTGAGTTTAGTAATAAGAAAATAACATTTTAAATAATGTTTACGAGGTCCCCCCTCACCCCCCCCCCCCCCACGATTAAGAATCGCTGACTTAAACCATCCGACCACCAAAGGCGATATATTATATAGTTCAAGTCCTAGATATATAGAGTGTGAGAGTAGTCAAAATAAGAATTCATGTGTAATTTTTTTTTTTTTTTTTTTTTGCCAGCCATTATCCAAGCGGCTGTTTTTCAACAGACAAAAATAATCTTAAAATACATATTTATGTTATTTCGTTGAGAATAATAAACCATCTTCAACCCTTTTTTCAAACAAAATAAATCTTTTCACCGCATTGTTTCAATACAAGTACATTTCGACTTAGTAAAGAGACTTAAATTAAATTATTGCACCACCGGGAGATTTTTTTTATTAATGAGTGACTCACCCCCTATTCACTAATAATAGCCTATTCTTACAAGGGGTGGTGTGTGATAGAGTGGATTAAGCTGTCCTGACAAAATGCGAAGTGACTTTTGACAACTTAGTGGAGGAAAGGGTTAAACCCTTAGCGGTTTCCATTTTGAGGATGGAAGGGTTTGTTAAGAGAAGAGGGTTTCTCAGGGTCAATTGGGACACTTGCATCACTCTGTATGACGTATACAAACTAAGTTAAGAGTGATTGTTCACTTTGGCTTAAACTGGTCAACTCCCTCCGAATTGGATTTTGGTAACTACGTTTAACAACCGGATTGTTGGTCACTTAGACATATCGGTGGTCTCTATAATTAAGGTGCCAGTATCATCTGATCTAGGTTTCCAGTATTAGAGAGGTTGGGGCTCAAATCCCAGCTGGAGAAACACGGCAGTTTTGGTTAGTTGTTGCTCTACTAAACTTATCACTCAAATGCGGATATAATTTCGCAAATCTCTATATTCTTCATGCCTGTTCCGTTAATGTAAATATGTGAAGAGCCTGGAGGTGTATTTTTTATTTGGCAACAAGTCTTACTACCCGTTTGGGTTATAGCTACGATTAATTATTAATTACTATAATTTCCTAGGAATTGGGAAGGTTGATTTAGAGGAAGTTAACCCACACTTGCGTGAGTGGAGAGTATAAAACCATTTAGGGAAAACCACCCAATTTACCTGAGCTAGATTTGAACCGCGATCTTTTTGTCCTCGTCAGTCTAACTCAACATGCTAGCTACGCCACCGAGGTGGGCCTGAAGGTGTAGTAGTACTTTGGAGAGGAGAGGGAGTGGGGGTGAAGGGGTTTGTTAACAGTGTTTCTAAAGCTATTACCCAAAATTTAAACATAATCTGGGAGATAAATCAAGGTGTTAAGTAAAACTATTTTCTTAAGTCTCTTTAGTTTATGAATTGTGTGCTAATAGCTATAATGTTGTTTTTTTTAAAATAAATTTCACGTAAACTCCTTCTACACACAGGAGTGGATGTTCTACTTATGATGCATCCTATATCACATTACCACGTCATCGCGCGACGCTGGGCGTCCTCTACCCACCGAAATCGTCCCCCCTCTTCTTTCAATACGAAGGTCGCATCGTACCGGAAGTGGCCGACCCTGGGGGCGGCGCTCGCTTTCTTTTCCCTCTCGCAGGAAATTGGGTTTTTTTACCCACAGTTGTCCCTCCACCCCCTTCTCTTTTCACACGTGAAGATATATCAAAAGGAACCGTAAAATGTGGGGTGGAGGTGGATTGTTTAACTATGAAATCATAATCATCAGGGTGAACGGATAAAGAGAAATGGGGTTGAAAAAGAGGTTTTAATATGAGGGGTGTAGAATTGAGTGGTTGAAAATGCGTCATTTATTTGACTAGTTATCATATTTATTGATCTTACATGTATATTGATTATTAGTAATTGTTATAATAATACTTAGCACCACGTCTTGCTACCCGTTTGGATTTTACGCCTAGGTACTAATTACGCTAATGGGTTAGGAATTTTTAAGGTTAAAAGTAAAGGAAGCGAACCCACATTTGCGTGGAGGGAGAGTAAAAAACCAATTAGGGACCAACCCAGTTCACCTGACCAAGATTTGAATCTCGATATCCCATCCTTGGCAGTTTAGCTCAACTAGAAACTAGCGCGTTAGGAAACAATGCCAATGAGGTGAGTGATTATTGGTACTATTTGAGGTATTTAACGTGCACTTCACTAACCAACTTATTATATATCAACACATGACTTACAAAAAACCTTAACTATATAGCACACACAACACCCGTTTCTCAGACACTAATTAATTACTACAAATGCTCAGTATTCAGCCATACAGATAATTGAACCCGGAACTCTTAGCTCTGTGGACAGACGTGCTATCGACCTAAACAAAGTGTTGGACTAGCAACTGTACGACCAGCAATAAGAAATAATTTAATTTATTCTTTCATAGTTAAGTACTAAGTGAGGCTGGACAGGCTTAAAGTCAACCTCGGAGTGCATCTGGCAAAGTGCTCGCCCCAGGAATCAATATCGTGGGTTCAAACCAGCCGGGGTCGACGTATTTTTCTTGAGCGATAAAAATCCTTAGCACTACTTCATTTGAAGGGGAAGGAAAGTCGTTGGTCCCATGATAATTGTGGTATGTAAAAAAAACCTGGAGGTATGGTAAAATACCTTTCCCAGCAAAATTGGCATGTGCTCTCGCTAGTAAAACATTCTCGTATGCTGATATAATCATTCGTTTCAAAAATGCTCACGTTACATACCTAAAATAAATAAAATTTTAAATACAGGCTTGAAACACGTTAGTTTAACCTCAATGGAACTAAAAAACCGTTAGAAATATTTGTGTGATGGCTATTTTTACTAGTCATACAATTTAACTATCGGCGTTAATATCAAAAGTTTAGGGCTAAGGGCCAGTTTCATAGTCAAATTTAGTACGCCTCAAGTGCGGCGCTACACTAAGTACATGACGACACCTACCTAAACCAGAATGGAATGGGCCAGTTTCCTATGCGAGAACGGCCCATTCCATTCTGGTTCAGGTAGGTGTCGTCATGTACTTAGTGTAACGCCGCACTTGAGGCGTACTAAATTTGACTATGAAACCGGCTCTAAGTCTTGGCTGGGCTAGATAAAATCAGTTAATAAGTCATTATCGGATGCAAATATGTTTCAGAAAGTGCACAATAATACTACGAATGTAGTTCATTATCGATACCTTTTACTTTACTGCGATCCCTCGAAGAGAGAAGATAAGAAATCGACAGGAGTTTTGAGTAAATATCTCCATTTTCAAACAATTGAGCAGAAAGTCTGTGCGGTGAACCGTACCATTTTAATATATTTTTTCTAAGCACCCCGTCTTAGGCCCTACTACCTGTTCTGGTTGTACGTATTATTTTCTACTTAAGCTACGTCATATTACTCATCTGAGCAATAAATATGTTTACGTTAATTATATAAATATGAAAAAGACATTTTTGAAAACATTACCATAATTTTCACGAAGGAAGAATGGAGGGAAAACATTGAGGAATAAAACATCCATGAAACTCAGTCGAGATTGAAACCCTGACCTCCTGTCTCCATAAGCCCAGCCAGACGAGGCTAACAACTTTAATCCACGCACCCACAGCTCATGGCTAGGCCTATGTTTTATTATTAGTTAAGTTTATATATTCACATACTCTTATAGTAAGTTAATTATTGAATATAGTCTGCTAACGGCTTCACTCGCATTCCACTCGGGTAAGTTAACTTTTTTCCAACAAAGCCTCTAACTTACTAAAAAGACAGTTTCAGACAGGTAAGGCGAAATAAATATATTTTTATGTCAAATACTTCAGACATTATTAACTAACTATCTGAAGTCCTTAATCAAGATTTGCTTGCATGCGTGGAGTCATTGTTACTATGAAAACCAAAATATAAAGTTTGAATATAATATTTAGATATAAAACTAAATAAACTTACTCTATCAGCAAAACCATAATAATAAATGGTACGGTGCACTGGACATACTTTCTATTTTATCTTAAAATAGAGACATTCACTAAAAACCAAAATACAATATATTGTTACAGAAACACCCCACCAAAGAGAATATATTAATATAATATACACTGTTACAGAAACACTGAAAAAAGAAAAACAACCATGTAAACAAAAGAACATAACAATCAATTTCATATTTCAAAGACCCCACAAAAAGAATATATATTTGCTTATAGATCAAAAACTATTGGATTTATTAAAGATTTTTAATATAAAAGTTCTACAACTTTAGAATGATAAGTTATTTCGTATCTCAAATAGCTATTAAGATATGATCAAAATTTGATATATCCATTATTTTAATCACCGATCACCTGCTAAAAGGAGTAATGGGACTAAACAAGAATAGAACTTAGATTCTACATTTAACTTATTTTAATTACCAAAGTGTATTCACAGTTCTAGACTTTACAATCAAATTCTTTTGTACCACTTTGAAAGACGCTATTCCTACAAGATTAATTGTATGTAAATATTCAACAACAATGTTTGAATTTAAAACTTGTGTTATCCTTAATTTTTGTTCTAGAAATTTTCAATTATTTTAATATGTTGTATATGTTATGTTTTGACTAGTCGTCTACTTATGATCTAATAATTGTTGTCGATGATGTTATTATTATATTTTTTAATCGTATCTTGACAGATTTATGCTTGTTGTTAGCACATCTTAGCGGTTTTTAACATTAGAGTATAACAATTTCAACTTTTTAAAATTATTTAACATTTCATTAATTCATCAGTGTACTCTATATTGCTAATCTTAAGTTTTTATCTAAGTCTTAAACCATATTTTAAATTAATGTAAAGTACCCTAAAAGTCATTTTAACGGTAAAATGAGAATATCTTGTTTGTAAAGTTAAACACTGCCTGGATATTTAAATCAAAAATGCTATAACATATTTCGAGAAAAAATACTTTTCTTGTTTTACTTTTCAGTAAACTATCTTTGATTTTAGGGTTGGATATTTAATCCCAAAAATTCCACGGGGAAACTTTATTAAAACCCTAGATACAAAGTTTTGTCCCGATCGGTAAAATTGATTCGCTTATAGGCCGAAAAACACACACAGACATACACTCAGAAAGCATAATGTAAAAAAAAAATTCGGCTTAGATGGGTAATGAAACGTTGACATTTATCAAAATCTTGAATCCAATTTTTTTTATGATCATGAGACTTATCTCTCCGAGGAGTCGAGTGAAAGTAAGAAAAGAAAAAATAACTAAATTTATTAAACAAAATGTAGTCTTACGTGAAGACAATGTTGGAATAGAAACAAAAATAAATAGTTTGAACTTGCTCTGTAAGAAGCAAAAATAAATTTGAAAAAAATAAATGTATATTGAGCACCCTATCAAACAAAAAAAATTGTGTAATTGGTTCAGTACGAATAGTGATCACTAGCGCATTCAATATTTCCGAAAACTTTAAATGCTAAAAAAAGAATAAACCTACTCGAGAGCAGTTATTTATGCACATACGAAGATTCCAGAAGAAACCCGAACTTCCCTCACCATCCTCAACTTCTCAATGCTCCAATCAAGTGCCACGCTATTCATCGCGCGTCTTAGTAGCCACGACGCCCGTTTTTTTTTTTTACTCTGCCTCTCTCGATGATGAGCTAACGTGATGGTATATACTTACCCTGTTCCCAGAAAAATAAGAAGTGCAACAGAAAATTCCCCGTCTCGATCCAATGAGTATTTTTAGAGTTTACCGGCAACAAACCTACACACTAAAATTGTTAAATGTATTATTTGGTCTTATTATTGTAGAAGCCACAAAATATTTAAACTCTCAAAAAGTCGAATGTATTGTGCTTCAGAGATTTATTAGATGCATTGATTATATCAGAATTATTCGTATTAGTTAGATTATCTTACCATTTTTTTTATCTATCATAATCATTTACAATCTTGATAAACTAAAATACATATATGCATAGAAAAACAAAAAATACCAGCCTCGAAGGACTCTCAAAAGTTAACAGCACCAGAAATAACACTAACAAATTTACTCTTTCCTAGGGGTGGGGTGGTGTATTAGTCATCGTTAAATTTAACTTTATAACCTAATAACAGAATAGGAGGAGGGTGAAGTTAAGTTTTTCATCATATTCTTTCTTAGTGTGGGAAATCATATTAAGAAAACAAAATAGTCCTAAAATCCAATCGACGACTTTCCTTCAAAGGTTCAAACACTATCCATTCGTCCAATTACTAGCGTATTAAAACTTAACCACAAGTATTGTGTAGGGGAGAGAGGGGTGGAGGGGGTAGTGTAAATCTCATCTGTTACTGATCTTACCTCTAACCCCTCCCACGTGCTATCTTGCGGAGAACACCTTGAACTCATTGATTAGTTCTCCCTCTCCTTTCCCTTCGGGTCAATTAATCGTGGCTCTTTCACTTAGCGGGACATAGGCCCAATCCATCAGCTGTCAAGCAGCTCTAGTCGGCTGAGAGGTCTATGACACTTCTAATTGACGTCTGATGTTGCAACACACACACACAAACACACATACAAACACTAGTCCAAGCTGACACTTTAGAGGGAAGCATCAACATGCGAGGTTAAAGTTAAACGTTGTTAAAACTATAACTTTATGTTTAATTTTCACGTTTAGCACTATGATCACTAACGAGTTCATATAAAGGGTTTGGGTATGAATGATCATTTAGAGGAAGTGCATCCGAATTTGTATGGTGAGAGGAGGGATATACCACATTAGCAAATCACATGTTGAAAACCAAACCACATTGCATCAAGCCGGGACTCCAATATTGACCGAAAAACTGATTGGCAAGTCTATTGTGATGATGATATCCTAGACCATGTAATGATATTGGTTTGGATCACTCTAAAATATATAAAAAGTCATGGATGAAGGTAATTTTTCTTTAACGTAGCAAATGTAGAATATCCTTTTATGATTCATCCATGAAGAAACACGCGCATTTCAGAAATAATGGGAAAAGGATTACACCATTAAAATATATTTTTTATACAGTTTTTCCTGTTAAAGGAACAACTACGCAGTATTTGGCAAAGATGCCAATTCCATGTACAAATAAGAAGCTAGCCTTCCACAACACCTGTTACCAGGACTCTTTCTATTAGTTAGTTTTTACACTGTTGACGAAGGGAGCAAGAGGCAAGGGGTACGCCATATATAAGCCATTGTGCGTATGTTTAAGGGATCCACACACACAAGTCGCTCTAACACCCACGCTCACACAAGCAACGCAGTTAGGGACTCACTGGCACTAGCACTGGCTCTTGCAGTCACAGTCTAACACAGAATACAATAATTTACATTAATATTACAAGTGTGCATTGATATAAAGCATTTAATTGGGGTATGTATAAGTAATTAACAGATGTCATTTAAATAAACCGCGTGGGAATAAACAGCCATCAACAGTTCTCTTTCTTACATTTATTAACTATACTGATTTAATTAGTACTCGACCACTGAGCAATTAACAGCTGGTTAAACGGTATCTATTCCGTACATTGATGATAGGCGCTCGACCACGGAGCTATAGACAACCTAAATATCATCACAGCATTATTATATCTGGAAAAAAGTGGTAGTGTTACAACCACGTGACTATGTATACAGGTTAACCCTCTCCTGTGGTGGTAGCTTCCTTTCCCTATCTGACCAAAATACCACCACAGCGAGAGTGTCATACAAAAATAGCTAATAAATCATCAGGGACCTTTAATGACCACCACTCAATCCAACCAAACCCATGTGTCAGCACCTACCCTTTGTTTATTTTTATCAGTGAATTAGAGTTGAAGTTAAATAAAATCAGGAGTAGTAACAATTAGGGTTTTCAGCAAGTTTATTTATAACAGGTATATATTAGATTTTGTAACATTATTAGATGAAACAAGGTTGCGACTTCTACGCAACATATTAGACTTTTAAACATAGCATAAATCCTCTCTAGTTGATCAAGAATATAATCAGAGTTTATTAATAACTGGTATATATCTAAGCTTATAATTTTCTAAGATGACATAAAGGTGCGAGTTCTGCTCTATATATTAAACATTTAAACATAACATAAATTCTCTCCAATTAAACAAAATTATAATTGGAGTTTATGAATTATTAATATATAAGACGAGCAGTAAAGTCAGTTTACAACATAAAAATATCGCTCTAATATTGTCCGTAATATACAATCTCACCATAAGGATTCTACAAGAAACTTAAGAGTTACTTCGAATTTCAAATCTCAAAAGACTGGCTTATCAATAAAGTACATACAAAAAACAGTTACAGAAATCTAGGCTGTTCCATCCCATTAATTCTCACTCTAATTGCTTCATACCTACGAATAACATAAACTATACGCCAGTGCTAAAAGCCTAATCCTCTGATCCCAACTTTAATAAACAATTTCAACGTGGAAAGACAAAAAGTCAACTAATACGTTAATCTTAGCTAAACTAAATTAGCCGTATTAAATAAATATTATAAGACAATTTCCGCAACTTAGAAATAATATAGAAGCGCCCCCAAAAAAAACCTACTATAAATTAAAGACAACTTCTTACGGCACATAAAGAGGCGGCTACATATATATATATATATGAACGCAAACCCTACCCACAAACGTAAAAGTTAAAAAAACAATTATTATAATCCCCATACATTACGCCTACTTACATTCTAAGATGTTCCTTGGAACTATTAGCGTCAAAGAGTACTGAGAATTGCTGAGCACTTGCTTATATCCTGCTTGTAACAGTGGGGGAATGAGGATGGATTACATGACGTAAGGTGATGTCATTCACAGCAAATGAGAGCTTAGATTACCTCATAAGCGCCTGCGCACAACGCTGTAAGGTAGTAGATGTTGGGGGGTGGGCACATTTAGCACTACAGCTCCAATAACCTTTACAAGGCCGCGCTTGCGCATCAACCACTACATGGGTTTATTCCTGTGGAAACAACTGCACGTTCCCGACAGGCCCCAGATATTGTTTACTCTTAGAGGTGGTCACAGTCGTCGGCTGGCATGACTTCTTGCTCCGTATAGCCGCTAAATGGGGTAAGTGCTGAATGTACCCTTGGTGGAGGAGGTTTGCTTGTTTTAGTTTGTAGCCACGGTACACAGGCACTGTCCGTATTAGAAATTTACACTACAAATGAGAAAGAAAGGATTTCTTATATAAAAACACTAAAAATGGTATTCATATATTCATTCGTATATTCATACATTCATACGTATATTCATATGATCTGTTGCTGTTAGTAAAATAGTTTTATTGTCCCTTGCGAGCATTGAACAATATCTAGCGCTCGCAGAGTTCGTATATTTAAATATTAGAAGCCCCTGAGCACGAACATGTGCACTTCGAAACTGGGATTTTACAATTATTTTGTCTATATTCTTAAAAATTAATAAAAAAAACCCAACAAAATGAAAGGATATATTTTGTTTTTTCTATGCAAAGTGCTGCCCGGGTATTTATGCTAATAATAGATATATCAATAGCTTTGAAATAACACAAACAATAAAGTAAAATGTTACTAATCTTGACCGAAAAAAAAAGTTCTTTTCAAAAGTTCCTTCTGAACCATAATCCTATTATACCTTGGCTGAACATATTTTAGCAGGAAACAATTTAGAAAATAAAACTAAGTTCTACACTTGTGTGGATTTTGGGTAGAACTTATTTTAATGTCCGTATTTTTAGGTTTAAGAAGTTAAAGAATCATGGATCTCCAGGGTATATATTAATTCCAGCAGAGTTTATAAAGGAAGTTAGTGAAAACTCAGCGATAAAAATTTAATGTAATATTTTTTTATGGAACTATGAGGTATTACCACAAGAATGTAACGAAAGTATAATAATAATCATTTTAAAAAAGGGAGGAAAAACAGAGACAAAGTTTTATCAAATATAATTTTAATGAGATTGACACCATAGGCTGAGGAAATAATTAGGGATCTACAATAAGGATTTTGACAAAATAGATCAACAACCAATCAGATTTTTATTATCCAGAAAATATTATAAAATAGGTGAAAATACAACATTACGGTACATCAATTATATCTTGATTTTAAAAAGGCTTACGACTCAGTTAAAAGAAATAAATTGTATGAAATATTAGTTAAGTTTGGGATACCGAAAAACTAATCAAGCTAATTGAGGTGTGTTTGACTAATAAAAGTGGCAAGATTCGGGTTGGATATCACTTATCAGTAGTGTCCAACCAAACATTCAGCTTTGGTTTTGGCTTCGGCCATAAATTTCACCTTCGGCAAAATAATCGGCTTCAGACCGAGGGTTTCGCCAAAGCCGAAGGTTCATTTAACATACCTTACATAATGTACGCTCGTGGGTGCGGTGTGGGGCGTCACGTGACAAGTGACAAATGACAAATCACTGCATGTTGTAGCTAGGTGCCCGGTCGGTAGACTATTCAGTAGTCAGTATTGGCGACACATGGTCGATGTTTACTATAGTCTAGTGTTGTTATCAGATTAATTAAGAACTTTCCCCTCAAACCATGGCTAATTTAATTATTTATTATACACATAAAAGATAACTGATTAATTTTTAGGCGGGACCAGATGGCCAGCAAAAGTAATTTAGTCACTTTTTCAAAGCCAAATATTAAGTGGAAGAAGTGATTGATATTTTTTTCATTCTCTTATTTTGTCTTTATATTATTTTGTATCACAATATCGGAAATGTATTCTACTTTATTTTATCAACAGTAAAATTGTGACCTGATATTTAAATAAACACGATCTTAAATTTAAAATGCAACAGAAACTGCATCAAACTTAAAAATAGGGATTTGTTCACAATGCATGTGATTTATTTGGTTTCGACTTCGGCCAAAAAAATTACCTTCGGTCAGACACTAATTATCAATACGTTCAACACATGAAATGGACTGAAACCAGGAGATACAATTCCCCTCTTACTATTTAAGCTATCAATAAAATATGTTATTAGGTTGATGTAATAGTGTAGTAAAGGGTATAAATTGAACGGTACATTAAGAGCTGTTAGATACGCAGGTGAGTTTGCTTTGTTGAGTGATACAAATGGAGCTGTTGCAAGAAATGCACAAATCTTATTAGAGAGGCTAGAATGAGGAAATAAGTTTAGAAGTGAAAGCTGAAAAGACTAATCATATGATTACACAGAGAACATAGAGGGGGGTGGGGAGGGAGACGACGATAATTTAGAGATTACTGAGAACAACATATCATTTGACAGGATTTATGAGTTTAAATTTTTGCTAACAAGTTTAACTAGCTATCAATAACGATATTGTGTAAATTAGGGAAAAAATTACAGTAATAAATGCATGCTATTACTCGGTCAATAAGTTGTTGATATAACGCCTGCTTTAAAGGAATGTAAATATAAAAACAAACAAAACCATTATTTTACCAGTTGCTATATATTGGTGTGAAACATGATCTCTTCTTTACAGGATGAAAACAATTTTAGGGTTTTCTAAAACAAGGGCTTTGGAAGATATTTGGTCCAAAAACGTATGATTATACTGGGGAATGGAGGAGTTTACATAATAATGAGCTGCATACTCTGTGCTTATCACAAGACATTGTTAGGATAAGCAAATCTCGTAGATTACGGTGGACAGGACATGCAGTGATAATGGTGTAATCAATAAACTTGTTCAAGATACTGACTGACAAATCCAATGGAAAGAATCCACTGGGAAGACCTAGACGAAGATGGGAGGATAGCATTATAATGGACCTGAAAGAGAGAGGGTGTAATCGGATGGGCTGGATAGAACTAGCTCAAGATAGAGATAGGTGGCGTACTTTTGTAAGGTAATGAACTTTTGAGCTCCTAATGCTATAAGAGTATTATCATATTTTTTTCATATATCCGTAGCTCTTTGAGATATGAAATTACTCATCACAATTATGTAGATCTATTTATAATACAAATATTTTATTAAAAGCACTTTCTTATAAAACCATATATATTTTAACTTTTCTAACATTAAAGGTAAAGTATTGCGACCGTAAAAAAATCTTACGTGAAATGTTGATGGATGTCGACGTCTCATGACCCCCTGAATCCTAAAATGTGGTCTTTGCAATGCCGTATGTCTGTGTGTCTGTTTAAACTTAAAAGTAAGAGTAGTTTAATAAAGGGCGAAAAAAGAAACTAATCGATTTACTCAAAATCGGCTCTAACGATTTTGATTAAAATTCGGATCTAGGCGTTGATTAAGATTATAAATAAACTGGATATTTTCATTTCCCATAAAAATGACTTTTAGGGTACTTTACAGAAGCAGAATTTTCCGTATCTCCACAACTATTTGAGATAATAAATAGCTTTCCAATGAAAAATTGTAGTACTATTAAAAATGAAAATCTTTTATATGATATATATTTTTTCTGAGGTAGTGGCAAATATATTGATACAATTTTTTGAGCTTTAGTTGTAAAGATATAGTACTTAAGTTTTAACGCAATAAACTTGCAATGCCATAGAGTAATTAAATATAATTACTTCTCTCAATAAGTTTGTATTACTTTTTCTTAAACATCTTAAGAGAAATGTTTGTACAACAATGATCTATCTCCATTTTAGACTCAATAATAATATTTACATTTTTTATTGATCAAAATTTATAATTGAGGAATTTAATAGCAATGAAGATGTGCAACACCTAATAAAATGTCGAAAATTTTAACCAGAAGTCGAAATTTAATACAAAGGGTGGACCCTTGTGGACTCAATATTGATCTTTTATTATCGGTCCAAACATACAAATGAGGACATTAATTCTTTAAAAATAATTTTATAAAATTTAAAACCGGGATAAAAAATGTTTTACACAAGTATAGTGCATTTTATGCTTGGGTTTGCTAGTGTATATTATTTCGTTTCACATATATTGTGAGATTTGAGTAATTATCTCAATTTTTAAATAATAGAACGAGAAATTCCGTGCGGAGTTACATTCCATTTATTTTTAAAACTATTAGGTTTTATACAGGTCTTTGTATGGTAGTTTTAGTAGTTTGGAAAGGCAACTCTAAGGTAAATACATAGTATATGAAAAAAATATGTGACTACACTTGAACATTTAGCTTAAGGTGACTGGTACTGTATTTGAAAAAAATATTTATACATTGATTTATAAAAACAAAGGTACATGGTTGTTTTTATTGAAGGTTGTTAATTTAATATTATTTAGGCTGGGTTCATATTCATTCATGATTATCACATAATTAATAGCGTATTGTGCGCAATGAGTTTTGACTCCTTATCTTCATTGTTGCTTAGTGAATAGTGCACATTCCATAAAGTTGATTTAACTTTAATTTTATAAGCATTACCCATGGCATTGAGAATATACAACCCTTGTGTCAGCCACTGAGAATGGGAGGAGAGGTTCAAGCAAAGAGTTTTTCAACCTGTTTTCCACGAAGACTCAGCGTGCCATGGGAGATTGGGAGAAAATTTCGAAAAGACGCTAGGAAAAAAAGGGGAGAAATAAAAGTTAATATATTATCAATACCATTAAAAAAAATAAAACAATGATTATAATTCTAGCTATTGAATTTTTTAATACGGTAATAATACTATGAGTAGTTTGTCTAATGAACGATCTCACCTTTAATAAATTGATGGTGTGATTTGACCATTTTAGGTCTTTTTTCTGTGTATTGTGATTTGAAAGAGGTTTAAAAACGTTAATATAGCCAATTAAATGCCAGCAGACGTAAAATATACTTTATATATGTTTTAAATAGCTTTTGATGGTCATATTTGTTTTTTTAATTACGGATTTTATTTGTTTTACTGTTGGTTCAAGGACTACGATTATGAATGAAAATAAGGAAGGAAAATATATATATAAAAAAGCTTGTTATTAATAAATAGGTCTACCATAATATTCATGAAAATAATAAAATTAAAACCAGCTAATAATCCAATTTGATTTTAAAGTACTGAAACCACTTAAATTAGATTAATAGTGTGTTTTGTGTTTAAAAGATATAAGTTATTAAATATTATTTTTCGAATGATCTCGTAAGCTAAATATGTTTAAATACCTTATCTATAGAAGAAAAGGGGTTAGGCCATTTAATATAAACAAAATATAACCAATTTAAAGTAAGACATTATTATCACTGTTTTTCATTATAAACCGTTGTACATTTATTATGAACTGTGCACTGTACTTTATACACGATCCACATTAGTTAGGTGCTATGCATGAATAGTTATACAAAACTAGTTTCAAAATGGTATTACTAATTAAGAAAAGTTGCAATTTTCAACTATAAAATTGTTTAGAAGGTGTAACTTACATTCATATTTATTTTACTTTATATCATTCTTGCAAATATAATTTTACAGAGCTACAAATCATAACAAGACTATATTTATTTCTCATATTTCAATATTATTCAAAGATTTTAAATATTATTTTGACAAACAATAAAAATGCTTTCATAAATTTAATTATGTTATTTTATTGACTAATATGTGGTAATACGATCTAGGCTACGAATTAAATATTTAATATAATAACAGTTGTAGTTCAATTTTACAAGAAAATAGAAGCTCTCAAGATATCTCTTTAAAAATGTTACCTTTTATTTTATACAAGATGGATCAAGATGTTTTAAGAGTCTCGTCATGAAAATTTGGCTCCCGGAAATGAAGTACTTAAGAATTCTGACAAGAATGGTTGGCTAGTGAAGAGGGGAGGGATGGGAGGCTATGAACAAAGCAGCGAGTTATTCCATAAACCATCTTTGCCACCATAATTATTCATCTTAATGTCAGGATTACAACCCTAACACTTCCTCTTCATTTAAAAGGGTGGTTTCCAGGCTCATATAATATGTATGGAGGTTTATGTAAAAAGGGGGGAAAAAAGTAAAGCACTTTAACTATTATTCTTTTGCTGCGTATACCACATATGAAATAGTATTCTTTCAGAAGTTGCTATATTTATTTTGATTCGTGAGGTTGATAATAATCTAATCTAATCAGTTATAGTGTATGCGATTTATTTTAAGCATCGTTTTTAGGAAAAGGGTGAATTTCAAGACTTTCTTCAAGTGAAGCATCTACGAAATAATTATAACTTTGAAAATTAGATTGAGAGAATAACTAGTTTATTTAGAAACGGTATGAGTATGTATAAGTTTGTTGCGTTACATTTGATGTTGCGGTAAAATATCAAAAACATTGGAACAAACCTAGACCTAATAATGAATTTTCTAATTATAATTAAAAAATATTATATTTTCAAATTTAACACTACACGTTCTCTTCTCTTTTGTGGGTAGTTTGATTTCTATGGTTGCCAATTCTTATAACAAATAATTTAGGTCTAAAATAGAAGTTTCTCCATATATATTTGAAAGAGTAAGTCACCGAGAGCCTGTATTGGTAATATTCACTTCTCTATTAGATAGTGTAAGTCACCAAAAACCTGTAATAGTAGTATTCATTCACTTCTCTATTAGATAGTGTAAGTCACCAAAAACCTTTAATGGTAATATTCACTCACTTTTCTATTAGTGTAAGTCACCAAAAACCTGTAATGGTAGTATTCACTTCATTAACTTCTCTATTAGATAGAGTAAGTCACCAAATTCTGTATTGGTGATATTCACTATCTCTGTCCGATTTCCTACAGGCCAAACACTCGCATTCGTGGGCACGTGGATTAAATATAAGACTGCTTTAGACTGTATAGTTGTTGATAGGGTGTTCAGGGCTACAATCCTGTTGAGTGCATTAAGGGTGGTTTTTGCTAAACTCTTTCCCATCCTTCATCCGCACAAATGCGTGTATAATTCCTCTAAGTTCTACCTTTCTAAGGAGATAAAAAATAACAAAAAATATAATTAAATTTTCAATTTCAATCTGTGACGTAACTTGGACGGAATCTTTTTAATATAAAATATGAATGTGAAAAAAATTCCTTTCAAAATATCTTCATTTAAACAAATTATTATAATAATATACATAATAATAACTATAAATAAAATATTTTCAAAGCGTCATATTATGCATAATGTGCTCTAGTATTTTTTTAATACAGTAATATAACAGGATATATATACAATAAAGGATAATCACAAAATATTTAGTGATTTTTAAAAATTTCCAATCAAAAACTAAATAACTATGCGAGAAGTTGATTTTTTCTGTCCTTATGATAAATTTAAGTCAGAGTAAACCTGATTCGATTCCAGCTGAGATCTGAAATAGTCAAGTGTATTTTTACTTTTAATTCATATCACCTCGGTATTATTATTCCTAGAATTGAATTTTGGTGTTTACTTTTAAGGATTTGCTGTCCTAAGCTAAGTAAATGTTGATACAAACAAGTGTTTGTAAAGAATAATCTCAATCTAATGAGTGTATATATGTTTAAAAATTTTATGAAAATTATTTTAATGTGTATATATGTTTAAAATTTTAAATGAAAATTATTTTAATGAGTAATAAGTTGAGACTAGCACCGGTAGTCCAGCGGTTTTAAATGCTAGTCTTACAATAAAACAGGTTTACTCTACAAAATGATCGATTTTGGAATCTCGGCCCAGGTATAATGAGTTTTAGTTTATCAAACGTGTATCACTGTGGGTTTCTTACCCTCTCTAAACGCTAATTTGGGGCCACCATTTCTAAAGTCTCTTCTATCACAACTTCTTAGTCTAGCTGTCTTTAATGATGGTTCTGAAAGAAATGATAACAAAAAAATAAAAAAAATACGAAGCTAACAGAAATTACAGATTTCTTCAATTACGCTTTTTGAGTTATAAATGCCACTTTAATTCTAAATACGTGTTCCACTGGAATCCCTGCCCACTGAGCTACAATGTATGAGTGATAAGTTTGTTAAAATGACTAAGGTTTATCTAGCGTAACAATACGGACAAAGTAATGGGCGCACTAATTAAACGTCATCTCCCTCGACACTAATGGCCTAAGTGATTTATTTAGAGGGACCAGCTACATCAGTGATTATGATGTATGAGATGAAATGTATTCAACAGACAATTTCACTGAGCGGTGCCTCACAGAAAGCCGCATGGAACGAACGTTGACATTCATTTATCACGACTCAGTAAATAACGTGCTTTGATGTAACCTCAAACTGATTTCACGGTGCCCTCAGGAGGGGTGGACACATGGACTAGGGCATCAGTCTCATCTGGTCTCGTTCGCTGGGGATGGGGATGAGGGGTTTACATTCCCAGTTGAGTGTGGGGTTTTGGTTTCTCCCTCTACCTGCTCACAAGTGAGAATATATTTCCTCTAAATCACTCTATTAGTGTAAATATCTGGATATCGCGGGTGGTTAGTGAGGAGTGGCGCACGTAATTTGACGGTTATTGAGGGTGTGAAGAGGTTGAGGAAGCTGAATAAGGGTTTAGGGCAATGGTATTCAAACTTTTTTTTTATTCACATACCCCAGATTTAATTGGTCTTCTACTTTGTTCTTCCAAAGTTGAAACAAACATTAATTATATATATATACAATACATACACACACTGTAATTTACACCTAAAATAAATATAATAAATTATATACAAAATAATGGAAACAATAAAATTTTAAATAAGAAATGTAAGTACAGTATATTAAATTCTAAGCACCTCCTAAGATGTATCGTGTGCCCCAAATTGAATACCACTGGTTTTGGGTAGGGTAGACCGGGGAAGATTGGCATACTTGTAGCTTTTTTTTTTTGTTTTTTTCCTGTTAATTTTTTTTTTCTAACTTTGAAGCATGAATGTTACCAGTGGATCTTAGAGTGTATCTTTGCCTCGACGACTTTATTTTGATTGTATTCCTAATATTTATAAAATCGATGTAAGTGAAGTAAGGTCACCTGTGCCAACTTACCCTGGGCACAGAATTTTAAATTCAATATGTAGTTAAAAAATAACACTAATATGTTAACAACAGCCTATTTATTATTATAAATTAATTATGTATTAATATACACTAACCTTGTTCATTTGAAATACCCTACATGTCATTATTGTCACTCATATCATTGTCACTGTCACAATTGAAACACATAAAATACAGTGTCCCCAGGAATTCAGTCTTAGTGCGCCCACCTCCCACACTTGGTGCCTTTACACGATATTAACCACGTTTCGAGTTGCTATATGGACCTAAGCAGTGAATACAAAGGTAGTCCTCATCTTCATTCTCAAACTCAATGGGGGAAGTGTCTTTTGGCCTGCGTTTGCGTTTTTAACGTCATAAAGGGAAAGGTTTTTTCATTGATGTTGGCGTCTAAACGATGCTCTTTCTTCCTTTTCGTAATCTCATGTTTCTCAGAAAAAGCCATTTTTACTTGTGTAACGGTCAAAATGACCGATTTCCTCTTCTTTCGTCCTCTGACAGTTTTTTTCTTGGCCCCGCTTTCTCCAATAGCCCCACCACCTCTGGGGAATAGGGTATAAAAGGCTTGATGACACCCGGGTATGGTAATGTTCAATCAGGGTGTTGTGGTCTAAAGGTGAGAAGGCTGGAAGCTAACAACACCGGGAATGTCGTATATGGTCATGGGATGTTTATTAGTGGACATCCACGCATAAAAGTGTTAACATACTTTTATAAAGGGCCATAAACGGATTGATCCAGGGGTTGCAGTTTGTGGCTGCAATGGGGAGGGGTGGGGAAATGATAAAATTGTAACCCAATTTTATTTGAAGTAGTATAGGACTTGTGCTGAGAGGTGGCAGACATGATTATCAAGAAGTATCAGGCAGGGATGCTCGAGAAATCACCGCACATGAGAAACAAAATGTCTGGCATATTTATTGAAACTAATTTATGTCATCCACCTCTAAGGGTGAGCATCATCTCCTCTACCTACAGGCCTATCATGAATGAAATGGGGTTGAAATTTAACTCTTGAGAAAATGAAACATGGTTGGATACTATATCCCACAGCAATAACTGCTACGGCTAAAGTAACTAGCGTTCCTCTTTCTCCTGACGTCATCTTTCCTATCTGTCTGAAGCCCTGACGTCCCACTATTCTGTTCAGCTTTTGCACTATAGCAATATCTGTTTAATATACATTCCATATATCAGAAGGGACACCATTCAATCTTTTGAAAACAACTGTAAGATTGCCAAAAAACAAAGCAATATTGGTTCGATTAAAGCGGTTGCACGAGCTAGACTTGTTGCTTGTGGCAATTTGATCGATAACTTTCTGTTTCTCTTTAGAAAAGAGGTAAACCAATCAGAAACTGCCGTTTCACGCTCAGTCCATGAGTCTGGAACGTTAGTATTACAAGCTACCGCAAAGGTGTATATGAATCCCCTGACTTCCTTTGTTGTCAGGCTGAAGTAAATATCTGAAGCCTTTATAATGTATTCTACGAGTAGTTTAGCTTGCTCAGGCTCAAACACCTGCAAATAAGATGCCAAAAGAAATTAGTTCGATGTCTTTGAGTAGGCCTAGAGGAAAGTGAAGCTATATAAATAAATTAATAATTGAATAAAAACACAATGGTTTGACGTAGCTAAATCGTGCCCAGGGTAAAGATTCCGGTGTATCCTCCACAGGCTGGGGTGCTGTTGCCACAGCCTCTGGTGCTCCTTCCTCAGGATGTGGTGCTCCTGCCGCAGGTTGTGCTGCTGGCTTGTAGTTGACGTAGTATCTAGCCAGTGTTCTGCACGGTATGCCAAAATCTTGCTCAGCTCCTCTAATTGAACGATGTATTACATTCACTGCAAGTACGTCTGCTTTCATTATTTCATTAATTCGGCAGGTACTTCATCAATGGTAGTCTTCTTCTTGTATGCGCGCACCATCGTGAGATCAGTAGAAAATTTTATAAGGATTGTTTTTAAACTTAGTTATCTATTTTATAAATTAGCAAATTAAGTAAAAATAAATAACGAAGCTGGTTGTGTATGGTTGTTGTAAAAATGCCTTTTCAGATTGGCTATAGAAACAAACTAGTAAGATATAAACCTATTCCCAGGTTAAGGGGCACGTTGTCATACAGTGCAAACATTCCCCTGATGTATTTTACCAATGTGCCCCGTCGCCATGTTTGTTTTTCCAACTAAGATAGCAGCATTATCTCTGACCAATTCATTTTACTTGATAGATAAAAGAACCGGTTAAACAGTACTCTTTAAGAATATTATACAATAAAAAGTAGACATAAGAGTTATACAATTTTACAAAGGATTGTTTATGCGAGAGAAAATTTACTCACAAGTTAAAGAAACACAAAATCCATCGTGGTCCTCTCTAGGCTTCGTCATACTCACTGCCACCAACGGAGACAAAAGATGGTTGGTAGATACCTTGTTTTAACCTCGTTCCTACTGGTGGCCATGGAACCCAAGATTACAGACTTGCAATAGACTAGTATTCTGGGACAACCAGGCCAAAGTTTGACTTGTGTTTTTTTCTCATCCCCTTATGACGTTAATGTGTTTGCACTTCTCATAATATACCTTACATCTTCCTACCCCCATTAATTTACATCGATGGGTACGTAGTCTAAATTCTAGGCTCATCTAGTCCAGTGAGGGAAAAGTTAGGGTTAAAATAACGACTAGGTGTACAGTGGTTGGACTTTCCCAAATATCTTATCACTCATCCTCTACGAAAATGCTGGAAACATATCCTTTAATTTCTACATTCAACATCCCTATCCCATTAACTTGGTTAAAATGCGTGTATCCCGAATAGTTAGTAAGATACTGCGAGGGAAAAAACGCATTAACAGCCTTGGATTTTAAACGTTATGTTTAAAATATCAAATCACCTGTACTCGTCCGGAGAACAGATGGCAATCCATTAATTATAATGAAACAATTCTACGCCAGCATGATTTGAACCATGAATGCCTGAGTAAAGGCCAATTCACACAAAACGCTAAGCTAAGCTAAGCTAGGATTTGCTCTGCTAGCTTTTTAGAAAAATAGCGGATCATGTATTTGAATGTGCTGGTTCACACAAAAAGATAAGCTAAGCTATACCTTGCTACGCCACGCTATGTTTTTTTTCCGATTGCTGGCCGGGCAATTTTTCCATCTCCCATCTTGAGCCATCTTACGTTGCGCATGCGCATAACGCAGCTTGGGCTCAGTGTTGGACAGACGCAGTGCTGGTTTGGTGAAAATAACTAAAGAAGTGTTGAAGTTTTGTTTTCAGTTTGTTTCACGTGTATTTAAGTAATATTCTATTCAGGTTTTATATTTAATAAATGTTTTTATTTAAGCATTAATTGAACAAGTGAAACCTCCATCTCCTAAATTTTCTTCATCTTTCAAAACAGCTGCTGACAGCAGCATATTTTTTTAACTCAGTACTATAACCTGAACTCCAACAAGGCATTTTGGAGAACGCCATTATAACTAAACCTCATTGGAGAAGACCAGAAAAAACCCCACTGAATTCTGGAAATAAAGGAGGGACCATTGCTTAGCTTAGCTTAGCAATGAGTGTGAAACCAAACTGATAAAATTTTAGCACAACACAGCATAGCTTAGCTTAGCTTAGAATTCTGTGTATATTGGCCTTAAGAATCAAGCACGCTGCTGCGAACTCAGTTAGGTGTGTATTTTTGCTTGCATGAAAAAACTGTCATTTTGTATTTTTTAAATCTTTGAGAACCAAGACCTAAACCTCAATATTTTTCCCTTTAAATATAACTCTTCTTCAATCACGTCCTCAATAAACAATATAGCAACTTATTTTATTTTTCATGTGTCAAGCATTTTAATTCGCACGTTTCGTCGTCAGAGTGAGACTACTCTAGTTGGCGGAAATTTGTGTGGAGTGTGTGTGTGTGTGTGCTTGTATGTGTGGATGTAGTCAGTGGTGGATGGTGAGAAGTTGTTGAAAGGAGGTTCAAATATATAAATTTTTTCGCTACCGCCTCTGAACAAAAGCCAAACAAGCCGGCGCCGAGTTCTGTCACCCTGGAATATGAAATACCGTTTGAGGGGTGTAGAATGGGGGGATAAGGGAGTAGGAGGTAGGAAGGGGAAGAGGGTGTAAAATGGGGGCTATGCACACCATTGATTTAAGAGACCCCTATAACTTATTCGTCTACTGGTTTTCCTTTCCCGCAAAACGCGAAGCTGGGCGCTCAGAACTATGTAGCATAAAGAATAAAAAAAAGGAGATAGTGGAAACAATAGTAAAAAAAAGGTTTAGTAACAAACTGTAAACAAAGTTTTTTTCAATAAATGTAAGTTAATAAATAATCGTCTACTGTAGATTTTTAAAATTAATTTTAAGGAACTCCGCCGTTATTTCTTGTAACCTCCCATAGACTTGTGCCCTGACTTGTGAGGTGGGGATTATATCCCTACTAGATACCATAAGGGTAGTTTTTAACCTCTTCGGGGACTTCCAAACTTCTAAGCTCAGTGTTAGTCTCATACTTTATGGTTTGGACTTATGAAACAGATTGAGGCTCAAAAACCATTCAAATGTACGGAAGTTTTTCTTTTTTCAATTGGTTCTTTCTTTACGATCCCTTCACCAAATTCGGGTTTGTTTCCTCTAAAATTAAGGCTTCATCATCCCTAAAATATTAGTGTAAATATGTGGATAGCTTGGACGAGTAGTTAGACGCGCGCGGGAACAAATATTTAAAATTAATATTTCATTACTGGGCTATTAAATACCTATTTAAAGAGGGAGGAGTGGGGATTGGATGGAAAGGAAATTCATCCACACCAGTGAGGAGAGAGACTGGGAAAATTAAACCGAAAACCTCTAAAAAATAGCTCGGCTAAGATTCAAACATGAACATCCTGTTCATCAGCTTAGTAGACCAGACCAGCCAGACACCTTTGTCCGTGCTATCACCAATGCGCTTATTTATTTGTTTATCTCAATACATCTTAAGTTAGTTTGATAGACTTAACACATAGCAATGGATAGTTATATTCTATTATTTAGTTTGGAAATAGTTTGAATCCTTTTTAAATTTTAATCAATCTTATTTATTTGGTCTTGACAATTTAATACAAATTATATTCAGTATTTAGATTTACATCGATCCATCATATAAACGAAATATTAGCTTCCAACCCAAATAAAAAAACATTTAATTGCATGTAAAAAACAAGTTTAAACACTAATCCAAGTTTTTTAAACTTTATTAAGAAGTAATGTTTGATTCATTTTAAAAATTAATAAAATTGTTCTAAGTATCTCAAAGTTTTGAAAACAGCTGGTGAAGTATCTCACCCTTCATGTAAAGAGAATACTAATAAAAAATCCTTTAAATAAAAAACTTTTGAATTTTAAACAGTTTTAATCAAAAAATAAAACACTGAATTGATTTGCATACAAATGAGTGCATCTAATTTGAAATTGGCTATAGAAGGGAACTCAAATATTAGCTCTATGAATACATAATTATGTTGCTTATAATTCAAAAGGAAAACACCGTCCAACAAAATGGAATATACCCCATTTTCTTACAGCGAATTTTGTCACATTCGTTTGCTGAGCTTATTGATGTATTAACACACAACTCTATTTATTTGCTAACACAAATTAATAATCGTATCTTAAAGAACTGATTTGTTAATGCACAAATTCACCTATTTCCCAAATTTTAATATTGCTGATTACCAGGTGATTTCAGAATTAGATATACTTTTCCATTGTATTTAGTTTGTAGAGTCAATTTGCATAGTAATATACTTATCTGACAACTAAAAAATCTACAAATCTACTTTCCCACATTTATATATAAATCATCTGATCCTAAGTTATCACTCTCGTTAGATATTATCAATATTTATAAAATAACACTAATATTATAATATAATGTTATCATTGTCGACTGCAAAAAATATTTTTGTATTGGACTGGATTTCATGTGTATTATTTTTTAAATGTGTAAACGTGAAATTACGACTAATAAAAAAATTAGTGTTTTAATCAAAACTAGCCTTCTCATTGAAACTAGAAAGTCATCCAATTGCATTATGGTCTAGCTATTATTTTTAGCCCCGCGTCTTACGTCTCGTTCGGGTTGTACGCTTAAGTATTAATTACACTAATTGTTTCAGGGATTAGGAAGGTTATATTTAGAGAAATTATAACCACATTTGCGTGAAGGGAGGCTGGAAAACATTTAGAAAAACCACCCTCAGACCACCCTAACGAGATTGTAAACTCAATCTCCCCGTCATCAGCAGTCAAGTCTACTGTGAAAGTAGAGCGTTAGACCATGTGGCCACCGAAGCGAGTAATAAATCTATTAAATGTTTCAATATTATTACTATGCGTATAACTTTGATGGGTATTAAGTGTAGTGCTAGAAAAAATATATCTCCAGTCTATTGACACTTTGCTAATGGCTTTAAAATACTAAGGGTACTGTGACGAGTTATTTTTTAAAGAATAACACAGTTTATCTTTGAATGTAAGGTGTAAAATGCATTTTAAAATAACAATAATGTGTTTCAGAATTCACCTAACCCCATGGGTGAGGTTGGGTGACTAAGATGTTAATACACTTAGTCGACGTTGAGAGAGAAAGTCGGTGTTGGAATCCCGGGTGGGTTCACTGTGGATGGCCTTTCCTTTATGATTTATCACTGTAGTTTTGCTGTTCTCTCCCTAAGTTAGCGCAAGAGCCTTTTTCTCTAAGAAAACCTCCTAATACTTACCCCACAAATTAGACCATATGAAAACATAAGCATTGGTGTTCACGTATTCTAAGACGTCAGGTTTGCAATATATTATATTTACTAGTGAAGAGAAGGTCGAAGTTTGAACCATGGCCTGGGTGCAGTGAGTTTATTTTTATCAAGTGGCATTTTCCCATCCTCTCCTCACGTTAATGTGGGTGCACCTCTTCTATACTACCATCCCCATGCATCTCTTGTTCTAAACGTTTGATAGCCCTTGGATTGAAGGTACCTATGGTATTTTTCCCAAACTTTACCTTATATTCCTCAGCTCTTCATGATGCCTGACCACTCAAAAGAACCCCCAATTCTACCTCTCATTACCAAAGTTTCACCCTCCATTAGACCCATACGGAGAGTTATTGATTTCTCGTCAACCTTTCAGTTAGTGGTAGACCGCCATCTCGTAAGTGGAGTGGGACTTCGTACACGACATGACTGCGAACACTGTCACGTGGGTCGATCAAGGTTTCATGCATGAAGTCACAAGGGGAACAGATCTATATTCGTGACCCTGGTTCGATTTCAGGTAGTACTAAAACTACAGATCCGAAATCTCAGCTTATTCAGTACAGTCCTTTTCAGTGGTAGCTGAGGGATAGCAAAAGTTACCAGATTTACTCTAATGTGTCCATCACCAATCCATATGATCTGCAGGACCGTGCGTTAGATGCTGTCACTTTTGGCAGTAAAAATTTTCACGGTAAAAATTTGTTATTAATTATTACCTCCTGATATCAAGAGAAAATTGTTTTTTGTGATCTCGAGATTAGGACGAATCCTTACGTTCTTTGTGAACTCGACCACAAACAAATGGTATGACACATACAGCTATCTTTCCTATATCACGAGTATGTATTGTAGCTTCAAAGAAAATGTTAAAAAAATGCTTTTAGTAAACTTCCCTCTGATAAGTTTTACTCATGAAAAAACATTATCTTGTTAATCACAATAAAAAAACTTTATTTATATCTTAAACTAAATTGTTCAAATGTATTTAACAGATTTAAAATTTTGAAAAATATTGATAAAAATAATAAACTAGTCTTATTTATCACGAAGAACTATTTCCAATTATCCATTTTGTCTTTTAAGGCCAATTTCAAAAAATCTCGTATTTTATATAATTTGTCCTAAGTAAACAAGATTTAAATTAATTCAATTAAGAGATAATATCCAATATTATGTAAAATATTCCCCCAAATATCTATTTTAACAAAATTGATATGGATATTTTCAAAAATACTCAAAATTTTCAATGATCAGTCTTTAGTAAATTACAATCTCAAAAACATACAGTGTGTTTTGATAGATAAACCGCTCCCGAGATATCCATTTTAAACAAAATCATTAAAGCCATTTTAATAAGTCATAAGCAATCTACTCTTAAACAAACTTTCACCCCAAAAACCAGTATACAACCAGTAACCATTTGGAACCAAATTGTTAGAGCCATTTTTAAAATATTCAAAGTTTTTGGAAAATCAGTCCTTTGTAAACTACTCATAAAAGAGTTTTTATCCCCAAAATAAGTAGACAATCTTATTTTTTATGTCAAAAACTTCCAAGATACCCATTTGGTACCAAATAATTATAGACATTTGTAAAATATTTCAAATTTTTGAAAAATTAGTCTTCAGTAAGATTTTACTCCAAAACCAAAATACATGGTTATTTGTCATACAACACAATCTCCAGATAAACATTTTGAACAAAATCGTTAGAGATATTTTCAAATTATCTAAAAATGTTCTAAAATTTCCCATCACGAGCTACTCTTTGACGAATTTTCACCCAAAAACCAACCATACCGTACTAGTTGTCATGTAAAACGAATTTAAAATATGCATTTTAAACAAAATTGCTAGAGCCATTTTCAAATAATTTTAAATTCAATAAAATCACTAATCAGTTAACTACCCTTGATTTGAGGGCTTGGATAAAAAAAAACTGTGGGGTAGCCCTATATAATCTAAATAGCAAGTTTGACATGACAAATAACTCTTTAAATTTGGTTTTTGCTAAAAATACGATAAAGTAAGTTTCCTGATGAAATGATTTTGGAAAATTCGAATTTTTTGAAAATTGCTACAGTGATTTTGCTTATAATGTATATCTGGGGAGTGTTTGACATGTACATGATAAATAAAGCTATATATTTCTTTTTTATGGGGGGAAATTATATTATAGGAACCTTAAAACTGACTTTTTTTTTAAATTTGACTAATAAAAAAAGTTTTAGCAATCTGGTTCAAAATGGTTATCTCTATTAAGTGGCTTGTATGTTGATTTGTTTTTATAAAAATAAATCATTTAATAGTAGTTAGTTAATGTTTGATTTTTGTAAAATATGATTTTTTTTAAAAAAACTTTAACTATTTGTTTCAAAATCTCTATTGTGGGACGGTTTTACAATATCAATATTAACGTATATATATTTATATAAAACAAATTAATTTAAGAATTGTTTACTTTTTAATAATTATAGAAAATTTGAATTTTTTTGGAAATATACTTTGGCGATTGAATTTAAAATGGGAATTTAGGACTAACTTTTTATGATAAATAATTAATTTTTGTATTTTTACAACTAACAAAACATTTTAGGGAAGCTTACAGATAATTTACTTTTGAAAATTAGAATTTGGTTAAATATAAACCACTTGAATAATTTAGTTTAAAAAAATGTGTATATAAAGTGTGCTCATTGTAATTAACTAGATAATGTGTTTGTTTTTATAAGGAAAACATAATTAAGGGTGTTTAGTCAAATCCTATTTTTGAAAACTATCTTAAAAGCCATAATATACAATATGAGAGAGTTTATTCGATTGTCTCATACCATTTATTTTTTTATTTTAACCGTTTTTACATAATTGAAATACGAAATTATAAAAACAACCGTTTGGATGTTACTTTTTTGTGGAAGTGACCTGTGTTTGACTTAAAATTGCCTTGCAAATGAGAGCTCATAAAAGCTGTTCATAAAATAAGATAGTGAACCAGTTGAAACAAGGGTGGTTATTGACGTCAAACTAACAGTTTTTGGTTGTGTCAATGCGTTTGTGTTTATAAAATTAAAATGTTTGAATTTGAAGCTAATATTTTGTATGGATTTTTCTTTAAGCTATAAAAAACACTTAATTTATTTTGGTAACTAATTATATGAAGTTACAAGTGCGAATATAATGCGTTTTAATATCTTATTTCATGTGCTATAGTATCTTGTCGCCACAACGGCAAAACGAAAAACATTAGTTTTATTAATATACATATATATTTTAAATAAGCTACGAAAAATCCAATTCTCCAGTAATCCTTAGAAAGGTATTATTAGAAGTTTTTTTAGAACTTTTGTTTGTTTGTAGTATTACTAATAAAATAGTTATTATTTCCACATAGTCAACATTAGTGACTTTCAACAAATGTTTGCAATAGCAATCTTCTGCTAGCTGTCCAATGGTAAATTATCTGTAGCACATTCACGTACTGGGTTAAGGTTCTCAAGTTATTTTCCCGGAATTGTTAAAAAAATTGCATCATTAGTTATATTTGGACTTGCAAAGTCAAAGTGTTGAAACGATGTTCAAAATAGTTCAAAAATATTTTTAAAAAATGCTTTTTATACCAACTATAAATGTTATTCAACCTTAGGGCTTTAATCCTTTACTCAAGAGTTGTATAAATTTAGCACATTTGAGTGATTTTTATTTCACTACCTACTATAAACTAAAAAAAAATATAGTGCACTGAGATTACATAACGTAAATAGTTGATCTTAGTTTACACAAATATTACTACAAATAATTTCTAGAAACATTAAATATCCATACATTTCCTTCGAATCTGGTAGTTAGGGGTGCACACCTCCCTCTGAACTCCCCTCTACCAAGAAATTGAATTCCCACTACGGCCTTAATCCCCTCACATACCTCCAAGTAGATTTCTGGGGGTGCCACTGTCACTTAAAGCACTCGCATATTATCTAAACGTAGCTTCACTCGTCATAAATTAACCCAACTTAAATCTAACCTAGCCAAAGGACGATGTAGTATTTTTTAAATAAATAATGTGTAAAGTTATAATGATTATTAAATCTCAGCTGACATAGACAATCCCCTTGAACCATTGGTCACACAGTATAAGGTTTGCAATAGACTAAATTGCCATCGATGGGAAGGATCGAGGTTCAAATCTCTGTTAGTTGCACAGGGAAACGATGGATGCGAAGGAAAGGCACCAAATTAATTAAATAAAACAAAGGTTTATCAATTCACTATCCATGTTAATTCAGGTAATTCAGATGCATTCCCTCTAAAACAAACTTTCACATTCTTAACGCTCAGATTAAGTATTTAATAACCCTTTGGTATGTAGGTAGGCCTACTCATTTCTAAACAATAAGACAGGGGCGTTTTACATGTAGTTACCGCTGCCTGCCACCGACGGTATATAAGTCCACACTCAGTTACCACTCCCTGTATTCTCTAAGGGTGTTTGGCTAGCCACCCCCTTTCAAAGTGAATAAGACGTCCCTTTCTAGGTCTCGCTGACGTGGCAGTAATTGTCACACTGGCGTATCTTGAACAGAAGAGACAGGGGGAGGTTTGTGAAGGAGGAAGGTTGTGGTGACCCCCATACCCCTATTCTCACCCTTAGTTTATCGGGGAACTGTCAACGGACTGACATGTCGTCACAGCTATATATATACACTCAAACATATCTCTTAAGATGACCGGGGTCCAGTGAGTTGAATGGGGAAAAAAGTGATAAAATAGAAGAATGGTGTGTTTCTCTGGGAATTTCCCAAACTTCTTAGAAACGTAAGAATTTACCAAACTTCCTCGTAACTTAAGGTGGAATGTAGGGAACGCGAGAAAAGGTCGTGTTTGTGTAGATTTTATATAAAAAACTTTTTTTGTCAAAATAAATAAAATATTCCTGAAATTCGAACATAGAGTTTAATTTTTATCACATGGTGATTTCAACAACAGTTCTTGAATATCTGTCATTGGTTTCCTGGAATTTAAATTTTCTCTTCATTTAAAAAGTTGGTCATCTATGCCGCTATGCTCATGAAAGATATTAAAAAACTGTTGATATCAACATCTGAATAAAATTAAACTCAATATTTTATTTGTTTTGGCAAAAAAAGTTTTTTTCCGTACAGTCTGCAAAAACATTGTCCTTTTCTCACGCATTCTACATCCCCACCTTAAGGTGGCCACCCAAAGGAGCGCTGAGACGCGTTGCAGACGTCCAAAAATCCTGAATAATTCAAAAAGTGTTTTGTTATTTCAAAATATGGTTCACGTCAACGGACTCAGCGGTAAACATGAAGTTTAAAGTTACCAACATGTCCTTGTAAGATTAGAAGCCTTATATTTTAAATCGTAAAAACAAAAAAAAATCATGCAATGGTAAAAGTATCTTATTTTTAAGTAAATTTTATGTGAATTGTCACAGTTCTAAGATTATAGCTAGTGATAAAAAACATAAATCCAGCCTTTCTAAAATAAATTAAGTCAATTTTTAACATAGTCAAAAAACAACAATAAATAATCGAGGATTTTTACTTTTTCATATCTAGAGAAAGTATCGTGATCATGGAAATTTTTGACCTCTAGATTATGATGAATGTTTACGTTGTGCGTGTTTATGAATCCAAAAAGTGGATTTCTTCATTTAGTCTGTCTGTCCCTGCCCACAGATTTGAAACAGTTTTGTAGATTATGTTCAAACTTGATCTTTGGATGTTATTTTTATTTGAACCCTAGTCTTCAAATTAAGGTTAGTTTACTGTTGAGTGATGTGTTTAGATACCAAATGTTTTTGAAAATAATTCTAAGATTCCTTTTTGAAATAATAGATGTCTACGTATTGTTTGATCTCCTAAATAACACTGTACATTCGGTTTTTGGATAAAAATTTGTTAAAAACTAATTTACTGATGAATACTTTTTGAAAACTCGATATATTTCGAAAAGATTTCAAGAATGTTGTTTTAAGAATACATCTATGGAGTGTGTACTATTTTCTAATGACTATTTTATTTTTATTTGAAATATTTTAAAAACTGTTCTAACGATCTTGTTCAAAGTGGATATTTGGTAAGTTTTACCAATGTAAATATTGTTTTCTATTGATTTTTCTTAAACAAAATAGTAATAGCTAGTTTGTAAACATTAAAAATAAACTACATAAATTAGGGATAATATGTTAAATTAAGTCCTCACTAAAGTCACAGGGGGATTTTTAAAGGGAGTTTAATAGTAGATATATTTAATACTTTATGTTGATTTTGTTCTGGAATATGTTTTAGGTCTAATAATTATGAGTATTAATGATAAAAAACAAACATAGATTTAAACAGTTAAAGATTAGATATTGGTTCAGCAAGCAGTTTCAAGCAGTTTTAATGAAGGATGTGGCTTTATTTTGGAAACCTATGCAACTAACTATTTTTAAAGAATACCTCAATATCCATATTCTACCATAATGCTTCATTAAAACATAGGCGAAGTTGCATTTTGTTGTTCCTAAACAAACTATTTTAAGTTTTCTTAACATGCGATATTGAAACGTGTTTTAAAACGCTTATTATTATAATAACTAACTACCCATCTAGACTCCTAACAACATAATATCGACACTTTAACGCCATCTCCTAGAGGTAAACTGAACAAGAACTGAGTAGGTTATCGAATCTAGCGCTAGGTAGCGCGCGCGTTTCCCGCATTAAAACAACATGATTTAAACTTATCGGAATACGCAGTTATTTACTTTCTGGAAAGAAAATCAATATTCGAGTACAAATTTTGAATGTGTCCCTTATGTGGATCAGTTTCTACAAAATTGTGCCAAATACTAGAAAAAAGGTCAAGTTACAGCACTAGTAATAGTCCGTATCCAAGCCCAGGATATATCTAACCGCTACCTACCGCAAACCCAGACCTCAAAACGGTAGAAATAATCGTATAATCCTAATAGTGTTAAGCTCTTTAATTAGGCCTAATCTCTCTTAATAACTCCTACAATGGCATTACATTTTTTATTTATTACTCTCCACGTATCTCTCTTCTCAACAATTGAAATTGAATATGTTAGTTTGCTTTCAATGACTTTTCAATATTTGTTTAGTATTCCAAACAAAATATTCCTTTCAAAAGGGCTGAACATAGGGCTTTTATTTTGATTTTCCATTTTCAAAATACAATGTTATCGAATCTGGCTTTATAATACAAGTAGATATTTTTTGATGGGTACGTGTTTAATACAACCACTTTGTGATATTCATTTGTTTGGTGTGTTCAAGGGGACAATTTCTTGTGTTGAGTCGTCTGCTGCTGCCGCTTAGCTAGCAACTTTATACTACTACTACTACTATTATGTTGCGTTCTCCATTCCATAACTTTGTAAAGCTGCGTTGGATATGGTTTATTACTACGGTGTTCTAGGTGAATGGTAACTATGGCTAGGCGCACGCAAGTGGGATGAAGCTTGGGTAAGGCTAACGTTGATGACTACTTCTACCGGTGTTAGTTAACAAGCAACAAAGGAGGCTAAATTTATGAAAAAAAAAAAGGAAAAAAAAAAAATTATTATTATTATTATTATTATTATTATTATTGGCACCGCGTCTTACTACCCGTTCGGGTTATACGCACTTACGCTAATGTGTAATGGTAGGGTGATTGTGAGATGAAATGGAGGACCTACAGTTTAACGTGGAATCCGAACCACGGTGGAGGCCTGGCATTCCCCACATTCACAAGATATCTTGTCAGAGGTGAAGGAAGGGTTTGGAAATCAGATAAATCTATGCCGGGACCGAGGACTGAACCCCGGCCGCCAGCACAGAAGTCTGACACCTTACCCCTAGACCACCAGGTCACAAAAAAATAAAATATATATATATATATATATAATATATATATATATATATATATATAATATATAATATATAATATAACTATATTCACTAAACGTGAAGTGTATGATTCTAAATAAGTTATGCACTTTTTTGCTATTAAGGTCTACATTTTATGAATTTAATAAAGTTATTTTTGTGTGTTTAGTTGCTCATGAAAATGTATGTAACCTGTTTTGTAAAAATAAAACGAAACTACACTAAAATTAAGTATAATCTTTTCTGGTTAGTATAAATATAATATAGCTTCAGTGACCTAGTTTATTTTTTACTTTCTCGCTATCTTAAATGTAGAGAAATATTATAATGGTCAAAAAAATTGAACTCGAGATTTTGATGAATTTCAACGTTTCATGACTCCCGAATCCGAAAAAGTTGTTTTTGAATATCCATCTGTCTCACTGTCTGTTCATCTATCTGTCTGTACTTCGGACAAGATTCTAAACTATTCTACTGATCTGGATCAAACTTGGAATTTATGGTTTTCATAGGGTTGCCCCAAGGGCTTTTTGGAATTGGATATCTAACCCTAGTATTAAGGGTAATGTACTGACTGGCAAAAAAAGAAAAAATCGAATTTCTCATAATCAGCTCAATGAGTACATTAAATAAACACACAAATAAGCTAAAGGAAATGTATGGTATTTTTTTAGAATACGCGTAAACTTTATGATATACCTGTGCTATTTAGTTTATAGGAATATATACATTTGTGTATTGCATAAAGTCCACTTAAAAATATAAGAATACCTCATTGAATCATTTCAATAATAGGGCCTATATCTTTATAAACTGTGTGCTAAATGATAAAAAGAGCGGAAATAAACAGTATAAATAAGATGAGTTAAAATTAAAGTAATTATTACTATACTTAATGAAGGCCACAATTGCGTATTCTGATTTTTTTTAAATTATGATTTTCAAACAATATTCTATGTAATATAAAATATGGACAAAAATTCAAATAAAATTTATAATAATAAACTTAAGTTTGTTTGTTTGTCATGAGCATTGCATGATATCTACCACATGGAACGGTATGAACTTTTTAAAAATTAGTAGCCCCTGTGCACAAACATGTGCAACTGAAAGCTAGAATTTTAAAATTGTTACTATATATATATATATATATATATATATATATATATATATATATATATATATATAATATATATATATATATATATATATATTTAATTAACTAGAAATCGGATAACTCAGGCAATGCTGGGTACTTTATCTAGTAATAGACTAGTATATCTCCATATAAAGGCGTTATTGAGATATGTATGATATGAGGGTAGTAGAATTTAAAGGAGTTTACTCGAATTTGCGTGGAGGAAAATGAGAAAAATATAAAGAAATATAGCTCTCACTAAACCCGGTCATTATAAGAACCACATGTCATTACAGATAAAACAAAACTACACAATTTTGACGTTTAGTCCGTGGGCCCATCAATGCGTGTACAATATATACCAGTGTCACGATTGGCTCGTAATCGGGAGACCACAGTTCGATATCCAGCCGGTTCTTTGGAGGACGTAAATTTCCCCGACGTAGTTTCTCAGCCATCTCGAGGGGAATTTCTTTGATTGGAGATTTTTCAAGTAACCAACTTGGTCAGTTGGTCACATGGCTTAAGTCATCAGTCTCACCATATACTGAATTGCCAGTGATAGGTGGATTGGAGCCCAAATATCTACTTGTTCACTGCCAGGCTTCACTTGTGATTTATAAATGGAGCTTCCCCATCATATTTACATACTAATGTATGTGAACTTCCTTGAAGTTGCCACACTCATGGCTTCCCCCTATACTAATTAGTTAGTAACCATTGTCTTTAATGTGATAATTAAATAACTAGCCTCGGTACTCACAACTAAAGTTGTAATATTGTTTTGTCCTACGCGTAGGTCTACTATTTGGGGATATATTCTTCTTACCCTAGATAATCTATAAACATCAAATGAGGAGTGTGAATTTTAAGATAATGTACCATATTTAGCCCCAGAAAATGTTGAAGCATCGTTATTGAAAAAAAAAAATCTACCAGCGCACATGGCTGGGACTTGAAGCAAGGTCTCCTGCACAATTCCATTGATTTATATTCTGCCCTATTCAACCATTAAAGTCTCGCTTGAATGAGTATGCATTCATGCATACGTTGGATGCGATACCCCCTCCCCTATCCCTCTCCATTGAGTGTACATGTAAATACAATCTATGACATCATTGAAATCTCCCCCAACAATCACACAAACAAACACACCAGCACACCACGAAAGTTAAGGTTCGTGGCTCCCTTATGTACACTCAGTTTTGATCAAATATTGACACAATAAAAACAATACTACTACAAAATTATACTGTTCAGGAGATTGGTTTCCCCCTAGTGTTTTCCAGTTACATACTAAAGTCACTCTTATGGTTTTTTAACACCACCCTCATCTTCTTTAATTAAATGTTGCTAGTGTTTCTATAACTTATTGAGAGTTGAGCGATAAAGAGATAATAAGAGTATTACAAAATGAAATCGGGTGCGTGGTGCTATCCTAACTTGGGGAGATGATTGCATGAAAGCTTTGTTTTCCCAGTAGGCTTAGGTGGGTATTGCGATGATGAGCTTGAAGTATCACACGTATTTATTTGTTGTTCACTTCTCACGCACATAATTAGATATGTTAAGTTAGAAAAATATGGATTATTAAATTTAGTTATAATGAGTAGTAGTTACCAGATCAAAGAGTCAGTTGACCCCACTGTGAAAACTAGAAAATTAATTTTAAAAACCCATCAAATTTTATAAAGAAAGTGCAACAAAAATAAACTATACACTTTTTTATATCTATTTACGTGCATACACCTCTTAGGTCGGATCTACACGTACATTATTCACCCATGATTAATCAATGTCATATACGACTCACGCAATTATGGAAAAAATAATTGTTTTCATGTACTAATATTTGTCGTGCATAGCAAGTAAAGAACATTGTTCCGCATAGAGACAGAAGACTACCACACATCAAAGAAGACTAATAATCGCCTGAGAGCAGTTCATCCACGAATACTGAATATAGAGTATGTGTGGAATAAATCCCCCCCGTCCCCTATATATATATTTCAAATCTTCTGATAGTATCGAATATAAAGCTGAAAGATGGTCTAAAATCAAACTTCAAACTACTCTAGATTAATTCTATTGTCGAAAATTTGCCGGATAAGACAACTACAAATAACTACTAAACTAGAGGCATATAGCTGGCCAAAAAGTTAGGGGAGGAAAGCTCCAAATAGCTTCAAATAACTACTAGACTAGAGGCATATAGCTGGCCAAAAAGTTAGGGGAGGAAAGCTCCAAATAGCTTCAAATAACTACTAGACTAGAGGCATATAGCTGGACAAAAAGTTAGGGGAGGAAAGCTCCAAATAGCTTCAAATAACTACTAGACTAGAGGCATATAGCTGGCACAAAAAGTTAGGGGAGGAAAGCTCCAAATAGCTTCAAATAACTTCTAAACTAGAGGCATATAGCTGGCACAAAAAGTTAGGGAAGGAAAGACCAAAAATATCTTCAAATAACTACTAGATTAGAGGCATATAGCTGGCACAAATAGTTAGGGGAGGAAAGTTCCAAATAGCTTCAAATAACTACTAGACTAGAGGCATATAGCTGGCACAAAAAGTTAGGGGAGGAAAGCTCCAAATAGCTTCAAATAACTACTAAACTAGAGGCATATAGCTGGCCAAAAAGTTAGGGGAGGAAAGCTCCAAATAGCTTCAAATAACTACTAGACTAGAGGCATATAGCTGGCACAAAAAGTTAGGGGAGGAAAGCTCCAAATAGCTTCAAATAACTACTAGACTAGAGGCATATAGCTGGCCCAAAAGTTAGGGAAGGAAAGCTCAAAAATATCTTCAAATAACTACTAGATTAGAGGCATATAGCTGGCACAAAAAGTTAGGGGAGGAAAGCTCCAAATAGCTTCAAATAACTACTAGACTAGAGGCATCTAACTGGGACAAAAAGTCAGGGGAGGAAAGTTATAAATAGCCCCTAAGGTCATCCAAATTTCAGAAATGTCAAGGGGAGGACAATTTTAAATAACTTCTATATGTATGTCATTTTGAAGAATTTTCAGGCGAGAACAACCCCAAATAGCCTAGTTTCTGAAATAATACAATTTTCAAAATTCTGTCAATGGAAGACCACTTCAAAGATCATCTTGGTGACCTGATGGTCTAGGGGTAAAGTGTCAGACTTCTGTCCTGGGAGTCCGGGGTTCAATCCTTGGTCCTGGCACAGATTTATCTGATTACCAAACCCTTCCTTCGCCTCTGACAAAACGTGTATTAATCACAACTCGTGAATGTGTGGAATGCCAGGCCTCCGCCATGGTTCGGATTCCACGTTAAACTGTAGGTCCTCCATTTCATCTCACAATCACCCTACCATTACACATTAGCGTAAGTGTGTATAACCCAAACGGGTAGTAAGACGCGCTGATGATAATAATATTAATAATAATAATAATAATAATAATAATAATAATAATAAATAATAATAAAAGTAAAAATTATCTTATAAAGGTACCTAATTATCGAAAAAAATTAAGATGAGGATCATTCTAAATAGCTTTGAGAGGCATCCAAATTTCAAAAATTTCTGGGCGAGGAACACTTTAAATCGTTTATAAAATAATCCAATAAAAAATCATAGCTTCTATAATGAACCATTTTCCAAAAAAATTGTTGAAGGGGGACGGCTCCAAATGGTTCATAAAAACTATCTGATTTTAAAAAATTTGGGAGGATGGCCACTATTTGAAACATACATAAGATTAAATATGAATGATAAACTATTAAACAGATTTAAACAGAAATTTAATATTGTAAATAATTATGTTATTTATGATTATGACCTCCCTAAGAAAATGATATGGATTCGCCCCTGGTAGCTACGAGAGCTGTGACCCGCGGTGGAGACTCACGTCTACATTCGAAAGAAACACATTGCGGAATAAAGATCAGCGCAAGTAGAAAAATAATATAGAAAAATCTACAATACCACCCTTACATAAATAATAGAGCAAAATGTACAATACCACCCTTAACTTATAATTAATACAAAAGGAAGCTGGAGAGAAAAATGTAATAATTTATATAACTTATAATGAATTATAAATAGCTAGTTAAGGTAAACAATGATGAAATTATTATTAAAATAATAAAATATAAAGAAATAAGTAATAAACAATAATAAAATTTATCGTAAAATTATCAATTTTATAAAACAAATTTTATGGTAAATAGTATTAGACATACTTCATTATTATTCTCTCAACTAAACCCTCTATGTACGGTACATGACAGATGATACTAGCACGGGAAGAAAATTATTATTATTATTATTATTATTATTATTATATTATTATTAGCACCGCGTCTTACTACCCGTTCGGGTTATACGCACGGAAGAAAATTAAACTCTATGTTGGCACTGAAGCCAACTGGGTGATCAACCATGAAGATGGCCATTTTGTTTGGAATGAGTAAAAAATAACGGTATGTTAGGTCTTTTTTTAGAAGAATATTTAAGGTATTTAACGTGAAATTTCTGAACTGACTGTTTATATCAGCACACGACTTACTAAAATTAATCAATAACAGACACAACACCGGGCCTCTAGACGTTAATTCAACACATTGAAAGATAAACTCACATTTCACCAATGATACATTTTTTATACATGTTGCTAATCGAATCCAAAATATTATTTATTTGACAGCCACAAAAGTTGCCAAGACTTCGTTAATTTTTTTTACATCAAGTCATGAGATCTGAAGCGGTCACTTTTGTAAGATATTATCATTGCTTGTAAATAATACTAATATGGTGGAAGGGGTGGAGCTAATCCTTTAGATTTGGCCATTCGACCTTATTTTACCTCTGCTCTCCCGGCTTATGGTGGAATTCATTTCTTAGTTGGGCAAATTACAATATCCCCAGGTGGTAGGAGGATACGTGAGAATGATGATGATGGAAAGCAGAGGGGACCTGCAGTTTAACGTGGGTTCCGAACCACGGTGGGGGCCTGGCATTCCACACATTCACAAAGCGTGAAAGCACACACTTTGCTAAAGGTGAAAGAAGGGTTTGTTTATCAGATAAATCTGAGTCGGGACTGGGATTTTAGCCCCGGACCCCTAACACAGAAGTCTGACACCTTGCCCCTAGACCGCCAGGTCCACTATAATATACGTATAAAAATGTCATGTGAGGTGTCATTTGTTCGAAAAAACATTAATAAAATCTATTTTACATTGTTTTCTATACACATACATACTAAAACAAAATGTAAAGCTAGGTACCAAAATTAATAATCATAACTGAGTAAAACAAACATCAAGAAATATTCGCACTCCAAAAAATCATGTTCATTCTGTTCATCTATTGTCAGATCATCATATGCATCAAATTTGCTGTCGAGAAGTGGTGTCGGCAGTTCTTTCTCTCAGTTATCACATACACTTCCTTTACAATTTTTGCAAAGGGCTGTACATGTTACTCCACTCTTGACACATATACACTGTGAAGATGAACAGGAACCCCTGCAGGGGGAGAGAATCTTCTTCATAATACCTTGATGAGCTGGTTCTAGGGTTGTTTTTATTGGCATTAATTTAACATGTTGGTGAGGCCAACCACATTGCTTGGGATTCAAAGCGTTCCTCAGCCACGTTTGCACTTGGTAGTATGTGCTTAAGGAGTGCTGTGCAGCACTAGCGAAGTTGATGGAAGTGCTTCCAGCCTGGACGCAACCTTGGACAGGGGTTTTTGAAACATCATATACCTCAGTTGATCCAAGGTATAAATGTTTTCCTTAAATCTATAAAGAAACAGGTAAACGGTTTCCCCTGCTTTCTTTATCTCAGCCTGGGTGGCATCTGCTTTGTTAAGTGATGTAATGCAGCATGTCAAACCACTTTCTCTTTCGAATAGTTTAAGGACCTACTTTTTCCCCTTTACATAAATTATACTTGTGTTATCACAACCACTAAATGCTTGGGCTATAAGGATCTGATCTTTCATACCAACATGTTGTTGTTGTAGGTGATGAGAGGATTACAATTTTCTTGGTGTTCTTCCAATTTTAGGTTTGAGCATGTACAGTTTTTTTATCGGCTGAAGCCAAAGCAGTCACGATCACCATAATTCCAGTGTCATTGTCAACAATGTTAGAAGATTTTTCAATCGCCCTTTGCACAATTAGAATGTCTTCGTCTCCACAAGTCTGTTGAACTTCGATCATGCTGTTTACAAATGCAATTTTCAAAATGGTAATAAGTTGTTTTTTGTTTTCAACGTTGCCCAGAAATTGTTCTTGGTTTGTTCTAACAGGAGTAATTCCTGTTATTTTGAAGTGAGGTGTGCTTAGTTTGTTTGTACGTTGCTACTCACAGGTTTTGGTGTTGTTGGGATCACTGTAGCCATCAAAGACAATGAGTGGAGAGGAAAAATTATTCCGGACGTAGCTCACATACTTTTTGCATGTATCCTGATATGTGTTATGTGGTTGAGTGCCCCCATTTAACAGCATGAAGTAAATGATTCCCATCTATGATGTGAATGTTGACGTTATCCAACACACTATCAGGCACACTCTCAAACTCATCATACATAGCAGACTTAATGTATGTATGTATGTGTATATTATACAATGTAAAATAGATTTTATCAATGTTTATTTGAACAAGTGTCGATTTATCTCAATTAAGGTTGGTTCTGTCAACTTGATTTTGTTTTTATTCGATTCAACATGAAAAAAAACATGGAAAACGACATGTCACGTGACTATATTACATGAAAAATAGAGTTTTACTAAATTACCCTCCCTTCCCCTAAAATCCCCTACCCCCCTAGATTGTTTATGAACTCTTTGGTTTCGTGAACCTCCTGCCAAATGTGACTTAAAACCAAAGTCTTAGGAATACGGAAAATTTTTCATTTTTGTTGTTGTAATTTTCGGGCCTATTTTACCTCTACTATAATACTAAGATGGTTAAATTGTATTAATGTTGACCATAAAAAATATATTGGTATTTCTTAAAAGGGCATTCTTAGTATTTATATAAAATTGACTAAGGCTTATCGATTGCATAATTAAGTGAGTGGAGGGAGGTCTGGTTTGGCATTTCGTCTGTTTCTTCCACGATTACTGCTAAATGAGTTTACCCATTTTAATTAAATTTGCTATGGCAATTTTTTTTTAAATTTATGTTGAACAATATAAGCGTAAAGTTTTAAAAATGTTTTTTGTATATTGGCGAAACTGACGTCTTAAGCTACGTTAGTAAATCTATGATTCTAATGCTCTATTGAAAATAATGTTAATAAGTTTTATAACTTTATCACCAAAGAAATATATCTGCTTCAAATTAAAGCATAAATTAAAGGAGATATTTCGACTTGAAATACAAAAATAAATCTTAAGACTGTAATAACAATAAGAACATGATATAATTCTTAACATGATGTATCTTGCATTTTTGAATGGAGGGAGGGAGGTATTCTCTTCACAAAACTACATACCCTGAATTTGGTTGAAAGAACAGCTTAGAAAATTCAAATATGTTTTTTTACGGCCAATAATACGATATTGATAACATTCTACCATAATTTGTGTTATTTTATACTTATTGATAACGTCTATCAATAATTACAACTGCAGATAACATGACTTGATGTATGGATGTATTAAAATGGTTTTAGAACCTTTTGTAACTACCAGATATTGTTCTTCTTACCAAATTCAGGGTATGGTAACAAGTAGTACATCCAAAATGAGGTATTATTCTTAATTATGGGGTTTATATACTTTAGATCATGGTTTTATTTGGAAATAAAACTAAGGATTTAAATAGGAATAAATAATTCCTTAAAGCTAACCTAATCTAGACCAAATCTAACACTGTACAAACAGCCTCGTTCCCAAAATAGCTTAAAATTGTGTATTGAACGTATCAGTAAATAAATGGTACGACACAATCATACATAATAACTAATATGATATATTATAATAGGGTACCAACATTTTGAAAATTGCCTGCCAATACTATAAATACGATTTGACAGAAATTTTATTATGTGATTTTTATTTATCTAAGAACCATTCTCAGATATAAAATTTTAATAAAATTGCTGAATTATTTTTAATAAGAAATCGGTTGTCATAAAACTACCCTAAAATGAGGATTTAAAAAAAAAACGCAATCTTATTTTTCATCCACAACATCGCCAGATATCCAATTTAAACAAAATGGCTAAAATCAATTTTGATCAATTTTCAATCTCAAATAAACCAATTTCACGAATACGTCACTAGTAGCTACTACAGTAGCAGTATTAACCTTAATTAAAAAATTTAAAAAAACAAATTACTTTTCGTTTATATATGAGTATATAACATCAAAATTCCATTTGAATGAAATGCATTAAATCATATTGCCTGTAACCTCGGGTACAGACAGACTTACAGATTTACAGATAAACAAATAAAACAAACCAAAAATTACAGAATTAAAGATCAAGCTCGATAGCTTAGGTCTATCAAACCACCAAGAATGCAATATTTTTTGCTCCCATACTTCCAACAATATTTTCTTCGCTTACTTACCTACTTTTTTATTTGGTGTAAATGCTTTTGAAAACTAAAAGATTATGGACAGGAGCTGATGTTTGATGTATATTCTACGTCAATGCACGAAGAAGGATCAATGTTTCTTTCCCCCCCAGATCTCCGATAAAGGGGCGGTAGCCCTGAGTGGATGAATATATGGGTATATTGAATACAGATAAGCATAAGAAGGCCATTAGGGGGATTTTCCAACAATATAAAGGAAAATAAAGGATCATTTTAAGTGACTGCTACATCATAAAGGGGCTTTTATGTATTATTTATATTACAATATTAAGTTAATGACGTATTCTAAGTGATATGGATTTTAAGGATGAATAAGAGGAAATGTACCCACATTATCGTGGATAGAGGATAGGAAAACAACAGTGATATACATATGAGGATACTGACCAAGTTTCCAACCAAGATCCATTTTTTTCCTACAACCTATTACTAACCGTTCAGGCTATACGCATTTCAACTCCGTTAAAGAGACAGGAACAATCAAGGTAGAATCGAGAGGAAATATAACTACATTTGCATGAAGAAAAATGGAAAACCATTTAGGGGAAACCAGCCTCAATACATCCAACCCAGATTAGAATCTCAGACTTTAGGACAACGTCAAGCCAGACTAGATGAGTAGATTAATTACGCGTTTTCATGGATGAAGATGAATCTAGACTTAGCCATAATTGGAAGTCCAGTATTTTGCTAGACAGACACCTAGATGCCACAAACACCGATATGGGTAAACGTAAAAGATGCAGTGACTTGATATATCTGATGTAATGTATCAGGAGACTCCTCGATTCCTAGGAAATACGAAAGATTCGAAAAATTCTCAAAAATATATCTCTGATAAAATATGACGGCCTCAAGATAAAATAAAAATGTTATGCAATCATAAAACGAATTATAATTTAAACTCGGGTATTAGATAAAATAAAATAATAACAATTTTATGAAAATAATTCCTTCACTCAAAAATTGTCTTCTTAATTATTTAGAATTTGATAAATACGACCAAATAAACAAAATAGCAATTGTTAGTAGAACCAAACCTTTAAAAAAAACTTTTATTTTGAACTTAATTTTTTTAATGTATTCATTTTATCAAAGCCTATATACTTTTAGAGATCCTAAGATTCGAATTAAATATTCAAAAGACCTAATTCGATGGTCATATGGTCTAAGGCGTCACTCTGCTATTATACTAGCCTGCCGATGACTTCGGAGTTCGAATACGGGTTGGGTGTACCGAGGGTGATTTTACCAAAATTTATTTTCTCTCTACCTCCACGCAAATGTGGGTATGCTTTTTCTATATTCAGCCCTACTTATACTTAACTCATTAGTGTAAATTAGTACAGTTTTATGTGAATTTTATAATAAAAGGTTCAACCCATCTTAAATTGTATAGAATAGATCTATATGTTATTTATATAATTATGTGTATAGACCACGTGGTAGGATGAGAATACTTTTCCTCATCTGTTTCCTCTTTCAAAATAATCCAGTTCCAAACAAGCTGACCCACCTCGGTAATCGCATCCTATAAGGAAAGAGACTGCAATGCCGAAAACGAGGAGATTGGGGTTTGAATCCTGGAAAAGTTAGTGAGGTTGTTTTTACTTAATGGTTCCCTAGTCTTCCTAAATAAAAATATGGGTAGATTTATTCTCATTTCAACCTTCCTCATCCTTATCTCATCAGTGCAAATATTCAGATAACCAGAACGGTTAGCAAGACACTGTGCACACTCAAACTCTATGACATAAAATTCAATCTCCACCAAAGGTGTCAGAACTTGGGGAGGGGGTATAGATGGGTACATTGCCCCCCTGTTTTATTACTGTGAAGGGTAGGGGGAGCAAGAGTCTTGGAAAAATTGTTTAGCAATTTACTTTTGTATCTCGCGAATAGTAACATTGAACATGATTGATTAGACTAATTCTTTATGCTATGCATGCCACAATATCAAGATGTATTAAAAGTCTTGTTGAGTTTACACAAAAGTTAAAGTAAATTAAGAAAAAAACAAAATGAAAAAAAATTCTTGGTCCCAGCCCTGAGTTTTGGAAACTAACTATTTGGCGATCAATTTACATCATTAAGTTTAAACGAAATACATTTATTCCCCATATGATCGATAGATGCACTTATGGTTAATGCATGGTGACCATGTTAGGAAATAGCTTTTTAATCAGTATATTGTGTAGCATTTGTATAATGTCAATTAATTATTGGTTTATAGTTAAATACACAGTTGTATTTGATTTTTCTCAGTTTTTATACATTATCTCATTATCTGTGTATAGTGTAGCCTATTCTAAGAGATCAAGTAATTGGTTTATAGTTATATCAACCGGCTTGCTTGATTTTTCTCAATTTTCATAGATTATTTTATGATCTATGTATTGTGTAGCCTGCTCTATGAGACTTATTAGATTTTTATAGTTATAGAGACTTGCGTGTTTGATTTTTCTCTGTTTTTATACATTCTCTCGTGATTTGTGTATTGTGTAGCTTGTGCTATAAGGTCACGTAATGTGTTCGTAGTTATAGACAATGGCGTCTTTGATTTAATTTTTTCAATTTTAGCTATTATTTTTTGGGCAAAAAAGATAAAAGTTTATTTATGGATAAAACAGCTTTTTTAACCCCGATTTCCAAGTCTCAAAACTCATTTGTATGGATAAAGATTAATTGAAACCATTAAGAGTAAAATGAAGAGGAGTGCATGTAGTGTGTGACCTAATGTTCAAAGCTGTAGTTCTATTTTAAGAAAACTAAAGTGAATTTGGAAGTTAAACAAAACAATTCCCCACCACAATATGTTAGTATGTTAGTAATTTTCATAGTTAATTAATAACATAAAAATGTTTTAAAATTTGCTAAAAAGTATTTGAAACACACAAACGTTTATAATGTTTACATAGTAAAACCGAGTGAATTTATCAACACTAACTTTTTCAAATATCGATTGTTTGGAAAAGTGGTTTAACTTTTATATTTGTTCTCACTACACTGACTTTCTTTTTTAGTATTCACTGACACTCGAATCTACAAATTGCATTGTTCTTTCATATTTTATTATAATGTCATACCATGAATTGTATTTTTTTTTTCAAATGATTAAGTTCTACTAAATTGTCAAATTTAATTTTTTTTTATATCTACGTTGTATTTTGTATGTATTTTTTCTCAACCTATCTTAACCTGAACATAGCGTCATTTTGGCCCTTATTTCCCCATATACTTCTTACTCAACTCAACTTAACTTGGACATAACGTTATTTTGTCTCAGATAACCCTCCATCCAGTGGTTTTTACTTAACCTAAGTTAACCTGGACAATACCTACTTTTGCCTCTCACCCCCCTTTTTCCTCCAGCACGCACAAAAAAAAACCTGTTCCGGTGCCTCTGATCTCAACAGACATCGGTGACGCAAGCACAACGCCCACCTTGATTGGAGTTACTTAACCAATTTGCGCCACCTAATTGGATGATGGAGAATAGTGACCGCAACGGCCTGTGATGGTTTCCGAGTAACGAGATTTGACAGACTAGCCCACACGTTCGTTGAGTTTATATGTAAACTAGTGGATCGTTAAGGCGATGGTTGCAGATTATTAAACTAAAATGTATTCTAAACATTTTATTTTGAACAGTTCTATATTATAAGCCCTCCCTCAACTTTCTAGTTAAAAGTTAACTCTTCAAATTCTATCAAAAATATATATATATCTTTCAGTGTTTAATTAGAATAAGAACGTTTTTTTACCCTCTTCATGTGACAGTAAGAGCTTAAAAAGACCCCCTTTTCAACTCTCTAGCTATTTGTGGCACCAAACCACCTAATTAAGAATAGAATTATTACATTTAACAAAAGAGAAATATTTTATTTGCTGATTTACAATAATTATACTCTAATCAATGTTTACATGTTTATTATTATTATTATTATTATTATTATTATATTATTATTATTATTATTATTATTATTATTATTATTAGCACCGCGTCTTACTACCCATTCGGGTTATACGCACTTACGCTAATGTGTAATGGTATGGTGATTGTGAGATGAAATGAAGGACTTACAGTTTAACGTGGAATCCGAACCACGGTGGAGGCCTGGCATTCCCCACATTCACAAGAAGTCTTGTCAGAGGTGAAGGTTTACATGTTAATGTAAACAAAGAATGATTATTGATGAGTCACCACGCAGAGGGAAAAGATGGAAAATTAGCTCGGAAATATGGGGTTTTAGTATTAAACTGATACTAATTTTGCTGACATCCTGGACTTATAACCTTTAACATACATTTTTGTTTGTAATGTTTAAATGTTTTCTTGTAATTTACCACCGGAAATATGCTTATTAAATTATATATAGGATATATTGATAGAAAGAAAGTGAGAGCAATAGTGAGTTTGCTAGTGTATCAGTTTGACATTTTATACACGAGTGAGTATGATATAATAATTGTGTGTTAGAAAAAGAGAGGGAGGGAGTGAGTATGAGAGAGTTAGTGTTAGAAAGTTTGTGTAATAGATTGAACATGAGAAATTTATTGTGATTGAGTGAGTGTAAGCTAGTGATAGTGAAGGATAAAGTGTGTGTGAAAGGGACACAGTGGGAAAGAGAGATATTGTGTGTGTGTTTTTGTGAGTGTGAGATAGAGAGTGTGTGAGAGAGAAAATGAGAGAAAGAGAGTGTATGCGAGAGATAATCTATGTGAAAGAAAATGTATGTGGAACAAAGTGTGTGTGAAAGGGATTTTGTATGAAAGAGAGTGTAAGTGAGAGATAGGGCCTATTTGTGAAAGGAATTAGGGGGAAAGTATGTGTGAAGTAAAGAGTGGTTGAAAGAACGAGGGTATGAATAAAATGTGAGTGAGGGAGAGTGTTTGTGAGAAAGAGAGTGTTTTGGACAAATAAATAAAGAGTGTGAGAAAGAGAAAGCTTGTGTGAGAAAGAGAAGGCTTGTGTGAGAATGAGAAAGCTTGTGTGAGAGAGAGAGTGTGTAAAACATAGTGTGAGAAAGATCATGATATAGTTCGAGAGATAGAGTATGTGAGAAACAGAGTGTGGGAGAGATGAAATGAGTGTGTGCGAAAGAGAATGTGTGGGAAAAGGAGTTTGTGTGAAAGAAAGTCTGTTTGAAAGAGAGTTTGTGTGAAATATTCTCTGTGAAATAGTGTGTGTGTGTGTGTGTGAAAGATTTTTTGTGTAGTAACGAGTGTTTGTGAGATAGTGTATGAAAAAAAGCATGTGAGAGAAAGTGTGAGCTTGAAAGAGAGTGTGAGAAAGATTGTGTGAGATAGAGAGAGATTGTGAAATAAAGTTTAATAAATATTGTGAGAGAGAGAGATCGTGAGGGAAAGTGTGTTAGATAGAGTGTGAGAGAGTGTAAGAAAGATTTAGAGATAGATTGTGTGTGAGAGAGAGCTGGAGTGTATTAGAGATGGTGTTTGAGAGAGTGCGAGAGAGTATGCGAGAGTGTGAGAGACAATGTGTCTAAACGCAATTGTTCACAACACCCATTTCTATTTTCAAATTTTCAAATTTCCCTTACCTTTTCATCGTCCTTACATTCCATGTTCCTATGCTAAAAGGGAAAGTTTTATTTGATGATTCTTTGTTGATCGCTTCTCCTGAAGAAGTTATTAGTAAAAATGTTATATTCCCATGGCAATATACAGTGTGGTCCCTTTAATTTCCTTCCGAATTTCAGTTTTATAACACACCGATAAATAATTTATTCTAATAGTTTTGAACATTTTAAATCTGTTGCCTCCACATCCATTTTTCTATCCCCCATTTATTTATTTTGGTTTTTAAGACTTATTTTGCTATTTCGAGGTGTCCTAACTGATTTCAAAATTTGAATTTTCTACTACACCCAAAATATTTGTTTCCATTTAAACCCCCTCCCCTATTTCCTGTGGCCCCCACTTAAAAATGTTAGAGTTCTAAGAATTTTATAACTATTTTGGATGGTTCCTTTAGCTGACTGCTAAATTTTAATTTTCAACTACCCTGATAAATAGTTATGTCTATAATTTTTTGTAATGAGGATGAGAAAGGTAGAATTTTATAATAAATGTGCACGCATTGCATGAATGGAACGTTGTAAACACTTAAGGAAAACCATTGGATACCGATGTGGGTTTTGGGACTATGTTAAAAAGAAATTATTCATGAATATACAAATTATAAAATAGCTAAGCCCTTGTATTAGGCTCAATAAATAAACATACCCCCTTCGTTGGCCGTGTGCTCTAAGGTGCTACTCTCGCAGTAGACTAGACTGCAGATGATGGGGTTATCAAGGTTCAAATCTCGGTTGTGTGTAAAGAGGGTGGCTTTCCTAAAGGGTTTTCCACTTTCCTTCCACGCAAATAAGGGTACACTTCCTATAAATATAAACTTCCTCATCCCTAAAACCATTGTGGTAGTTAGCACATAAGCATATAACCCAAACGGGTAGTAAGACGTGATGCTAAAATATATGTACAGTATTTAAAGAACTAGAAAATCATGTTAAACCAACTAAAAACATTTATGTAATATAGCGCAATAGGTTGGCTGGAAACCTGGACTAAACCTCAATCTCATATATTATAGTTTACCTGTGACGGGTGTCTGGAGTGTGAATCCCACCTGTGTGTATCTAGTATTTTTAATTAAATGGTTTTCCTCTCTCCCTTCTCACTAATCTGGATATATATCCTCTAAATGCCTCTTCCTAAATACTACCCCACTCACATTATTAAATGTGGATAGTCTGTCCATGTTGTTAGACAGTGCAAATATGTAGTGTTATAAAGAAAGACGATGAACAACATTTTTACCCTAAACAAGAGTAGATATATTTTTTTAACTAAACAAAATTCCCTTCTCTTCGTATATAATTACATGATTATATGCACATTAAAGCAGTTTAGAAGAACTGTATCCAAATTTGCAAATTCGCGCAAATGTGAATACACTTTCTCCATATTCTACCGCCCTCATTCCATTCTTATTTGTGTAAATATGCGAGTAGTCAGGAAGGATATTAGAATGCTAAATACGCAATTATTTTAAATATGTATTATTTTTGACTTTTTTTTTTGCACTTTAACGATGCATGGAAGATAATTTTAGATTAAATGTACCCTAATTTACGTGAAGGAAGTGTAAAGGTACACGCACACTGAGGCTAGGAGAACGAGGCGTGACGAAGAAAACGTCTTCCACCAGAAAAACTTGCATGCAATGAAACAGAAGCCTGCATACTGGAGCGACGCGCCCAGAGAAGAGGCGAGGAGCCGTAACAGGAGAAGTCTTGTGAGCAACCAGCAGGGCTATTATGGCCATTCGACGCAAAGTTAGTTGCTACCGCTAGTTAGCTTCATTTCGAGAAAAAAGATAGCGTTAGGGTTATTATGACTGCCACACTTTGTATCGTCTGCTGGTTTTAGCTTTGACTTTGCTTCTAGCGTCACCGCACAGAATAAAATCAGTTTGCGTCAACAGTTGACAGCACTTTTCCAAAGAATATTACCTTTTAAGAAAGTTAGAAGCTAGAAATTAGGTAAGTTTCATGACTGAAAATTATTCATATATTTTATTTTCCCAAACAACTGATTACAAGTCACATTATTTGCAAAAAAGATTCAACCTAACTTAATTTAATAATTCTCTTGCATAATTTTGTTTGCTTACGGTTTGAAATGAAAAAATACTAGGCCTACATTATTCAATACATACAACATATTTTAGTCAAAAAATCATAATGTTAAATATTCATTCAAATAGTAATGTCATATGGGGAAATTAATTAGTATGAGAAGTTGGCCAATAAAGAAACAATGTTTGTTTTTAAATACGTATGCTTTACGACCCAATCCTTTATTCTTCATTGGTATTGGAACAAGTGTAATATCTTGTGTGAAGATCTTAGAAAATAAAACTAGTTATTTATTATTATTAGCACCGCTTCTTACTACCGGTCGTCTATAAGCACTTACGCTAATTTTTAATGGTAAGGTGATTTTGAGATGAAATGGAGGACTTACAGTTTAACGTGGGATCCGAATCACGGTTGAAGTCTGGCATTCCACACATTCATAAGTTGTGATTAATATATGTCTTATCAAAGGTGAAGGAAGGGTTTGTCAATCAGATATATCTGTGCCCGAACCAAGGATTGAACTCTGGACCCCCTGCACAGAAATCGGACACCTTACCCCTATACCGCCAGGCTACCAACTGGTTATTTCAAGTTGATGAAAGCGTTCCGAAACTCCCAAAAATATTGTTTACACTGAATATTTTCGACAACTCAATGTCAAAACAATGTGCATTTATACCCAGTGGGCCTACCAAGTTAACTATAAAGTAAACGAGAGGGTTGTTTGGATGGTTAAACATAATATAATGCATATTTCATTTAAAGGGAATTCTTGAGATTTTAGTTAAATTATTAAGAATATAAGGATATTATATTTATTTATATTTGCAATTCATTCACTTCAGGATAACTATGTCTAACTACTAATAATCGGTTTCAGATAAATTTAGTAAATATTTTATGATTAAAAAACTTAGGCCTAAACGAAACCATATGTAAACATTAAGTTAGGGCCTATTTTGGTTATTTCCAGTCTTGGCTGCAATATTTCATAGGCCTACAACTCACATTAATGTGGATAGTAACTACTACTGTATGTACGATTAAGTTTAAATAGGATTACATTATTATTAAAATTTTGTTGAGGCATCTTAAACAGTTTAGTCTTCCTTTTTATTGTCTTGTCAACTGGTCTTTCCACATATTTCAGCCTAATAAGATATAAATGATAAGGATTGAGTTATAGAATAGAAATATTCGGATTTGTATAGAGGGATAAGAATAAAACCACTCAACACACCCAGCGAGGATTCAAATCCCAACCTCCCCCACCACTGGAAAATTTGACTAAAGAGACTAACGCCTTGGACAATTTTGCCCCATGGGTGGGTCAACAGACTACTAACATCCCAAATATATTGAAGCTTAACTAACCTCCACCTACTATAAAATCTACGAACAATTAATCTTAATATTGGAATGTCCCAATTATTCGCGGTGAGTTATGATGCATTTTGATAGTGTTATGTTCAGAAGAAAATATTCTTTTAACATTCGGTGTAAGCGTACTATTCCCAGTCTTGGCCTATATTATGATATAGGACTATTTAAAGTTATATTATGTGAAAACCACACAAAATGTTTTGTGAGTTCTATATAGGGCTAATGAGATGGAAAGTTTAAATCAGGTAACACCAAACACCTAATAAACTACCAAACCTAGCATACATAACCTCATAACGCAAATCAAAGGACAAGTAAAATGCCTGTTAAGCTTAGCGCCAATCTACTAGGAGAATATTTGCGCTCGCAAGGACTTTCGCAAAGTGATCGGCCATAATAACTTTTGACGCAAAGTCTAGCGTTCTCTCCTAACGGGTGACCTGGTGGTCTAGGGTAAGGTGTCAGACTTCTGTGCTGGCGGCCGGGTTCAATCCTCGGTCCCGGCACAGATTTATCTGATTACCAAACCCTTCCTACACCTCTGACAAGACATCTTGTGAATGTGTGGAATGCCAGGCCGCCACCGTGGTTCGGATTCCACGTTAAACTGTAGGTCCTTCATTTCATCTCACAATCACCCTACCATTACACATTAGCGTAAGTGCGTATAACCCGAACGGTAGTAAGACGCGGTGCTAATAATAATAATATAATCTCCTAACGGTCGAAAAATTCGTTTTGCGTCGTGTTCATAATAGATAGCCCTGCAGGAGACGTTTCTTCCCACCGCCTCTCCTCGTCTCGCGCCAATGTGCAGGGGTAGGAAAAGCAACGAGCCAAAATATGTCATCTTCGTCTCTCTTCAAACACTTTCGTATATTGTCGGGTTAAATTTATCAACCTTGTCGCTCGGTAGAGAATGAGTCACGCCATGAAACCAGAATTTTCGTTTTGTTTTCTCCTCTTCTTACATACGGGCAATAAGAATAAGCATATATAAATCCTTGTCTGACGAAGTAGTACTGACACTCATTTTGGTAGTAAATAGCACTCGTAGTTGTCACTATTCATAAAACACATACACATGTGTCAGAGATACTGATGCTTGCATTGGCTACTTACAGGTGCTCTGGTGTGACCTTGTTGACTGGTATGCCCCCATTTGACTACTTCCGTTATAAGTAGTACCCAGTACTTTTAAATACATCATGTCCCTGAAATGCACACTAACAACTCGTGCATAGCTGTGATGATCTAATGCGCGGACAAGCTATCACAGATTACACAGGGGAAGTTTCCTTTACGAATTGCTCTATACCAGGTTAGAATATCAAGTTCCGTCTCTATGACAAGTTTCCAAAGTCCAAAGTTTGGGCTTTTTTCAGTTCTTTGCTTGCACCAGTCTTCAAAACTCAAAACGCTTGAGTCAGATTATGTGTTGCAGTATTCAAGGTATGCATCATGACGCTGTTTGTAGAGTGTACAAGCTGTTAGCTAATGAGCACGTGTTGTTTACCTCGCATGTGAAACCTTAAGAAATAAGTCCGCTGTACCAATTGAAGCATATTTGGCTTGTTCTAGTAAATATGGCCCAGAAAGAAAATCAAAAATGACGTAAAACCCATGATTTTGTAGACAAGTTTACTACGGGAATTCTTAGAAATTTATATATATTGTAATCAAAACTGTTGACTGGAGATGTTAACCTTATTTTAACTTGCTGTTTTAGATAAGTTTTATATTTTTCATTCTTATATTAAACTACACCCCTCGTATTGGAATTTTTAATATGTTATGAAAGGTGTTTGACCATTTGACTCTATTAAATGCTCTTATGGACCTTAGTTCCTTGGTTGTTTAACCTACTAGTATTATTTTCAGAATAAGACGTACGGCATAACCGTAACCCCCACGCAACAGTTACCAAGCTAGGTTTAAAGATTAACATTTAAAGACGCACGTAACTAACATGGCGTCCCACCAATCCAATAAGCCCCAAATGTAAAAGTAAACTAAGTAACATAACAACTTCCAGTATTTAACCAGATAAATAAAGCTGAGTTTAAATACAACTAAACTAATAAGTGAATTATTACAAGTCGGGTTTCAAACCCGGGGCGCACAGACAAACTCTCAGTGCTCTAACCATTAACAAGAATTTACATAAATAGCTAACAATAAAAGTTTGGGCTTGGACCCCAAATTTAGGTGGGTGACGAAGGGCGACGGCCTTTCTACATGCCGCGGTAAGCGCATGGCATTGCAAGTTCAACTACCAATATAATAATGTTTTAAGATCCAAAATTACAATTTTGACAAGAGTGCCCCCCATGACGCCGAAACTGAAATTTAGATATGAATAACAATAATCCCCAAGACCTAGGTCGCCGTTCTCACCTCTTATCCACAAGATGGTGGGGTAGTAAGTGACCTTACGTTCCCGGCGTAGCCGTATATATACAAGAAATAGTTCCCAGAGTAGGGGTAGGATCGAAGGAGATGGAAGGTAGGAGATCATAACAATCGAAGGAATGAGTTGGTCCGAGAACAGTGTAGAAGCGCCCAGACGCTACTCGCGGCCGGACACAGAACTCTCTTCTTTCTTCGGCTGGCTGGACACGTGTTCGATCCTTGCAGTCGGTCGACTTGGGCGCGTCGCTCAGTCTGTTCGGTATTACTTCGGAGAGCGGAGGTCAGTGATAGTGTTTTGTGCCGTGTGATGGTCTTCCGAGAGCGGCCCCCCGGGTTGGTGAGTGTTGACCCATTGATATTTCGTGTAACTCGTTACAAAAATTATAAAAAAAATTTAAATGTTAATTGATATTCAAAGAGTATAAATAAATTATCTAGGGTCTTTCTTTTGTGTATGAATCTTTTTATCAGTATCATCATCTATACATTCTTAATATAAAATCATATCTTCTCAATTCATTAAATAACAATATCTATGTCATAAAACATAACATAATGTAATCTCAGCTGTAATTTTCTTTTATAATGTAAGATTTTTTTACAGAGGTGTCTATGAAGTCCAAATTTATAGTTAGTGTTATTTGGGGCGGTATATATTGCTGATGTACTTGTCCAAAAATTTTACATTTCTAATGTTTTTTATAGGAATCAGGTTATAAAAAAATTAATTCTACATTAAATAGGATAATTCATTATTGGTAACAAGTTTTAAGACAAAATCTTCGAAAAACATCAATTTATTTGATTTAATTCTGTTGATCAATAGCCTAAATAATATTAAAACAAGATTAGTGCTCGTCTGTGTGGACCACTACACCTGCAATTGTTATTGTCCTCCCTCTGCTTTCGCTGTATCCTTGTATAACACGTAGTTAGGCAAATCTAACTGCCAAGGAGGTTAAAGTAGGGTGGAGGGGGGCTTTCTTTGAAGAGAAGTTACGTGTGTAGAAGAGTTTGGGCTCACTTTCTTCGAACCAAGGAGTATATTATTGAAATGGATATTTCTAGACTCCCGCTGTTCCCCTATATTTACTTGGTCGGTGCTAGCCAGAGGGTTTGCAGTTATTAGTTCACATCCAGTGAGTCCTAGAGTGGACCAGCGTGTCCAGTGAGTGGGTCGGCGTACCCGGGAGAGGATAAGCGAATCGAGCGTTTGCTTAGCAAGGGTCAACACAATGTGTAATGAGTGGACAGGTAGTGAACTATGTGAACTATATGGGGGACGTAGACATTATTTATTGTTGTGAATTGTGTTAATAATGAACTTTTTTGTGACTGTTTTAAATATTTTAATAGTAATTATGTGTTTTATAGCTATTCATTTGTTTGTATAATTTAATTCTATTATATGTTTCCTCATTCTCTTATTAACTTACATACTTAAATTTTACTCTTATTATTTAATTCAATGTCATGTTTATTTGAAGTTAATTTAATTGTATCCTATCAGTGTGTGTGTTGTTACATTTTATATAATCAAAAACTTGAGAGATCAGTGCCTATTTTATAACATTTTAGAAAACATTATATAAAAAAAGAGTTGAAAGTAGAGATTGGTTATAGTTAAAAGTTAATACTTAGACAGATTACTCTAGAAATTTATATAAATTATTAAATTCATAGATTAAACAGTAGCTAAATTGGTAGATGTATTAAGTGAACTTACAAGTCAAAATGTATAGTTAGAATTTACTTCTGGTGAAAAAACATATTGTCAAATATGAACATGTATTAATAATACATAATCAACCAGACCATACACGAGTTGATGACAAGTCTGAAATATATGTTTAGGCTGCGTTCACTTTGGATGCACGCTTGCGCAAGTAGCTTGCGTGTGTACGAAGTGGTCACATTGGTTGCAACTAGGTGCAAGTAATCACTTCCAGTGAGCCGATTATTTTAAGAATAGGGAGAAAGATGGAAAATATAGCCGCATTTTCCTGGATATCCTTAAGCAGCCAGATAAATTCTTTGGGTACTTTAGAATGATGCTAAGTGGCGAGTTCTTAAAACTGAAATTCAGTGTATGGTGGCCAATGTAGACGTGATTCTGAAATGTGTATGCTTGTTGCATATCATTGTTATTGATAGAGGCAGTGCAGAAGTGGATAGTTATGTTGCACAAAACTAAACACAGCTGCTTCGAGACTACCGGCCAAATGATGACTTGCGTAGATACAATAGAGCTACTGAAAAGGCAATTAAAATCAGAGATGCTTTTAAACACTACTTCAATACCTAATAAACCAAAAATTGTTCAAACTTTCATAGGCTAACTACTAATAATGAAGCATAACTATTCAGTAGGTAATTATATTATTTTGTGATTGTTGTGACAGTTTAAACAATAATAATTAAGTTGAAATAAAGTTTTTTCACCACTTTTCAAAACTATCATTACCTACTTGGAATATCCAATATGGTTCCTATCTCCGCCCACAGTATCTTTATAATGACTCTGTTGCTATGGTTCTTAGAAGAGGCATCCCATATGGCCCTTTTTGCTTCAACGCATGCTATTAGCATATCGATTTCCATCGTAAACACAAACACAAATACATAAGGACAAAACCTCTTGAAAATACAAGGGAAATAAAATAACTCTCACGTCGATACAGTAAGCGTGCATGAAGAAACAAATTTATTTGTATCTGATTTTTTACTTGTCCCATTCATTACTCCTTTATGCTATTCAGCACTGGAAAGATGCTGGATTACTTAATTCCAACATGTTTCGGTACTATGGTACCATATTCATGGATACTGCAAACGAAATTAAAGAAGCATTAAGAAAAATTATAATTCAGAGTTAAAAAAAACCTTGTGAATTACTGTTAAACACTTATGAATACGTAAAGAGAAAATTATTAAATAGACAAACTTACTTGAGTCGTTGTGAAAAACACGATGTGCTGTTACGACGGCAAGATGTTAATTAACTAAGGTGTGGTCAGAGAGAAAAAAATTTGTGTAAGCATATTTTAATTCGTGTTTAATCTGCAACGTACCCCAATACCCCCAAAAAAACTCACGGTTCACACGGTGACGTGTAATCGGCCCGTGGACCATCTGGTCGCACACCGGCCCTTTCCCCCATTACAATATTTTCCTTGTAAAAATCTACATACATAAATACATACATGCATACATAGAGTAATGTTGCCAATATCACACCTGATGCTAGATCGCACCACTGTCTTTAAAAATGAACCGAATGCATTTGTGCTTGACCTAGTGAATCTAGATTGAATTACGCAGCACTCCCATGCTGCTTTAGTAGTTTGTATACTTTCCATGTTTTCGTTTGTGGTTTGTAATTATTTAAAGAAAATACGGTCATTTGATGTAATATTTCAATCATTTTACTAACGACCCAGGCATCAGGCGAGACAAAATAATATATCAACTGATTCTATTAATATTGCTAGGCATACTTTTAATAATCATTTAATGCAGTTAAATATTTGTTTAGTCCAAGCATGTAGTTTGGGGATGTGATAGTTCATAAAATGGCGTGGTTTCAGAAATCATACCACTACCAGGTTGCTTAAATAGCACCGGTACGATTTATGCAACTTGAACAGGGTTTTATTTTATTTTGTTATATAATCTTCTTGCAATGGCTAAAGGGGTGTATGGAAAGTGGAGTGCAGAAGATATGTCCCGTGCTCTGATGAAATTTAAAGAAGGGAATATTAAATTAAATGAAAGTTACAGGAAGTATGAGATACAAAAAAAAAAAAACTTTTTTGAGACATTTTCATGGAAAAATTAATCGTATTATCAGCAAGGATGTGAATGGTAGACAAACAGCGTTACCTTCAGAAGCTGAAAAGGAACTCGTAGATGTTATTTTAAAGTTTGAAGAGAACATGTTTGGCCTTACAATAATTGAAGTTAGGAAGCTAGCTTTTCAAGTACTTATTGCTAATATTCATCTACCCAGTACTTTCAACAAAGAAAAGAAGATCGCAGAGGAAAAAATTGAATTATGCCTTTATGAAGTGGAATCCTATTCTCAGTTTAAGACAACCTGAAAATGTGCATATTGCTAGGGCTAGTAGTTTTAAAAAAGAAAATGTATTTCAATTTTTTTATTTGTTGACAAATATTGTCTATGAAAATGGACTGAACGCCTTGGCCATTTTTAATGTTGAGTAATCCGGCTTCTCTAATATACAAAAGAAATTGCCTAAGGTAGTCGCACCTTAAGGAAAACATCAAATGGGTGCTGTTTCCAGTGGTGAGAGAGGGGTGAATACTACAATCATCTGTTGAACAAGTGCCAGTGGAAACTTAGTGCCTCCGATTATTATATTTAAGAGGCTAAGAATGCACCCATCATTAAAATTTTGTGCACCACCAGGAAGTATTGTGGAAATTTCATAGACAGGCTATATTAACATGGAATCTTCATAAAATGGTTGAAGTATTTTATTGATTACGTCAAACCTTCAGTAGAGATGAAGGTATTGCTCGTTCTTGATGGACTCACTACACACTCAAAGAATTTTGAGGCTATTCAACTTTCAAGATTATATGGGGTTTTACTTCTCCAATTCCCTGGACACACAACCCATCGTCTGCAATCTCTCGATGTGGCAATATTCAAGCCCTTTCAAATATATTACGACGAAGCCATTTCCAAGGGGCTGCGAACTCACGAGCCCCCTATCACTCAGTCCCAAGTTTCTGCTTTGCTTTCCAAGCCATACAGCAGAGCAGCCACCGTGAGTAATGCAATGAGTGGTTTCAAGGCCTCTGGAATCTGGCCTGTGGACAGAACTGTATTTTCATACGCTCACTCTGTTCCAGCCAACATCCACTCACCAGCCAATTACTTAAATGAACTTGTAGAAAATTCAATAACGAGCAAGAGTGCCAAGAAGAGAAACTTGCGATGCCCCAGAGAAGAATTCAGCTACAAGATCACTAAATGCTAAACCTTCCAAAAGTATTCGTGTCACAATCCATGATATTAGATCTTTGCCGTGATCAACAACCAAACAAGGGAAATTCAGATAAAATTTGCCCAAAGAGCTGATCTTTTGACCTCGAGCCCATATGAAAATAAGCTCCATCAAATTAAAGAGAGAACATATCTTCAAATAGTCAATAAACTGAGAAAATTAAAACAGTTGCTGATAAACTTGGAAATTTGTCACTAAGTCAAAGAAGATATCAAAACACCCAGAAAATAATAATAATAATTATTATAATAATAATCACTCAGCATCAGCTAAAAATAAATTAAAATTTTCCGAAAATGCTCTGATTGAATTTGTTACTGAAGATTGGTATTGTTTCATATTTGAAGAAGGCATGGTGGAGGATATGGTGAAAAGTCAATTATTATGCAAAAAATTGACTCATTAAAAGTGTGCTGGTGTTTCGAAAAAAATCAATAGTTTTAAATGTAACTGTTGTACAGAATTGCAAGCCTAAAAATTAATGTCTGGCTTTTTTCAATTTCTATTTTTTACACTTAAATAATTGGTTCAATTTTGCTTTGTATTTACATAAATATTTTTTAGATTTTTAGTCTACTAACCTATGGGGCTAACTATTTCAACATTCAGTGTTGTTTTATTAATAAAAGGTTAATTTGTAAATGTTTTATAAAATTTGACAGTAAGTAAACCTAATTTAATCTTTATGCTTAGGGTGTAATCGATCTGATTTTACATTTTCTTTAATAAAACTAAATTCATTCATTGTGAATATAGTTTATATTTTTTAATTTTGAATAGATTTTTCATTTTTTATATGATGTATAATTTTTAGTTATGTATATTTCGTGGAATACATAATTATTAAACCATTAAAGTAATATACTTATATTTAATTTTCAAACATGTACATTTTAAGTGGAAGTGCAATTTTAGCAACCCTTGGTGCGAGTTAGGAGACTGGTTTCCTAAATTGCACAAGTTGCATATCTGTAAAAATTAGCCCATAATGAATAGTTTAGGTTAAGATAAAATTGTGAAAAAATTAAGTTCGTTAGCCAAAACAGCCAAACTCATGTTGTGATACTAGTTTTAGTTAATTTATGAATCAATTGGCTTTATTTTTAAAAAGTGGTGCTATTTAGGCTACTTTCCCCTACACACATACATACATTACATACATTACATTACATATTACAATTACGATTACATATACTGTTACATTTACATTCATACATTACACATTACATTATTAAAAAAAAACTATCGTAATCAGTTAAGCAGTCCAGAAATCTTAGGCAACAGGCATATAGACTGAAACTTTGTTGTATAAGTAGTAGAGATGGTACAAGTATTTTTCTCCAGTTTTTAACTATTAAGTGACGTTTGCTTTACTTTATATTTTATATAACAATTGACCTCTTCATACCTTAAATTTTACCTGTAGCTTTTGAGGAGGGAGGTCCTCTATTTGTTTAAATTTGGCAAATCCACTTATCCTGTTTTCAAAATACCCTAGAATTTATCAAAACAGATTGTGCATCCTTTCTTTTATATATATAAAATACCAAACCAAATTTTAATTTGAAAGTAAAAAAAAAAAAATTGTAAGTGTTTCAATACTTCTCATGAAGGACTCCACAAATAAAACATTAAGCAGTTATCAAAGTTCATTTATTTTAAACGAATTAATATATTTACTCCTTGAAGTAATTAACAGTATTTTCTTATACAATATAGACAGGGGACATACTTACAATTTTTTTTTAATAAAACGAGTTTGATGAAGTTCCCCCCCCCCCCAATATTTATATATAAAGTTTGTTCAATTTTCCATACGAGGCATTGTTGTGTTATGGAATAGTTTGTATTATTACTAGGTGCAGGGAAGGGCTATATTACGATTCTGATAAAAATATACAAGAGTCCAAATAATTACACATTTACTAAGACCCCTTTAATACATTTATTGGTGACCTGGCGGTCTAGGGGTAAGGTGTCAGACTTCTATGCTGGCGGCCGGGGTTCAATCCTTGGTCCCGGCAAAAATTTATTTGATTACCAAACCCTTACTTCACCTCTGACAAGACATCTTGTGAATGTGGGGAATGCCAGGCCTCCACCGTGGTTCGGATTCCACGTTAAACTGTAGGTCCTTCATTTCATCTCACAATCACCCTACCATTACACATTAGCGTAAGTGCGTATAACCCGAATGGGTAGTAAGACGCAGTGCTAATAATAATAATAATAATAATAATACATTTATTCACCAATTTATTATATTTTATCCGTCGATTTTGATAGTTTATATAATACTGAAAAGTGGCACTAATAATATAGTAAACTGTTATCAATGGCTATCCACAAAAAATGGGTCTGTATTTTCTAAAAAATACTTTTAGTCAGGATCATAAAAAAACTATAATGCTTTCTTGAACCATTAACATCATTGGTAGAAACAGGAATATTGTAGAAGAAATCTTTCAATTATTCACGTTGTATTCAATTATTAAAATCACTAGTAAGTGCAGGGGTGGATTTGTCTGCAATACATGTATGAAGGTCTAAATATGTAATGCCAGTAAAAGCATGGGCAGGTAGGCATATGGACTAATGTGACAGTTTAATCTATTATTTTTTTCCGATGAAGAGAGATGTGGGTTTGAATTCTGTCTGGGTGTACTGACGTTTTTTCCTTTAAGAGGCTTTCAAGGCACACACTGCACACAAATACAGGTGAGTTTCCTCTTAGTTATACTTTCCTCGACCATGATCCACCAGTGTATCTTTTCAGGTAGACCAAACAGATAGTAATATGCTAAGTACAGACACAAATGCAATCACTAGCAGGTACAAGCGCAGGTTAGGATGTCACCCAACTCATTTATTATGAGGAATTATAAACAAATGACTAACATTTTAAGAGTTCAAAAGTTTTGTACTTGTTAGAAACAGAGTGTACCTTGTGCCTGGCTACGTTTCATCGACGACAATGTTCATTAATTCATCTGAGTGATGGTGGTAATGTTTCTTTGTCATGTTTTCTGAGGATTTTTTATAACTTTAATACAAAAAATCTAGTTTCATTCATTCCGAGCACTTCTGTTATTTTATGTTTTATTTTATTTGTCTACCTCGTACAGTGGGAGATGTTGTATATCTCTCGTTCAAACAATACAAGTCGGCCAGACGTGACAAAGGCTGTGACAGGAGCTTGCTTGCCTGGGTTAATTGCACGATTGACGTTTTCCACTCTATCAGTGTATTATGTCTTATTTCCATAATGGCTATGATTGCTTCACGTCTACTATCAAATCTGGATATCATTGCTTTACGTATTACTATCAATCCTGGTTATCATTGCTTCACATATTACTATCCATTACAGCTATCATTGCTTTACGAATTACCATCCATCCTGGATATCATTGCCTTACGACTTACCATTCATCCTGGATATCATTGCTTCACATCTTACTATCCATCAAAACTATAATTGATTTACGTCTTAATATCCATCCAAGCTATCATTGCTTCCGGTCTTACTATCCATCCATGCTATAATTGCTTCACAACTTACTATCCAGCCAGGCTATCATTAGCTTCACATCTTACTATCCAGCCACACTATCATTGCTTCAAATCTTACTATCCAGCCAGGCTATCATTACTTCACATCTTAATACCATCCGAACTATCATTGATTTACGTCTTACTATCCATCCAAGCTATCATTGCTTTCCGTTTTACTATCCATCCGGGCTTTCATTGCTTCACATCTTACTATCCAGCCAGGCTATCATTGCTTCACATTTTACTATTCAGCCAGACTATCATTGCTTCACGTCTTAATATCCATCCAGGCTATCATTTATATTTTTGAAAACATTTTAAAAATAGTTGAAAGTAAGTAGTTGTTATAATTAAAAGTTAAGACTTAGATAGATTGATCTAGAAAATATATATATATATATATATATATATATATATATATATATTAAACAGTAGCTAAATTGGTAGATGAATAAATGAAATTACAAGTCCAAATGTATAATTAGAATTTACTTTTGGTGAAAAAACATATTGTCAGATACAATTAATAATGCATCATCAACTATACCATACACGAGTTGATGACAAGTATAACATATATGTTGACACGTTTGTAGCCTTGTTACAACACATAAAAACTAAAAGGTTGTTTGGCTCACCAATCCGGCACTAGTTGACCCGTCTCGGCAAAGCCCCGACTCCACTAGCACACCGCGGCACTGTCAATATTGGACTAACTCAAGGGCTGAGGCCCACTCCCCACCAAAAAAGATGTGCCACTCCCAAGAAAAGAAGACGAGCGATATGCGCGAACTGGATGTGCACCGTCAGCAGTGTTCCGAAACTCAAAGAACTGTTATTCGGCACGCATTTGAAATCACTTGGAGTGTTTGAGCATGTTCTGGAAACATACTACCCCTTACCCCTCTTCCCTCCTTTTGTTTCTCACGTCTCGAGAGTACATGACTTAGTCGTTGGGTATATAATGGCAGGGTTCTGTAATGCAGACACATTTCACTGTGATCACAAGTTGAGCGACCTTGTTGTAGGATAGTTAACGTCTGAATATTCAAATTCCCTTTGGTTATAATGTTCTCTTTTCAAATTTATCTTTCTGGATTCGTAACATTTAATTTTATTAATTATTAAATCAACATGGTTTCTGTAAACTTGCTCTTCAGGCCATGAATAAATTTGATATCTTTGGACGGTTTGACCAAACCGTATGTCGGTCTTTATATTGTGATCATTTTGAAGGACGTTTGTTTCTTTTAATATTTAACTTAACATCTATTTTATCCATCTTACTGACGGATTTATATGTTTGCGTACCACGATCTTGGGTCAATTATAGTTCTGATAGTGTCGTACTTTAGTTCTGTCAATTTAAACTATTAGAGAGATTATAATCACTTTTATTTATTTGGAGATAATTTATTATTGTTTCAAATATTGGAAGTTTATGGAATGCCAGTTAAATGTGGGGCCGTGAGTTGGCATGTTTATACTCTTATGTGGACTTTAATATTTGTACAGCCATTTGAGGCATAAGATCCAAAATTAGAGCCCTTTTTGTTTATTTCAATTATGTCCGATTACGGTTAGGGAGATATATGTTATATGGGAACCTCATTGTTATTGTTCTGACTATTTGGGCTTGGCAACTTGATATCTATCTCATATTTATCTGATTTATTATTAGTACCTGAATCTTTGTTTTGAACTATTATGACAGGGTTAATAGAAATTTTTTATGAATGTCAATTTAGCTGTAGATGGCATCATATATTTTGAGTTGCCATTTAAGTGCATGGGAAGGCGTCTAACATATTCCAGATTTCAGAGCCAAAGGGTTTATTTGTCTTACTCTGTCATAGAGATGTATTGGTTTATTACCTGAATAAAAATAAAACCCTCTTGTTACCATCCCCGACTTTTTATACATTATTGATGATGATGGGGAGGGGGGCTTACATGTTAAAATGTTGTTACAACATCTTCCAAACCAAATAATGAAGTAATTAAGTGATGTGGAATAATCTAAGTCTTATCTGTTTCCTTGTCCTATTAATCCTTTGTGATAATCAGCAATGGAAAGATGCTGGATTACTTCATTCCGACATGTTTCGGTACTTTGGCACCATACTCATGGATATTGCAAACGAGATTAAAAACCATGAAAATCATTTAAGTCTTAGAGTTATAAAAGAATCTTTTGAATTACTGTTAAACAGTTATGAATTTGTAAAGAGACAATTATTAAACAACCAAACTTACTTGTGTCAATGCTTTACGTCTTATATCCATCTGGACTATCATTGCTTCACATCTTAGTATCACTCTGGGTTATCACTGAGTCTCATCTTACTAACGATCAGGGTTATAGCTCTTTACTATCTTAATACGCATCCAGACTATCATTGCTTAACATCTTACTACTCGTCCGACTTATTACTGCTTCAAATTTGGCTAACGGCCAAAATTGTCACTGTCAATCTTCACATCTTACCTAAACCATCCGGGCTATCACTGCTTCAATCTTACTACTCATTCAGGGTATCATTGTTTCAAACCTTAATATCAATCTGGGTCATCACTGCTTCATATCTTAGTACCCATCTAGGTTATCACTGCTTCAAATCTTAATACTCGTCCAGGTTATTAATGCTTCACATCTTACTATCCATCCGGGCTCTTACTGCCTTACATCCTACTATCCAGCAAGGTTATCCCTGCTTCATATCTTCATATCCAGCCACGCTATAATTGCTTCACGTCTTAATATTCATAAAGGCAAACATTGCTTCAAATCTTGCTACCGGCCAAGGTTGTCACTGCTCACATCTTGCTGCCCACCATATTTATACCAATTGGGTACAGAAGAGAGATTCGCCATTCTAAATATGTGTACGCCTACATGTACTTCACGGGCAAATAGGATAAAATACAGTATAAAAAACCCTCATTTCACCCAGTCAAGACTCCAACCTCGACCTCTACATCTTTATAATGAAATCTAATTCAGTCTTGACTGGTTGCATTGACTGTTGAGAGGAGTGGAACTTTTTCTAAATCGATAGAAAGAATGTCAATATCCAGATATTTTATAACCTTCCTTCACAGTGAATGTTGATTTTAAAATTTGATCATGTGTGTGGGCCATAAAAATCCGTGAATTAATATACATGCAAAAGTGTCATTAAAAATGTGAAAAAATAAATTTCAAAAGCTTGAATATTTACTAAATATATAATAGTTACATCTTTTTCAAGAATACTTTAAGATGATTACAGTTGCTTGAAAAATCTTGTGTCTGGTAGTTTACATATCATATTATCGTTTCATATTAGCGTATATGGAGAGGTCAAAGATCGAATCTCAGTCAAATGTAAGTTTTATTTTGATCCGCTTCTCCCAACGCGTCGAGGCTATGCACAGATGCGCAAGCTATAATTTAAAGTAAATGTATCCGTATGTGTTTGTAAAGAGTGTGGTGGGTTGTTTAGGAAAACTCACCTTCGGTCCACTCCACCTGGATTCGAATCCCAATCTTCTCGTCAGCGGAAAATCTGGCTATATGAACTTGAAAAAGTTTAGTTTCTGGGCCCACTGGTATGGATCTATTTGGATGTACTAAGTTTTTTAATTCTTAAATGGTTTACCACCCTGCCTCCACTCAAATGCTGATACAATTCCTTTAAATTCCACATAATTAATGTCTACCCTCTTTGCGTAAATATGTGATTAGTCAGAATGTGTAGTAAGACTTGGAGCATACATAATTAAAATGGAAATCTATCCGTCAAGAATCAAGTGGTTTCAAGTCTGCTATAATAATAAATTGCCACGTGTCTACAAGCCAGGAGTGAAAAAGGTCTCTAAAAGCAGCAATAAAATCGTAAAAAGGTTCCGGTCAAAGTTTATCTGGAGTTTGTCAAATCACAAACACTTCCATCCCTCCATCCTCAATCAAATGAAGGAAATTTAATCACCCCAACACGGAGTCATTGAGTGGAATTCTGGATTTCAATCTACGGAGTAATTAGAAGAGGTCACCCCTCCTTAAACCCCGTTTTGAGATAGCGTGGTCACGCCCAGCTTCGACCAAAACTATTTTGTAATATTATTACCCGGGGGCAAATGATTACTCTTTTCTGTTAGCTCACTTGTAATCACTTCTGAATTTCAAAATGCGATATATCAAATTATTTTCTGAAAAATACCTTTCAATACCAATTTTAAATAATTACAGTACTTAATAAATTACTTTGTTTGGTTTAAACTTGCTGGATTGACTGAAACCCGGTAGAGCTAGCTTCGAGCATCATGTGAAGGATGTAACTTAAACCCCCCCTCCATTTATCTTCACCCTTCATTTATCTCCCCCTCCATTTATCTCTCCCCCTCCATTTATCTCCCCCTTCCCCACTATTTATCCTTACCCACAGCCTTCCCCTTTCTCTCTCACAAAGTATACCACAATCTCTCAAGAAAAATCAATAATAATAATAATAATTTCATATTAGTATTTCTTATTTTGTTCCTTATGAGAATAAGCTGAAGTCCCAAATATTTAGTTCAATCTACATCTGCCTTCTGACCAGAGGATTTGGAGTTCGATTTCTGACGTGTCCTGAAACTTACCACTGCACAATTTGATGGATCATCCCTTTTTTTAGTAAAAAAAAACTAACATTCTGGAGTCTGGCACCTATATTTTTTTCTTTGATTAGAATAGGACCCTTCTTACCAGTGGGCACGTGGATCTAGGCATCATTCTAATCTCTTATAGTTTTCCAGTGACTAGAGCTCTAAGTTCGTATCTCGACTGAGAATACTGAGCTGGGGTTTCTTAAATAGTTTTCCACGCTCTCCATCGAAAAATTATGTTAATATTCCTTTGAATTCTAACTCCTTAATCTCTAAGAAATTAGTGTAAATATGCGGAAAGTCTGGATGAGACTCTGTGCACAAAGTAAAATTAGGGATAGTTTGAAGATACCCAATTTACAGTTAATTAAAATATTCATCTTTTAATATTTTGTAGTAAATATTTCATGAAAATACATTTGTCCCCTCTACTAAGTATACTTATCTAGGAATATAAGCAGGGTACTCAAGTGAGTCATACCAATCCCTGAGTGAAATGGAAAGTTTGGAAATGACATTATTTCTGTTATAGTCCAGCGGTTAAGTCGCTGAATATTGAAGAATCATTACACTTTTTGGCTAAAGCAAAATACTTCGTAAGTTTATTCATAATGCCCTCTGGACAAATTTCAGTCAAGAAGGCAATCGCTATCTGCATGCTGATAGCGCCATCTTAAAAAGAGGCCGCCATATTGTATATTTTTGTAATTCAATATATCTCCGAAACGGTGGCAGCCAACAACGTCTAGTTTTCACACAAGTACTACAAATAGTGTAAAATTTCATGAAAAGACGATAAATTCAACTTTCGTAAGTAAAAACTAAATTATTTTCTAGAAAAATTAAAAAAGGTACTTTTGATAGCATATTATTAGAATGACAGTGAGTTTTTAACTTCTTAATAATCATGCAATAAAAGATTATTCAAATGAAAGTTTTTTGTTTCCTCAAAATACATATATAAACAGCCAGGTTTGGTTACATTAGTGAAAATACTGTGGCCAAGAGAGTGGATTTGTGGTTGCTCTACATTCAACCACGAACGCACCAAGAGTTAAGCGTAACGTTTCCATGTAACCTCAGTGTTTAGAAAATCTGTCTAAAAGTAGAATATTTATTTTCATATTAAGGTGAAAAACTTTTGTTCGAAGATTTATATAATAAGGACCAACTAATCCACTCAAATTATATTTATATATTTATAAATTAACCATAAATAACATTTTAATAGATAAATACAATTGGCAAACGGTTCAGTTTTGTTTTAATAAAGGAGAGATTAAAGCATAATAAAATATATAAATTGATTCATTGTTTAAAAAGAAAAAAAACCCATTCACATTTGATTTTTAATATAAAATTAATAATGAAAGTTATTTACAAAAGTTTTTTTTTCGACATCCTGATGTTGACCAAACTTGAACAAAACAACCCATTCTAACACTGGAAAATAGTGTAAAGACGATTGGGATGTTACCCAACTGTTGCACATTTGTTACACTTCTCACGGTAGAAAAAGAAAAAACGTTGATTCCAGGAATACCTGACTTGGGGACCCTTCAGTCATCATTATATTGCAAGGCACTTACCAAATACCCATTTTGAGCCAAATAGTTAGAGCCATATTAAAATATTTCCAATTTGTAAAATTCAATAATCATTAAACTAACCCTAGACAAATTTTCCCCCCAAAACAAGTAAATATTTTTTATTTGTCCATTATTAACCATATTATTAAAGCTATTCTCAAAAAATTTCTAATTTTAAAAAACCACTCATTTGTAAACTACCATTAATTTAAGGGATAAAGTCAAAATAATGTTTTAAAAAGTCCCATGTAAAGCCGCATAAAATATAAATGTAAGTTTTTTAGCCACATAATAAAGTTGTTTTAGATTCAGGCCCAGGGCCAGACAGACAAAGGGACAAACAGAATTGTAGAGTAAACTTTGGGTTAGGTGGCACACAATAAGCAAAGATGAATCATAATCTTGAGTTCAAAGAGTTTCACGATAGCAATACTTTGTCTTAATGGGAAAAAGTAAAAACTATTAAAATCATACTTCCTTAACCCTCAAATGGTATGGTCCGGGTCAGATGCGACCCGACCGCAGTTTTCTTTGTAGTGCGCATGCGCTGTTTATCTCAAGGTCACGGGGCCTAAGTTAACCTTTCTTCCAGTTGTTCTCTAGTCTTCCTAGCTTTGAGGTGTTCGAGCTAAGTGACACGTCCTCTCTATTTTCATTTACGTAGGCGCTCGTGATTTCCCGGGTCAGATACGAACCACCTTACTCTTAATGTTATGGATTTCTTTTTACGACTTTGGTAAAGTTTTTTTTCTGTAATAAAGTGATGGAGGGGGAAACATTTTTCTCCACTCCCGAGAAGATTTTGCGAAAATTACAACTTCTACAAGAAGAATCTGACGACAAATTGGATGATCATCTTGATGAAACGTGTTCAGAAACGAATGACGATATTTTACATGACGACAATGTAAACGATATTTTTGATTCAGAAGAGGTAACGGATATTCATGAAGCAATAGAATTAAACCCAGTTGACCTATGTTGTGACAGAAATTTCGTGCTTGGGAAAGATAGTGATACAATATGTACAGATAAACTTTTATTTTCAAAATTTTCAAAAGCACTTTCTGCAAACATAGTCATTCATCTTCCGGGGCCTAAGGACGAAGCGTGAGGGATAACTGATGAGTTAAAGCTAATTTCGTTATTTTTTACATATAAAATACTAGACAAAAATAGTGTGCCATACAAACCAAGAAATTGAAAACGCAAAAATAAGGGACAATTCAGTGCAATGGTTTATATCTCCTACTAACGCCATGGAGATCAGAGCTTTAATTGGAGTGTTATATATGAGTGCTTTTATTGTAAAATTTGGGCTTAAACCCTGATGATATGTTCTCCTCCATATCCCCCCCCCCCAATTTTTCGAAATTCAATGACAAAATCGATTTGATTTTTTTCTCGCGAAACTTTGGTTTGATTTTAAAGATACAAGAGAAATTCGCAAGTATAATGACAAGTTTGCTGGTTTTCACAATGGAATGTATTTGAAAATAGCTGTGCAAAATTCTACACGCCATCAGAGTACCTCACAGTTGACGAGACTCTTCTTAGCTTCCGTGGTAGATGCCCCTTTAAGATGTACATTCCAAGGAATCCTGATAAATATGGGCTAAAAATATTTCATTGTGTGACGCCAGAAATTTTTATTTTATGGGAGGCATACCATATGTATGGAAAGAACGCGAGAAGAAAAAAGGCGATTTATCTTTGCCTACTCAATAAGTATTACAGCTCACTAAACCACTGTATGGAAGCAACATAAATGTGACATAAGACAACTTGTTTTCTTCTTATGAGTTTAATGAAGCATTGAGCAAGTTAAAACTCACCTTTGTAGGGATTCTACGGAAGAATAAACCACAAATACCACCATCAATGTTGTCACATGCGGCAGAGATGTCTTCTTGCTTTTTATATCAACATGATAAAATGATGATTTCCCACACACATACACAAAAAGTACTATTAATTTCATCTATGAATTTCACAGGGAAAATAAACAAAAACTCTAAGTAACCTGAGACCATAGAACTCTATAATTTGACAAAAGGAGGCGTGGACGTCCTTGACAAGCTTTGTCATAACACAACAAAAAGGAAGAATCGCCGTTGGTCCATGCGTTTCTTCTATGGAATTGGTGGCCTGGTGGTCTAGGGGTAAGGTGTCAGACTTCTATGATGGCGGCCGGGGTTCAATCCTCGGTCCCGGTAGATTTATCTGATTTCCAAACCCTTCCTTCACCTCTGACAAGATATCTTGTGATTGTGGGGAATGCCTGGCCTCCACCGTGGTTCGGATTCCACGTTAAACTGTAGGTCCTTCATTTCATCTCACAATCACCCTACCATTACACATTAGCGTAAGTGCGTATAACCCGAACGGGTAGTAAGACGCGGTGCTAATAATAATAATAATAATAATAATAATAATAATAATAATAATTCTATGGAATTTTAGACATTGCTGGAGTGAATAGTTTTGTACTTTACAAATGGTTCTGTGGTGAAGACTCTTATTCAAACGATTCAATATCAAATTTTCTATAAAAACTTAGAATTTGCTTTGACCAAACCATTGATGATAAAGAGGGTGCAAAACAAACACCTTCCGAGGGAACTACGGGCCACGATTAGTAAAGTGTTGGGAATGCAAGAGGAAAAGAAAGTTGAAAGAAAGGAGTTACCATCATCCAGGAAGAGAAGAAGATGTTATTTGTGTGATAAAACCAAAGACAGAAAAGGAAATGAGTTTTGTAAAAGATGTAATAGATCCTTGTGTGGAGAGCATTAATTGGTAATATGCCCTTCATGCTATTGTGATATGGACTCTGATGAAACACAACAGAGATTTTATACTAATCTTGAGTATTAGAATTGTGATGTCTTATAATAGTTTTATATTTTATTTTTTATATTGATTTGTATAAAACTTTCTGAGACTGGAGCAATTTACCCATACTTTGGAACTGAGCCAATTTAGTCTATGTGTTTCTCATAATGATTAGTAAACTTTTTGTACTTTTTCTTCTTTAATATACATATATTCAAGTTTCCTGTTATTATTACTTTTTAGGTATTTTAACCAATGAAAAATTAACAAAAACTATAAATAGGTCGGATCCGAGACCACCTTACTGGATAAGTCCTCAAAATATACCTTAATGTTTGAGGTTTAATACAAATATACAAATTATATTATTTGATTAGTAGGTAGTATAACGTAGAATTGTGTATTAAATATGCTAAAATTAAAGCACATGGATTAAATATAATAATCACCTAGTCCAGTTAGTTAGTAAAGGGAAGGTCAGGGGCCAAATCCCAAAAGAGTGAACTGAAGATGAGTTTTAGTTAATGGTTTACCATTCTAGCTAGATCCACGTAAATGCAGGTATATTTCCTCTAAATTCTACTTTTCTCCTCCTAACTACATTTAGTAAATATGTGAATAGCCCGGACGGCTAGTAATACATCTTGTGCACATGCGCGTTTAAAGGAATACATCAGAAATCGTCTAGAAAGAATATGGGAAATAGCTCAAATATACAGAGAGCGCTCTCGGTGCATCCGGCCAGGAATCGAACGAAGACATGCTTGCATGAATTCTGGTGCACTAGTGAAAACCTTACTCTGGCAGTTTTAATTTAAGATAAAATGTGAAATGGGTGGGTGATAAGGTACTCAAAGATTAAGTCGCTTTACTCACGAGGGTGTTATTAGAAAGTTGCCGTGTTCAGTGTCAATAACTCGTTATTCCACACCCTCCAAAAATTGGATTTGTTATCTCGTGTTGGGATACCTTTCATGTTCATGACAAAATAACTTTGGTTTAAGGTGGCCGCCTACTGGAGTACTGAGACGCGTTGCAGACGTTCAGAAATCCCGTGTTATTACATAAGGGGCTTGTTATTTAAAATTATTGTTTTCCCCAAAATGGAGGTGAAAGGTAGCAACATGATAGCATTATCTACCTTACATTTCAAGATTTATAGTTTAAAGAAAAATCACAAAAGGCTACAAATTTGCTCAGTTCTAACAATGTTTTACGCAGAGTGCCATTCTCCTAAAAAAAATGGGGTAGTTTTTAACTTGTTCACAACAACCATAAAATGGCTGAGAAATTTGTTAGGGGTTTCGAAGCTGTACAACTCCCACTCTCATAATAAACACCACATTGTGAATATATTTATCTTCAAGTGGACGGTGTCCTTAAGACCTTCGTGCCCATTGTCTAGTATGTGTTTTGTGTGATAGTAAGTATAATACGTTTTAAACCTCATATTAGGTTATTTAAGCAACTAAATTGGATAGCCTATTTCTTGACCATAACTTATTAATCTTAATTTCAATGTTTAAAGTGACTTAGAAACCTGGATAAAGCTTATGATCAAAATTTCTCAACGTAATTGAAATGCATCCAAGTGCTAATTTTTCTTCAAATTAGAAAATTTGCATCAATAATTTATATCCATAAAGTTATGTTGAGCCTTTTAACGTTCATGATAAATTATAAAAGAACAACAAATAATTGAATGTATAAATATTTATACTATTAAGACATTCTATGTGAATATTAATTTACTAAAACTGTTTTAAAAAATAAATATTCATTTACTTCTTACATTTAATATTTACAATATAATATGTTAATTTTTGTATACAGTTAAGATTTAATTTTTGAACATTTTGAAAAGAGACTGGCCCCATCGATGAGCATGCAAACTTAACGTCAGTGTCATATTCTACCTAGTGAAGAAGAGGTCAGGATTAGAACTTTGGTTGAGCGTACTGATTTATTTTTTCCTAAATGTTTTCCTATTTTACCTACACATGAAGTGGGTATAATTATTTTAATTTTCTACTCTCCCAATTCCTAACCATTAGTGTAGTTAATTTCAAATAGCCCAGATGGACATTTAGACGTTACTAAATAAAAATAATAGTTGATAAGTTATCAATTACTACAAAGTTCACAAATTTTCAAATAGCCAGATTCAGTGGATAAACCGTATAAGGTGTCACTATAATGTTAAGATGGCTTGCTGAGGACGGAGAGATTAAGATTTGTTTCCTGCTTGGGTCTACTGGGGGTGGTTTTTCCTAAACTGTTTACCACTCTACTTCCAAGCAAATGTGGGTTACTTCTAAAATATTTCCCTCACATCCTCACATTACTTTAGTAATTATCATATAATATATGTACCGTATGCATATAGGTATAATCTAAACAGATAGTAAGACGTGGCAATAGAAAAAACCAAAACACTCCCTTATATTAAACCTAAATGTTTTAAATATAAATGGTATAGTTTTGTAAGTCACTTATTCGAGAAAATACACAATTTTATGTTTACATATACGCAATTACCCTAAATTAACTTGATTTATCTGAACTTAGACAAAAGTATATAGAGTATAAATTGGTGTTTTTAGATGAAAAAATGGCTATGGGGTATAAACATCAACTGAACAATTTAATAAAACCTGATTAGTTCAACCAACTATAATATTGAATTAATAAACCATCTGATTTCAAGTTTCTTCGAAACCCAAAAGCTAACATTATATGTTTAATTAATGTATTTTCTTGCATCACTTCCGAACTACCCACTCAAGTTATCCGAAATATATTCTCAAGTAAAGATAAGAAAGGTAAAGGCTATATGCGCCAGTACTGGTGGGCGACTTGTGATGACTTCGTAAGTTCTTGCAAGGAAAATCTGAGCAGTATCATGTTTACTGCAAATATCGAAAATCCTAAAACATAACTCACCGTTTCTCGTACACTACTTGGACAGTCACATTAGGTTTTTTCCTTCAGAATTTGTTATAAAAACCTTCAGACATGGGTATATTATTTAAATTCTCATTTTACAATTGGTTTGCTTTGAAATAAATTGTTTTCTAATGAATGAACTATAATGAGGTTTTTAGTGAAGACATATGTTCACTCTGTGTAAAAGTATTTTCCTAATTGAAATAGATGGGTAGTATTTTAGTGTACGATATGATCAACAGGAACTTAATTTTAAATTGATATAAGACTCATTATTCTAACACCAATACTTCTCACAGTTTGATGTGTTTAGTTTACGAGCTCTTCATGCGCGCCTGGTTTTCGATAAACTGAAAATTGTTAGATAGACCGGTCGTCACGTTCGGTCACTGATTGACAATGAGGCGGAACATTATAATAGTGGTTTAAGTATCAAGAGCTCGTACCTAAACACATCAAACTGGAAAACTATTGGTGTTAAGGATTGAGTCTTACATCAAAATAAAATTAAGTTCATGATGATCATTTTCGTATCCTCTATACTACACATATATTTTAATCAGGAAAATACTTTTACTCAGAGTGAAAATATGTCTGCACTAAAAACCTCATTATAGTTCTTTCGTTAGAAAACAATTTCTTCAAATCAAACTAGTTGGAATATGGAAATTTTAATAATATACTCATGTCTTTTAAGGTTTTTATAACAAATTCTGAAAAAAAAAACTACTGTGATTGTTCAAGTAGTTTACGAGAAACGGTGAGTTATGTTTTAGGATTTTCGAGTATTTGATCGCAGTAAACATGATGCTGCTCAGATTTTCCCTGCAAGAACTTAAAAATGCGGCTGTCTTGTGCGTTCATGTCGTGAATTCAAATATCGTCTGCACTTTGTACGCTGTTGTACTTAAATAAATTCCACCCGAATTCGCGTGGAAAAAGGTAGTAGTAGATAAATCTGGTAAAACTATCCCAGTAAACCCAGCTAGGATTTGAACCCTGACCTCCCAATCGCTGGTAAACCAGACTAGATGAGCTTGACGTCTTGAACACATGCCCACCGATGGAGGTTATTATTAGTAAAAACATAATAACTCTTACTATATATGTAATTAACGGTATTTGGATAAGGGATCTTAACTTAAGGATTATTATCGTGTAGAAACGATGAGAAAATGATAGAGGAAACTAACTCCACTGGGATTCAAACACAACTTCCCTGTAAATGGTGACCAAAAGCTATGTGATCCTAACTAATAAACCACTTGGCCACCTTTACGTTCTATTTAAAACGGACATACGAAAAAGCTAAGCCCAGCACAAGGCAGATTTCAAAGCATCCATGGAAGAATGAATCAATGAATGTATGCTCTGTCAACCATTACAAGAGTATTGCGATTAATTCAACCTCCCTCACATAACAGCTTTTGTCCTTTCTGTGAATCCAAAACTAGAGTTCTATTTCCTTTTTGTTCCTTTTATGTTTTCAACGGGAAAGGATTTGCACAAAAGAAAGGGGGACTGAAATCATGAGCTTCTCTGCCACAATAGATGCCCGTTACCATTATTGGTACTTTAGTAATATTACTACACACAACACAAGCTTACCCAATTCGGTGGCTTCGTGGTCTAAGGTATAAAGGCCGGTACACACAGAATGCTATGCTAAGCTAAGCTAGGCTAAGCTATGCTGTGCTGTGCTAAGACTTTGTCAGTTTGGTTTCACACTCATTGCTAAGCTAAGCTATGGTCTCCCTTTTCCCCGCTAATTGAGTGTTGTTTCTTTCTGGTCTGCTCCAGTTAAGTTTAGTGTTCTCCAAAATGTTACGTTTGAATTCAAGCTATAGTAGTGAAGAAGAGAAGATGCTGCTGTTAGCAGCTGTTTTGGAAGATGAAGAAAATTTTGGAGGTAGATGTTTAACTTGTCCAATTAATTCTTTCATTTTAATATAAACATATTTATTAAATATAAAACCTATATATAATATTACTTAAATACGCGTGAAACCAACTAAAAACTAAACTTCAACACTTCTTTGATTATTTTCACCAAACCAGCATTGTGTCTGTTCAAGACGGGAGCCCAAGCTGTTTTGTGCACATGTTCAACGTAAGATGGCTCAAGATGGGGGATGGAAAAATTGCCCAGCCAGCAATATGAAAAAACATAGCGCGGCGTAGCAAGGCATAGCTTAGCATAGCTTATTTTTCTATGTGAACCACATTTAAATACATGGTAATCTATTTTTCTAAAGAGTTAGCAGAGAAAATCTTAGCTTAGCTTAGCTTGGTGTTCTGTGTGAATCGGCCTTTAAGCTCGCAGTAGATTAGACTGTTGATTACGGGGAGATCGAGGCTCGAATCTTGGTCGGGTGTACTGAGGCTCTTTTCCAAAACTTTTTCCACTCTCTCATCACGCACACTTTAAATATATCCTTCCAAATCTATAAAAATATATTAGTGTAATTAGTACATACACGTATAACCCAAACGGGGATAAAAATTAGCTTAGTGTTTTTAATTGATGCGTTTACCACCAAGGTAAATTAATGTTTAATTTAAAGGGTATAGTGATGAGTAAAAGGATCTTAGAGGACTTGTACCAACATTCCTGTGAAGAGAAAGTGTGGAAAACCAGAGAGTTACCGCCAGTGAGTAAAATAAACTCAATAAAATTTCAGCATAATATGTTATTTCCGAGAAGTCAAATAAAAGTGTTTTAATTCACTATTTATTAAATAACTTACTGAGCTTGAAGAAATCAAGAGTTCATGGTCGCCAGAACGTAAAATCGTAATTCAACCCTTTACTGAGATATTTCCATCCAACCCACAACCTAATATCCAAACTCCTTCAACTCTATTTTCACATTATACTCTCATCGATGTATTGGTCTTTCAAGAGCTCTTGATTTCATTAAGTTTATCAATTAAACTTCATGTACACGCTTTCCATCTTCCACACATGCCACATTAGCCCTCCTCTTCCACACACCAAGGTCTGTACACCTTGTTTGTCCTTAAATATGTTTATAGATAACACATGAACTACGAAGTTTTTAACTATGCAACTTTCTAAATTCTTTTGTGTATTAATCCATCTTGGGCCCAAATATCTTCATTACCACTCTGTTCTCGAACACTTTAGATTTAATCTCTTGATAAAAATTAAGAGTTTGAATCCACAAATACAATGGGAAGTATTATTACCTAGTAACTCTACTGCATTAGTAACTCGAAATTTCATTGCCACACTTACAAAAGTACACCTCCTCTCCCTATCTGGAGCAAGTTCTATCCAGTATCTCCGGAATACCATGGCAATCTTTTTGTGTTTCTTGATAAGATTATTTTTTACATTGAGAGCTCTTCACATCCACACCTATACCTCAAGCTGGGAGACCACCCCTATCGGCTGTCTGCGACTGCTCAGTCATTATATATTCGCAGCTACCCTTCATATCTGAAGAACATATCCTTTATCCATAACCTGAGGACGCGCTGTGCCGGGGAAGATAAGGACCCACAGAAAAGGGGCAGTACTATAGGTTTGTTTATTTTCAAAACTAATAACCATAAGGCGATATTAGATTTTAGTAGCTTTTGTTGATTTTTTGCTTTACAAACACTATTCTTTGATGAGGACTGTATCTAGTGTATATCGGCAACGCTTGGTAAAACCTATACTAAGCAAGATTTATAAAGTGACTTAAAAACTATAATGGCCTCCTTCTGATGGATAGCTCAACTTGGCTATATCTTGTCTGAATTTCTAGTAACAAGGAGATTGAGATTCGAATCACAACCAGGATTGATATGATTTTCCCTAAATGGTTTTTCACTCTTCTTCCATGAAAATTATGTTATATTTCCTCTAATGTAAACACTCCTCCTCACTAACTCACTAACGTTCTTAACTGTGAAACGGACAGTAAGACGCTGTGAAAAAAAGTATCGCAGTTTATATGCAATATGTTCAGAAGAAACATTAAATTTAATTAATTCGATTACCCGCTTCAGTGGCCGAGTGGTCTAAGGTATCACCCTCGTGTTAGACCAACCTGCTGATGGTGGGGAGATTGGAGTTCAAATCCTGGTTGGGTATACTGAGAGTAGTTTTATTAAATGGTTTCCCACTCTACTTCCACGAAAATGAGGGTAGATTACCTATAAAATGCTTCTTTCCTCATCCCTACTCCATCAGAGGAATATTATTATTAGCACCGCGTCTTACTACCCGTTCGGGTTGTACGCACTTACGCTAATGTGTAATGGTAGTGTGATTGTGAGATGAAATTGAGGACCTACAGTTTAACGTGGAATCCGAACCACGGTGGCGGCCTGGCATTCCCCACATTCACAAGATGTCTTGTCAGAGGTGAAGGAAGGGTTTGGTAATCAGATAAATCTGTGCCGGGACCGAGGATTGAACCCCGGCCGCCAGCACAGAAGTCTGACACCTTACCCCTAGATCACCAGGTCACTTGTATCAGAGTAATAATAATAATAATAATAATAATAATAATAATAATAATAATAATAATAATATATACATTTAATCTTAACGGTGGTAAGACATGGTGATAGAAAAAATAATCATATTAAATTAATAAGTGTTCTCATATACTGTGGAAAATATTGTAATTGTGAAAATGGTCGACCTCAAGGTTGCTCTGAATCTTCATGTTCTGTATGCCAATGAATTAAAATAAATGGTACGGAACTCCGCACGGACTTTCTCACTCTATTGTTTAAAAATGGATATATTATTACTCAAAAATCGTAATATATATGCAAAGCGAAATAATATACACTAGCAAACCCGAGAATAAATTGCACTGTACTTTTCTAAAACATTTATTGAGTCCCAGTTTTAAATTTTATAATTTTATTTTTAAAGCATTAATGTCCTCATTTGTATGTTTGGACCAATAAAAAAGATCAATATTGGGTCAAAAAGAGTCAACACTTCATATTAAAATTTCTACTTCTTGTTAAAATTGTCTACAATTTATTAGGTGTTGCACACCTTGGGGTCATTACATTGCTAGTAAATTTATAGATTTTGACCAATAAAAAATGCAAATATTGACTAATGAGTCAAAAATGGAGATAGATCAATGTTGTACAAAAATTTCTCCTAAGAGTTTTAAGGAAAACTAACATAAGCTTTTTAAGAGACTTACTAAGGCTATATTTAATTACTCTATTGTATTGGAGAATTATTGCGTTAAAACTTAAGTAGTATCTCTTTATAACTAAAGCTCACGAAATTGTATTAATATATTTACCAATATCTCAGAAACTCTTGGTTTTATAAAAACATATTTCATAAAAAAGTTTTTAATTTTAATAGTACTACAATTTTGCAATGATAAGTTATTTATTATCCTTAATAGTTCCGGAGATACACTAATTTGCGCATCTGTAAGGTACCCTAAAATTAATTTTAATGGAAAAATGAAAATAGCCAGTTTATTTATAATCTTACTCAACGCCTGGATACACATTTTAATCAAAATCGTTAATCGTTAATTCTTTATCTTTCCGCCTTTTATTAAACTACTCTTATTTTTAAGTTTAAACAAACACACGGACAGACGACATTGCAAAGACCACTTTTTAGGATTCAAGGGTCATGAAACGTCGATATCCATCAACATTTCAGGTTAGATTTTTTTTACGGTCGCAATATTTTACCTTTGTATTCGAAACGTTAAAAAATAGATATATTTGCGTCTAGCTTGAAAGTTATTTGTTTTATAAAAATATGATTCAATTAAAATATTTGCGTTATAAATAGATCTACATATTTGTAATGATAAGTAATTTCATATCTCAAATAGTTTCGGAGATATGATATAAAATGAGAATTTATTCATCATACCGGAGCCTTTAAAGTCATTTTGCCGAAATATTTAGAGTTCTATTTTATTTGAAATATTTATAAATGTATTGATATGAAATTTAATCAAAATTGTTAGAGGAAATTTTGAGAAAATCGACTTTTTCTCTTTTTGTCAGTAAGTAAACTATCCTTAATTTTAGGGTTGGATATCCAATTCCAAAAATCCCTCGGGGCAACCCTATGAGAACTATAGATACCAGGTTTTAGCCCGATTAGTAAAATAGCTTAGGCTCTAGTTGGAGGTACAGACAGACGGAAATTCAAAAACAACTTTTTAGGATTCGGGGGGGTTATGAAACGTCAAGCTTCATAAAAATCTTTAATTGGATTTTTTTATATCACAATTCTTTCTTTACCTGTAAGATAGCGAGAAAGTAAAAAGTAGGTCTTACAATTATGTTTGTCTGTATCTGATGTTACAGCCGAAAAGTTAAATGTTTTATGGTCATGGCTAGAGGCATAATCGAGAAAATTGTATCTTTAAAATTAAGGTTAATTTACTGACGACTGATTGTTGAATAACTGTTGAGTATTTCACCTAACAAATAAATGTGTTTGTTGTTTAAAAAAAATCCACTTGACATTAATATTATATGGTGCATTTTTTAAATATCTATAACAATTGTGCTTAAAATGTTTATCTGAAGAGTGTTTAGTACGAGTATCCATACAATGTGTGTGTTTAGGAAAATTAATAAAGGGTGGTTTACTGATAACTTATTTTAGGAATATATTTATCCAATCTATAATAAACTATTTTAGAAAGGAAGTGTGATTAACTCGAACCAATACATTATCTTATGTAACACGAAATAAAATCTCAAACGAATACAATACTAAGATGTAGTTTCACATATCACAAGTTGAACTTACTAACACTGACCTTGATATTTATTTGGTAACCCTAAAACGTTCGACCACAAAAATCTAAATCTGTTGTCCTCTCTTGTCATTGCAGCCAATTAGAAGGAGTTTACTGCGGACAGCTTTGGACAAGCTTCTCTCATTAGGGAGACAGTAGGATTTATTTGGAGAAGGGGTGTCCATTACGTGACAAGGTCTAGTTGTATGTCCGATATTCTCCGTGAAACATTTAGCTTCTCTCGTAGTAGTTAACGTTTATTTGACGGTAAGCTTCCCTGTCAAATGTGTACACATCACTTTGTTTACCCTGTTAGTAGCTGTCCGTTAAAACCAATAGTGAAGAGTTGTTATTTTAGTAATAAAACTAGATACTATATTTTTTTTAGTTTGGCATCTCAATGACGGAATTTCCAAACATACATTTTTTAACTTTAAAATAAGATGGGTGAGGTTAGGTCAATAATGCTTTTTATTTCCCATAACCAAGTAATCAAAAAACAAAATAGAATCGGTAATATGAATAAAAAAACATATAAAACATAACACAATTAAGGTCAAAGAAAATAAAGAATGTATCATAAAAAATAATTTAAAAAGTTATGGGCTCTATAAAAAAAGCAAGAGGATTTATGATAACATACATTATTTGTATATTGATTATTATTTGATTGTAAGTCGTCATTACGCCATAAGATCATTTCTTTGTTGTAGAATTCAATTATTTCATTATTTGAAAACATTTATTTATTTATGTATGTATTTATACATAATTTATTGTACATATCAGTTGATTTCCAACTAGGCATCCACATTGAAATTAATATATAAATAGAGGGGATTCGTTTATTTGATTAATATTATATTAAACACCGACACTATTAATTACTTAATATAGTGAGTAAATATTGATAGAATTTTATAAGAAATAAATCCTCATTATAATGAGCATAATATGCAATTTGATTAAAGTTTTCCAGTCTTGTTCTTCCTTTTGAATTTATTCCTTTTACATACTCTTTCTATGATTATATTCGTCAAACTATAATGTTTTCCTCAGTATAAGTTTGACAATGTTATAACTCTTCTCTGTTGTATGTACACTTTTCCAAATTTTCCTTTCTTCACTTGTTTTTCTTAGCACTTCATTATTTGTTAAAACCTCCATTAGTTGTAGAGTATGTCGTCACAATACCGTCACCGCGCGCTCTTGAGCTCTGGGCCCGCGTGGCACTAGAGGGCAGGTCACGTGGTCTTGCTCTCTGGCTTCCACGCAGGTGGGATCACAGTTTGACTCCTATCGTTTTATTTTTTGTTAGTAGAACATCATAGTGCTTGTGTGCACATTATACGAAAGGGTGGTATCGGACATTGTTCTTTATTATTATCACCTCTGATTGTAGCATAACAGAAACCTGTAGACTTTAAATGGCTAAAAGGCTTTCAGCTGTTGCCAATAATAAATGTTAAATTCTGTGGTATCAGACATTGTTCTTTATTTGTATCACCTGTGATTGTAACATAACAGAAACCTGTAGACTAGAAGTGATTAAGTGGCTAAAAGGGTATCATGAACACCGCCAAACATCAAGATGGTTTCGTAATGATATTTTCAATACTCTTCTGTAACACCACGATTTAAGTGCTTCTAACTTTTTCCTTTGAGTTGCGTCAAAGGTCCATGTCTCACATGCGTAAAGTGTAACGCTCCATAAAAATGCCTTTAAAAACATTTTCCTGATTTAAAAATTAATTAGATTAAATTAACATGAATAGATTATAACACTAAAAATCGTGTCATGACTAGCTATAGGAAATATATAGTAACAAGATTCCAGTTAGCTATCGTTTAAAGGAAAATAAACAAACACTATTAATTATAAATGATCCATCCATTCTAGACCATACAGACCATACGCAATTTAATTAGAGCATTACTCAAGGTATCAGTCATTATTGAGCAGGATATAAGTTACACATCTTAAAATGTACAGTTTTTAATTTCTGGTATAGAGAAATTATTCTAATCTTGAAAATATTCAATCTATTGTGTCCCTATTAACCCTTTTTTTTACCCCGTCTACGCTTTTCACCACAACAACTTTTCTACCGTTTTCCCCCTTTATATATACCTTATTTATTTGGTATGATTTACTTCTTACGCCTTTTTTATATTTCTAAACGTTTCTATTATTGTTACCATATTTTCTCAATTGTGCCCTTTTTGCTCTTTTTGGAATTTGGTATTTTTTGGAAATTTTTGCAATTTCTGGAATTTTGGTCTTATTGTCCTTTTTTTATTAGATTTACTTTTATAATTTTTGCCCTTCCTTCCCCTCTTATCCCTGGAGAAATAGTTTAGGGTATAAAGTTATAAAAAAATATAGTAAATTGTAAAAGGTTGTAAAAATGTCGTAAAAATTTGTAAAAAGGGTGTAGGGTATAAAGAGTTTATGATATGAAGGGTGTAATGTAAAAGAGGTAAAGAGTAAAACAGTTCACGGATAGAAAAAGTATTTATAAATACATAAAGGCTATTTATTAGAACTAAGTCACAACAATTGAAGAGCATTCTCTTCTTATGGCTATGGTTTTTTTAATTGTCCTGGTTTTTGTACTAATTGATGAGTTGTGAACTAATGTGATTTGATTGCCACACGGTTTGAAGCCTTTTTATAAGGTTTATAAAAGAATGAGGTTTATTATCTCACTCTTTATATCACTCGCCCCACGTTGGGACACGCTTTTCAATATTATGTAATAAATACACATTTATAAAGTTGATAATCTTTTAATTCAAAATCTCTGTTTATTTCAAGAGAAAACAGATCATGTCTTCGACAAACTTCGTACGCGGCTGATAGCACGATCGTAGGGATCGCGGACAGGAGCTACAGTCAGACTACATCAAGGACTGGACTCCTAGTGAGGTTCTGTATAGAAAAATAAAACATATGGATGGAGGTAGAATGTTCGAGAACAGGAAGCTGGCCCAAATTACCATTTAGAAATACATATTGTTCTTTTTTAAGAAAGGAATTAAATTTTTTTTCCTTATAAAAGACTTTAAATTGTCCTTCTGACTCTACTAGTACTACGTTATGCACTCTGACGTCATTGACAGTGGCTCTTGTGCCTTCTTAGAAGAAGAAGTGCTTTAAGCGCCATGTAATAGATTATATAATTTAAATAAAATAAGATACGTTTATAAAATTAGGACGATATTATTGTCAATGCTCTCACATATTCTTTAGGGGCATGTCAGTAACATTACACATTTAACATTATTAATATTCCATGGCAACGCGAGAAGAAAGGTTTGTTGGTGATACCACTCTCTTCTTGTTTACTCTCCTTGGCGACCAAACTTACACGGCCACCAAACATAGTTGCACATTGTATGAAATGTAGTATTAACGCTTTCTCTTGGTGTTAATATTGCTTCATCTTTTTGGTTTTTGATGATTTAAAAATGTTTCAGTAAAAATTTCGAAATTTTGGTTTCAAGGTGCACATGTTTGTGCACATTCAATTTTCAGCCCTCTGCATGCGAAAGATGTCACGCAACTTTCATGACAGACGCACCAACTCTTCATTTTATTCATATAGATGTATATCTTGGGAATGTTTTAAATTAAAACTAATATTTTATACTGGTTTTTCAAAGAAAAATTCATTTTAGGATAGTTTATTGACTAGTTATTTTTGAAAGTTAAGTTAATTTGATAAAACATGTACGATATTTTCATAACATTTATTTAGTGAAAAAATTATTAAATATATACGCTCTTGAATATAACTTTAAAGTTAACTGTTTATGTTTGTTATTTAATGTTAAGATGTTTTAGAATAAGGGTTCTAACACCCTTAAAATGGCCACCTTAATTTTTGGATAAAGATACAACCAAAATCTAGTTCGATCAACCATACAGTAAGTTACCACTTGGCAAGTTCTATCTTTCGGTTGTCACCCTCGAACGTAACATCCGCTTAGTTCCCACGTTCACCCCTCACCAAGTGAACATCCCCCTAAACTACCCCATTTGCCATCATCTAGAAGTAGAAGGGTGAGGGCTGGGAGGGTAGGGAGGTCGCGCTTGTCTGTCAGGGAATATAGTCGCATTCTACATGCCTCAGCAAGTCAGAGAAAGTTCTGATTGACGGGAGGGGGTTGAATTACTGCACGACTTTCACACCAAAATGGGGGGGGGGGGGGGGTTGGGGTTGTTAATCACGTTTCTATTATTATTATTATTATTATTATTATTATTATTATTACTAGAACTAACGTTCACTTTCTGGAAACACAAATAAACCAAAACACGACGTACACACTAACTTAAACTTGTAGGCCTACAGTAGCTATTGGCACCAATCACATGAAACCAGCTGCAGAAAATATAGTATTTTGGTATCAGGACCATCTTTACACTTTATAAACGAACAAAAATTATCAGCACATGACTTACAAACTAACCTAACTCATGATTAGTATTACAATATTGCCTCTTGTTTCCATATATTTTAGTAATAAGATAGCAAGATGAACAAAGTATTCAAAAAAGTTAACATCATTGTCAATATCATCCGGAACCTAAACAAGGTCTTCAATACTTATGGGGAGTAAGGCCGTACCCATAATTTTATTTTGGGGGATTCATTCTGCGATGACTCATGGTAAATTCACCCCAAAACGAGATGACAATGAATTATTTTAACGTTAAATTCCTTTTGAAGCTATTTGAAATATTTTAAAACATAATTGGCGTTGTAAGTGTTGGATTTCTTGTGATTAAAAGTAACTACTAGGCTTAGGTATTAAGGAGGAATACAAAAATATATTAATAATGATTCCATCAGATGGAAGGAGGGGATTATAAATCTTAAAAGGAACGTAGAATATAACGAACCTAAAAAACAGGTGAGGTATAAGCCTTTTATCAACCATCATTCGGAATTTCATTCACTAAGAAAGCTTGTATTGAAAAAATTATCATGACTAGCAAGAAATAGCATGTATGACATATAATAAACTTTTAATGTTCAATACAGTACATATATATATATATATATGTGTTTGAGATTCTTAAAACATATTATTATTATTATTATTATATTATTATTATTATTATTATTATTATTATTATTATTATTATTTAGCCCCACGTCTTACTACCCGTTCGGGTTATACGCTTTAAGTACTAACAACGCTAATGGATTAGGAATTGGGAAGGTTGAATTAGAGGATGTGAACCCAAATTTTCGTGGAGGGAGAGTGTAAAACCATTTAGGAAAAACCACCCCCAGTTCACCCGACTGAGATTAGAACCTCGATCTCCCCGTCCTCAGCAGTCGAACTCAACATGACTAGCGCGTTAGCCAACTACGCCACTGAGGCGGGTCTTAAAACATAATAACTATTAATTTTCCCAGTAGACTAGACGGCCGATGACGGGAAGATCAATAGTTTAATCTAGGTCGGGTGTACTGAGGTTTAAAAAAAAGGTTTTTCACTCCCTCTCTACGCAAATGTGGGTACACTCATTCTAAATATAAACTACCTAATCCTTTAAACCATAATTGTAATTAGTACATATGCGTATAAGCCGAACGGGTAGTAAGACGCAGTACTTAATAATAAAATTAGATGATTTACATTTCTTAGCTTTGTTTTTGAATCATTCAACATAATTTCAATATCAGCTTGCCTTTCATTTTGTCTTTTGACAACGTTTTATAAACCTATTTATTTATATGTTTAAAGAAAAGGGGCGTATATATGTTTTACTAAAAACGCCATTAAATAAATATTTTCCTTCAAAAAATGTCTTACAAATTACTATGATCTCAAAGACGATACTTCTCCAAGACAGGAAGGCGACATTAAGAATGTGAAAGCATTGACTATGAAAGAAACTCTTACGTAGTTATCTTAATTAATAAAACATCAAAGTAAACCTTATTTATCCTCTTCCCTATTTCTTTTAATTTTTATTTGAAAATTATATGTGATAAAAACAAGTATTTGGTGTGGTTTGACGTGGAAACCACATCAAAGGGATTTTCTTTTAAAATATATGTATCCAAATATTCATCTCACAAGTATTTATTGAACTTTGAAGGACTATGAGGCTAACCCAAGGATAAGAGGAAAGTAAATTAGAAAACTTTGTGACAGACTTTGAAAATAAGGAGAAAACCAATTAATTAGCTCTAATTTATGTTTCTAAAATCGAAATTACGAATACGTAAGGAAGTGATAGTAGGGTGCCTTGTACATTCCAATTTAGTCATACTGCTGGTCACATTGTCTATGGGGTCAGGTTCACATTAGACTTAATAATAGGTAATGGGGAGGTATAAATTCAAACATAGGCCAGGAGTGAAGAAGGGTGGTTTTCCACATGAGATCTATGCATCCTTTCTCCACGCTAATGTGGGTGCATTTCCTAGAACCACCTTTTTAATACCTTCCCCAAAGTTTAAACAACTAGATATCCTTGTTTTAAAATGTATGAACTAGTAAGCGTACAAACCGAACAGGTATTAAGACGCGGGACTAGGAGAAAAAACTAGTAAAAACTTTGTAAGTTGGTTGAATTTCTTTACTGATTCCCTCTTCATTCATACTCCTATGGACTTGGTAGTTTGTTATAGTTTTTTTATCACCACAACCTACCAACCATTCGGGTTATATACTTAGGTATTAGCTACGCTAATGGTTTTGGTGATTAGGAAGGTTACCTTAGAGGAAGTGTACTCACATTTGCGTAAACAGAGAGAGTGTAAAACCAATTGTAAAAACTATCCTCAGTTCACCCCACCGAGATTCAAACCTTGGTCTCCCCGTTATCAGCAGTATAGTCTTCTATGAGAGTGGTACCTTAGAAAATGCAACCACTGAAGTGGGTCGACTAGCTAGTTGTTTTTATGTGAACCCCGTCTCACTACCCAATGGAAATATCTGTATATTTACACTTAAAGAGGTACGGTTTGTGACGATAGAGTTTAAAGGAAATGTACCCACATTTAAATGAAGGTAGAGGGAAAAATCATATTCAGTACACCCAGCCAGTTTTCTGACCTTCACATCGCTGAATAACAAGATGTAAACTTAGGTTGACGTCTAGACCGCGTGCACTCCGATTAGGGTTAGGATTAGATTACCTCGCTTAACACACTTAGCGGGCAATAGCAGCTGTCTACCTTGACTATTATTTAGCGAACTCTTACAGGACTTTCGTGTACCGTCTCCCCCCCCCCCTTCCCTCCCCTCCCCCCAGAATACTTCAAATTCTGATTCTCTCAACATTATATTCTCCTTACACACCCAAAAGCATCAATTAATAATCTCTCTGTTGGTCTGTCCAGTGACAGCTTGGATTAGGGAGTGGGGAACGGAGGGCATGTCATTAGTAACAGAGAAGAGAGTCATTGATGTGTACCACCCTGGTCACCTGACTTTTAGCCACCCGGTTTTTGAAAGCGCCCATCGTTTGTGGTACGTTAGAGCTGGTTTAGTGCTCGATTTTAATCGTTAGTGCTGTAAATTTAAGGCAATAATTGACAATTTCATGTGGGTGGATAGGAATATATAATTGAGACATCAATTTTTTTTTAAAACACCCATCGTTTGTGCTACGTTAGTGCTGGTTAGTGCTGGTTAGTGCTCGATTTTCATAGTTAGTGCTGTAAATTTAAGGCAATAATTCATGATTTCTTATAGGTGGCTAGGACGATATCTCCTTAGACTCCCGGTCTAAGAAATAATCGAGATATCCATTTTTTGAAAACACTCATTGTCTGTGCTAAGTTAATGCTGATTGGACCGTGATTAAACAATTGCCTTGCTTTGAACGTAAACAAATTTAAAAATAATTGGTGTAAGCAGTGAAATATTACATTACCTGGCAATTCAAAAACATTCAGTTCCACATTTTACATAGCTCGACCTGACACTGGCGGTTCAACTATAAAGTAATTTAGTCAGGCAGTTCATTTCATGTAGCCCCAAGGGATTTCTCCCAAATTAATTAGCCTACGTCGAAGCGCAGGTCCGAATCAAATGAAATTAAGGAGAGTAAAATTGAGAGGAATAGGAAGAAAGAGATGGAGTAAGTTTGTGTTGCATGCGTTCTCCACTGCTCCCGGAGGAATATCCTCGGATGCTGTAAACCCATACTAACCAGCCTCTGTTTCTCTGTCTGTCTCTTTTAAAACTTCAAACTACCTTTTTATCTCTCTCTCTCTGAAACTGAAGTTACGCACCGGTCATGTGGTAGTAAACGCTCCAATGGACATGTAGATTTAGTTGCGTTGAGTTCAGACTGGTGTGTACACTGAGCGCAACATGGTTAAAAGTATGGACGAAATGCCAGGAGATCAAGAACGGGCAAACTTTGTCACTAGTGCGCATGCCCGGTGCTGAGGGGACTAACTGATAACCTATACCCACACAATACTAAAACTCTTTACTCAAAAACTTCTGATAATATACTGTTATTTTTAATTAGCACATTTCAAGAGCACTTTTTAAAAACATAAGCGATATCCGTACATGACCTACAAACTAACATAACCTATAACAACACACCTTATACCATACCTAGGGATTTATAATCGTATTGGAGGATTAACACATAAAAAAATAATATTGGTCAGCTCCACCCAAAATCGAACCGGGATACTTTTATACAATTATTTATGAGAACATTATAAATTATTATTTGGTTATTAAGATAAAGGATCCTATACATCCAATATACGTATATTTAGATCTGTTTGGGGCGTATGGCATAGGTTTTTGGAGTTACACCCGGTCTTCTAAAATCCTCCTCCAATACCTGTATTAATTCTATGATTATTTTTGTTGTTAAAAAAGAAAGAAAAAAGGGTCAATTTTGTTTGATCAGTAACATAAATTTCCAAAGAATTTTAAAAACAGCCCACACAAGAGGGCATGTGGACTAAATGCCAGGGCCACCTAGTCTGGTTTGATAGCTATAAGGAGAACTAAGTTCGAATCCCAGTCGAGTGTGTTGGGGATGTTTTTTCTTAAATTGTGTACCACTCTTCTTCCAAGCAAATAACGATACATTTATTCTAAGCCATACCTTCTCCTTCTCTACTCCTATTAATGTATTTAAATGTAGATAGCCCGGTCGAGTAATAAGTCGTAGAGCGAAAAAATTTATACGAATACTTTGTAAATTATTAGCATGAGGTTTTTTTTTTGCACCACGTCTTACTACATGATCGGGTTGTACCCGTATGTACTAGTTACTTAGTGTGTTAGGAATTAGTAAGAATTAATTTAGAGGAAACGTACCCGCATTTTTGTGGAGGGAGATGGGGAAAATCATTTAAGTAAACCATCCTTAATGCACCCGACCGGGATGGAACCCTGATCTCCCCATCTTCAGCAGTCTAGTCTATTGGGAGAGTAGCGTCTTAGACTATACCACCACCGAAGTGTTTTATGCATTTTTAAATTAGTATACCAAATATCAAGGTAAATAACGAATGAGTCTGATAGATGGTGTTAGGGAAATGGCTTTAAAGTGAATGTACCCGCATTAGCGTGAAGATTGGATGGAAAACCATTCCCGCCCAGGTTAGAAACCCGCCTTCCCCGCTGCCAGCATTTCAGTCCATTTCGAGATTGATTCCTTGAAACACGCGACCAACAGTGCATGTAGCCCATATGTACAGTATATTTTATATTAAAAAAGCTTCAAGAAAACGTCATTAAAAGTTTTCCATGTATAATTTTTTTTAAGAAGAATCATTAAATTTAACTGTGATATATTAATGTTAATTAATCGACTTTTTATTACCAGTTAAAATGTTGTTGGTGTAGATAACATTAAGGAGGTAAATTATTTTTGTATAATGTGGAGCATTTAAAATATGTAGGAAGTTTATTTTCGACAGACACGCAGTGTACATGGGAGATAGCTTAAAGTTAAAAATAAAAATAGCTAACGTTACATTCAGCGTGAAGAGGACGCCATTGACTGGCAAACTGAACCTACATAATTATGTGGAAGGAACTGGTGAAGTATTACATATGGAGCATCTCTATGTATGTACCTGAAACATGGACTCTGATGATGAGAAAAGAAAAACTATTTGGAAAGATTTGAGATGTGTTCTAGGGAAGAATATACAGGATAAAGTGTACATAACGGCTGGTTAATGAAATGTTCTAAGAAGAGTAAATTAAAAAGGACCATTATGTAGGTGATTCTACGAAGTAAGGCCAACTTGATGGGTCAAATTATAAGATATGGCTATTGTGCTATAGAAGGTAAGAAGCAAGTGAGAAGGAGTCCAGGAAGACCATGAATGCAACTATTGGATGATTTCAAACAAGGAAATAAGATTAAGCTTCAGGATCCAAAAAATAAAGCAGCTAATAGGTAATTCTGGCGGACTCTATTTGGACAAAGTAATGGACATGTATAAAGACAAAACACCCAATTACTATCACCATCCTACAAAGAGTTTACATCTTTATTTTCAAAAGATTGCATGTGATTTGGGGTAAAGAGTTTGGTTATACATACAAGCCATATCCGATGACGTCACTCAAAGTATAGATGACTTGCGCGATGTGTAGTAGGCACAATTTTATTCTATTGAGGAACTGTACATCACTCTGTTTAATGAACTACCTTCATAAACTTTATTTGTAATAGAAGTTAGAACTTATCCTTTTATCAACGATGAATAAATTACTTCCCAACTGTGTCGAGGCACCATTTACTTTGCTGCAAAATAGTTTTCCCTTAAATTTTATTTGATCTACCAGAATTTAGTTTATAAATTGTTAACCACACATAAGTTCACCTGACTTTTTAAATAGCTCTGTAATTAATTTATTTGCATAAATATTTGTACCTGAGAAAATCTTACTTTTTCTCAATAAACTGTTAAATTATTCAATGTTATAGTCAAATCTTGTGTCAACAAGCTTGTTTTGTTTTATTTTCAAAATATACATATTTGAGATCAATATTGCTGATTTATAAGTGTAAATGGTTCATTTGAAAACAATTCCAGGAGAGTGATTCAAATGACACATAGCTCCATCAACTGATCAGCTATTTGAGGACTTATCCATGCCCCCTGAAATATTTATCCTTAATATCCTAAGACTCCAGAACCATGAGTCCAAACAATGGGTACTATATCCAACAAATACATTATTCAGTAACTATTTTGTGAAAAGGTTATAATGTAAACTAACTTGTTTGTTTGTCCAAAGTGTACATTAATCAGAGTATGTTTATTTTCTGTGCTCCATGTATTTCTACCTGACAGGGTTATCTGGATGTTTATACAAGGGGATGTAAGAAAGACTAAGGTGGAACTCAGAGGAAATGTACAAAACGTTGGCGTTGATAAACAGTGGGAAACCATTTAGGAAACATTACGTGAGAGGGACACTCGGCTAGTATTCAAACCTCAACCTTCCCTTCAATGGCAAACCAGACATGACGAGATTAATGACTTTGTCGACCTCGGTGGTATTGGAGTGAAGTGCTCGCCTCAAGAGGTTAGTGAGTGCAAGGCCAGATGGGGTCGACGGATTTTTCTTGAGCGATAAAAATCCGTGGCACAACTTTCTTCGGAGGGTAAGTAAAGCCAATGGTCCCATGTCAATTGTGACATGTAATACCTTTCCCAGCCAAATTGATCGTCCCTTTCGTTCTCGCTCATAGAAATTCTCGTGGGCTGGCATAATCATTCAGTTCAGAAAGTGCACGTTAAATACCTCAAATAAATAAATTAATGACTTTGCCTGCTTGCCTATCGCTGGAAGTTATCAATGTAAGCTTCTCCCAAAATATCCTTGAATTAATAGCTGCGACCGTGGTTCGGATTCCACGTTAAACTGTAGGTCCTCCATTTCATCTCACAATCACCCCACCATTACACATTAGCGTAAGTGCGTATAACCCGAACGGGTAGTAAAACGCGGTGCTAATAATAATAATAATAATAGCTGCGCTCTGTCATCTGTGGTCTGTACTCATTGCTATGGAGTATTAGGTGAGTTGTATGGTGGAATATGTCTTAAGGTTAATCAAGTAGATCGGGGAGCTCAACATGTTTAGCAATGGCACGTTAAACAAACGTTCAAAGATTCGAATCCCTGTCTAAGTACTTTTTAGCAAACATCTTATTTATTGTTTTCATCAGTGTACTTGTTTGTGAACTTGAATTAAAGATCACTTGTATTTTTATTTCATTTATTTATTGATTAATAATAAAGATTGAATACTCAATTATTCGTTCAGTCAAGACTAATTTAAAGATAAATTACTAAAATAATACTTTCACGACAATAACGGATACCCTAAATAAACTGTTTGGACCAACTAAAAATAACCTTTAATCTATCATAGCCCACAATGTTGGTCACATAGTTAGCGGTAGTGGTTCACAAACGGTGTGGCGTGAGAGGATGATAGATGAGGCGTGAAGACAATTTAGGATTTAGAGAAAATATTGAAAAGCGTGTCCTTGAAAGTATAAATAATTCTAAATTTATCATTCAAGCTGATGATTTAATCTAATTTAATGTAAAAGCACAGTTGCTTGCCTATATCAGATTAATTTATAACGATGAAATAATCACAGAGTTTGTGTTGAACGTAATTTGACAAATATACCAGAGGAAAAGGTATTTTCCCAACTGTCATGAATATTTGGAAAAAAGTGAGATTTCATAGAATTATTTTATTGGAATTTATATGAGTGGATCCCCATCTTTGGTAGGGAATCTAAGGGGCCTAATGTCACTCATCAAACAGAAAAATCCTGATTTATTAACACCTCACTATTTTTAATTTAGAGAAGCAATAGTCAGCAAACTCCTGTGGCTGATTTGAAGTTTGTTCTTTATCAGACCATGTGGATTGTGAATGTCATAATACATAATAAAACCATTCAAGTTCTGGCTATTTGTTCAACTCTGCAAAGTCATAGAATCAAAACACAAATGCCTAGTTCTGCACACTGCTAGATTTTATCGTGGAAAAGTTTTATAATAAAATTTTGGGAATGAAAAACAAGCTAAGAGAATTTTATAAACAAGAAGGGGGCCCATTGTACCAACATCTAGATAATAAAGACTTGTGTGCAAATCTGGCATAAATGTTATACATATTTTTTCCTGTTTGAATATGTTCAACCCCAGTATTCAAAGCCTGATGACAATACCATAGCGACTACAGACAAACTAGCTGCAAAAAAAAAAAAAAAAACCTTCAGTTCTGTGTTGGAAGACATAACCTAAGTGCTATGTCTTCCAAGTTATAAATCAGGGCTTTACAATTGGCGGCCCGCGGGCCACACCCGGCCCACCAAGCTCCACAGATTAGCCCATGGATTGAAAGTTCAACTACTGTGTCACTGGAGATGCGTTGTATAGTTCAGACGGTATGTAGAGGTGCCTGACCTTGAACGGATAAAAATATCTTTAGTATCTTTTTAGTGGTGGGGGAAGCTGTAAGCCCAGTGTTATTTGGTCCTTGTCGCCATCAATATCGTGTGTTAACAAGGGAGTGCAAGCTTACCCTCCAGTGGCGTGAGTCCCCCTCTCCAGACCCGGTATATCTTCCTCCAAGCGCCACCACATAATGGCTGAGATATAAAACATATTAATTCTCGCTTTGACCTTGAACAATGCAGGCGCCTGGGCAACAGGGTGGCTGAGCGTATCTCACACCTCTTCTCCCTTCCCGCCATCAGCAGCCGATGTCTTGCCAGTTATATTTGTCTGGTTTATTATTCGTAAGTTATTTAAAGTAATAGTGGAGTGTTTTGCTTGTAATTAGTCTTATTGTAAGTTTTCTAGAACGGCACTTTCTAATTTGAGTAGTAAGAAAAGGAAGCCTAATGATGAAAATCGTCTAACTCTTACGTGTTTTTCAATCCACTGAAATATATCATTATCATTAATATATAATATCATATTACGTTTCAATTTTCCCCCTATCTCACTTAAGCTACAAAATTATAATCTAATAGCGTTACAAAATACAGCCAGATTGATTTAAATGTCTGGCCCATCAAATGTTATGATTTTTTGGAGTGGCCCGCTTGGATAAATTATTGAGTAGCCCTGATCTAAATGTTCCAACGTGTAAACTGTTTTGAAACGAGCAATAAATTGTACGACCTCACACAGGAATATCTTGCAACACAGGTGGAAAAGATTAATCAATACTTCCCATCGTTGTCTACATAAATATTTGACTGGACTAGCGAACCCTTTATGAATTTCAACTGTTCAAACCTGACATTATAACAGGAGGAGGAGGAAATTGCCTGTATTTCTAAATATCACTCCTTGAAATTGAAAGAAGGGAAAATGCCACTTGACTCATTTTGGATAACCGACGATAAATCGTGTCCACGCGTCTCTTCAAGAGATATAATGTTATGAACAGGGATTTTCATCTTTGACAAATATCAAACACCTTATTTATGTCGATGAGAAGATGAAAGCTCTTCTATCTCAAGTGATACCTAATAAAAATGAGATTGCCCCCCCCCCCCCCCCCAAAAAGCTCACCTTTCTCTTTGGATTAGTACATTTTGTAAATGAACCCTTGTTTTTTTTATGTAGCTGAGTTGTTTTATTATTTTTGGATGTCTCGTGTTCATGATATAAATTAGTTGTGTTCTATGTTATGATTAAAGCACTGCTAGAAGATGATCTTTTGGTTTTGAATGTATTTCTTATCAATAGAAAACTTGGTGTGGCAGGAGAAAATTATCATTTAAAAAATGCGGCTCAGAGAAAAAAGTTTGGGAATAACTGATCTAAGGCGTCAAACTCTCAATTGACTGGATTGGCAGTGATGGAGAATTTGAGGTTTGAATCTAAACAAAAAGCACGGGGGAGGGTATGGGGGGATTCCACTTGTGATTTGTATATTTAATTTTCCCATCCCTTCTCTTTGCTAATGGGAGTGCATATTCTATATTTCATCCTCCTCATTCCTACCTATCCCTTAGATTAAATCATTAATAACAATTAGTCTAATTAAAATACTAATTAAAATAAACAAATAAAAAAAAATTCTGAAAAATAGTGAGATAGGTTGAAAGGGGGGAGCCCCACACCAGCCTGTCTTGGGGCAGTTTGCTACCTCTAGAACAATGTCATAAATAAATGCGAGTTTATTGAAACGAGCTAACAAACAAGGTACTACCCCTTACACTACAACCCCGATTTCACCCCCTATTTTACACAGAGACGCACTACATTTTGGGGGACGTTTACACGCTGGAAAGCCCATATTCTGAGATGAACGAAACAAGGATATTGCGGGAACTTGCAAAAACTAAGTTGCAATGAATGTTTCTCAAATAACTCAATTACAGAAGCTCCAGAGGCGATATTGGGGTGCCCTAAAAGATACTGTCATATCCATTATTCGTGAGTTGTGTAAATTCTTCCTTTTTAATGGTAAAAGTTGGAGAACCTAATATGTATGCTGACTCACTTTAGGGGTTGAATGGTCTAAGGCAGTGGTTTCATACTGGGGTGCGCGTAGCCCCCTGGTAGGTAAAAACATCTTAAAGGGTACTTAAAATGTAAATGTATACTGCATATTAATTTAAGATAAACACTGAATGATCACGACCTGGTTTAGGGCTAGTCACAAGATACCCGGACATAAAGACATGTGAAATGGGAGGACCTATTTTTTTTTCTCTTTCTCATATATTAGAATATGTTTAACTGGCATTATGAACATACACATTTGGGGATACAATGTTTAAAATAACTTATATCTGGGGGTAAGTGAAAAAGAGTTTGAATATCACTGCTTTAAGTCGTCGCTTTTGCAAAATACTAGATTTACGATGATGCAAATAACAAAGTTTTAGTTTAGGATGTATGTACTGAGCGTGGTTTTCCCTAAATAGATTTCCCCTCGTCCTCCTTGCAAGTGCGAGTACATAATGTTTAATTGATGAGGAAGGTTTATTTTAGAAGAAGTGGAAAATCAAATTTTTTTAATCACTCCCAGTACACCAATTTTCCTCTCATTGGTAGCCCAACCTATTGCACGAGTGACACCTAAGAGTTTTGACCATACGGCCACCTAAGTTTGTCTGGTTGCGATGTTTGCATTAAAATATAACTAGGATAAAATGTATAAAAACATGTTAGACAGTTTGAGAATCAAGTGTGTGAATAAAATAGTAAAGATAAATAATATTTGCTGTCATATTCCAGTCGCGTTAATCCGTTTTGGTGGGCCGTAGCAAACCAGCGGTCCACTCTACAACCCTAGAGCACTTCAGCCTGCATAAAATATGTTTCCAGAGCAGGAAACATTCTCTACTGTCTCCTAAAACACACACACACACACACACACACACACACACACAACACTTTTTAATGAGGTCCAAGCGGTACTAATTAAATCTGCATTGAAAATAACAGCACTAGGAAATGTACAATTCTTTTTCCGTGTGATTCAGTTAAATATTAAATAGCCCCAACGCCAGAATATTAGTTAAATTATTCGCTCCTGGTTTTGTATATTGTATATAAGGTATTATAAAATCTTTATACGTTTTTTAATTCATTTTGAGATTTAATACAATCCAACCCTCATCAGTAGTCATGCAGGAAAAGGCGTTGGTTAGCATCTAGTCTAATTTCACTGATGGTTGGGATACAAATCCCGGTAGTGTGTGCCAAGGTTTTCCCTGAATAGTTCTTCACACTTATTTAACGAGAAAGCATCTACACTTTCTATGAATTGTTTATTATTCACCCATTACACATTAGTACAAATATATTGATAACCAGGAAATTGTGCGCAAAAATAACTTACTTAACGCACGACCTGGTGTTGCACCAAAGATACTTTGATGTGTGGTTGACCTTTTAAACCGCTTAACCACGGTGGGATGCAAATAATGATCGTACCAAAGCACTATATATAATTATATATATAACTTTTACGAATGGTCATTACAATTTCACCATTGTTAGAAAAAATATTCTAACCACGTAGGTCACGTAATCTCTATGGGTGAGCTTAAAAAAATTGTCTCATTAAAACGAGATTACCAATTTGATGAAACATTGTCTTTGGGACGAGGAATGCTATAGGAATATTTAATAGAGATTACCAGCGTAGCATTTCAGGTAGTTTGCTTTGTTTCCTCTATCAATGAAAAGACTGAGCTATATTTACTATAATATAGGTTCATAGAGAAAGTATTGTAATATTGAATATTTTTGACTATAAGATTACAAAGGATTCTACCTGACGTTTTATGTGCTCCAAAACACAAAAATTGTTTGACACGATGGTACAAACTTTTTTATATAGAATAGTATTATAGCTTGAGACAAATGTTCAAGAATAGGTTTTCAGTAAACTACATTCGATTAAGTTTTCCTCAGAAAAATAAAAATATAATATCATCAATTTATATTATTTATTCAACTTATTTATTCATACATAAATAATATGAACAAAATTATTCAAAACAATATTTTTATTTTATTTTTAATTAATTGTCTTGAGTTATTCTCAAAGTATTTATATTTTTAAGAATAAAAGTATGTTCTTATTTACTATAAAACCAATTTCCAAATACAAATTTTGAACCGAATCTTAAAAACTGTTTTCGAAACATTTTAGATTTTTTTAAATTTACCATACTACCCCAAATTAACTTATTTTAGAAAATTAAACCTACAGTCTTATTTTACACGTTTACCGATTTTGAATAAAAGAGGCTAAAAGCAAAATCAAAATTAATTCATCAAAAGTGTTATTAAATGTTTTATTTAAAATAAAAACCAATAATGTACATTTATTTATATGGCAAAAAATTGATCAGCTAATTATTTTGAGCCAAATTCTTAAAGCCTATTTAAAACATGTAAAGTTAAAAAAAAAAATGTGCCGTCTGCGTCACACCGGGTTGTTTGGTTGGAAGGTGTGCCGCTAGACGGCACGTCTCTGACTCTAAGGAGAGGTCAGGCAGTAAAAAGCTTGGACAGTGAAGTCGAGGTTGAGGGACGGAATGAACGTGAAAATGTGAAGTAAAAGACTGTTCGAGATAGAGGGTTAGATGGAGGTATCTGTTAAGGGGAGCCGTGTGTGTCTGACCTCGAGAGAAGAGTAATAAAGTAACTGTGAAAAAGAATGGTGTTGTTTGTCTTTTGTTTGATTAGCGAGTGAGACGTTCCCGGATGGTAAAGAATATTGTAAAAGGAACGTTTTGGCCACTGGTAATTGGGATATCGGGGAAATGTACCCAGTGGTATAATACAAAAGGGGTACAATAGATGGTAGCAGACCGTGGTTGGAGTGACAAAAACGACAACGGGAATGGCTGGAAATAGTTAAATTATTTAAAAATCGCGAGTGAGGTGAGGGAATACTCGCGGAGGGAATATCACCCGACAACCTACAGCCCGAAAGTCAACAAGGAGCGAGCCAACGGTCGGGGTCAGATGACGTTTGGACTGACCACACAAAGAAACAACAAAGAACGACAGCAACAATCAACTGGGACAAGAAAGGTTGGACTGGAGAACGGTCAGTGGATCGTCTCGCTGTGCGAGGGTCGCGGAGCGTCTTAAAGAAACTCGCCAGGTATTCAGGGACGCCAGAGGGAGACTCTCTTCAAAAAAGCTAAGTACACTCATATTCAAACATTATTAGTGTAGTCATTTTGGGAAATAGGGAGAAGAGAGGTACTATTTTTAATAGTATCACGACCGGTACTATTTAGTTGTGGGCTGGATCGACCTTTTTGGACTACCATGTGCAAAGAGACATTTACTGAATAAACATTTTCATAACTTTGGTAAAAGGGTGATATGTGTCGACCCGGTGGGACGGAGATTGTGACGGTGTGGCCATGGATATATAGTATATCGTGTAGAAGTTCGCTTTTGAAGAAGGAGGAGACATTGGTGTTAACAAGGTCAATGTTTTTTGGACACACATACCGTGTGGTCATAAGACAGAACAACGTAAGATTTACAGAGCAATTAGGAGAGTGTTGGACGAGTCGACTGTTATTAAAGAAACATATTAAAAGGGAACATTTATAATACAACGTGAACAAGATAGTCAGTGTAAATTGTATGAGTGATTCTACTCCGAACTGGATGCAAACGGTTACATTTTGCCTAGATTAGTCCTTTGAACCGGGCTTTGATTAACTAATCCTATGTTGTTAGTACCCAAAATAGATTTACTAAAAAACTAGGCTTGTCTCACGACTTTAAGAAGTGATTGTTACGCGCTGGACTAGGTTGGAACATATTGGTCATTGTGCAGAATCATGTTCTACAAAGCTTCATTTAAGAGCGAACATTGGTCCTATGCTACAAAACTAAGTTTGATTATGTTTACCCTTAAACTTATAGTAATAAATATGTGGGACTTGGATATCAAAGGATGATGAAAATATTTACGGGGTTTGATAATTTAGAGCACTCTTGTTTAATAAACTAAGAAGATTGGGATTTTGTTCTTAACATTAGGTGGGGCTCTGTTTACTAGGGGAACTTTGTGATTTTCATGGACCGGTCTCAAAAAGAATAGGCTTTGGTCTCTTTTATTGTCATGTCAATATTGTTATTCCTTTATAGTCTAGTATAATATTATGTACTTTAAGGGATTCCATGTATAATATTGGATTGTTAGTGGCTCTCTTCTATCAACAAATATCTAGTTTGGACATTGTTTACATTGAGTTACGTGGACCCTCTCAACATATTCAGTTAACTTTAATAGCTTGCAACACGTTTGGAGGTTAAACTACGTGTACTGTCATGTCAATATTGTTATTTCTTTATAGTCTAGTATATTATTATGTATTTTAAGGGATTCCATGTACAACGTTATATTGTTAGTGGCTCTCTTCTATCAACAAATATCTAGTTTGGACATTGTTTACATTGAGTCACGTGGACCCTCTCAACATATTCAGTTAACCTTGATAGCTTGCAACACGTTTGGAGGTTAAACTACGTGTACTGTCATGTCAATATTGTTATTTCTTTATAGTCTAGTATATTATTATGTATTTTAAGGGATTCCATGTACAACGTTATATTGTTAGTGGCTCTCTTCTATCAACAAATATCTAGTTTGGACATTGTTTACATTGAGATACGTGGACCCTCTCGACATATTCAGTTAACTTTGATAGCTTGCAACACGTTTGGAAGCCAAACTACGTGTACTGTCATGTCAATATTGTTATTCCTTTATAGTCTAGTATATCATTATGTATTTTAAAGGATTCCATATATAATATTAAATTGTTAGTGGCTCCCTTTTATCAACGAAATTTAATTTTGACATTATTTACATTGAGCTACGTGGATCGTTTCGACGTATTCAAGGAACTTTGACAAAATTCAGCACGTTTGTTTAGCAAACCGGTTATGTTGGGATTTGGTTATTAGCTTTAGTGGGAACTCTAATTGTTATGGATAACTTTTCTTGGACATTAACCTTTTCGGGTTGGCATAGTAGATCAGAATTCGTTTTCGATACTTTATGTTACGTCAATTTATTCATTGTATATATACATAAACTTCAGAACTTTGGAATATTTTGCGTATAATGTATTAGAATGTTAAGAGGTCATTCATTACGTCAGCAATGTTTGGTTTATAAATTGTTTACATTGTATGTCACGTGAAGTTTCATACCCTGCCCAAAAAACTTTGAAAACTTACAGGACACTTTTGCTAAAGTAAGCGTACTGAGTTTTATGATAAAAGGCAGGACTCGGGGTATGAGGGGAGAATTTATAGTTGTTCGAGGTTCTTAAAAATTCCAGATTGGAGTGGCATATCCGAATTTTTTTTAAAATGTTTTTATGTTAGGTTGATACTGTTATGCCATCATTGTGTATTAATAGGAATGTTCTGATGTTAGGTGAACTAGTTTATAATACTAGAGTTTTGGTTAACCACACGGTGGGAACCAGTGTTGTCCTGGTTGACGTGTAGTGGCCCGGAGGGATGGATCTGACTCGCTAGTAAAGGACGAATTGTTCTACGAGATCTCTATAAGGGGTGCAACCCCGGCCAACTTGGTGGCAGAGATGAGATGTCAATTGTCAGAATTAGTAGGCCGAGAAGAGGACGAAGGGGAAGAACTAATCAACCAAGAACTGGTTCCTGGGTTTACTACAGAGGGCCCTCATTTATTACGTAAGCTTGAAAGATTAAAAGAAGACACTAAGGGGGATTCGAAGCCGAGTTATTACCAGGGGAAGAAATTATTAACGACGAGTCGACAAATTCTCGGCAGAGCAAAGCGTGCCCGACTGGATGACCCGTCTTTGGAGGAAAAAGGGCAAAGCTTGTGGAAGAAAGTTCTCAATTACATGCACGTCTCCTGTCGTTACTAAAGAGCCCGAAAGGAGAGAAGGAGTCATACCTAAGGGAATTTGATGGTCAGGAAAGTTTGGGGGGGACCAGACACAGTAGGCCTAGAAGCGGAAACCACAAGGAAAGGGGAGACAGTGACCAACAAGCCAGTAACTAGTTTACGGACGGAGGGAATGCCCCACAGGGCAACTCGTACGGTAGCAGGACAACTTGACCAATCCCGTCGCGACGAGCTGGTGTTGGAGAGTCTAGCACACAGGACGCCCGCTGAGGGAAGAAGTCGGCTGGTGTTTGTCCTCAATCTCGTCCGTGATTGGAAAGTCAAGTTTAGGATCAGATGCAACCGGTGGACCTTATCGAACGGACAACCGAACTCAAAGAAATTTATCTGCTCACGGACGAGGAGGGGTTGGAAGCGTTACCGGAACTATTCATAGGGAAAGGGCTGAGCTGGGTCCGGAACAACACAAGCACCTGGAAGACCTGGGATGATTTCATAGGGAGTTTTAGGTTGAACTTTTTCCCTTCTAATTACTTAATGACATTAGAAGATGATATCAGAGGATGACAACAGGGACCACGAGAATGTGTAGCAGAATATATGGTAGACATTCAAACCCTAATACAATGCCACGGAGGATTTTCATTACTGAGGAGCATAGACAGAATTTACAACAACCTAAGGCCAGAAATTAAAATAAACATTGAACGGTCACGGATCGGCACTATTAAAGAACTACAGGAGGTGGCTACACGTTTCAAACTCACTCAGAGAGAGATTTCCCAGTACAGGGCAAGACACTCCGAACAAATATGTAGGATCGGACCCATCCCAGGTCTGAGTCAGAATGGGAGAAATATCCACGGTTGCTCTATTGGATACAGGAGCGGCAGATAATGTACTTTCGGGAGAATTCTACCACAAACTCCAAGACAACGGGTTAGTAAGAGGAGTGGAGAGGTGTAACTTAACATGTATATTACCCAATGGACAACCCTTAAAGATCAAAGAAAAGGCTAAAATATCGATGGGGATAGGATCTTTTACGTGGCCTGTCTGGTTTTTGACATCTCCCTCATTACTCATGGAGGCCATCTTAGGGAAGAAATTCATAGGTAATTTGGGACTGAAGATAGATTCTTGCGAAGAGGAGGTGACGTTCCCGTTTGCGACAGGATTCGTGGTACCATTAGAGATAATAGGTAACCTGGGAGAGAGGGCAGTTAGTATGGTAGACGACTTGACGAAGGTGGAGTCGGCGAATCTAATGGAAGAATTTCCGGACGTAGTGACAAGTAAGGTCGGATGTACCAACATAATGACACACTCGATTGAACTAAACAATCCGACCCTGGTGAGATCCAAACCTTATTACTATGCGCCTCCCAAGTTTCAGATATTAAAAGACCACATAAAATCTTTAGAACAGAAGAGTATAATACGACGCTCCAGCAGTCCCTACGCTTCTCCTTGCTTTCTGATTTCTAAAGAAAATAAGAAGGGGCGGTTAGTTATATACTACAGAAAGTTGAACCGGAAAATCCGATATGGGGTGACACCAATGCCGATCATAGAGATGGCGTTGCAGTTCTTGGGTGGAGCCTCATTGTATACAATTATTGACCTTAACAAGGCATATTACCAGATACCTCTATCCTAAGAGACCAGACCATTGACGGCCTTCATTTTGCAGGTTGGGTTGTACGAGTTTAACGTCCTTCCGTTTGGGTTAGCCACTGGGGCCCAAATACTCTCACGACTCTTGAACACCATTTTTGGAGACATACAGCACGTCTTTTTGTTCAACTATTTAGATGACCTTGTGGTGTACTCTAAAAATAGGCAAGAACATGTGGAACACGTGAGAGAAGTGCTCACCAGGCTCCGAAAGGCAAGGTTAATGGTGAATCCCAAAAAAATTCTATTCGCGGTGTCAGAGATTGATTTTTTGGGACACCGTATCTCATCAAAGGGGTTGTCTATTAGCCCAGAGAAGACCCGAGCGATTTGAGAATTTCCTTTACCCAAAACGGGACGCAAATTAGCCCAGTTCCTAGGAATGGTAGGATTTTATGGACGGTTTATCCCCAACATCTCGTCGAAAGCAGGCGTGTTGTACGAGCTCAAGAAGACGGGGAACCCTCTCTGATGGTCGGAAACCGGCAAGGAAGTCTTCTGTAACCTCCAAGAGGACCTTGTAACCCCACCGGTCTTAAAGATGGCGGATTTCGAACAGGGGTTCATATTACAGACGGACGCATCGTCAACTGGCTTGGGGGCGGTATTGGCCCAGAGAGAGGCAGGAGGCTTGTGGCCGGTAGCTTATGCCAGTAGGGCACTACAAAGACATGAGAAGAATTATCCTACCTACGAACTGGAAGCTCTGGCCGTAGTGTTTGGGACGGACAAATCTCGAGCGTATCTGGAACATAACCATGTTCTGCTACCATCTATTGTACCCTTTCGTATTATACCATTGGGTACATTTCCCCGATACCCCAATTACCGATGCGTCAGTGCCCAAAACGTTCCTTTTACAATATTCTGTATCGTCCGGGAACGTCTCACTCGATAATCAAACAAAAGACAAACAACACCATTCTGTTTCACAGTTACTTTATTACTCTTCTCTCGAGGTCAGACACACACGGCTCCCCTTAACAGATACCTCCATCTAACCCTCTATCTCGAACAGTCTTTTACTTCACATTATCACGTTCATTCCGTCCCTCAACCCCGGCTTCACTGCCCAATCTTTTTACTGCCTGACCTCTCCTCAGAGTAAGAGCCGTGCCGTCTAGCGGCACACCTTCCAACCAAACAACCCGGTGGGACGTAGACGGCACAATATTTATCAGTTAAATACTTTTAATCAAATCTACTCCTGAAATCACGTAAATTTTTATTTGCCTTGTTAAACATTTCCAAGACATACATTTTAAATTAAATCATAAAGGCTATATTCGAAAAATTTTGAATTTTCAATAAATAATCTTTAAGGGCTATAATCCAAATCAAAAATAATGAGCCCGGGTTTGATATTTCTTGAAATATAGTCGTACAACATTTGAATCTCAAGTTTGAACAAAATCCATAAAACCGTGTTTGATCTAGGCCCTGGGAAAGGACGGACAGACAAACAGATAGACAGAATGAATGGTAAAATCCATGTTTTTATATCGAGAGTGAAGGCACACAAAACATAAACATTCATCATAATCTCTAGGCCGAAAATGTTCTCGATTTTAATGCTGAGAGAGTAAACATTTGGACTTACAATTTCTTATATCTGGCTGAAGCTACAGTCAAAATGGGTTCAAGGATTTCGTTCAAATCTAATGTTTAGATGCTTTATGGCCACACCTCATGATGAAAATATGATTTTAATTATATCTGTAAGTTTAGTAGTAGTTTACTGATGATTGATTTTTGGAAGTTCAAACTATTATAAAATAGGTTAAATTATTATGTTTAAAATTAATATCTGAGCAGTGCTTTACATCCTAAATGACATTTTATACTTGTTTTCAGGAGTAAAACTCATTCAAGGCTAGTTCACTTATTACTTGTTCTTTTTAATTTGGATTATTTTTGTAATTTCTTTTTTACTATTTCGTTCGAAATTGTTTTCTAGGAAGTGTTTGAAGTAATAAATAATATTTTATACTATTTTTCAGAAATCTTTTTTTATGTGTTGGTTACTGATAACTGACCACCTCTGTGGTCTAAAAGTCAGAGTTAATGGCTATAGATCCGGATATCTTGGGTTCTATCACCGGAGGTCCCAGATTTTTCTGTGAAGCAATGGGTCTGTGACCGGGTCCACTCAGCCTCGCGAGGACAGTAATTGAGGAGCTAATTAAATAAAGATGTAGAATCTTTGGTTTAGAAACTGATGGGGTTTCGTTTTAACGACCACGTGACACACTCTTCCCAAATAGATTGGCATTATCTTCACCAACATGTGGCGGCCATTCGGTCAGTATAGCACGCTTGCACTCGGATGCCATGGAGGTGTTTCTTTATAAATGATTTTCGAACATTTTGATTCAAACTATAATAGATTATATAATAAAGTATGTCGTATTATTTATTTGAGATTGAGAATTGAGCTTGGCGCTTCTAGATATAGTGTAGTTGGCTTCCATTCCCGCTAGGTCACAAGGGCCATAGTATGTGAAAGAAGGGGAGGATAAACTACTTTCTTACCCTATTAAACCATAATCGTGTTATCACTAACATGTATCTTAATATCGCTATCGCATGTCCCGGGATGATTAGCGGTGTTCCCAACCTTTGCAAGCGAATGTAAAACCAACATAAAAAACCTTGTGACCCAAACCTATATTCCACATATGTTTAACCTTCCTTAGGGCATACCACACATAGTATGTTCACGTATCGCTAGAGAGCAATACCTGGTCATGGCAACAAAGGTGTGTCAGTCTTATCGTGTCTGGTATGTAAGTAAAGTTGAGACGTACTTCCGTCTGTCGTCTAATGGTCTAAGGCGTCATTCTCGTACTACTTTTTTTCATATTTTATTTGGGCTATTTATTTGGGCACTTTCTAAACTGACTGGTTATATCAGCACACTAGAATTTCTATAAGCGAGAGAGAAAGGGCCTACCAATTTTCCCGGGAAAGATATTTTAACATACCTTCCAGGGTTCTTTTATATGCCACAATCAACATAGAACCGATAGCTTTACTTAACCTCCAAAGGAAGTTGTGCTACGGATTTTTCTCACGCAAGAAAAATTCCATCGATCTCAGCTGGTTTCTAACCCCTCTATATCGGGTCTTGAGGCGAGCACTCTACGCCAAGACTATTGAGGTCACCATTCTCTCGCAATAGACTGGACTGCCGATGATGGGGAGATCGGAGTTAGTGGAGGATAAAGGATTTCATTAGAAAATAAAGCTTGCCAAAGTTATTATAGAGCCGACAAAAGTTTTTGAAATGGAAATAATTTAATGGAATTTCTGTAATACTTTGATCATAGATAAAGTCGGTAAAACTGGGATAAAGAGTTTAATCGAATTATGACGGGAATTTAAGATATATATATATATAAACTAATATTTTCATTTGATTTCCCCAGACATTTTGTATTTGTTGTTATTTGGTTTATTCTTCACTTTCCCGAGATACATTAAACTATCTATATATAAATTAAAAATATATTAAATAAACATGTATACAAAATGTAAATATAATTAAATGTATTTCGTTAAAGGTAGGAATAAGCTTTTAAACCAACATATACGATACATTTGGGGAAATTAAGCTACAATGTAAGTTTTACTTTCTCTCGACACCTCGGAGCGAAAGTATTGTGATCGTCAAAAAATCGAACTCAAGATTTTGATAAATTTTGACGTTTCATGGCCCCCTGAAACAAAAAAAGTTGTTTTCACGATGCCGTCTGTCCGTCTGTCTGTACCTCAGGCTAGAGCCTAAACGATTTTAGTATTGGGCTATAACTTGGTATCTGGGGTGTTCATAAGTTCCCCCGGAAGGGTTTTTGTAATCATATTTATAATCCTAAATTTAAGGGTAGCTCACTCAAGAGTAAAAAGAGAAATAAGAGATTTTCTCGAAATAAGCTCTAACGACTTTGATTATATGCTATATCTAGAAACTATTATTACTATAAATAAGATGGAAATTTTTCTGATGAAAATGACCTTGAGGGTACTTTACATGAGGGAGATTTTCTAATTTTCATCATTTCTCCACAACTATTTGAGATAAGAAATATCTTATCATTGTAAAGTTGTAGTAGGCCTACTATTAAAGATACAATTCTTTTATTTGGAATCTATTTTTATAAAACCAATAGTTTCTGAAGTATAATAAAATGTATATACTTTTTAATTCAAGTATTTGAAAATTAATTTGATTCCTATGATCTTTGGTGGACAAAGATATTTTTCTCTTTCCTCAATTTTGTTGTAAAAGTATTCCTAGTTTCTAATGCCATAGTGTAAGTAACAGTGTATATTATTTCATCTATGGTTTTTGGTGTAGTTTCTACTACAATATATAGCTAGCTCTATTATCTCGTTTCACATCTCCTACGAATTTTAGTAAATGTATATTTTAAGATAAAAAGAAAGATAATTTGTGCAGTGAATCGTACCATTAATTTAAATCTTTCTTTACCCAGGTAGAAAATATAATGGAATATATAAAGTTAAGAAAATCTAACTCAAAATGTGTCCAACTTTTAGATGGCGTGTATGCTTGGGCGCCGAGATAAATTAATATATTTTATCAGTTGAATATTTATAATGTATTGTCATACACTCTACCTACGTAGATATGTCTCTAGTAAATAAACATTCAATCAAACATTAGCTTAGCAGATAAACGGCTGGGTAGGGTAAGTGTTGGAATACTTAATACTGACCTTGAAAGACTAAGCTTAACTCTCGATGAAGTACAATAATGGTTTTCCTATTATTTTGTTTCATATCCTCACTTCCGGTGAATAGTAACGTTTTCTTCTAATAATTGATCCATCTAATCAGATTAATTTTGTTTTTTATAATGTTCATATTTATTTGGTAAGGAGTAATAAACGATCAAATAAAATAATCTTTGTTATTCTTTTATTCCCTTCTCCATATTTGAGCTTTAGTCTTCTATATCGACATGTTTCGGTGCTATATGGTATATATTACTTGAAGACGGTGTAATATATAACAATGAAACATGTTGTCATAAAAGCCTAAAGCTCAAATAAGAAGGGAATAAAAAAATAACAAAGAATACTTAATTTCATCATGTTCTCTTTGGTTAAATGGTTTAATCATTACTACTGTAAGATATTGTAATAATATGATATCCACATCGGTGGACACGTGGAATAAGCAACAAGCTGGTCTAGTTTGAAACATTAGTGACCGGGATGGGGGAGCTTGAATTTCATTTTGGAAAAACTTAGGGTTATTTTATACACTAGATTATTTCCCCTTCCTCATAAAAGTAAATTCGGGTATAGATTTCTACAAAATATAATAGTGTAGTTAAATGTGTATAGTCCGGACCAGTAGGCAATGCAAAGTAAACATTAAATATTCATATTATAAAAATGTGAAAAAGTTTAATGTTGCATATATTATTTATTGTCCCAACTGTACACGTCGAAAGATGGGAATAGAGAAGTTTTACAAACTGGGATGACATTTTTCTTTCTTTTCATACATATGTAAGTGATAGGAAGCTCACAGAGATATTCAAATATAGGAATCCAATGGAAGGGCTTCCAAACTTGAATCCGGGAAGAAATATTTACATTAAGGCCAAAATGGCTGTCTTCTACTTCGGATTAAATCTTGCTTAACTGGTTTTTACATAAAATACAATTATTTTATTAAATCATATTAAATTAGATTTTCAGCACTAATTATATTAAATAAATCCCACAAGTGATGAGCAAATGTATCTTGATGTTACCTCTACGTTAGCTTGTCTCTGAGCCTGGTTACTGGGGATTGGTTTAACTAGGCACATATTTTTGTTATCACTAGCGTGTAAATTTTTATATTTCAAAGATATGACTCATTTATATTGAAATGCATACCCATTATCTCGTACCTTTGTAATAAATGGAATTTAGGTTGTTTAGAAACATACGCTAAATATTTGATCTTTACTTTATTAGAGTTAACTAATGTGCACTTTCTGAATATTATGATTATATTAACACACCGCCTATATTTTATCTTGATTCTCTAAAAGAAACATCACTCAGACCCATTAATGTTATTTCACAATTGTCAAATAGGAAAGTTCAATTTCAAAATTATTTTTTTTCATCCATTCCGGTATCAAACCCGGGCTCATTATTTCAGAAGGCAGATACGTTACCAACTGAGCTAAGTTGGTGGACAATTAATACTTAAGACTAAGTGTACTCGTAAAATACGTAACTAAAACCTTGACAAAAAAAAGATTTTACATAAAAATAAAATACAGATTTTCCGATATATTAATAAACATCTCAATTATAGGGTACCCTAATACATCGAGAAAGAACAAACGATATTCAATATCCTTTCTAAATTGAGAAATAACGCTTAAAACATAGTATCCTATAATAAATTTAGAAGCAACATTTAAAATATAGGGTACCCTGACAAAATGAGAAATAACATCTAAAATACAGGATCCCATAATAAATTGAGAAATAGTGTCCAACACAATATTCCCTAATAAAATGAGAAACAACATACGAAATACAAGATGCTCTAATAATTTGAGAAACAACATTCAAAATCCAAGAATCCCTAATAATCTGAGAAACAACATCCAAAATACCGGATGCCCTAATAAATTCAGATATTATATCAAAAATGTAGGATTCCTTAATGATATGAGAAATAACATCTAAAATGCAAAATACCATAATAAAATGAGAAATTGCGTACTGGAACAGTCTCAGAGGTATTTTCTGATAACTTGTCTATCTTGCTTGTTTTTCAAATGTAAATATTGCTAGTGTAGACTGTCATTATGTCATCAACAACAACATTGACTTCCCAACAATAAGAGTAATAATTATAAACAACATGCACTGTGTGTTTCATTACTTCAGCGCCACGTACGCTTGTTACGGTACTTAATATTGCAACCCTAAACGACAAGTGTTGTTTGTTTGTTAGGGACTAGACCTTTGAGAAGTATTATATCCCTTCCTGGGTCTGGAATCACTAACGAGTGCAATTCTACTTTAGCGCAAGTCTATAAATGGCGCGACTTTGCACCCAAGATACTCCCAAAGATGCGCCTTATTATTTGCTCCATTTCCGTATTCGCTATATAAGGCGCAAACTGGTGGAAAGATTATGATGACGTCACCATAAACGTAATTAATTGCGCTCTTTTCGACCAATCCTTGTGAAGAATTTACTTTCAAAGTCAAGGATACTTTATTTTAAATCTCTAATTAAAATTACAGCAAATACAAAGATTTCTAAGTATTTTGCTTGTTAACTAGCAATAAAATTAGAAGCGGCCCCTTTCTGGCTGCTTTACAAAAACAATATTAGTACCTTATTTATTAATATTATTTGTTTAAGCTTAAGTTCAATTAATAAAAAATTCATACAAACTTTAAAACTTATTTTAAAGCTATACTAACCGCCATATTTAGTGATGAGATATATTTGGACTTGGAGGAATACAAACCGCCTTGGATCTAGATAAAGATTACACATTTCGTGGTTTTGTTTGACGTTTTGTTTTGTAATAATGCAATAAATGCCATTGCTTTGTTTAAATGTAAAATTTCAACAATAAAAGGTAAGTAATTGCTTTGTTACCACTATCTAAATTGAAACAAATTTTGTGCTCGACCGAAGTATGCTATTTTAATTTCTTTATTATTAATTGGAGTACAGTTAACTAATTATTGTATTTTAAGCCATAGCGATAATATGCTTCCATTTAAATTTATTGAAGTGACAATCATTATTTAATAGTTGCACCTACTCTTGAGTAGTGGCAAATAAAAGGCGCAACTTTGCTCTCAAATTGCGCCTGCTCCTTTTAGTGAATAGGGATTTGGCACATCTTTCAAACTTGCACCGGCGCAACTATTTGTTCCCGTTAGTGAATCCAGGCCCAGCTGGTTGTTAGATACCAAAGTTTTTTTCTAGCAAGAAAATAAGAAGTCGGAAGTTATGAAGAAGCTCCGTTGTCGCTACTCTTGAGAACTGTCTTAACGATGAAGGTCAGATTTATTGTTGATAAGAGAGAGTCGCTACCAGAAGAACGGTCCATTGATACGACGAAACCGTGTACGAAAGTCACCATGCAACAGCTAGTAAAGGCAAATGGGCCTGCTGGATATAGTATACAGTAATTTTTTCGATAAAATTCGTAAAAACCTGTTTCGATGCCCTTTTATGAATCGCTCCTTACACTTCCCCCATGATCATCCCGAGAAGTAGCGCCTAAGGGGACCAAGGTAATAATAATAATACCAAATACAGGGTACCCTTATAATTTTAAAAATAACATACAAAATACAGGTCTCTCTAATGCATTGTAAATCAACATCTAAAGTATAGGATTCCCTAAGAAATTGAAAAAACAAGAAAAAAAAAAACATTTTTTTAAAAATAAGTATTTCCTAAGAAATTGAAAGGCAAAATACTTGAATAAAACAATTGTGTGTATCATTATACTAATAAAAGCAAGGTCAGTCCATTAGTCGAGAGTTAAAAGTTGTTGGAAAATACTTCAAAACTTTGGCACGTTATGCCACTCCAATGTTCTGTAAACCTTAAAGAAACTAAAAGCATATTATACGTAGCACAACAAATATTTGTTAAATAGTTCATCTCACTTTGTTAATGTTATATAATTTTTTTTTAAATTGTTCTTAGAGTAAAAAATAAATTTGTATTTATTATTATATATTTAATAATAAAAGAATACTAGTTCCAACAATATTAGTAAAACATAATATTTCTCAAACCATATTTAAAAAATAATTTCAAACAAACAAAACTGTGTGTAGATTTGTTAATATATTTACATTTAATTCTAAATTTACATATCTTATGTTCGTTACCAACCATAATTATTAGATATAAATTTACCTGCTGCAGGAGATAATTTTGTGACCACACCCCAGCGCAGCTTCCACTGAAACAAAAACATTGCTATTATTAGTTATAATAGTACAAAAAATTAATCACAATCATCAAATTGAATTGAAAGGTGTGTGGGGAAAAGGCTTACTTACTGTGGGTTGTATGAAAACAGAAAATTAACCCTATGAACACTAAAGTACTAAGCACAAAATGCAACTGAACTGGTGATCATATGGTCTAAACTGTCAGTTTCTCCAAATATTGACTTCTGGTGATGGGGAAGTTGAGTCTTAAGGGGGTTCAATCGGGCTGAGCTAGCTCTTCAAATATGGTTTATCATTTTTTTTGTCCACTGCCCTACACACGCTAGCTTAGATATATTATGTCCTTACCTTCCAAACATGTTATAGCATGCTCACAAGACTATATATATATATATATATAGTTTTAAAAAATAACTTTTTGGGGTTTATCATTGTAAGTGATCTAAAAAAGTATTTTATATTTAATATAATTCTATTCTTAGATACTACAAATAGGAAATAAAATGTTTAAGAAAATACCATTTGGTGCAATAACAAGTCATGTGTGTATTTTAAACTGCAAATTGAACTATAAGTAAATATTTAATAAAATCAATATTTTATAAAGATATTCAAGTTGTAAATTTTTCTATATGTGAGATTAACGTGGTTATTCTTAAGATATAACTATTATAATTTTTCTAAACGTTTATTCTTTGTCTGACAGGTTTAGTATTTTGAACATAGTCAGTTCTTGCACATAAACCTTCAATTGTGAAACTCACTTTTTGGTAGGGGCACATAAAATGTTTATATAACTTACATCATAATATCGAGGTTTAAAATGTTCACGATTATACGAGTAATACTGTCTTTACAATAGAATGTTAAAATACACTACTGTACACTTCATAAACAGTATTGGTAAAATAAAAAAAGACAATCTTAAACAAAAAATAATGAGTTATTTTAGGTCCTGAATGGTCTCGAACCTCCACTTCTTACACCTATATTTCACCCCGATAACCGCTTAGCCACTGGTACGTGTTGAAAGTGTTCCCAGAAATGTTTTCAGAAAGGATCAGTTTTTTATCACCTCATTTTTTCTGGTTCAAGACACACTAAAACCCTGACATAACCACGCGTGTTTTGTTTTTCTATCCCCCGTGTCTATTTCAACACATTTGAACAGTCGGTAGGATACCTCGACTTTATGGCCACAATTTCCACCAAACCAATAGACATAAGAATGGAAACAAACAACATGACAAGAGGTGGGTAGCGCGATTTTGGCCGCAAGAAGAAAACCCGTGTATGTGCGTATGTGTGTGACTTGGTGCATAAAAGTACATATGTCACGTTCTCAATCTAAGACGCAAGGGGTAGTGGTATTTATAACCGGTATTTTATCATCCTCTCTTCACGCTAACGTAGCTACATTTTCATTGAATACCCTTCCTCATGTTTACCCCTTGAATTAGGCCTTTAATTACTCACGTTACCTTCACCAGTGAGCACATGGATCAAGTAGTAAGTATCACCTGGTCTGGTGGTTTGCCGGTGATAGGAAGGTCAAGGTCAGCTAGGTGTTTTACCAGGGGTGGTTTCTCACTGTAATTTTACCACCCTCTATAAATGCTAATTTAGGTAGACTTCCTCTAACTACCCTTTTCATTCCTACTCCATACAGTGAACCCATATATTGTCCTTGTGTTAAAACCAATCCAAAAACAAAAGCTAACTGATGTAAAATAAATATTCTCATCATTCAGGATTTGAACCATTCTCTAAGATGATGTGTGTTACTATCTGACGAACGAAATGTCTCAACGATATCGGACATGGACGAGGCCTCTTGGTTCGTTTAGAATCACATTTCAATAGATGGCATGCTAATTTTTATTTGATTGTTTCTCTTAACACAAGATCTATTAACAGTTAAATCTAAGGGATAGAGACAAGGCAGATTGTTTAAAGGAATTGCACCTACACTTGCGTGTAGAGATTATGGCAAACAAAACCCACAGAAATGAGTCATATGTGATAACTGTCCTCTCTCACAAATGTATATGGCTGAGATTGCGAGCTTGATGTCTTAGAGCGCATGATCACCAATGTAAGTTGAACATGTATCGGTGATAACCCTTCAGACACAAAGAATCGAAGAGGTTAGCGTGTGAGGGTGTAGTGGCCACCAGCACGCCAACCTTTTCGTAGGAATTACTTCGCGTGTGTGTTCGTGGTGTTTGTACGTTGGATAAAATTGGTTTCCATACTAAAATAAAATAAATGAGACAACATAATAGTACATATTTTCTCACGTAGTCTTTCATAGTTTGTGAAATAATTTTCAAAACTCAGTTTGCACTAAAATACCCCTTAGTAAGTATTCCTCAGAAAAAAAAGGTATTATGTTGATAAGTAAATGGAAAACTTCATACATAGGCCTAAATTTTGAACAAAATGTCTATTGAAAATTTATAGCTTTAAAAAAAATTGTTACAATCAGTGATTGGTAAATTACACTTAAATTAATTTTATTTGGTATCATGTAAAACACTCCCCAGATATCCATTTTAAACAAAATCATTAGATCCATTTAAGATAATTTTAGAATTTTCAATAATCAGTTTTGAATAAAATAACTCTATTTTGGGTCTAGAATCAAAATAATAAACACTCCTCGAGGTTTTAAAATTATCCATTAAATTGTTTTGAATATATAACCCCAAGAACAGACAGGCACGGGGGCGGAATTTTGGGTTCAGGGGCACATAAAATTCAAGATTTGCCACAATCTCTATTTCTAAAATATGTGCAATACTTTCTCTACATAGAAAATTAAAAATGACTACAAGACATATCCACACGCTTTTACTAACGGTGTAAAGTATTAAAATTAAAGGTTATTATTATCGGTCATATACTTAGACATGAGAGCTTGACGAAGTTAATAAAGCTATATTGATGGAAAGAATGCAAGAGAAAAACCAATAATGCGATATATAAATAAATGAATCAGACATGGGAGTCCTCAGAAACGGATAAGTGGGGGTGGGGCACTTCCCTCCTTGGATTTATTTGTTTTAATATAATACTTGAAACGTTTTCCTTTACAATAAAACATTGTTAACATTTTTTTAAATCCTCTAGTTTGCCTTAAAAATTTCTTCAAACAATGATGCTTTTGCAGAAAAACCAATAAATAAATTTTTGATTGATGATAGACGCCTTTGGTTTATATTTAACTAGGTAGTGTTTTATGTAATGCTGCGAAATGAGTTCAAATTATAATATTTTAATAAGAAAAATTATTTCAAAAATGTTTATTTTACCTCACCAAAATAATAATATCTTCATTGCCTTCCTAAAGATTTTCTCTTAAAAAAGGTTTGCTTATTGAATCATTGTATAGTAAATACTATTGAATAAGATATGGGATTTTTTTTAATGTCACCAAATACCCAGGTTTAAGGTCATATTTATGATACAAAATTATTTATACAGCTATGAATAGAATGAAATATTATTTTTAGTTTGTACATGTGTGAAATTTTATTTTTACAAGTTTACTAATTGCGTTCAGGTTGACGCAAAGCCATACACTTTTCCATTGCCAGTGCCCACATAAGTTCTTGTGGGTGGGTGGGGAATATATTTTACCCCTCCTCCCCTATGGAAAATTTTCTGTGGGCATAGCTAGAATCAGATAGTGAAATATGTTGTTAAAAACAATAATTATAGATGTGTAAGAGACTTGGCTCAATATAAGCATAAGTGGATATCTGCAGCGAACCAATCAAAAGATTGATTACAAATAGTGGTGACGAGTATAAAACGGATATTATGTATACTTAAATCCAAAGGAAATGGATAAAAGGAAATTTCAATCAAATACGCTATCATCCACATTGAGAGAAGATTAGAAACGTATTATTGGGAAAACCTTGGAAGTGTACTGCCTCTGGGGATGGAAGTCCTGACCTCCTGGATCAGTGTCAAGCGAGCTCTCACACACCTACAGTAGGCTTTTGGTATAAATAAACTTTATAGCATCCAAACTTTCTTTGCTTTCAAAATCAATAGCGCTTTACTATATTATTAGTCTTATTTTATAGGTATTGATAATATCTAACAAAATTACAGTTTCAAATCACATGACTTGACGTATGAATACGTGAAAGCATATATAGTAACTTTTCTAACCGTCAGAAAGTGGACTGTAACTATAGTGGTTCAATAGGTGTTCAACCACAGATTTATCTGATAACCAAACCCTCCCTTCACCTCTAACAAGACGTGTATTAATCACAACTTGTGAATGTGGGGAATTCCAGGCCTCCACCATGGTTCGGATCCCACGTTAAATTGTAGGTCCTCCATTTCATCTCGCAATCACCCTACCATTACACATTAGTGTAAGTGCGTATAACCCAGACGGGTAGTAAGACGCGGTGCTAAAAATATTAATAAATACTAATAGGTGTTCAAAGGAATTCTGAGTATTAGTATATGTAGTACACAAATGAGTTAGGTACGCTATATACCCTCAAAACCACAGCTTTCGTCTAGCCTTCAGGCTAGGCTCTATCTTTTAGTATCTAGCCACTAATTTTTATTTTACCAATCTACTTGCTACACTCTACTATAGCCTACAAATTAGTCATTACCAACTACACCTCAAGCTACCCACTTCTCTCTAGCCTCTAATCTACCCACTACCCTTTGGTATCTTACCACCAACTTACATCCTATCTACGGTAGGTAACAGACAGCAGAAGGTTCTTTATTGCAAACATTTGCTGAAATTAACTAATATCAAACTATTCGGAACTAATTATTATTTACTTAGAAATACTATATTACAAGTAAAAAGTGTTTTCAAACGCTTCTAATATAATACTTTCAGCAAATGTTTGTAATTAGGAACCTTCTGCTAGATTACCTACACTCCTACCTCAGATATACTTTACCTACTAACCTCTACGTTATAATCTCCTTGCTACCCTCTGTTGTAGCCTACAAGTTACCCATTACCCTCTTCCCATCAAGTTACCCACGACTGCTGTGAACGTTTTCCTTGGTCAACGTAAATAATTTTTTTTTTTTTCATTTTTCCAATTATTTTAGATATTTAACGTGAGCTGTCTGAATCGACTAATTATATCAGCGCGTGTCTTATAAATTTACTTAAATCTCAAACTGACCCGATACCCAACCTCCAGCCGTTAGTTCATCACTGTGATAGGGTAAACAAACATTTCACCAGTGATAAATGTTTTGGTCATCCCAAGAATTGAACGCGGGACCCTTAGCCCAAAAATATTGCTAATATTGTTGGTAAAGTTTTTATAAATATAAATGTGTTCTTTCACAATGTGGTTTTGAGGTTATTGTGAGTGGGTTGAAGCCAGAGGAGAAAAGAGGAGGCGAGTAAATACTTGATACAGAGTTTATAAATATTAATTTTCTTTAAAAGGAAAAAGGAATACTACTGTAACTATATATTTCATCATGAGATGGTATTATTTCCATAAGATGTCAGGAGGGTAACTTGAACAATACGTCTTAATGGCTTAAATTTGGTATAAATTACACCTTTTTGTCGTGAGGTTTCATTTTTGTTTGGATACAAACTGGAAGGAAATATCGTTTTTCTTTAATGTAAATTTAGTACAAAAGTGATAAACAAAAAAAAATAAGGGTAACGGTTGGTACTTAAGTGACAATGGCATATGCTTTAATTTCAAGAACGCTCATTCAAATGAGGGAGGTAAGAAAAGGGTTGAGAGGTGGAATGTTAAAGATTCTTTGTTGACCTGACTAATGACGGAATGAAACAAAACAAAAGAGCACTTTAAAAGAATAAAAGTAGTAAAAAAAGATCTCGAGAAAGTATAATATTAAAAGAGATATTTTGAAAAGAGATTTTTAATGAAATTATGCTTTGATATTCATATCAAACTTCATTCATTAGCAACGTTTAACATATTAAGCATTTTAAACGAGTCATTTTTTTTTTAGATTTGACACAAAAAAGTTTTAAACTTATTTTATAAGAAGCTGTACTACTTCTGTATGCTCGTGTGTATTTTGAACTAATTGATAGGATACAATCAACTTTGTAACAAAAATAGCCATTTATTCAATAAATCTTGATTTTGTGCATTAGTTTATTAAACCCACTAGAGTGTAAATGTGTGCAAATGCGTCAATCTCACCTTTTCTAGTTCAATGGTGACAGGTAGGTTACCATTCAACTCCCAGCTGGGTGTACTAAGGTGGGTTTTTATTTCCTGAATAATTACCCATCTTTCTTCCACGCAAATATAGTTACTGTTATTTTAAATTCTAACTTTCTTACTTTTACCCCATTGGTATAGATATACCGATTTATTGGATGGTTTGCACGATACGTTGCATTAAAAAGGAAGTTTTACAACCCGATACAAAATATAGTTTTCAAAAACGAGATTACCACAATCATTTGTTTTCTTAACTTGCATAGCTACCTCTCTAATTATAATGAATTTAAAAAGGTTTAAGGTTTTTTTTTAAATCCACAGTTTACTAACCGTCCAGGATATACACAAGTTGGGAAGTCAAGAGTGTGAAAAACAAACGGAAGAAGAATGGGAGATCATTGATTATCTTCTACTTCTTTGTTTCTTTCGTAAATAAGATGTAGTCTTTTTATTGTCTTCTTTTCCATCTACTCATGTTCACAAATATATATCTGATAAAAATAGTAAAAATGTAAACTTTAGCTAACGGAGTGTAAAACAGCCCTCTTAAAATGTAACCAGCTGGGAGACACAAAGTGAAGTTGATACGACGGAAGGGGGTTTGAAAGAGAGAGGAGAGAGGTAAAGAAGTCTTGAGACCAGATGGAACGGAAAGTTAAATGTTCTTAAAATTTGATAACCTTGACGATCGATCTTGTTTCCTGCCGCTGATGGGGTAGTGAAGGGGTGGAGGGGGGCTTGGTATGGTCCCGTGCAGAAGTAAGCTATATCTGTCTCAGTAGCTAAAATACGCCTCACTTGGGTCAATCACAAAATGTTTGTCCAAAAGAATATATTTTTGTGCACATATTTGTCTAATTTTCCAGATAATGCTTTGGACTCTAGCCTAGATACGTCAGAATTCGTTTTGAGCCAAGTGAACTGCGTGATTTTTTTTTTTTGTGTTATCTTAAATTGAATGATAGTGCATTTCATTTAAATTCACCCATTTAGATTTTTTCCAAAATGTTAATTAATTTGTTGATAGTTTCTACTAACCCTACTCATACTGTTTGCTCAAGTAAATAGTTCAAGTTTATGTTAGTCAATCCTGGCACTGCCCTCCAATCCTTATTTTGTCATCATATGTTCGATGGTTTAATATTAATTAATATATGCTATTGTTTATTTAACAACAATGTGCACACATCGGTGGGTACGCGAACAATGTCAGACTCATTTGTTTTTATGTGTCTGTGAAAGGGATGTCAAGGTTGGAATCCCAGTTGTACTGTACTGAGGGTGGTTTTCCCTAAATGGTTTTCCACTCTCTCTTTCTCTCTCTCTCTCGGCGTAAGTGAGGGTACATTTATTCTAATAATTCTACCCTCCTCATCAGTATACTAAAATGCAAATATCTCGTCGCGACAAAGCGGCGTAGCTAAAAAAAAAATACTAAGAGTTTAGTTTGACCCCAACTTTGAAAAATACTAATTTTAGGAAATAAGTTAATAATAACAGCTTCATAAAATAAATTTAGACCAAAAAAATAACATTGTTAATTAATATATTTTTTTTAAGTACATTTTATAAGTTTATTTTAGACATAGCTTAAAGCGTTGTATGGAATTACTGTCGCCAAAACGATTCTTCTACTTTTTCCACCGCGTCTTAATGTTATTTTAAAATATGGTTTAGATCAATATGAAGTCGAAAGATAGCGCCTTGTCACTATTGAACTATAACCTTGCATCAACGAAGTATAACGTGAAATATCACAGATAAAGTTAACTTAAATCACGCTCGCATGAGCGCACTATAATATAATTGAGGTTTGTTTTAGTTGTTTTTAACCTTTAAAAATGCCATTCTCTGTATAAATGCTGCAATGCGAGGACCTTTCAAGTTGTAGCCTTGTTAACTAGCCTACAGTCCAATTTTAAAAGGAAGAACCTTATCTGTCAGATAGAAAAGTAATTAGATCTACTTCCACGTATTCATACATAAAGTCATTTAGTCTGTACCTAGCTGTCATTTTTTTATAGATAATATCAATACATAGAAAATAGCACAAATAAATATTAAAATGTGATCATTGTTGATGGAGAAAATTCAGTATTTTCTAAAAGATCCTTTCTATGAAAACTGGACTGTAACAAGTATAAGTTAGTGTGCGTTGTGGAGATCTTTTATAAGAAATACTTCGCCAACAAAATAAAATTTAATGTAAATTAGACACATGAGGTTTTGTAAGTAAGGCAGATATTCAAAATTTACAGCAGCTGGTTTCTGGAAAGTTTTAAATTGTATTCTTCTATACATGCTGGAGGGCGTAAGTCTAGTCTTGTCTGCTTTACCAGTCATGGGGAGGTCAGGGCTACAAATCTCGGCTGGGTATATTGTGGAGTTATTCTATTTATCCTAAAATAGTTTCCTTTTTTATCTTCAAACAATTGACAGGTACGCTTATTTTTTAAGTTACCTTCCTTCAATTAATGTAAATATACAGCTAGAAAGTATTGGTATCAAGATGCGTTGTATGGATTAAAATTTATTTTCCAAACTATACTCTACCTTGGTTCCTTAGCGGGCATAGAATGTAGGGGAGACAATAGGATAAAAGAAGAAACCACGAAATAAAAGAGGAGAGGGAGGAGAAATATTAATATTTTATTGAGATCAAATATTCGAAAAACTAGCACCACTCCCCCCACTCAAACGCATCAATTTTAAATCACCCCTCTCCCCTTTGGTACGTATATACCTCTTCAAACATAAGAGCTGAAGAACTAATGTTAGATTTAGGGTGAAGTGGGATCATTACGACGTTTTGGATCACGACTTGAAGTCGGCTGAATCAAATGTGCGTCCTATTTACAGCGATAGCCCCTGACTTTTGTCATTATCTTTATATATATATATATTATATATATATTATATATATATATTTATTATATATATTATGTATTTTTTTATTTAGCACCGCGTCTTACTGCCCGTTCGGGCTATACGCTTTAAGTACTAATTACGCTAATGGATTAGGAATCGGAGAGGAATATAAAGGAAGTGAACCCGCACTTGCGTGTAGGGAGAGTGGAAAACCATTTAGGAAAAACCACCCTCAGTTCACCCGACCGAGATTCGAACCTCGATCTCCCCGTCCTCGGCAGTCTAGCTCAACACGACTAGCGCGTTAGCTAACTACGTCACCGAGGCGGGTTCTCTTCTGTCAGTATCTCTCATGTAGTAGTCTGCTGTACATCACGTTTATATTAAATATAGACCATTTATTTTTCTTTGAAATTTGACTAAACATTTAATCAGTTAGTTTAACTTGAATTAAGTTTGAAACAGTTTAATCTATAATTACACTAATTAGTTGTTGTTTTCACCCTGTCTTAATACCCGTTAAGGTTATATGTATACATTGTTACTCTAGGTAGGGGATTAGTAAGACAAAATTTTAGAAGAAATGTCCCCATATTTGCTAGGGGAGAGAATGGTAAAATATTTGGGGAAAAAACATGCTACACGTATCAAGGATTTGGTTCAATGAGCTTGACGTTTAGACAACTTGACCGTCGACTTTGGCTATTTATAAGTGAAAGATGATTATGAGAGGTTGCAAGGTTTCAACAAAGTTACAGGGACTTTTATTATAATATTTGTGGTACTGTGGCCCTCTTTGGGGACATCAGATAGTGTCCCTACAGGACTATAGTCATCTTACCCTCTTGTTGTCCCTGAACTTGAGCCAGCCGTCCACTATGGTCTGGTCGGGTGTCCCTGGGACCTCTGTGGGCACCTCCAAGGTGTCGGACTCGAGGTCGGTCAGCTCGGAGTCCGTCAATGAATTGGGGTCCCCGACGCTCCTAGCGGGTGAGTTGCAAGCGCTCTCCGCCATTCGATACGCACTTAGATCCAACTGGCACTTAACCTAAATGACACTTCACCTCCTGGGTGGTGCGAATCTTCGGTGACAATCGTAGCCGCTGCCGGGAAATACTTTAGTGAAATTAGCTACTAGCGGAACAGCTATACTTTTCCAAGGAGCAAATTACTTTGACAGAAAGGACATTTAAGGTCAGAGGTTATATTACATAAACTTGAAACTTCTTAGTCCGTATCGACACTTTAACTCCTGGATCTCACACTTGTTTAATTCAATTCTACGATGCGCGTGTCCTAATAAATTAGGTGTGTGTCCATATATAGTACTATCTGCTTGAGTGTATTTCTTAACGTAGATATTACAATATTAATATCAAACCATTAGATCTAAGTCAAAATTAAATATTTTAAAATTTTACCTTTAAAATTAGTGCTTATCTAGATGAAAACAATTCAAATAGGCCTACAGAACTACGTCAAATGTATTTAATAACTATCAAACCAAAACCAATTTACTTATTTTAAATAAAATTCCATCCATATATTTATAGTGATTGATTTTAAAGCTGGCCTTAGCTTTGGTTATGATATTTCTTTAAACTAGCAGTTTCTTCCCTAACACTTATATTGATAGTTAAAAACTCTTGAATTAAAAGTAAAACTGAAAAATATATATAGCCTATCGGTTTCAACACGTTGTGAATCAAAGTTTTTCACAGAGATTGTTTATTATCTTTGGAAACTATTATTAACACCTCGAATATCTTAGACATAGCCGGGGACCCGTGTTTTCCCTCTTTTACTTGAAAAGTGAAGGATATTTTTTAAGAACATGAACTATATACATGTTCAACTCTAGTTATTTAAACTGATTTTTATTTAGTTAGTTATAAAAGTTCAATTTTAAACGCCTTTGCTTACATACAGCCATTAGGTAACTGAACTCAGTAGTTGTTTTATGCCCACGGCCAGATTTCACCTAACTAGGGGAGTAATCATTAACATAACAAAAGAACCAAGAAACTGTATTTTCATTAATAAATTAATCAATTTGTATAAAATTGTTTAAAAATATATAATTAATGTTTATTTTTAAAATATATCTTTATATAATAATCGTGTATATATGTATTTTCAAAAACACTCGATGATGGTAAAATTCTCACATGGTGTTGCTAAAAGTATTGTATAGCTTTAAATTCAACATTCGATGGATATTTATTATTTTCACCTTTATTGAGACTTTTATGTTCAAGAAAATATAATAAATATGTTCAAAATATATTTTAAATTTTATTTGTTTTATGTAAATCTATATATGTTATATTAATTTATTAAATAACATTAAACTTGATTTTAGTTTTTCAAACACACAGTGCGTGAGCATCGTTTAAAAAGTTAGCATAGTTATAAAACTCGTCCAAAACGATTTTACTTTTAAACACTCAAATTAAAAAAATAATTGAACACGTGTTATAAGAGGGACGGAATAAAAGAAGGTCAAAGTACTTTATAAAAGAAAGAATTAAGACGTCCGATTTTTTTTTCTTTCCTGGTACACTACATACAATTACGCGTACTAATAGTTCTCGAACCAACCGCTACCAGCGTTGTATTAAGACCATCGCAGGCCGGAGTCCGAACCGCGAGTGCAGCGTGGTAGCGTGGGCCCCAAAGCCTCCTACCTCTCTCCCCACCCCTTACTAACTCTCCAACACTTTAATAGTAGAATCGATTACCCAAGGTTCGCTTATCGGAAGGTCATGTCACGCATGACATTTTGGTTTCCCAATATTTTTTCTTTGTTTATTAATATATTATATATAATTTTAACTATCTGTGGTAAAGACTTAAGGCAAGTAGAACTATTAGCGTATGAAATTGTACGGTAATTGTAGTAGAATTTGAGTAACTTTTATTCAGCCTACCTTCTTTCAAAAAATGAAAGGATGAGAAGATTTACTCCTTAACCTTTCTTCCCACAGAATTTAAATAATAAATATCGATCCCACAAGGATTTGAACCAAAACCTCTAGTAAATATTTAATCATGTTCTAAAACACAACACACCCACGATAAATAAATATATTGTAGGGGCCTATATCATACATAAATATATATTATTTTTGATACTAGCTTTTTATAGCAGCCTTGCTTATAATAATGTCAATTTTACAAACATGATCACTAAAACTTTAACCTTCCTGATCTCATAGTTTTTAATTTTTCATACAGAAAAGAAATCATGCAACTTATTATGTGGATATTACCAAGATGAGATATTTGGAGTTAATAAAAGATGTGTCTTCAGAATAAAAAAAGGTAATGAAGTGTAATTATTATTAGCAACGCGTCATACTACCCGTTCGGGCTAGTCGCACTTACGCTAATGTGTAATGGTAGGTTATTGTGAGATGAAATGGAGGACCTACAGTTTAACATGGATTCCGAACCATGGTGGAGGCCAGGAATTCCCCACATTCACAAGTTGTGATTAATACACGTCTTGTCAGAGGTGAAGGAAGGGTTTGGCAATCAGATAAATTTGTGCTGGGACCGAGTATTGAACCTCGGCCGCCAGCACAGAATTCTGACACCTTACTCCTAGACCACCAGGTTACCTGTAGGGTAATTATTTATGTTTTAAGATTATACACACAGAATGTTAATTCTATTAATTGAAATAAATAAACTAACAAAATTTAAGACAGTAATGTTTTTTAAAAGACGTTAGTGGCTTAATCATCAGGAGCGAACAGTTACAGGTTGACGTAAGAATGATCACGGAAACACACCAAGTATACTTGTCTATTTGAAAAAAAAACTGCTGCAGAGATCAACGCCTGCCACGTTCAAGAATTATTCTTGCGCTGTGTTGATGTTCATCGCATAGCAAACCTTGATATGAAATTTTATGAATTTAAACTGGAATCGTGGGTCTGATGGAATCGTGGGTATTATTGGTATCCCGTCCCATTTCCCGTTGTGCAACCTGTCATGACAGTCGACTCTATAAAAACATTTTGCAGATTCTTTAACTGTAAGAGGGTTTAACCACACAGTTTAGATGGGATCAAACTACACAATAAAAGGATGAGTGCTCTAATTTTAGTTGAACCACATTGGTGGGTGAACCTAATGAATTAAGGAAATTAAAATAGACAATGTAGTGCCTAACGAACGACATTTAGATGCTGAATAGCACTTCGAACTGTTATAAAATACAGTACTCAATTTTATTAGCTGATTCATTTTTAGAGCTTATATCTTGCTCCTGGAAACACGAAGTACTGAATACTGAGGTATATTGACTAGTTCATGGATATAGTTTTTTTAAACACCGTGTCTTACTATCTGTTCAGGTTTTACGCATATGTACTAATTACCTTAATGTGATAAGGATAAGGAAGGTTGAGTTTAAATGTAGTGTACCCACATTTTCGGGGATGGAAAGTGGAAGCTATCCTCAGTGTCAGTACGCTCAATTTGAACCCCGATCTCTCTGTGATCGGTAGCCTAGTATATTGCGAGAGTGACGTCTTAGACCATGCGGCCACTGAAACAGGAATGGATATTTATGACCACGATAGGTATCTGAGAGTTATCAAGAACACCTTGCCTGCATACTATGTAAAGAATCCCTTGACAAATTGCAGCAATATATCGACTGATAAGACTAGTTTTTATTTTCGCATAGGCAGATGCGCATGTTGGTTAACGGGGAAAGTTTCACAACGTCTGGACATAAATAGGATAATATAGTTGCCGGACGCTTTCCTTCATCGGGATCCCGTCTACGGTAATTGGGGTATCCGTCATGCTCAACAACGTAGCTCTTAGAAAGCACTTTGGATAGTTTTTTACTGCATTCATGAAGACGATCGAATCAAAAGTATGTATGGGCTGTGTACCTTAAGTTTAGTTACACTTGCATATAGTTGTGGGTCACTGTTTGAATCCGGAATTTCCGAACTTATCACTGATCCTATATCGTCGGGTCTGATTTCTTCCTTGTCATATCAATAGATGCACTTATGGTAGTCCTTGCTTTCCAACTCCACAGTGTATATAAAACACTTTTATTGTATTTAACACCCACCTCGGTGGCGTAGTCGGCTAACGCGCTTGTCGTGTTGAGCTCGACTACTGAGGACGAGGAGATCGAGGTTCGAAATATCGGTCGGGTGAACTGGGGATGGTTTTTCCTAAATGGTTTTCCACTCTCCCTCCACGCAAATGCGAGTTCACTTCCTCTAATTCAACCTTCCCAATTCCTAATCCATTAGCGTAATTAGTACTTAAAGCGTATAACCCAAACGGGTAGTAAGACGCGGTGCTAAATATAATAATATTGTATTTAACGCCACTACTAAGCTCCTTGAAAATAAAGTTTTAAACAGCTTATAATATTTTTAGAGAAATTCAACATAATATAAAAATTACTGTATTCAAATCTATTGAGTAACTCTCCAGTTATTAACGAACATTATAAGTAGAGAAACTGTCCTTCATAAGAGTTGGTAAATTCAAAACAACCGACTCAACTAAAATATTTTTTCTCCTTGTATTTAATATTGAAATGTATTAATTACTCTTTGGATTGGATGATCAAGTAATATATAAAAATAATGAATTAATTCTAAGAGCAAATCATTAAAACATGTCAATTTAATTTAATTTAATTCGTTTGATCAACAGCCTAAAGCCTTTCCGGTCAATATCTACGTAATATAAAAACTACATCACAATCAGTTAAGGGGTTAAAGGATTTCTTAGGAAACATAAATACAGACCAACACTTTTGTTTTATAGGTAGTAGAAATATATATCGATAGATAGAGGGATACATAATAGTGCGGTTAAATAAAAAATAGATGCAGTTTATTTATACCAGGAAAAGCCTTTTAGAAAATAACCAATAAAAATTTTGCTGACAAAATTGGTAACATTTGTCAATAATATTGGCGCTATTTTATAGGTAGTCATAATATATATCAAAAGTGATAGCTGCAAATAAAATGAATTAAAGAGAGAGTAGAACATGCCGTTTTTATAGCTGTCAGATAAAGCTTTTATTATTTCATTCGACTGTTCATAAAACAAGGTATGAAAAAGATGTATAGTGACATGTGGCTTTCACATTGAAAACTTTACAGAGCTTCTACAGGACAAATAGGAAAGATTTGCGTCCTTAACATATGCTGTTTAGACTCCAAAGTCTTGGATCTAAACTTAGTCTTATCAAAATTACTTAGGAAGGGCGGTAATAAGTGAAATTCTGTTTCCTAAAATGGAAGAAACAAAATAATACAAAAATAACTAGAACGAAAATGGCAAATAAAGAATAATGAACCTTATTATTCAACAGAACGAGATTCAAAAACCAATTATCAATGTCAAGTCACTTCCGCACAGCAAACATAAAAGGTTAAGAAATATTTCTTAAAAATCTCGTTTGCAAGTAAATTATTGAATTGAAATTAAAACACAATTCTTGGATTAAAATTAACATTTTTGAAAGGGAAAAATGCAAAGATTTTTTTTCGGATGACTCGACCTAAAAGCAGCTTACATATGCGTATCATTAAAAAATAGTGACATGATAATCGGTTTAAAAAAAATTCAAATATTGCATAATTGAAATGATACATACACATACACACACACAGAACATCATTAATTTTTTTTATCTGTGTGATATTTTTATTTTGTAAACATCAATATGTACAAGAAACAGTAAATGACAGTAAAGATGTAGAACACAGAAAACACCAGCCCCGAAGGGCTCTAGAATTCGAGCATTACTTAGAATAGAAAATAAAAAACATAAACGGTGGCATTTGGCGCCCTTGTGGGCAGATAAGTTACACTCTGTAAGGATAAGGGCCGGAAAATATTTTTAAAAAAACCTCTATCACTCATACTGAGTCTAGCTTGACCCTAAAAGAGAAAACCAACACTGAATTGGTCCAACCCAAAAGAGACGTAGGGAGGGAGAAACCAGAGAAAATCATTTCGAAATATATTTTCTAACAGCTATGTGTCCGAGTTGTAGCGATGCGGTATTGTGGTTTTTGGTTTTACTAGCATACGTTTAGTTAGTTGGTAAGTCACATGTCTATACAACTTTGGGTTTATAAACATCACAATAAATACGAAAATTAAACAAACGCACAAAGTATTTTCTTGAATCTGATCAGGAAGACATTGTGTTCTTCGCAGCCTCTCTCTAAACTATAACTTATGAATTAAAATCACCCCCTTCTTTAGTTTATTTTTTATTTATGTTTGTCAATACTGCCATCTGAACGTAATAATAATAATAATAATAATAATAACTGCATCGGTGCGCAAGCCCAGCACGATATCAGTCTCGTCTTTCCTAGTTTGACAGTGACTATAAGGTTGAGGTTCGAGTTCTGACTTAGTGTACTGATTGCTTTTTTCAAATGGCTTACCTCTTTCACATCATGAAAATGCGAGTACATATAATTCAAACTCTACTTCTATAATCTTTACTTCATTAGTTAAATTATGTGGGTAGGCAAGACGAGGTGCACTGCTTAAAATTAAAGTAATAATACTAATTAAAAATCGCGATTTTATTATTATCCCTTCACCAAAAAATATCTATATTGTAGTCCTTGACTTGGTCAAAATCAATAATTAAAAATATACTAACGACCTGTGATAACTTAGTTATCAGCCAACATGGACAATGTGAATACATTTACATTCTTAAGACGTGGATCGATTACAAACCGGAACAATTGCTTTCCTTGGATGGTTGCATGCGCCCTTCACATGTCGCCCGTCAGATAGGAGAACATAATAATTAACGATTAAACAAGTTATTCAACGTTATGCCAAGTGCGTTTCTATCTTGAAGGTAAAGTAGAACTTCTTAAAAATAAATGGTACGACACAATCGAACAAACTTTCTCATTAGGCCTAGCTAGTGGAATATACTATTTTTAAATCTTTTCTAGTAAACTATACTTAAGTAAATTTTCCTCATTCAAGGAAACTAAAATCTTATTAATCATAACATACATTTATTTAGGAAAATTTTAAAACAAATTGTTCAAAATTTCCAACAAATTTCAAATATAATTTATTTGTAAACTACTCTAAAATTATTTGTAGTTTTTAAATATAATAGTGTATTCTTATTTATCATGAGAAACTATTCCCAGTTACCCATTTTGAACTCAATCTTCAAGACCAATCTCAAAAAATTTAAAATTTTCTATAATTTGTTGTAAGTAAATTACACTCAAGCTAATTTACTTTAAAAAAATAAACATAAACTCACATTAGTATGATAATGTAAAATGGTATCCCGATAACAACAATAAACAAAATTGTTCGAGTTATTTTTAAAAAATGCAAATTTTACCAAACTCAATCACCAGGACGTTATTACAATATTAACTGTTTTTGTAAAAATAAGTCTTTATAAATATTTACAATGTAAAAACGTAATAAATACCCATTTTTAACCAAATAACAATAAATATTTTATAAGATATCCAATATTTTTAAAAGCCAACCATCATTAAATTAACCTTGAACGAACATTCCCTCAAAAAATAAGTTTACAGTTGTTTTTATTTCAAACACTTCCCAGATAAGCATTTCAAGCCTAATCGTTTGAGCAATTTTCAACATGTTTAGGGTATATATTTTTCAAAAATCAGCCTTTATTGAATTTATCCTCAAAAACATGTATATATTGTTAGATAAGAGGTTAAAAACTCCATATAAATCAAATTTAAACAAATCATTAAAACCTCTTTCGAAAAATTTGGAATTAAAAAAAATCATTGATCAGTTAACTACCATTAATTTGAGGGAAAGGGTCCAAATCAAATAATTGTGGTTAAGTTTATCCCTATAAAATATAAATATCAGGTTTGAACAACATTCATTTAACCGTTTCAGGTCCATAGCCAGGAACAGAGAGACAGAAACGTAAAATCCACATTTTTGGGTTCAGGTTCACACAAAATGTAGATATTCATCATAATATCAAAATCGATTTTTTTCACGATTATAATACTTTCCCTTGATATGAGAAAGTAAAAAAATGGATTTTATAAATCTATCAGTGGGTTATAATTCGTTTAAGGTTAGTTTACTGATGACTGAATTTTAAAAGATATATTAGAAAAATAGCTTTAAGAATTTGTTCGAAATTGGTAACCTTGGAGTGTTTTAAATGATCAATAATATTATATTTATATGTTTCTAAAATTAGTTAATCTAAGGGTAGTTTTATTGTGACAAATTAATCAAAATTTAAAATGTTTGGAAACTGGGCATATAAATTGATTTCATAATAGGTATCTTGAAATAGTTTTTCATGATCAATAATAATATATTTTTTATTATTACAAATTACAAATAATTTTAAGGTAGCTTAAAATATCTTATTTTTGAACATTTTAAATTTATTAAAGTATATTTGAAAAAATTTGCTTTAAACTGTGTATATAAAGAGTGTTTATTGTGATTAACAAGCTGAAGTTTAGGTAGGTTACTGTTTTTGAACATTTTCTTCTAAGCCATATATAATACACAATATGAGAAATTTTGTGGTATTGTGTAGTACTATTTAATTATGTTGGTAAACCATTTGTGCTCATATGATTAACAAATCCTATTTAAAAATAATTGTTGGCAGCCTTCTCTAATATTATTATCGATATATTAAAATTAATGTAATAATAATGAAGGCTGTAATAGTTTATCAATAAAACTTTAAAACATTTTAGTGCAATAGTTTCCTACCTTTTTTGGGGTACGACTCAAATTTGTGACTCTGAGATCGTCGTGACCCCTTGCATTTGAATCCTAGATTTTTAATTAATATAAAATGTACCACTCACTTTTAATAAACAATTAAAAAAACAAAGTTTGTAGATATCATAAAATGTCAAAAGAAACTAAACATCAGGTGCACATTTAGTGGTATTTTTTAGTCTGCATTGATGCACATAATTTATTAAACCTTGGCACTAGTGAAGAAATAGCCAATCTGAGACCGGCTCTAAGTTAAGCCAATTCCTATAATTAGTTTTAAGTGCAGCCACAGCAGAAAACAATCCATACCCCTGCATTGGCATGTAAAAATATTAAGTCTTTTGAATGTATCGGAAAGATAGGCTAGTTTGCACATGAAACTATTCTTATTGATCTCATATTTATTCTCAGGATCGCCACTGTCTTTGAGGTAAGGACTAGTTTATTCCTTCAGTTCAAACAGCCTTGCAAGCACTTTTCCGCTTGACAGCCAGCTTGCAGCAGATCAGTATAGGAGAACACTGTGTTCAACCCCTGTTCATTTGCATAAAGCAACACACAAACGTGATTCAGTTGGTCTTGTCTTAATGTAGTTCACTATTTTAATTACGGAACTAAATACAACACTTAGTTCTGTACTCACGTTTATTGATGCAAGTCACTCCGTGTTGGTTATACGGTGAATCCAGATGGTGCTGGGAGCATTCCCATTAACGGGAGCTTGTAAACAACTCCTTTCTCCAGACATGGCAGGAGCACCATCAATGCACATTCCAACACAATTTTCCACTTCATCTCACTTGCTGTCAAAAAATCATCCAAAATCTTGAAAAGTCCCTCAGCACTGGCTCTTCCCGGAATCGGCTTGCAGAACAATAGGTCCTCGTTGACAGATCTGTTATTGTATTATTATGCTTATGTATTATTATTATTATTATTATTATTATTATTATTATTATTATTATGTAGTGAACATAAGCTATAAGGTTGGCATCCTTCACTGAGTTAGTGGCTTCGTCAACCTGTATTACAAATTTTGACAGTTCCAAAGCTGCGGTCAGCTGTTCTTGTATGTATTGAGATATGTTGGATATCCATCTTCCCATCGTGTTATCTGTCAGAGGAATCTTTCTGACTAGATCTGTAGACACTTTATCAATCATTGTTTTAGTGATTTCGACAGCAGAAGCGAAAACCAGTGAATATCCAAAAGTATGAGGCTTGTTACATTTTACGACCATATAAGAAACTGTGTATGATTAGCAGAATATCCTTAGTGGGAATACTTGGGGAATTTTTTTTATCGTTGATTTGATGTGTCTAGAATATTCTTCTCTGTCGGTAAACATGCAGTCGGAAAAATATAACAAAAATATTGTTTTTATTTGAATTTTGAACTTTGCTCTAGTCACCAAAATCTCTTAAAATAGTAAATACAGTATAAGATTATAGTCCTCACAAAACTTACAACCCCTTCAGATTAACGCCGTGACTCCCAGGTTGTAAAGTAAAGTAGTAGGTTGTAGTGTAAAGTATTTTTTTTAATAAAAATGAAACGTTAAAGTGTGCCCTAAACAATATTTGTTTAGGAACAAAAGTTTATTAATCAAGAGAATAAAAATTGTTTCACCTCCGCCTTCCCCCCCCCGATAAAAGTTAAATATTATTCAAAGTGCACCTTAACACCCTTAAAAAAATTAAACAAAATACCCACTTTACAACTATCTTTCTAGGCATTATCTCAAAAAACTCAAACATATTTTACATTTATATAAGGTATCTCCAATTTTAATATAAGAGAGCACTACGACATTTTTTTTTAAATTCAGTACAATCTGAGGAAATTAGGTTTAAAATATCCACACATAGCAAATTATTTGTAGGTCTACATACTACATAGACCCAAGAACTGTTCTCCAGGAAAATCAGGAAAATATTGTGCTCTTTATATAACATTTTAAAAGTAAAATCTAAAATAATCTGATTTTTAAAAACGTGCGTTTTTCAGAAATTTTATTGTTAGTGGTTACAAATTTCGAAATTCTGTAACATTATAAAGTAACTGAAATCATAATTTGCATGTCAATAAATTTACTAAAAGAAAGGTAATTCATTTAACTAAATTTATAAGAGACGCAGAAACCATCCTCCCAAACATAAATTCATCACTGCGACAAAGATAAATCCCAATTGTATCAATAATAAATTTGCTGCTCCTGCCGGAAATCGAACCCAGGTCACCCCTTAGTTAAATTGTCAAACTCGCTATCAACTGACAGATGACACACACTGACTTATAAAGTATCACAAAGACATTTGTTTAGTTATGAGGAGAAGAAGGGTGTTGAGGACATAACAAATTTATTCTACTTTTAAATTATAAAATAAGCATGGTTTTAAATTAAATAACACAAATAATACTGTATGATAACCGAATCCATTCTATAAAATATATAAAAAATAGTGACTTTAATCATCTACCAGTATGCATTGTTACAAAGGTGGATTTTTAATTTTCCAAATAAAACACATATTATTGGTGGATGGGGATGGCGAAGACATTTCCTCCTGTCCTCCTGCCCGTGATAAAGGTGGAAAACAAACATATAAACCATAGTTTTCCTTTCATTTTAGTCCAAACTACCCTTTATTTCATCAAACAACTGCTTGGACAGTAATTAGCCTTAGTAAGTAAGGTAAAAAAGTTAAAACTACCAAATCTGACTTCCGTTCCGCAACGGTTAACTGACCACAACGAATCGTGTCGACCATTCGTGCTGTTTCGGATTAATTCGCGTAAATGGTGATTCCCCCTTAAATGTGATTAGACTCGGGTGGTGGTGTTCCCCGCTTGTCCTATGACGTTATGTAAGGGAGCATTTCATTGGTTGTTCCAACCGTTGTGTGAATATCCCGTTTAAAAGATGTTAACTCGTACCCCCTCTCATGTGCATTCACGGATTAAAAGGTGTGAAGACACGTTCAATACACCTCGAAAGAGTCCTTATTAATTATAGCATTGCATCTTACTACCCGTTCGGGCTATACGCTTAAGTACTAATTACGATAATGAGTAAGAAATTGGAAAGGTTGAATTTAGAGGTAGTGAACCCACTTTTTTGTGGAAGAAGAGTGGAAAATTAGGGTGACCTGGTGGTCTAGGGGTAAGGTGTCAGACTTCTATGCTGGCGGCCGGGGTTCAATCCTCGGTCCCGGCAAAGATTTATCTGATTACCAAACCCTTCCTTCACCTCTGACAAGACATCTTGTGAATGTGGGGAATGCCAGGCCTCCACCGTGGTTCGGATTCCACGTTAAACTGTAGGTCCTTCATTTCATCTCACAATCACCCTACCATTACACATTAGCGTAAGTGCGTATAACCCGAATGGGTAGTAAGACGCGGTGCTAATAATAATAATAATAATAATAAGAGTGGAAAACCATTTATGTAAAACCAATCCCAGTTCACCCGACTGAAATTTGAACCTCAATATCCCTGTCCTCAGCAGTCTAGATTAACACAAAACTAGCACATTAGCTAACTACGCCACCGAGGCGGGCGAAAGAGTCCTCTTGGCTGAGTGGGAAGGGAGGAAAGGGGGCCAAAAATAGGTATAGGGGGGCTGGTTTTATTCCCCAATGTTTGTGAACGAGGTCACCTTATCACTAACCTATCAATCGAGTTAGCCTGTTCCTACCACCTCATAGCTTTGTCCTGGAAGCTAGAGGTTCAAATCCCGATTATTTAAGGTGTGACGTAGGGAACGCGAGAAAAGGTAAATGCTTTTGCAATTACAGTATTATAGAAAAAAAATATTTTTTTTTGACAAAATTATTAAAATATTGCTTCAGTAGAGACATAGAGTTTAATTTTATTCCCATTTTGATATAAATAGTCGTTGAATATTTGTTATGAGCATAGCGTTACCGATATCAGATGCCAAATTTTTAAATGAAGAGAAAAAGTTGTAATTAAATTCCAGGACACCCTTGAATGATATTTAATAAATGTTGAGGTGACCTTGTGACTAAAATTAAACCCTATGTTTGTGTTGAAGCAATATTTGATTTATTTTGACCAGAAAAGTAAGTTGATATAAAAATTGAAAAAAAAAAAAAACTCTTACCTTTTATCGCGTCCCCTACATCCTCAACATAATTCATGGAGTTTTTATTTGGTTATCCCCTTGATATTGAACTAAGATACTCTACATTATCTTCGTCCCTATCCTCTAGGTCACAGGGAAGGAACCTTTAGGGTGGTATCCTCTTCACCTTTATGTGTGGGCTCCTTATAAATTGTAATGGGTAGTGGCAGGGCAGAGTGGGGTAGTTTGGGCTAATTTCCTCCGGGTAGTTTTGTGGCCTTGTCTTCTCTGAAGCTAGTACCTAGGCCGATCATGTGCTATAAACTCCGCCCCGTACTGTGTTCTGGGTGAGCCTACCCCTTCTATTCCCCCTTTACCTCCCCCACATCGTATAGATATAGCTATAATGTGACTGGGCATGATTTCATCTCTGATCCGGCCGCACTTAGGGCGGTTTCTGTGCTCGCATAACAAGTAGTCCACTGGCGCACAGTTATCTGGTCTAGTTACTAGATGAAGCTTAGTTGCTAGATGGTACTTGATGTTATATCATATTGGTTTGTAGGTTATACTTGATTATTAGTGTGTACTTGGTAGCAAGGGAGTGCTTGGTTGCTGGATAGTACTTGATGTTATATCATATTGGTTTGTAGGTTATACTTGATTATTAGTATGCACTTGGTAGCAAGGGAGTGCTTGGTTGCTGGATAGTACTTGATGTTATATCATATTGGTTTGTAGGTTATACTTGATTATTAGTATGCACTTGGTAGCAAGGGAGTTCTTGGTTGCTGGATAGTACTTGATGTTATATCATATTGGTTTGTAGGTTATACTTGATTATTAGTATGCACTTGGTAGCAAGGGAGTGCTTGGTTGCTGGATAGTACTTGATGTTATATCATATTGGTTTGTATGTTATACTTGATTATTAGTGTGTACTTGGTAGCAAGGGAGTGCTTGGTTGCTGGATAGTACTTGATGTTATATCATATTGGTTTGTAGGTTATACTTGATTATTAGTATGCACTTGGTAGCAAGGGAGTGCTTGGTTGCTGGATAGTACTTGATGTTATATCATATTGGTTTGTATGTTATACTTGATTATTAGTGTGTACTTGGTAGCAAGGGAGTGCTTGGTTGCTGGATAGTACTTGATGTTATATCATATTGGTTTGTAGGTTATACTTGATTATTAGTATGCACTTGGTAGCAAGGGAGTGCTTGGTTGCTGGATAGTACTTGATGTTATATCATATTGGTTTGTAGGTTATACTTGATTATTAGTATGCACTTGGTAGCAAGGGAGTGCTTGGTTGCTGGATAGTACTTGATGTTATATCATATTAGTTTGTAGGTTGTACTTGATTATTAGTATAAACTTGGTAGCAAGGGAGTGCTTGGTTGCTAGATAGTACTTGATGTTATATCATATTGGTTTGTAGGTTATACTTGATTATTAGTATGCACTTGGTAGCAAGGGAGTGCTTGGTTGCTGGATAGTACTTGATGTTATATCATATTGGTTTGTAGGTTATACTTGATTATTAGTGTGTACTTGGTAGCAAGGGAGTGCTTGGTTGCTGGATAGTACTTGATGTTATATCATATTGGTTTGTAGGTTATACTTGATTATTAGTGTGTACTTGGTAGCAAGGGAGTGCTTGGTTGCTAGGTGGTGCTTGGTTACTAGGTGATGATTAGTTGCAAGGTGATGCTTGGATGTTAGATTATAGCTAGTTGCTAGGTGGAACCTTGTCGCTAGGTGTTTCTTGGTTGTTCGATTGAGGTTTACTAGTTGTTATTTGGTTGTTAGATGGAGCTTAGTTGCTAGTTAGTGTCTGGTTTATAGGGGTGATTTGTTTTAAGTGGTGCTTGATTTATAAACGGTGCTTGATTTTTAGGCGGTGCTTGGTTTCTAGTTGGTGATTTGTTTATAGAGATTGCTTGATTTCTAGGTGATGCATGGTTTATAGTGGGTGCTTGGTTTCTAGGTGGCGCTTTGTTTACAGATATTGAATTATTTCTAGGTGATGCTTGGTTTCTCTGTCGTGTTTGATATTTAGTAGGGGCTTGGTTTTTGGATGATATTTAAATGAAAATATACTTGATAGTAAGAGGTTGTTTGGGGTTTGGATGGTATTCGGATATTAGATGATACTTGGTGGCAAGGTGGTGCTTGTATGCTGGATGGTGCCTGAGTGTTAGATTATTCTTGTCTGGTAGATTTGGTGTGGTCTCTAGGTGTGCTTTGGTCTAGTTGATGTTCTAATTTCCTAGTGATACATGGTTGATAGATGGCACTTGACACTGCTAGGAAAATGTGCCTATAAACTATTACGTCTCCTCGACCAACTAAACACATTATACTACCTACTATAAAGCCACATGGCTGACTCACTCACTGCGGATCCGGACAACTGGGCGCCGCCATCTAGGCGCCGCCATCTGGGCGCGGCCAACTGGGCGCCGGGACAACTGGGCGCCGGGACAACTGGGCGCCGGGACAACTGGGCGCCGGGACAACTGGGCGCCCAGCTGTTTTTTGCAATGCTCTTTTTCTTTTTAATTAAAAAGTGATGAGTAAAAACAAAAAACACACCCCACTTTTTTCTTCAAAAAAAATCACTTTTTTGCACTTTTTTCTTTTTAAAAATAACTCTTTTAATTAAAAAGTAATGAATAAAAAAATGTACTCTTTTTTAATTATATATTTCTCAATTAAAATTAAAAAGTGATGGGTAAAAACTAGCAAAAAAAAGTGATAGGTAAACACTAGCTTAATGCAAAATGATGGGTAAAAAATATCATTATGCGCAGCATTATATTTTATTTAAATGTTCTTTGTTTTGTATTAATGCATTGCAATATTATGCGCAACACCACGTAAAAACGAAATAATGTCTCTATTATTATAGTCCCTAACTCGTCTTAAAATTCTAGCATCGACTTCTCTATACTTTCTTTTTTCGGCGTAGGCTCATGTCCAGCTACAAGATGTTCATAGTAGATATCTCTTGCAGCTTGTACTTTACGTAGAGCATCAATAAATTTCCATATTGTGGGATGTTGCATGCCCAGCTCAGTTCCTAGCCTGCGATGTGCAGCTTCAGCATGATTGTTAGTACGATCTGTACCATTTAATACTCTAGTGTAAAGATTCCACATATTTGGTGGAAATAATGCCACTCGTCGTCCAACGCCTCTGCGATTTCTACGACCTATATAATTGTCTTCAAACCAGTCAATCAGGGGCTGCAAATTGTCTGGAAGTTCTTCTGCCAACAAATCTAAAGCTTGGTCTAAATCATTTTCTGGTACAAATGCCAGAGCTGATATCATCCTTGCTTTCAAACAAAACTCTGCATTGTTGTTGTATAGTTGAATAAGTTCCAATGCACATATTTGTTTTCTTATGTTATGTGTTAGATGGTAAAAACAACCATGTATTTCAACTTGGGGAAAACAATCTCTAATAGCACTTATTGCAGCGGATTCAAAGTCACAGGAAAATGTTTGTGGTTGAAAGGTAGGTTCGATTTCTTGTAACATTTCAAAGAGTCGTACGTACGTAGCTCTTTGTTTATTAGGTAGGAGTGCATATATAATTGGATGCACCCCTCCAAATTGCTTACCAAGCACCGTATATATTTGTGCAAACAGTAGTGGGGCAGTCTTAAATGTTCCATCTCCATATAAGGCCTCTGCGTCACGTAATATTTGCAGATTACGTTGTCGACCAAAAATAAGGATTCTGTTAGCATCTGGTCCACTATCAGAAAGTAAGAAATTTTCTTCAATGTCCGTTTCGGATACATACATTTTATATCTATCAGGAATTATCAGCGTCTGAAGATTTGCTGGAACTGGAGGGGCAGCGTTTATTTGGTTTCGCTTACGGCGAACTAATTTTTTCAGAGCATCTGCTTTCGGAAGTACCCCCTGAACACAGAAAACGTTTTAGATTACCGTAAGAATTTAGTTACGATTAACAATACTTTACATTTTATATTGTTTTTACTATAAAATTATTGCTACACCACCCTTTATATTCCTCGCCAAAATTATTTGTCATGAGAATGTTTTTACTGGATTTTTGGAATCTACAGACTTGGTAATACATATTTCTTGCGTTAAATATATTTTATTATGTAAGAGGTTAATTACCTTAAAAGGATACTAATTAGGTTACTACTTGCTTTGATGACTCACATTGCACTGAACGTAACAATTTAAAAAAATCACTTGGTTGCCGTTGGCAGGAGGTCCGGGTTTGAATCTCAGCTGGGTGCACTTTGGTGGGTGGTTTTCAACATGTGATTACTCGCGGTGGTTTTTCCATACCCTCACAACATTTCCTCTAGGTTTCTTTCTCATCTGTACCCGTTAGAATAAGTTACTAGCCTTTGTTTTGAAACCTACTAATAATGAAAGGAATATTGATTGAAGGATTAATTTAATAATTATTTATGTATTATTTATCATACTTAGCTAAGTAAAATCACATACCTTTGCCGCCTGGGTCAAGCCAATTGTGCATTCGTTGATGACTTGAGAAGTGCATTCTTGTGTTTCAGCAGCCCGTTGTTTGATTTTTGAAACCACCTCTTGTGCTCCAATGTGTGGTGATGAACTATCATGTGTGTGTTCGTTTAATCTTTTAACCACTTCTTCTCCTCTTGTATGTAATCTAGCCTTGCAATTATTGTTTTTTCCTTCACATCTCCAAAATTTGATCTGTCCATCGACACTAAATTTATCAAAAACATATAGAAACCCATTGTCTACGTACTTTTGTTTGTCACGTTGTGACACGATTTTTTGTTCCATTTCGTCCAAACCACTCTGGTTGACGAAACCTAATGAAGTGAAGAAGCAAAAAGTAATGGTAATGGGTCGAGTGGGCGAATTCTAAGAATACGCAAATAAAAGCTCGTAACACCTGCACCGCATATCTATGAAATGGATAAGAGAAAAAGTAGTAATAATAATGGGGGAGGGAGGGGATATCTAAGAATAAACAAACCAAATCTCGTCGCACCTGCACCAGAAATTAGTCATAGCTGAAAGGTATTATAATATCGGCGATATTATTTTAATTTTTACATAGAGATGCACATAAATGCTACTTATTATTCCTCTTTAGTGGTTTATTTTGCGCACAATTCTTATTTTTCATTTTTTGTGGAGTTTTTTTAGAAATTTTATTATATAAAATAGACTAACTTTATAATATAAATTAATTAAGTTTCCTCTACTAAGATTATTTTTTAAAATACTCCAAGAAAAATATATGATGTTTCGCTGAAAAATATGATTAATTAAAAAAAGTTCATTTTTAGTTTTTATCCATCACTTTTTAATTTTAATTGAAAAAATATGAAAAAATGGTCCATTTTTTATTCTAAAAAATTAAATAAGTTAATAAATAAATAAAAATTTAGTTTTATTTTAGCGCCCAGTTGTCCTGGCGCCCAGTTAGCCTGGCGCCCAGTTCGCGTGCGCCCAGTTGGCCGCGCCTGGTTGGCGGCGCCCAGGTGGCGGCGCCCAGTTGTCCTAGACCGCACTCACTGACATTAATGTTTACCCACTTTCAGATGAGCTAGAAACTTGAAATTTGGCAAACTTATAGCATTTATTCTATAACCGACGGACAATTCTAAAACGTTAAAAATTTTAATTCTTAACTCCCGAAAAAAAATTGTGGAACAACTTTAAAGTCAGTGCGGACCTTGATTTGGAGGTCTCTTGTGGTTAAACGATAAGACCTATCAAAAAACGGCTCTGGAATTACATTAGTTTACATACACTTGCAAAGAAAACTCACTGAGGGCTCAGGGGTGGAGCCCCCTACGAGCAAAGAGAGTCATTATACTACTATAAAGGAGTCCGTCTCACCTTGTCTACTTTGTTGGTATGAGATAGACCAAGGTCAGAATCCCAGCCATTTTTAGTGAGTGAAAATGTCTTAAAATAGTTATCATTTCTCCTTCACGCAAATTAGGTCGCACTTATTTATAGTTATATTTTTCTCTTGAATTGTTTTTATATCTAAAACTGATAAATAATAATAATAATAATAATAATATTTAGCCCCGCGTCTTACTACCCGTTCGGGTTATACGCTTTAAGTACTAATTACACTAATGGATTAGGAATTGGGAAGGTTTAATTAGAGGAAGTGAACCCGCATTTGCGTGGAGGGAGAGTGGAAAACCATTTAGGAAAAACCACCCCCATTTCACCCAACCGAGATTCGAACCTCGATCTCCCCGTCCTCAGCAGTCGGCTCAACACGACAAGCGCGTTAGCCAACTACGCCACCGAGGCGGGTAAAACTGATAAAAGAGTGTTATATATCATTTAAAGTAATCCACACAGATTCCTTTTTAACAAAATATTTAGAGATATTTTTAATAAATTTCTAATTTTCATATATCAGTCATGAGTAACTACCCTTAATTTTAAAACAAAGAAGTAAAATAATTATTCCACGTTGATATGTGTGACTATATAAAATTTTATTTAAGGTTTGAATGAAATTCATTTAATGGTTTCGGCTGTAGCCCAGGCACAAGGAGACATACCTAATTATAAAACACACATTTTTCATTTGGAATCAAATAAAAGGTCAATATTTAAAACAATATTGAGGTCAAAATTTGACACTATCCTAATAATGTATGTAAAAGTAAAAAACAAAAAAAGTGTTTGTCCAGTAGTATGAATTATGTTTCTTAGACTAACGCTTCGCCTTCAATCCGGTAATCTGCAACCCATTTAGCAAGACTGTATTTCTGTCTGCCTACTTTCTTCTAACATATCCGACTCGCGGGAGGATCTGATTAGAAACTTTTTGACAACTTTTCGCTACCTCGCGACTCCTGGTGAAATGTTCGTAATTTGTTTCTCCTACTCTCACCCCTTACACTTAGATTTATTTGCTTGAGAAGTTACCAAACTCAAGAAGTTGAAACCTGAAACGTGATCACCTGAAGAATGGATAAATGAAAATTGTAACTTCCTTTTGTTTAATGTTCAACGTTTACTGAGTAAAACTCAAGATAGGATGAAGATCACTTAGAATTTAAGGTCCCACGCATAGGTATAAACGTGGTATATGGTTAAAATTACGTCTGGTATGGTTTGCTGGTGACGTGGAGGTTGAGATGATAATCACGTTTTTTCCCTCAAAATGGTTCTTTACTCTTCCTCCATGGATGGAGATAGTAATGAAATACATAAGTGGTAATAAAAGCAAATGAAGAAAGGAAACTTTGGTAAGGTACACAGCAATGATGTTAGAACATATACTGAAACATACTAGTTTGACGAAGATATTTATAGAAGGAATGTGGAAGTGAGAAATTCAAGCGGGAGACCAAGATTGAGGAACATGACTCAAATAGCGGAGATGTTGGCAGAAGAAGGTACAAAGATGTAAAAATCTTGGTCAAGTATAAAAAAAAAGGCGGAGATCCGCAGAAATCCAACCTCAAGATTGATTACCTTTGAAGATGATTGACTCTATCTAGGTAAAAAGTATGTATCCTTTCAATCATACCTTTATCATACCAACCCCCATTAGTAAAAAATATGTAACAATTCCAAGCTAATAGAAAAACGTGGTTAGTGGAAAGTATTTTAAGTAATATCTTATATAATTTTATTTTATAATAATTTTAAAATCTAAAAATATGTTTGAACTAGGTGTAATTACTTTTTAATGTATATTTTGAATAGCTTTATTTTTTTTATTCTAATGATCAGAAAATGTTATCTCAAACATCACATTATTGTCTTAAAACCAGTTTGGCCAGCACTTTATTTACAATATGAATGTGAAAAAGAGTATTGATACTTCATTCATATCGATAATTTCCTTTCAATAATTAATTGGTTCGGAAATGATTTGCTTTTAAAATTCATAACAATTCAAATACATATTATTAACTTTTAATATATATATCTTCTTTGTAAATCTCCTTGGCAGTGAGGTTTTTTTTTTAAATATCAATATACTAAGAATGAAAAATTAATTTTCTTTCTTACTTGATCTCCAAATAAACTGCAACCCAAAGAGAAATTACGGAATACATTTTAATCTTAAATCCAAAGAGAAAGTGTATTTTTGTTGGTTGTTTTATATTCACATTAATAATCAAACTGTGATTCCTGAACAAAATTAATCAAACTTAATTTATGTAACGTTCAACATCTTTACGTGATTTGATCTTACAATAACATAGCTATATATTAGGACAAATAGATTAAATTATCCTAATAAAAGGCAGAAAATATTGAATAAATGGCATATAGCAAGCATGCAGTTCCGGTTGCAATTCCTATAGCTTCATATTTCCTCATCATTAGCCCATAAGTGTAATTAGTACATATGCGTATTACCTGAACAGTTATTAAGATGCGGTGCTAAAAAAAAAACTTGTCACAGTGGTAAAAGATTGAAATATATCAGGCAGGTTTAAAAACACCAAAACACTTGGAATTATTTTTTTAATTAGTGACCGGATAAGGGGTATTCCCTAAAATCTACTAAGCAAATAGAATATTATGGTATAAAATTGAAATATTTAAATACATGTAGAAGGACAACCTTAAAAAACCGTAAGAGTATGAACCTTTGCTCTTTGCTAAACTGAGATGCTCTCATTTTTATTAGATTGTTGTAAGAATGTATATAACTTATTTTTGTATACATTATGATAATCTTTGTTTGTTATAATGAATTATTCGAACACTTCTAAACGTCCTAGAAATCTTGGCATGCTAATAAGTCTTAAAATAATGTTCTTTAGAAAAGCCCAATAGTCAAGAATTTAATATGGCGGATTCAAAATAGTGGATTTAATTAGAACAAAAACATTGAAATTGATCAAATACTTTCTTATATTGTAAATTGTTACACTTGTCTGTCAATTTGATTTGTTTTAACTATTTAACAACCAGTATTGATGCAATGTTACTCTTCTTTTTTAATTAGTACGAAAAATCAAGTGCAAAAATGTTGTGTATAGAGAAGTTATAGCTTAATTTAACACAAATTTAGATTTTAATCTGTATTTTGATATTGTGTTTTAGTCAGCCTACTTTTCACGTTTTGAAACGCAATCTAAAACAATAAAAGATTAATATGTATACATCATTTTAAGGTTTGGTTACACGTGATAAATTCTATAGACGATAAAAGAATGTTACTTTATAGATACCCCATGTGAAGAACAAGTACACCAGCTAGATTTTTATGCGCATTAGAAATTTGGTGGTGTTTTTCTTTCCTTCTGGATAAAAGTATAAAGGATAATAACACAAAATAAGCCACTTTTAGGTTGTTTATCTTTCCATCCATATGTGTTTTTCTAGTAAACTCCAAAAGTATTCATTGGATTGAGACAGGACTTCTTCTGTTGTACTCCTTATTTTTCAGAGAACCATGGTAAGCTATATCTTCATAACTAGCTCATCACTGAGTGAAGTAGTGTCTAAAACCCGGGTGGAAACAGTGAACATTTGTCGCGGCTGGTATTGCGGGTACTTAAGATGGTACGTGATATAAACAGGGGTGTAGAGGGGGAGAAATTGAGGGGAAGTACAATGTTTCTTCTGTATTATTCGCACGCTCATTAAAAACAGCTCTTGAAGTTTCATTATTTTCTATCATTTGATTATGTTAATGAATTATTGAATACAAGCAAAGTCGTGGGTAAATGTTAGTTTAATATAAGATATGGTAATATTCAAAAGTTGTGCCTATTGTAACTAGATAGGTAAAACCAATCTTAGGATAGAGGGTAAAATCATACATATTTTCTGGTATAAAAACACTAAAACACCGGAAACTTGGGTAGAATCTACAGCTTAGTCTTTCAATACCGATAATATTAATAATAATAATAATAATAATAATATTTAGCTCCACGTCTTACTACCCGTTCGGGTTATACGCTTTTAGTACTAATTACCGTAATGGATTAGGAATTGGGAAGGTTGAATTAGAGGAAGTGAACCCGCATTTCCGTGGAGGGAGAGTGGAAAACCATTTAGGAAAAACCACCCCCAGTTCACCCGACCGAGATTCGGACCTCGATCTCCCCGTCCTCAGCAGTCGAGCTCAACACGACAAGCGCGTTAGCCAACTACACCACCGAGTCGGGTACCGATACTATTGTCGATAGTTTTTTTTTCTTATATTAAAAATGAAAGAAATATCAGTACAATTATTTAAATTTAATTTCCCTATTCACAAACACTTAAACTAAAATAGTAGACTTTTCCTTACTACCTGATCACGCAGAATGTACTGAAACATTAAACCACGTGTGTGATTAAAATAGTGCGTGCTGACATGTTTTCAGCAGAATCATGTTTGGGGATAGTAATTTATAGAGAAATATCAACCACTATTTATGTATTCAAATTTTTTCAGGTGCATACTCATTACTAAGTCGTTAAATAAATGTTAATGGTAGACCTACAGCTTGAGCGCCCTTAAAGTGTAAACTTAATAATTTGTACAGTCTATTACACAAACATTGAGTTATAAAGGTGTAATATTTAAAAATAAACGTATATTTTCTAGGTTTATCATAACACAGATTACAAACTAAATTTCATGGATCTACTTTAAGCTAAGGTAGCTGAGATCGATTCTAGGCACATCCATAAAAATAAATAGTTGTGTTACTGGCGCTTCCCCTGTCACAGCGCTGTATTGGTGATACAGAGACTGGGCTTTGATTCTATTCCAGAATTAATTCTGTTTGTGAGTCGTATTCTGATAAAATCAGTTTGTTCAGCAACCACCACCAATAATAATGAAAATAATTTTATCTCTATCTCAATTTTCTTTATTTTAACGCTGGCCAACAGTCACAAGATCCATAACAGGTCAACACTGAAAAATACAAACGTACCTAACATAAAAACATAATTACATAAATAATATAAAAACCCACATGTAAATAAAGCTAATACAAATTAAAAAATAATTACTAAAAGAGAATAAAAATATTAATAGTAATAATAATAAAAATAATAATAACATTATAAAAAGAAATAGTGAGAATCAATTTAGCATTGATATCGATTATAAGAACTAAATAAAAAGAGTAAGCAGAGTAATGCAAAGGTATATTTTAAAGTTAAAACATATACTTATTAAAATAGTTATATGGGAGTTCCTATAACTCTATGAATTTGGTTCTCCTTTTGTGTTATATGATAAGTTCGACAAACCTAGAATTCGACTTTTACGCCAAAAGAAGACATATTATTAATAAATTACCTTAACCTATTATAGTATCAACCATTATTTGCCGTATCTCAATGACATAAATTTCATAATCTAGCTAAGAAGTAATCCTCAGATATAAATTTATTTAAAGACGACTTAAGATCGATAAATTGTCATCTAGAGCTTTTGGTGGCCTCGATAGTCCCTTGGACATCGGTAAGTGCTATTTTGTCTCAGTTTTGGTTAAATTGGAAACACGAACACCCCTATCTATGAGAGTTTTCCTTTTTCAAACTTTTCATTACATTTTAAATTGTACCTGAAAAATAGCACTTAACCATCGTGTTATTCTTATTTGTGAAATTATTTAAAACACAGATGTAGAAAGTAGTTTATTTAGTGAGGTTTTGGAAATATATAAGAGAGAGAGAGAGTTCAGAGACACTAGGAAAATTAGCGGAAATAATTGTAGGAGAATGTATTTATGGTATAGATGTTGATAATATAACTCAACGATCGGATTTGAACTACAACCACCAAATTAGAAAAGAGAAACCAGCCATATTGATTTAAAAAAAGTTTTTAACTTTAGATTTCCCATTTATTTTTGTTGGGTGACGTTTCAGAAGTAATTAAGAGTAGGTTTAAAATTGTCGCCATTTCCTAAGATTGCAATCTTTGAGCACTTAGATCGTGTAGCTTTTAGTAGTTTTATAAACACCCTATCCAAAACATTTCTAACAAAAATAAACTATATTGCAATAATTATATCCACTAATCACGGGTCGAATGTACCTGTAATAATATGTCTAAACATTCAACTCAAGATGGCTGGTTTTATAGAACAAAGAACAGTATTTTAAGTTTATGCTCTTTGCTATATGCCCTATATATATTCACTGATTGAGGATATTTCCTTTTCCAGGACATTTTATGGGTGAGGAAGGCTAAATCTTTTTTTTTTGTACGTCCTAGTAACCTCTAGAGCTGTCCGTCTGTTTAATTTAATGCGGTACGAATGATGAAGAAATTAATTTAAAGGAAATATATCAATTAAATTTCTTCTACACTAATTATATTATGTAATATTATTGGTTAAGTATTTATTCATTTTGGAGGGATAGGGCTAGCCTCTTAACACTCTTTCCCACTTTCCATTAAATACGACCCTGATTGGGTTAGATCTTCCTGCTTGTTTTTGATAGAGCTTCCAAGACATTTATTAATTTCCATATCATTTGAAAATATATTATTTTTAAATCTGTTCTAGTAAAAACCAGGTAAAAATTATTACTTTGTCATGATCAGTGTTGTATTCATATTAAAAATTTCGTTATTTTATAGTTGGTTGTGAATAGTTATATTTACCGAATTTTAATATTACTAGGTTTCTAACCCATCTTGATTCGCATTGTAGTTATGATACATGAGATATTGAATGGATGAGTGAATGTGAAGATGATATAATTACACAATTTAATTTGCAGGATTTCTCTAAGGTATTGATTATATTCAAAATGCTTACGATTAAAAACAATTTGACAGGAATGGTTCCCAACTCTGATCCTTCGAGGCAAGACCACGTGCATGAAGAAAAGATCTTTGTCTCCCCACCCCTTGAATTGTGGTTTCGTGGTGACCTGGCGGTCTAGGGGTAAGGTGTCAGACTTCTATGCTGGCGGCCGGGGTTCAATCCTCGGTCCCGGAACAGATTTATCTGATTACCAAACCCTTCCTTCACCTCTGACAAGATGTGTATTAATCACAACTTGTGAATGTGGGGAATGCCAGGCCTCCACCGTAGTTCGGATTCTACGTTAAACTGTAGGTCCTCCATTTCCTCTCATAATCACCCTATCATTACACTTTATCGTAAGTGCGTATAACCCGAACGGGTAGTAAGACGCGGTGCTAATAATAATAATAATAATAATAATAGTGGTTTCCAATAATCTTTCCAGACAAATTATGGTACATTTGTTCCAAATTAATCCTATTCGGATTAATTCGATGATGGTCATTCTAGTAACTGAATGAAATGCTCAAAATAAATGATTGAAAAAATGGAACAATTTCTTAGATTCATTTTTATCAATTTTTATAAATAAGAGTGTACTTAATCCCTCAGAATTCTAAATAATTGGTTTAATGGCGTGTTAGCGTGCCAGAAGATAGGTATTCACTCAAAACCTGAGTTAACTTATCAACAGCTTTTTTCTAAGATTATCGAACGGTCAGGCGTTTAAGGAAGGAGAGACTTGCACCAGTGAGCACGTGAACGAAGGTGTCAACCTCTTCTAGTCTGCACTACCATACTGGCAGAGGTCAGGGCTCTAACCCCAGCAAGGTGGATTAAGTTTGTTTCATATTAAAGGGTTACCTCCTACTTCTCTTGGCAAATACGGATACATATACTTCAAAAATTATAGTTTCCTAATTCCTGCCTTATTGTTGTGAATAAGATAGCCCGCTTGGGTATTAAGACGCAGTGCAATAAAAACTACATATTCTTCTCAAGTGAATTACGCTAACTTCTTTAAAATGTATTGTTCTCATCCTCTACGCCTTTATAAGATAGCTTATCTCATTAATACCAGGCACTATTACTAGAGTTTGAAAAAAAAGTTGTTTTTTTAAATGGAACTAGTAATAAAATTCCATAGTAACTGAAAGGCACCAGACAAGTGTTAATATTAGCACTAATCCAACTTTATTTTTATTAAGTTCAGGGCCGGCTCTACCAACGGCGAAACATGTGCATTTGCAAGAGGAAGCAAGTTTGGGAGGTAGAGGGCACAAAAATTTAAAATATAAAAAATTATATGAACACTTTGTATTAAAAAAACAAAAAAACAACTATGGTCCCAGCTGATGAGCTGAAAGTGTTAAGTGGGTTTTTTCAACCTTAGCTTGTTGTACGGAAATACAGTGCTCCAATGCTTACTAAATGATACATTTTATTGTTTTATTTTGATTACTAGTCTTTAAAACAATTTTTGAAATTGCCCATAGATGTTATGTCCGATAAAAGAAACAAACTATAAGGTGCTGAGTATCACAAACGGAAATTGTAAAAAGAACACCATATTCATGTTCCTATAAAACATTTGTGCAAAGCCCTCATTTATTTTAAGTTAATTTAATTACAGCTTGATAAGCCTGTTTCTGGTAGTAGAAATTACGAAGAAAAAGATGAACAGATGTTGACAAACAGTTGCTCGTTTTAAAGGATATCGGTAAGAATAATATTTTCTAAAGAAAATCTGAGTTTCTCAGAGAATATTCAGCTTTTTATTCTTTGTATATATCATCATGGAAACCCTGATTGGTGCATAAGTATATATCTGTAAATAAAATACTTATCTCAGGTTACAAAAAGTACTAACTCAACTATTACTTTGGTTGTATGGTGCAACAAAAAGAAGCAATTATTTGTTATTCATAAAACAAACTCATATAATTAGAATTTAAATAAATATTCTTTGCTTTCTTGATTTCTATTCTTCCTCTTCTTTGTCATTAAATAGTTGCCTCTGCCCTTATTTATAATTTGGTAAGCCCCTTTTCGGTAATTGAAATTTCGAGGAAATGGTTGAACAATTTTGATAAGCTACCACTCATTTTTAGGTATTGGGGTTCAGGATTCCACCAAAAATAGTAGTGTACCGTCTCGGGGTTTAGATGGCACGTAACATACATATATCAATATGAGGAATAGCAAGAAGAGGGTAGGTTTGAATAAATATAAATTTAATAATCATAAAGCAGAACACGGTACACAATGCATCTTAGAAACACCATCTCAAATAACATGATTTATAAACTTGACTGCGTCAAGTTACTTATTAGATTGCTGGGCAGAGGCAAAAGTAAACATGGCGTTAAACACCCATTAGCTGTATGATAACAGATTAGAAAAGCTAGTAACAATCCGTCTGCTTGATACATTAACATGGAACATTCTGTAGACAATTGTACCGGGCAAGTTCAAAGTCTGTGTTCTCAGCTATTACCTTTTCTTAGGCTGGCACACGACCCATTGTTCTAAGCCAGTAGGGCAACAATAGTACAATTGTTGGGCACTCCAATAAAGAGGGCCAGCAACGCAAATTAAAGATAAAAAATTAGATACCACGAGCGTACCGGAAGGCTGAATTGGCCCACTAGTTGAAACCCAAGCGTGTACAAATAATCAAACATGAAATATTAGATACCACGAGCCGTGCCAGATAATCTGAAGCGGCCCACTATTGAAACCCAAGCGGTGTACAACATAAATCAAACATGAAATATTAGATACCACGAGCCGTGCCAGAAATCTGAAGCGGCCCACTAGTTGAAACCCAAGCGGTGTACAACATAAATTAAATATGCCTAATAGACACCACCCCAAGGCCCTGAACAATCAGAACTATCTCTTTCTTGGCTAGCCACCTCGATGACTGTAAAATAGTCATACAGGTTAAGGTGTGGGACTCACTCCCATTGAAACTGCTAGCCCAAAGACTCATTAGGAAACTAGCGTGAAGTGCGAGAGGATATCATCAGATATAAAAACTACAACAGACATTAAGTTATATAATAGGCTAATCCTCTAAACTAATATTCCCTAAAGACTACGATGTGAGTCCAGCCATGGTACAGGATATTCCTGATTCCTTTATTGATATATCCAAGTCCAGGTTACTTTCTACGGTCCGGTCAGTCCCTCGGCGAGAACATCTTGATCACCGCTAAATGTAAGCTAAGTTTGTTAAGAGACAACTGTCTAGGAGAAGTTGAAGAATATCAATCATATCGTTCCCAAGCGAAGAACGAAGCTTTATAGCGGTCGAATGCACTACATGCTGGGACGGACGAGAAGAGGGGGTGATCGACCATCTACGGGGTTCTGGATGGTTGACTCTGCCTATAGAGCTGGTTGAGTAACGTATTCAGTTGATCAAGAAACTCGGGCCGGTCAAGTGCGATATAATTGAATGACATGGCCCCCCCCCCCCCCCCCCCATTCTGATGGGGCTAGAGTCGTTCCATGCGTATCCAAGACATTGGTATGTAACACAGACATCTATGTATTACAAAACTTGTATGTAGATCAGCGAAGAATAATATGTGAGTATATTTTACCTATGATTAGTTGCTTCAAATTTTAAGGCCGAAAAAGGGCTGAACTGGTCTAGCCCGTTACAGTAGTTTGCAAACGTAAACCCAGTTTTCCCAGCGAATTTTTAGCTGTACATTATTTGTTTACATTATTCCATGTAAACCCTATTTGTACTATATTATATGTATATATATATATTATATATACATAGTATTATATGTATATATATATATATATTATATATATAATAAATATGTATCCGTTGTTAAAATAATGAATCATTCTGTAAATGAAATATTTCTCTTCGACTAAAGATAATAATTCAACTTTTACTCATACGGTGCAACAAATATAAATAAATGGTATGGTGCACCGCACAGACTTCGTCCCACTCTTACCTTAAAATATACATCTACTAAAAACTCGTGTTATGAAACGAAATGTTAGGTGTATACATTGCTGTAGAAACACTACACGAGGTATACATGCTGTAGAACACTCACGAAAGATCATATAATAATATTCCCTGTTACTTACTCTATGGCATTAGGAACTAGAAACACTGTTATAGAAAGAGTGAGAAAAGAGAAATATAAATATATCTGTCCACCAAAGAGCATAAGAATCAAATTCATTATCAAATATATGAAGTTATAGAGTATATATATTTGATTATTGCTCATATTTGTTTTATAAAAATATATTTTATATAAATGATTTTCATCTTTATTATTACTACAACTTTACTATGATAAGTTATTTGGTGTCTCAAATAGTTGAGGAGAAACGATCAATATTGTAAAAATTTTCCCTATATAAAGTACCCTCAAATTATTATTATTATTATTATTATATTATTATTATTTATTATTATTATTATTATTATTATTAGCACCGCATATTACTACCCGTTCGGGTTATACGCACTTACGCTAATGTGTAATGGTAGGGTGATTGTGAAATGAAATGAAGGACCTACAGTTTAACGTGGGATCCGAACCACGGTGGAGGCCTGGCATTCCCCACATTCACAAGATATCTTGTCAGAGGTGAAGGAAGGGTTTGGAAATCAGATAAATCTGTGCTGGGACCGAGGATTAATCTTGTTTATAACAATAGAGTGTGTCTAGATAAATGATTTAATCAAAATCTGAATTGATTACCACTCTTTAATATGTAGAGAAAGAAACAATTACTAATACATAGTTGATTTATACGTGATGAAGGATATGGAAGGTAAATATCACAAATTCGTATAAGTGATAGAAATAAAACTATTATTAAAAAAAAGGGATTACATATGGTAAACAATATCATGCACTAGAGGCTTGACGATAATCTTGTTCTGTTATAAATGTCAGAAATATTCGATCGTACAACCGGGTATTGATAAAAAGTAAAAGGAAACCATCAAGGTTAGATAGAACATGTGATAGTTTGCTTTAATAACTCCAGAAACATGGATAATAGTTCTAACTCAAGAGATGAAGTGTCTACAAACATGACTACGTTAAAAGGGGGTTGATTTCAGAGAATACATTCAAGACAATATAGCCGGGATAACGCCGGACTAAAATCAGTAAGGTCTAAACATGATAAATAGTAAAAACAACTGCATAACTAAAGATCCTATATTTTGAGAGTTACTAAAACGAATACTATTCAAGCTAGCTCACTTGTTTTAAACTTAAAGGAGAGTCATATACACCCTCGAGTTGTAATATCTTATAGAAAGATCTTCTATTTTTCAAACAATAGAAGGCTAACAATCAGGCATCTACACGGAATTATACTACAGCGGTCCATTCCTAATAAGTACTGACAAAGCACTCAATAGTACATTTATACGATTACCCACACCCGGGGGTATACATGAATACTAGTAGACACTTCTTTAAATACTTAAACAACAAGACGCCAAAAGGGGCCGGAAGAGATACTACCCACGCGGGCAACTACTTCAAACTAGCAGTGTTCCCGCAAGTTGCGTACCTCAAATAGTTACACATAAGGTGTCAACAAGACTGCATACAGTCAGTGACCTAACTAAGTCCTGGACAAACGTGTTAGATTACTTGCTTGTATCCATACGGAAATTAGAAAAGTGAACATGCCATTTAAGGTGTCATGAAATATTACCATGTCTAATGAATTCAGAAAAGAAAAATGAACTTAAGAGTTATGGTTAACTTGAACTCCTGGACCGTCACATATATAGAGCATACAGCGCCCGTGCTTAAACTACGTCTGATGGACATAAGGGAAATGGTAGCCAGACTATCTGACAAAGTAAACTATGTATGATGGACATAATGTTAGTCTCTCAGACTAAAGAAAACATGTCTGATGGATATAAAAAAACATAGGTAGTCACTCTGATTAAAGAAAACATTCAAATACAACAAACTCTGTCTTAAGGACATACAAAGTAAGTTAGTCATTCTGACTAAAGACAACATGTCTGATGGACGTAGAAATAAAATATTAACACTATAACACAACAGGTCATGTCTTAGGGACATAGCAATCTACGTGTAACATTTGGCATAATACTCATGGATACAGAAGAGGCTTCCTCTGTGCGTCGGTGGTGAGTCCGATGCCTGACACATCGTGACCACCAGTATTTTATGTCACTGAATATTGGTGCAGAAATTATTCCTTCTATTTATTACAATGAAATGCCATAAAGTGAGTCCCGGGCGTTATATTTAGCTACGAAACTGCGTAGGAACAAGAATTCACCAGGAAATCTAAGGAAAAGAAGGAAGGGGGGAGGAGAGAGAGTGGGGAAGAGTTGCAAGTAAAGTCCGCTGGCGCAGTGGCGCTCTTTGAAGGAGCGTCGAGTTGAGTAAAACGTCGTTCTTTTTCCACCACGTGTGTTCAACGAACAAGACACTGCCATGCTGGCGCTCCCGGAACGGCTTGCCAGGGCATGGTGTTTGTATCTGGCAACATCCATCCAGGGCGAGTCAATATTTGCTACATTTTAATGGAATAGATTAGTTCTAATTTTCTTGCTTTGAAGTACTTATAGAATACCTGATTGTTGATGTCAAGGACATGCTACAAATCGTTATAGCGAATTTTGAGAAAATCGAATCCCAGATGCCAAGTTTTAGCCCATTCGGTAAAATATTTTCGGCTCTAGTCCGATGTACAGACAGACAGCAAACAACATTGCAAAACGCACTTTTTAGTTTTCAGGTGGTCATGAAACATCAAAATTTATCAAAATCTTGAGTTAGATTTGTTTGACGATCAATTTCTCCCCGAGGTCTCGCGAGAAAGTAAAGATTATGGCAAAAATAATGTGTACTAAACAAACCCATGATAGTGGGTTAGAAAGATAGAATTTTGCTGGCATTGAAACTTTCTTTTTATTCTTATTTATTTTTATTATTTGCCTCTTTTCATAAAATATCCCCCTCCCCTCTTTTTTTTTTCTTAGCGAATGGTATCATTGAATGGGAGGGACATGCAATCATCCAGTTTGGTCACCTGTATATAATGGTGGTGGGGTACACCTAAGGAGATTGTCTACATGTATCCGCAATGATATTATAGTGAATATAGAGGTGTGGGCAAGTGGGAGTCTTAAACCAAACATAAGCCTAGTTTACCAAGCCACCGTTGGGATGATTCCCCTTGAAAGAAAAGTACCAAAGGTACCAACAGGAAATCGAACCGCAGACCCCTAAAGATCGTAGCCAGGTTCACTGACCACTACACCACTGGGCCGTTATAATAAGTGGTCCTAGCACATCTTTGATTGAGGGAATTAATTTCCTAGACTAGGAAAACATTTATTGTTATTAGAATATTATTATATAATTTTCATTTGAACCAACAAAATTGACTATAACCTAGCTCAAAAATTAAAAAGTCAAGTAGTCAATTTCACAAGAAAAAAATTCAAACGCTTTGTTTTTGAGAATGAACTATAGATTAAAAACGATCAAATATGTTTAAATATGTTTTGTATTATGATTTCAAAATTTAATAAAACTAACTTTAAATATGTTAAGATAGCCATTTTATTTTTCAAGCTTTGGATTTGGTTTTTATTTATTCAAAGAGTATCTCAATACAATTAATTTCAGTTTTACTTCCTAGCTACTACTTAATTTGAGTGTATTTTGATATTTCAAAGTATTATTTTACTTATCTCATCTACATTATGATCTAAGTATAGGCTTATATGTTTATTTAATAAAATAATATTTCAATAAAATTAATTATTATAGTTTCCATAGTATCTGTTTTGCGTGTATAACATTTTTTGACCCACTTTGGTTGCCGCATAGTCTAAGGTGCTACTCTCACATTAGACACGACTGGCGATAACGAGTAGAGCAAGGTTCGAATTATGATCGGGTACACTGAGGATGAATTTTCAAAAATGGTTTTCCACTCTGCCTCCACGCAAATTCATGTGTACTTCTTATAAATATAGCATCCCTTATAATACATAAACTTATAAGCCAAACGGGCAGTAAAACGCGGTGCTAAATAATGTTTTGTGTATCCCATTTATCTTCTCTCTCAAACAATCTTTCTTCCACACACTCTCTCTCACACTCACTTTCTCTCACATTCTATCTCTCTCTTACACAGTCTCTTTTTGACAATCTTTCTCAAACTTACTCCACACACACACACACACACACACATCTCTCTCTCTCTTTCTCAAATTGTTTTCTCTCTCACATATTTTTTATCACACAAAATCTCTCTTTCTTAAATTTTACCTCTATCATACATTTTTTCTCTCTCACACAATCTCTTTCTCACACACTTTCCTTCCCATACATACTTTATCTCACACACACTATTTTTACACCCTTTTTCACACACTCTCTCACATTATACTCTCACCCATCTCTCACACCACACTCTCTTTCATATTCACACTATCCTCCACATAACTCTCTTTCCTACAGACTATCATGCACTGTCTTTCAAACACACTCGCACACTCTCTCTTACATACTCTTTCCCACACACCCTTTCGCACATTATCTCATATTTTCTTTATCGCACACTTTCTCTCTCACACATACACACTTTATCCTTCCAACTTCTGTCCCTTTCATAAAAATTTTATCTCACTATCACTCGTTAACACTCACTCAATAACACTCGCTCACTCTCTATTTTCATACTCAATCTTTCACAATCACTTTCTCAAACTAATAATCTTAATTTAACACTCAATCACAAAACACACTTACAGAATCACACATTTATATTCTCACTCTCACATTTTTTAATCTCTCACTCTCTTTCACTTAATATATATAAGCCCATTTCCTTTAGTTGAAACTATAAGAAAACCGCTTGACCAAGTTTGATAAATGAACACTAATATTAACGCTAAGGGGTCCATGATGTCGGCAAAAATAGTAATTTAACACTAAAAGCGAATTTTCCAAGCGAACTTTCCATCTTTTCCTTCTGTGTGGGCAGTTTCTCATATGTACAGTACAATCCTTATTTGTTTGCATCACAATGGAAACCAAGATTTGTGTGTAATTGTATGTTGGTAAGTGAAATATTTATATTTGATTAAAAATAATAATAGCTCATTTATGTATTGAGGGTTCATTTTAAATTTCTCATCTTCGCATGAAGAGGGAAAATATACTTTTTGATTCAAATTAAACACAGAAAGCTAATTATATATGTAAATTTGATATCCTTTGACGAGTAAACTTTTAACTAGAATGTCGAGTAAGGGCTTAATATATATAAATTCCTAATAAAAGTTTAGAATACATTTTATATCAATAATTTGCGCTGCAGCGATAAACTAATCTAGAAACTATAAATACTAGGTGTTAAGTGTTAATTTTAGGAATAAGGTAGAGCGGCAAGGTATGCTATTGCACATAGAATGGGTTATTAGCATTGGGACAGCACCTGTAATGAACTCCGGATTACACGTACCCCGCCTACTTTCACATCACATGAATACATTTTTTCCTCATCGGGATAACTTGGGTTCAAACACTAGCTGGATTTTTGGTGATGAGGACAATTGAAGTTCAAAATTCAGCCAAGAACAAAAGATGTGTTTTTAAATATGTGATATATCACTGGGAGTTTTCCATTTCCTACCATGTTAGGCATATGTAATTAATTCCTTTACATCTACTTTCATTATATATACCAATTTAATAGCCCTTGTGTCAAAATACCACCAAATAAAACCTGTCCCTCAGGAATATAAGCTGGCTCATCATCCTACAAGATTAGCCAAGTCATTTTCCAAACAATTAAAAATCGTATCGTTGATCTCGTCACTCTTGTTTTAGACTTAATTGTTGGTGACGGGGATGTTGGGGTTCGAATCTTGTTTGGGTTCACTGAGAGAGTTATTTCTTAAATAGTTTTCCACTCTCACTCTAAGCATATTCCGGGGTATTTACTCTCAAATTATATATTCCTATTACTATTCCATCAGCGCAATCAATGTATGCGTATAGCCCAAAATGGTGGTGAGACCCGATGAGGTAATAAATATATATATATTTTCCTGCGTTTTTTCTATTCGTTTCACTTTACTGGAAGTGGCACAGAGTCGAGGAGACGGAGATAGAGGGGATATATCAGTTGAGACAAAGGAAATAGAATTAGGGAAGCTGGTTGGGCCTTACTATTCCATTCATTGTCCTTCTTCCCCCATTCCATTCATTGTCCTCCTTCCCCCAACATCTAGTGAAAATCACCGTGAAATCCAATCACAATCAGAGAAACCTAAGAAACCGCTCTTGGGTAAAAAAAAAAACGAGTGAGGCGGGAATTGCTGGAGGTTTCTGACCACCTTAGAGGAAACCGGAAGTCTCTTCCGGCCGCAGTAAATCTTCATTAAGAATTGTCCAATCTCGAGTAAAGATGAACAGAAGAGAAAAAGTAGGTTAGTCATTCAATACTAGGTACTCAAATCGGCGGGTGCACGGACTATATAATAGGCCTACGTCAGTCTCATATAGTCTGGTTTGCCATTACGGGAAAGTAGGGTTTGGATACCCCCCGAGTGTATTGAGGCGTTTTCATTTTTACCTGCAAGTTTTTTCAATCTTTCCACCATGCATATTCACGTATCTTTCCTCTGAATAATATTATACACATCACTATCCCATTAGAGTAATTGAAATACGTACAGTCCGGATGTATGATAAGGACGTGATTAGGAAGAGGGGGTGAAAAAACAGAACTAGCGCTACCAGGATAGCACGGGTAACCCCTCCCTTGGACTGGGCCGATAGCTCGCATGAATTTAAGCTTCTAAAACATAATAATTCACACCAATGGGCATGCTGACAAAGGTGCCCATCTCGTCTTGTCTGGTTTGCCGGGCGACGTTGAAGGTTAGGATTCAAATCCCGTTAGAGTTTTCTGAAGTGTTCAGAGCCTCTTATTTCTGATCTAGAAGACCTGGATTCTATTCCTGGCTGGTTCTGGGGGATATTTCTCGAAAGAGGAATTAATTCTTATGGTCATAACGGTTTGGTTAATTAGACTCAAGATATGTTACGATCTTAATTGGCTCCACACCCTCATATTCACTATCATCATACTCTCATCTCATCGGGACGTGGAAAGAGATTCCACTGATAAGATAAACGATTAGTACATTCGGGCGTCCCTTGGGCAAAGATACATAAATACTGGCTAATCTTTCCGTAAATAGAGCCTCAGATTGATTTAACCCTGACACGCCTCTAATTATTAATGTGGGTACACAATATCTAAATTTACATTCCTCTACCCTATCTAATTAGCGCGATAAAAAGAATCGTATAACCCAGATGGGTGGTAGGTTGCGGTAGAGATAAAAAGAGCTACTGGTTGAAAATAATTTTAAATCCTACAAGAAAGTTTTTCTAAAATGTTACTACTTTGTGGGCTTAAATAATAGACATGAGTTTGTGATTTTTAAAGTATATTATTTTAATCTTTCAGACATTACCTAGCTACATTTAAAAAATGGCAATTAGCATAATTGTCTTGTTATATATAAATGATATTTTCATGATATACAATAATATGTTATGTGACACAAAATATATGTTATTTCCAATAAACTATTCACAGTACAATGAGATCATTTTCAATATATTTACAATGGAATCACAAATCAATATTTATTACAAATAGTTCAAATCGGCTAACACAAAATCAACCGTGGTAAAACCAGAGTCAAATAAACATTTCGCTACTCAGTATTTTTTTATAAAAAGAAGTCAATGGACATAATGTTCAAAGACTGTTTTAATTAAAATGAACTATATCATATGAACAAAAATATATAAGTTAAATTAATAAAAAATGTTTTAATAAACATAAATATTACCTATACAATGTTATTTCAATGTGTGTTGGCACATTTTCTTGACTAGACAATTATTGATATTGTTGCAGTGCGTGCTCACTGCTGCTCTTTTCGTCCTATTTAAATTTAAAGAATGTGCGAAAAGACACCTTTACATTATATTGTATTTTTAAATGGTTGTATTTGAAACTTTGTTGAGACACACAATTAATGTTCAACAATAATTCTTAACAAAAACAATTTAAATAAAATAGTACGATACAATCTTCCAAATTTTCTCATGAAGTGTATTATAGCTTGGAACAAAATTGCCAAAAATAGGGTTTTAATAAGCAACAGCTTTTTTTTCCTTAGGAAAACAAACATATCAACTGTTTAATAATATTATCAATCGTACTATTCATATATGAATTCTAAAAACATTTGTTCAAACCATTTTTAATATTTACAACTTTCAAAAATTATGTATTAATAAACTAGTCTCAAATTATTTATATGCGTAAAAATAAAACTGTATTTTATATATAATGTAAAACAAACACCAGACACCAGATTTTAATTCATTAAGAGTCATTTTAAAAAATCTGATATTATAAAATATTTTCTAAAAAAACTGTCCTTAAATTGATTTATATAGAAAATCAAGAAACATCAGCATGTAAAATAATGCCCCTATACTAATTTTAAACCAGATCACTAGAATCAATTTAGAAAATTTCCAAATTTTTTATAATCGCTTATTAGTTAACTACCTTTAAATGAAATTATTAAGAAAAATAAGTCTATAAATTATTTATGAAGTGAAAAACTTTCCATAAACCAATTGTGAGCAAATTTTTAGAATTTTTACTATATTTGAAAATTTTTAAATCAGTCATCTGTAAACTACCTTCAATTGAATTTACCCATAAAACACGAGTATATAAAATTATGTCATGTAAAACACTCCATAAAGTAAAAAAAAAAAATCTCAAGGCATGGTCATATAAAATATAAATACAAAATTTTGACAAAATCCATTTTACCTTTTTATTTTTAGCCCCAGGGACAGAAAGATTGACTGACATATAGACAAATAGACTTGGAGACATACAATATTAAAAATTCACTTTTTTAGATTTGGGCGCACATAAAACGTCCTCATCTTGATGTCAAAAATATTCACGATCACAATACTTTCTTATAAGAAAGTTAAAATACTATGGTAAGCAATAAATACTAATTCTCTAGTAAAAATAAAATAATTCTTTTGGTGTGGGTTTTGTAACCATAACCATTGAATATACATCTATAAAAGATAGCACCATGCACCTATGCAGATTATAGAAGGTAGAGGAGAAGGTCCGAATTTCGACTAGGGTCTAAAGTCTGACTAGCAGGGTTTGACGTACTGCGAGGTGTTACAGCCATGCGGAAAAAATAGTAAACAGGCTCATTACTTTGTTGTTGTTACTTGTAAACCACAGTTCCACTCGCTCAACCGTGAGGTACACTAACCAAAACTTCATTTTCGGCGATTTCAAAATTTTTCGGTATGTGTTCTTGATTTTTTATTTTTTTTTACTCGTAGTGTTTTAGTAATATCTGTGAGGTCGTTAAAGCATCGTGTTAGGTATGTTCTAGGCTTTTAAATTCTCTTTTAGTTTAATCGATTGCCTCTAGTTCTAGGTCGTACATAACCTCAAAGTCTTAACTATGCTAGTAGTTGAACTTTGGACCAAAGCCCCCAAGGAGGCTAATACTCACAGTTTTTGTTTCATAATGCCTAGAAAGAAGCCCAAATATGTTCCTAAAAATAAAAATAAACGTCAATGGGGTGAAGAAGACATATCAAAAGCAATCCGTGCCGTTATGGAAAAAAAGACGGGCACCTTAAAGCATCTAAAACTTTCAACATACCTCGTGGTACATTGCACGATCTTAGCAAAAAGGCTGACGTATCACCTTCTAAATTAGTAAGAGCTAAGATAGGAAGGAAGCCAATACTAGGAGATTAACTGGAAAAACAATTAGTTGATTATTTACTTCATATAGAAGCAAAGTTTTATGGGTTTAACCTAGGGACTTTCGGCGTATGGCATTCCAACTTGCGACTAAAAACGGCGTTATTCACCCTTTCAAGCAAGGTCAAGAAGGCTGCGCTTAGGTTGATCTCTTCCTATAGCGTCACAAAGATACGCTGTCTCTGCATAAACCATGTGGGACTTATTTTTCTCGCACCTTAGGCTTCAATAAAGAAACTGTTGGTGCTTTTTTACATTATTAGAAGAGGCCTAGCTTAGTATCCAGCTGATCAAATATACAATGTGGGTGAAACCGGCCAAATCATTGTACAGAGTAAAATTCCGCAAGTAATTGGAAGGAAAGGTAAACGTCTAATTGCTGCCCTCACATCTGCAGAGCGAGGAGCGACAGTCACAGTGATAGCATGCATGAGTGCCTCTGGGCATTATGTTCCACCTTTCATTATATTTCCCATAAAGAACATGACTGACCAACTAATAAGAGGGGCTCCCCCAGCACGGTTGGAGTTGAACACCCATCAGGTTGGGTTCAAACCAACATTTTTACCGAATGGTTTCAGCATTATGTGGAAAAGGTGAAACTACTGAGGACAGTTGTGTAATTGCCACCACACTGCTCGCACAAGCTTCAGACTCTGGACAAAACCTTCATGGGACCCCTGAAGACACACTACAGTAAAGAAATAAGACAGAGGCTTCTTCATTCAGAATGGCCGTTGTCTTCATATTACATGATGAAGCTCTTTGAAAAAGCATATTTAAAAGTGCGAACAGGAGAGATCGCCACGAACGGTTTCAGCAAAACAGGCATTTTCCAATGAAAAAAACCTTTTCACCGAGGCAGATTTTCTGGCTTTGGCACAGGAATCGGCGAAATCCTGCAGTCCTCAGGCGACGCCACATGAAAATAATCAAGTGAATCTCCCTCAGACAACCAACTTCCTGCATCTAAGCCACGCGAGTGGTTGCTTGCGGATCATCCTGTAAGTCCTGCCGAGGATCCTCAACCCAGCACTTCAAGTGGTATGAAACATGTCATCCGTATGAGATCATCCCTGCGCCATCAAAAATACTAAAAGTGAGCAACAGAGGCAGCAAGGCCGTAGGAGCGTGTATGATCACTGAACTCCTTTATAAAGAAGCCCTTGTTAAATCATTAAAAGATTCTATCAACCCAAAAAATATCGTCAAAAAGAAATTAAATTTGGGGTAATACTTCGGAAACCAAAAGAAAAGAAGAAGAAAAAATCTAAAGGGCAGCCAAAGAAGATTCTTGATTAAGGTAGTTCTTCGGAAGGTTCTGATGGTGCCAAAAATATGGTCGACGACAGCATGAGTGATTTGGAGTTTCCTGTGGGTGAAAAAAGCCAGATGATTAAGATGCGGCCTGTATTTTTTTGCCAAGGACTGTTTTCCGATGACCACAAAGGAGAATTGTGTGTTATGTGCCACCTTTAGGCACATAACGCATGTGCTGGCACCGACAAACATTTATATGTGTAATTTTTGTAAATGAGCAGTGAAATATTGACTTTTTCCATTAAAAATAGAAGTAATATGCTAGTTAGCTTACCTTAAAACATTGTTTTTATATTATTATGTAATAATACAGTGAAATACCATTATTTTATTATTTTTCTTTTATTTCCTGACATCTTGAAGCCCGTAGTTGAAATTTAGACCACAGTTTCAAATTCATTAATTGTGACAACTTTACCAAAAAAAATTGCAATTTTTTTTTATTCTTATAACATTTAAGTACACGGGTTCGATGTATAATCTATTATTATTATTATTATTATTAGCACCGCGTCTTACTACCCATTCGGGTTATACGCACTTACGCTAATGTGTAATGGTTAGGGTGATTGTGAGATGAAATGGAGGACCTACAGTTTAACGTGGAATCCGAACCACGGTGGAGGCCTGGCTTTTCCCCACATGATGTATAATCCTTCCAGCTAAACTTGTATATTGTTGCCACAACTTTTGTGGTAATGGTTCAGTAGTTACAAGTGAAAAAGAAAGTGATAGTCGAAACTTGGACCTTCTCCTCTACACATGACTGCCACTATGATATATAATATTTTTCTACCCTGATCAATAGTTATCTAAAAGTTCAATCAAGCTAAAGTGCGATTCCTTGTTTTGATTTTTGTAAGTGGTTCAATTTTGGTTTTAACTGTGCGTGTGTGTGCACGCGTGTGTGTGTGTACCACATTTTCCTTCCAGTTCGGTAAGCATTATGGTGCTATCTTTGAACTAGTATGATCATCTGGTGTCATGTGGCTTATTTTGGAATAGTCAAATCATTCCTAGACCTTCATCAAATAGACAGCAAAGAAGAAGAATATGCTATGAACTCCAAAATGTTTTCACTTTGGTAAAGTGTCAATGTATATATAACTGAAGGAACCTTAATGACGCCATTTCATTCCCTGCCAGGGATTTAGTTGTCCTGATGGTTGTTGTATGCAGGGGTGAACTTGCAAACTCCAAGTGGTCCGGGGCTACAAATATGAGGGTCCTAAGTATATATTGATATCCATCACTGAAACTATGTGTCAGTGTAAACATATTGAGCTTGGTTAATTTATCCGGACATCAAACGCATCAAGCGCAAGCTGATCCTACTAGTAGGATAACTTTTTAAACTATCCATGTCACTTTAAAACTTTTTTTTATAAATATTTTGGGTCGAATAGACTAATCTCGTGGTTGTACCACTATTTAACAATGTCAACAACGTTAATTATTTAACACAAAATGAAGAGCACTCTTGTGAGTAGGCCTACACTTAAATATTTTTCGAATGTTGAACTAATTTGGGAGAAAAGTGTTATTTTAACCTGGAGTGTAATGAAATCACTGAATTTATATAGTGTTCCGCTGAAACAATATCTTGAGTATGAAGCTAAGCTTTCAAAGAAAAATGTATTTTAGGCTCCACTAAGTTATATTGAATATGGATCAGTGAGCGGTTGAATTAATAATAATGTTTGCAACCCCAACCCCCACCTAATATATGGTATATGGGCACAACTAACCGTTGATGGACGAATGCTTCATAAGAGGAGCACGTGTAAGTCATAGAGAGTGAACACGGGTCTTCCCTAGTCACTTTTTGTTGTTGACCAGGGTGATGTTTCTTTCAAGATGAGGAAACGATTTAAAGAGAGAGAGATTACACAGGGATCTATACCCCAAGCTGCTTCCTCGCTTGCTCCAACCAGTCTGCGTAGTGGGATATTCGAGTGTACACTCCCGGCCGGTTCTTCTTGGCGCAACCGTCTCCCCAGGACACCAGGCCCGTCAGAACGAACCTTCCTGGAACAACATGGTTCAAACGAATGACTAAACAGTTTAGTTGGACAGTAAAACTGAATGGTGTTACTTGGATGTAAACACACAGTGAAAGTTGGGCTTAGCTCCAACTAGTGACTAATCAAACAGTTGAGGCAACTATAGTCAAACCTTAAAATAAGAATGGGAGTATATCAGAGCGCGCACGCTGCCGACAAAACAGCTGGATTGTTTCCCCCTATATTCCTCACTTCATTCTTGCCGTTACACGTTTTGCACATAAGTGTTTGGTACAAACTACTAACTAAAATTAAAGGTCAACACTGTAAGAGTTTGGCGAGGGTGTGAAAGAAGAAATTTCACTTATAAATTAATCTTCTTTAGATTCTAGAGCGAATTACTGTTGCGATTGACCCAGTATTTCTGAGTTTTTATAAAGGCACAAATAAGTGAAGTTTCCATCAAGTTCATTTTAAATCAGCTGTGTGGGCCTATGCCAATTCGTTTTCTCCACCCCAGACCGACTACACAACAGTTGAGAGTCATATGCAGGAGCAACTCAACTAAACTGTTTGTTCGGGTTGAAATCGCTTGTATGCGCATGATCCCAACTAAACAATTGTATGACTTGAACTCGTAAGTCTGCGCTTTAACTCTTACTTTAGTTAGAGTTTCTTAGAGGGGTGTAAACCATTAGAAGAGAGGCTTTTTACTTATGTAAATTATCTACCTGAACTATATTTGCATATATTTATTATTACAGCAAATTTATTATTAATCTAAAAGTGAGGTCATTAGGCTACTGAAAGGCCATTTCTCCTGCCATCGATATATACATTTAGTTTTATTATTATCTATATTTAGATATAAATTAGATGATATAATAGAGTTTTATAAAATTATATTTTAACAATTTAAAGGAAAATAGTTTTTATAATCTTTGAAAGCTGAAACTTTTCAATATCTAACAAAATCAAATTTAGATTGCGGCACTTTTGAAGTACAGTAGCCCCATAACTTCTTTGGTGCTGACTGACAGCTCACAGCTGAGAGAGCTGACGGCTTTGAAAAGTTACCAGACCAAATTATGTATCCTTACGCCAAACCATATGATCTGAAAAAACATGTGTTTAGCAGCTGTCACTTCTGACAGTCAAAATTTAGGTATATACCTAAATGTTGACTGTCAGAAGTCAGCTGTGAGCTGTCAATCAGCACCAAAGAAGCCATGGGATTACTGTATATAAAGTTATTAGTTGCTTAAATATGTTGAACTTTTTTGGAAACAGTAGCACGCAAAGAGGTTAATAATTGCATGCGATCACAAAGATTTTACTATAATTCCTGTTGTATTAATAAATAGGCGATAGCCTCTCTAATGGTTTGTTTCTCTGCTAGGATTAAAATATATTGTAAATAGGAAGGTAACACTATTACTCGACCTATTTTTCATTTACATTATTTGTGTTTTTGCATTTTTACCTAGAAAACGTTGCGACAACATAGACTCTAGTGGTAGGTTTTAGCACTATCTGAAACCGACTTTGTTTCAGGGTCGCTCTTGCTAGGGAAACAATTTTAAAAGAAAATATTTAGTTTTGTTTCAGTTTTACATTTTAAGAGCTATAAATAATACATAAGCAGCTGGTATTATTAAAACTTTGGTTATACTATTTGTTCGAATAACATATTTTTAAACGCTTGGTCACACCGATTTAAAAATAGATATTGTTATGTTTAGCAATTGAACTTGTAATTTGTTGCTTAGTGAATAACGAGACAAAAGACCAGTTTAAGGGACTATGGTTTGTTTGATGTTAAAAAGAAACTAAATTAATTTAGAATTTTTCTAATATCTCATAATACTGATCATATATTTAAATCATCATCACTGGAATTTGATGTACTTCAAGATAAATTAGTGTGTAAGTAATGTGCTGATATATCCCTGTGTTTCTATAGCATAAACAAAAATAAATAAAATTATGTATAATAGCTGTCATAAATTCAGGAGTTGAGTTGGATGGTACATTTCCACAAATAATTATTTAAAGAGAGAGTTATTATTTAACGTGACCTTTAAGGACCAACTGATTTATCAACCCTTATAAACCAAATTGATTCTAGAATATACATCCAGTTCCGGGTTGACAATTCATAACTAAGAAAGGGGATGCTTTATCTTCACCAAATAAGTTTTTGATTTTGCCGGGAATCGAAACTCAGGACCCTCAGTTGATTAGCCAGCTGAACTACTGACTTATCTAAGGGTCTGGACTTTAACTTGGTTTTTGTTAAACTAATTTTATTTAAATATATAAACCGTTATATTTTTTTGCGAACCACATTTTGCCACTCATACGGACTATCATAGTAGCTTACCTGAATGGATTAAGGATTAATAATGATGAATTTTAAAGGAAATGTACCTCACTTGCGTGGATGGGTAGTGGAATTTAATTTTGAAAAAACACCTTCAGTACACCTGAAAAGGATTTAAACCCTGATCTCTTTATGATAGCAATTCAGTCTATTGATATAGTTACATCTTAGACCATGTTACCATCGAAGTGGAGGAAATTAATTTAATCTTGATGTGAAACAAAGGAGTAACGAGTTATTCAGAGTTAAATAATGATGTCACAGACGTTAATAGCCTTACATTAAACCATCTAATTCAGTAGCGAAATCCTCAATAGACTGGATCGCCATTGACAGGGAGGTTTGGGTTTGAATCCAAGGCTGGTATTCTTGAGTGTTTGGGTGGGTCCCCCATCTATTCTTGTGGATTTGTCATCTTCTCTTCACTCTAATAAAGGATGCACTACGGAGTGCAGAATATGTCCTAAAGTGCAAACAAGGTTCGGTACGTTCGGGGGAAATTATTTGTATTATTATTATTATTTTAACATCGTGTCTTACTACCCGTTCAGGTTATACACTTACATTACAATTACGCTAATGGTTTTAGGGATTAGTAAGATCATATTAAGAGGAAGTGTACCAATATTTGCGTAGAGGTAAAGTGGAAAACCATTTTAGGAAAACCACCTTCAGCACACCCAACCGAGATTCGAACTTCAATCTTCCTGTGATCAGCAGTCTAGTTTGACACTATAGTAGCGCGTTAGACCATGCGGCCACCAAAGGAGTCGGAGGAAATTACAGCAGTCCTGGGGAAATTTGAGGTGGGTAAAGGTCTAATCAAAGTAATGTTTTCATTACATTCTGGTTCTGATACGGTAGTTTGATCGTGTGAAAAGCCATGGCAGGCGACACTCGTTAATGACACTGTCAATAAGTGTCAGCCTCCCAGTCAGCGTTCAACTAAACTATATGATAGTGAGGAATTCTCCATCTAGATATCATATTTTGAAAATTTAAAAATGACACCTGGTCACGGGGGAAGAACCTGGGACTTTGGATTAGTAAGCCAATGCTCTAAGCACTGATCTATCCAGGAATCGTCCCGTGATCAGGGTCATTCTTCACTCATATTTTAAGGCAGAGTATATGATGGACGTGCGGAAATCCTCGACTACAAATGTGTGATTTTATTAAGATCACGAGCTATCAGATAACGCAGCCATCTCTGGAGAATTCCTCACTAAAAGCATAAATAATAGATTCGGCTATTTGATTCTTAAATATGCGATCCCTTACAATATAATAATAATTGTACAGGGGGCAACATTAAACCAACTTCCGAGTCGGAGGTGGCTGCTTTATCTCATAGCTCGTGATCTTAATAAAATCGCACATTTATAGCCATGATTTCCGCACGTCCATCATAGACTCTGCCTTAAAATATGAGTGAAGAATGACACTGATTACGGGACGATTCTTGGATAGCTCAGTGGTTGGAGTAATGTCGTATTAAGCCAAAGTACCCGGGTTCATTTCCTGTGTCCAGGTGTCATTTTTCATTTTTAGGTATATGACAAATGTTGGTTTGCAAAGAGTTTTGTATGAAAATGTTATGTTCTTGAGATTAATATTGGGTCCCTGAACATATCCCCTGCTTCCTCTGAGACGAACCTATCCTGCTGTGAATGTCTGCATTTACTCACCATCGACTTCGCATGCCAGAGGACCCCCTGAGTCCCCCCCACAGCATCCACTCCTCCTTCCAGCACCCCAGCGCACACCATGCTGTCCAAGATGTCCTGGTGTCGACCCCCGTACACGTCGGACCTCCGGCATGTCGCCAGGTCGAGGAGGGACACCGCAGCCACTTGTAGTGACTGCGACTGGCTCTCCACGTCATCAGCTGATGAGCAACAGAGGTCAGGGGTTAATTTTATGGTGAATAACAATGGGGGATTGGAAAGTGGTTATTGAATAATTGCTGGTGAATAATTAGGGGGGGGGGGGGGGTCATTGAACACTTTTGGTGAGTAACCAGGATAATTGAACACCTGTTGATAAATAACAGGAAGACATTGAACACTTGATGTTGAGTAATATAAGGGGTGACTTATTGAATACTTACTGTTGAATAATAGGAGAGGAATGGTTAAAAAGCTGCTGGTGAGTGTGGGAGGGTAAGTAATTTAATACTTTCTGGTGGTTATAGGGAAAGGTGAGTGCATTAAATGCTTGTTGGTAAGAAATAGCGAGGGGTGGAGGTCATTGCATATTTTATGGTGAATAACAGGAGATAGAAGTATTCGAATATTTGCTGGTGAATAACAAAGAGGAGGAATCTTTGAATATTTGCTGTTTAATAACAGGGAGAAATATTTTAATACTTGTTGCTGAATAACAGGAAGGAATCTTTGAATACCTGCTGGGGAGTAACAGGAAGGGAGGTAATTGAATATTTGCTGGTGAGTAACAGGGAGAGGGTGCTATCAAATACTTTCTGGTGAACAAAAGGGAATTGACACATTTGCCGGAGAGTAAAAATTGTTCGTTTACTATTTGCTGTTAAGTAGCCATATATAAACTTTAGTGTTGATGCATAATACCAGATAAATACGCTTTCCTTCTGTTTATTATGACTTTTTCAAGTTAGACATTAGACTCACGGTTCTGCGCGCCCCAGCCTGTCACCAGGCACCAGGCGCCCTCTTTGCTTTGAGTCGACTGCTCTGGGAGACAGATGGACCTCACGTGGGAGTTGAACTGAATACCTTGGTCACCCACCGGCTTCACCTTCAAGAGGGCGATATCGTTGCTGTAGAACCCCACTATAGACAAGAAACACTTTTGTAAGTTATTGATGTAGACAAGGAACTTTTTGGTTAGTTATCACCGCGGAGAAGGATCACTTTGGTTTGTTATCCCCACGGACAAGGACCAGTTTGGTTAGTTATCTCTAAAGAAAATGAACACTTTGGTCAGTTATCACTGTGGACAAGGAATGCTTTGGTATTTTATCAGTTTTATCACTACGGACAGGGAAGCTATCACTGTAATCAAACAAGTCCACTTCAGTGGCTGCATAGTATACGCCGTCACTTTCACAATAGATTAAACTTACGATGATGGTGAGATCGAGATATGAAGCTTAATTTGGTGTACTGAGGAATTTTTACTATATGGGTTTTCACTCTCCCTCCACACAAAAGAGGGTACATTTTCTATAAATTCAACCGTCCTCATTTATAGCACATTAACGTTGCGATGCCAAAAAACAATAAAAGTGGAGGACTTCAACTATTTTCATTGTGCAGAAATATTAAGTTTTTTTACCTATGCCATCGTCAATCTTCTACATTTATCTTTCTTGAGGATGACCACCTCTTCCATCGTCAATCTCCTAGATTTACCTTTCCTGAATTTGGGGTGGATGAGCACGTCCTCGACCCTGAAGCTCTTCTCGTACTGGTCTCTCTGCTCTATGAAGTGTTCTCCCACCACAATCCTGAGCTGGTCTGCCTGCTCGTTCTGCAGACAGTGCGCGGCGGTCATGACGAGCGAGGGCCCACCACGGCCCCCCCCACAATGGTGCTCGAACTTCCTCTTGTTAGGGCGGTAGGCTTTGATCTCCACCTAAACTTAAATTAAGTGTGAATCAATCAACACATATTGGGTAACACACTCATAATTAGGAGAATGCCTGTACCTTTTTAAATATTGAAATATTATTTAAAGTGTTTGGACTATTGGTATCTGGGGTGCAATGAAAATCTTTGATTAATAATCGTGTTCAGTTAAATAAAATAAATTTACCATGCAACCAAGTATATGAGTCCAAACCTTCATTATTTTGAAAAATAAAGTGGAATGGCATTATATTTATCTGAATAAAGTATATTTTTTTGCAAATGGAAATAACTTATTTACTTAATCAAGGACTGTCCCCGAAAATTGGGTATGAATAATCATCTTAATAGTTCGTTTCACCTCACGGATAACACAGGTAGGTAATAAAACTCGAATTAGGTATCGTGGTATTTTGCAGCTTTCTGCATTCTTTTTTAAAGAACATTGAAATTGAGATCAGTGAAATCATTATCCCGTATTTCAAAAACTATATAATAAAATTGAATAATAGTTATTTTCAAATGAAAAAAAAAGGATGTTCAACTGATAAAAATGTTGATGGAATCAATTCAATTAAGTCTGCATAAGCCCGCACATTTATACGTTTTCTGGTTTGAGCGTAATCTTGTATCGAATTTCCAGATTAATTGGTTGTCAGATGGGATCTTAAGGTGGGGATGTAGGGATCGTGAGAAAATGACAGTGTGTTTACGGTGTATAGGAAAATATTCTTGTGGTCAAAATAAATAAAATATTGCTTCAGTGCAAACATAGAGAGTTTAATTTTCTCCCCATAGTGATATCAACAGATGTTGAATATCTGTCATGAGCATAGTGGCATTAGACGAGAAACATTTTAAATGAAAAGAAAAGTTATCAAAGATTCTAGAATACCCTTTTAATATTCAAGAACTGTTGGTATCATCATTTGAAGAAAACTTAACTCTATGTTTTTACTAAAGCAATATTAGATTTATTATGAGCAAAAAATGTTGATATAAAAACTGTAAAAACATTTACCTTTTCCTGCGTCCCTTATATCCCTACCTTAAGGTGGGATGGAAGATAGCGCAAGTTAAATTGCATATATATACATATACATATAGATATATATATGTATATGTATATATATATATATACATATAGATATATATATGTATATATATATATATATATATATATATATATATATATATATATATATATATAACAAAAAATATTTTCTGGGCAAAGCTAATAAAATATGTATCCAATAGATACATTTATTTTATGTCCTTAACATATTTATATCTACAGTTTTTTAATATTTATGACAAGCATCGTGTAAATTATACCAGGACTTTTACCCCTCATTTAAAATGTTTTTGTTCAAATGCCACTCTGTTAACGACAAATATTCAAGAACTGTTGAGAGAACAATGCATAGAAAATTAAACTAAATGTATCCTCTGAAGTAATATTTTATTTATTTTGACCAAAAAATGGTTTGTTATAAAAACGGCAAAAATACGGATCTCAACCAGCGTTTCCTCCCCCCACCACCCTTAATAAACAATGGTGGTTTGAGTTCTAGTAGATGCTGATGGTGTTTTAGCAAACATTTTGTTACGCGTTCTTATTATTTCTTTTTATGTTTAGAATATTGGGATTAAGAGGTATTAGGATTCTGGTAGGAAAAAAAAAGCCCTTCCATAACGTCCTCCCTACCAAAATCATAGTGTACTGGCTCCAGTGAGTGGTCTTACCGTCCAAGGGTACGCGCCGTATGGAGCCGCGGTGCCTCCAACCACTTTTGGCACAGGTTTGCCAGAGTAGGAGGGCTGATGGTACACGTCCCTGGTGCCACACTCTGACTCCTCCTCCTTCTTGCCAGAGTCTGTCCCCACCGGGAACTTGGGGTAGCCTCCGCTGCGACGGTACCTTTGAGCTAACACACAAACCACGGGAGCTTATCAAACAAACGTCTGCAGAGACGCTACCAAACACTTGGCAAGCCAGGATGTCCCCTTCTACAGTTCCATATATTATTATTATTATTATTATTATTATTACTGACTAAAATAACCCCATCAGGAACAAATTAAATTTCTCTGTACACGACCTACAAACCAACCTAACTCTATAAAAGTACGACACCTTATCCCAGTGAGTAGTACTTCTGTTTATTGAGCTAAGAGTCCCTGTTTTGACTCCTGGCACGGTCGATTTAAGATGTTACTCTCACAGTAAACTGGATTCTTTAAACAGGGGAGATCGGGATTCGAAACCCAGTCAAATGTACTTAAGGTGTTTATATATAAAAGATTTTCCACGCTCTCTTTCCAGGCAAATATGAGAACACGTTCTTTAAATTCCACCTTCCTAATCCCTACGACATTAGAGTAGTATCATTTGTTCATTTACGTATAAACCAAACGTGGTATTAAAAATTTTAACTGAACTATTAGCATGACATTGAGAAAATACATACTTTATATTTTCAAAGACAAATCTTGTTAAGGTGATTTGACAAGATCCACATACTTGTATTTCTCTGAGCGTTGTGAGAATAATCATGGGCAGGACTAGAAGAGACGAAATTGAGCGCATGAAGTATCACTACTGACATAAAAACTGTCGCGTCCATACTTGCAGTTGGTGAAATTTACTTTCTGGGATCAAGTAGTAATGGTCGTTATTCGCTTGCATGGAGCAATCAAGCTTCTGAAACCAAAACAAATTAGTTGATTACCAATAAATAAATAAGCAGGAGTCTTTAGAGGATTACTTTGTTTTGACTGTACAAATATGATCGTAAAATATATTATGAATAGAGATGTGAAGACAGGAGATCCAACTCAATACAGAATCTATTAGCAACATTGATGGAACTCGCACCAGTGGCCACACAGCCTAAGTTGTAAGGCTTGAAATAGACTGTATACTGGTGAAGGGGAAGTTGGGGGTAGGATTTTGGCCGAATACACTATAAATAAGGAAGAGACGTGAATCCAGATGTGATCAAAACTGTGTTTTACCCATTTCTATTTAGGCTTATGTGTGTGCGTTTCATTTAAGTTATCCTAATACTTCCTACCCACACGAATAATCGCTAGACGCCTTGGTTTTGAATGTATTAATGTAAAAACATAGCGTGGCTACTGTCAATGAAAATAACTGTCTACTTATTTTGTGGCTGATCCTAAGCAAGGAAGTTTATGAGGTTACTCGATTGTAGGGTCATCCAGTTCATCTTACCTAAGCTTAATGGGTGTTTTAATTTAATGGGTTTTTAATTATTTCCGAGAGTGGGATCAATGTGTTAAAAGTAAGCTTCAAATAGTAATATTATGACTGTAAGCACAAGACTAAAATGGAGAGGGGTTTTCACACCTATTTTGATTTAGTATGATTTTGGTGTGCAGAAAGTTTTATAAAATAAAAACATTGATTTATGGTCCACATGTTTTTACTATACGGTGCAAATTAATTGGGAAAAGCTTTTTTTCTTCTCACAATTGTAATGTGAATGCCAGTTAATGTCTTAAACCGACTTAAAGCGGTTTTATCTGAGTTTAGGTGGTGTAACTGTTATAAATTGACAATAAGAATATGGTTTGAGTGGTTTTAAACTGGAAATAGTCACTTCAGCTTCAGTTGTGGGCTCTTGTGTGTGACAGATGTTTGTTAATGTTTGCTCTCTGTGAGATACATGTTGCTTTCGTGAATTTAAAAAGGTATATTAATCTAAGAAAGCGTGAAAAAAATATTGTTCTTAAGGATCACACTTCTATTACAGTGAGAGATAGCGCTTCTACAGTTGGTGTAGGCAAATCAAGTGTCAAGAATTCTTACGAGATACAATGCATTTGGATCATTTCATTGTCTCCAAAAAGTAGAGGTAAATGTGGAAGAAAACAAAAAACAACTCCACTAACTGATAAAATTATCAGAAATAGTAAAATTAATCCAACAAAAGCAAGCACAGACCTTCAAAGAGATTTATTGTCTAGTGGTTTTGACGTTAGTGATTCAACTGTACGCCGTAGGCTTCTGGAAGCTGGCCGGAAGGCAAGAATATCAACGAAAAAACAATATTTGAATGCTAAAATGAAGATAAAACGTTTAGCATGGGCCAAAATATATAAATCATGGACGGCTGACTACTGGAAAAAATTAAATTTTCAGTGATGAAACTCATTTGTTTGTGCAGGGCTACAAAGCAAATGTCGTTAGACGAAGCAATTGTGAACCTTTAAGACCTGAGCATGTCCAAAAAACTGTAAAACAGCCTCTGAAACAGATGTTTTGGGGTTTTTTCACAACAAATGGCACTGGAAGCTTAGTTCCTGTTCAAGGTATGATGGATTCATTCAAGTACGTAAAAATATTACAATGTAAGATTGTTCCATTCTTGCAAACTTTTGAAGGGACATTACAATATGACTTGGCTCCATGTCACAATCAAAATTGGTCAAGACTTTCATGCTGGAAAATAAAACTAATTTGCTTTATTTGCCTGGATATTCACCAGACAAAATCCAATAGAAAACTTGTGGAATATTTTGAAATGATGTTTAGGTAAAATGGACTGTACAACCAAAGAACGTATGATAAAGAATGCTATAAAAGTGAGGTTCTACGATGATGAAGTCAAAAATATGTGCACTAAACTAGTGGAGTCTATGCCAAAACGAGTTCAAGAGGTAGTTTCTGCTAAAGGAGGCCATACTTCATACTAATACAGGTATTTATCGGTGTATGTGAAAACATATAATGATATAAAGCCATAGTTTTTGAAAAGGGGTGATTTTTTACTTTGTCCCAATTAATTTGCGCAGTATAGTATATTATTAGTATTGCTTTATAGATATTGATAGAACCTATTGAAGGTGACAGAGGCATATAACGTGACTTGACTTACGAATATGTTAAAATAGATCTAGTAGGGCTTACAGCTATCATATAGTGTTTTTCCTTTGAAAATTAGATTGCATTATTCTTTGGTTATAGTTTATTTCTTTTAGTTCCTCTCTGATTTATGAAACTCCTTTAAGATATTATAATTAATTGAATACAGACTAGCTAAGAAACACTATACATAATTTGGCACGTACACGTAGGTGCAATCAGCTTACCCTGAAAGGTAGCAGTACTACCTTAATGGATTATACCATGGCCCTATTTATTAAGATATGCCATAGTGGAAACATTCGAGGTAAGTATACTATCTTTCAGGGTAAATTGAGTGTAAAATAACCTCTTGCCTTTTCATTGATACAGTGCACTCCCTGCAAGTTAATCTCTATGCAACTAAGAACTATTGTCATTCGAATGAGCATTATAGTTTCAGCCCTTATTCCTCCCAAAGATTAAAACAAAGTAAAATCACTGAGTTTTTAAGTGTCTTGGTGCTAAAGATATATCGCGGATAGCAATTCAACTAATCACACTGAGCACTGAAGATGTTCTGACATGGGCTAGTGCTTTATTATTTTATTATTTATTATATTCAACGCTACTTACTCTTTTGGTCGTTTTTCTGAAGTACCTCAACTTCCAAGTGAAGGCATTAAGTGATGGTAGTCTGGCTACTGAAACTGAAATGAAAGGCAATGTTTTAATTGTGATTAAATGCACAGTTCACACATGTAATACAGGTACATTATGTATGCAAACAAATACAGTTGCTTATCAAAAGTTCAAGTTTAACGATACTGGAACTTTTTTGAACTATCGAAAAATCGAAACACACAGCATAGCCGGAAAATAATCAAAACTCTTACATTTTTTAAGTTTATAAAGTACTTAATACAAATTTTTAATAACATAAGACAAAGATAATTTAATAAATAGAAATTATTTACATTCCGTCTACCTTGAAATATGACAGTACTACCTTGATGGACTACACGGACTACACCATGACCTATCTTATAAGCTGCCCCATTGTGAAACCATGCAGGGTAAGCTTATTACCTTTCATGGAAAACTAATAGTACGTGTTATTAAAATCAGATCAAGTGTTTTCTGTTTTTTTACTTGTGACTTTTTTTTCCCGCTTAACCCGATCGTTTGAAACTCTACGGATTAATTCCTTTATATAATAATGCTGTGATGATTTAGGTTGTCTATAGCTCCGTGGTCGAGCGCCTATCATCACTGTACGTAATAGATACCGTTTAACCAGCTGTCTATAGCTCCGTGGTCGAGCACTAATTAAATAGGTATAATAAATGTAAGAATGAGAACTATTAATAATAATAATAATAATATTTAGCACCGCGTCTTACTACCCGTTCGGGTTATACGCTTTAAGTACTAATTACGCTAATGGATTAGGAATTGGGAAGGTCGAATTAGAGGAAGTGAACCCGCATTTGCGTGGAGGGAGAGTGGAAAACCATTTAGGAAAAACCACCCCAGTTCACCCGACCGAGATTCGAACCTCGATCTCCCCGTCCTCAGCAGTCGGGCTCAACACGACAAGCGCGTTAGCCAACTACGCCACCGAGGCGGGTAATGAGAACTATTGATGGCGGTTAATTCACACACGGTTTTATTCAAATTACATCTGTTAATTACTTATACATACTCCAATTAAATTATTTATATCAATGCACACTTGTGATATTAACGTAAATTAATGTATTCTGTGTTAGACTGTGACTGCGAGAGCCATTACTAGTGCCAGTGAGTCCCTAACTGCGTTGCTTGTGCGACTTGTGTGTGTGGCTGTGTGTGGGGATGTCTGTCTGTCGCTGCCTTTAATCATACGCAAAAACGGCTTATATATGATATACCCCTTGCCTCTTGCTCCCTTCGTCAACAGTGTAAAAACTAACTAATAGAAAGAGTCCTGGTGACAGGTGTTGTGAAGGCTAGCTTCTTATTGGTATAGAGAATGGGCGTCTTTGCCAAATACTGCGCAGTTGTTCCTTTAACAGGAAAAATGGTATAAAAATATATTATACTGGTGAAATCCTTTTCACATTATTTCTGAAAAGCGCGTGTTTATTCATGGATGAATCTTAAAGGGATACTCTACATATGTTACTTTAAAGAAGTATTAACTTCATCCATGACTTTTTATATATTTTAGAGTGATCTAAATCAATATCATTACACGTTCTTCTTATGTAAAAAAAAACTGTTCATCAGGCGTAGCCCTACCTCGACCTATTAAGAGCCTCAACATATCAAGATATACTGTACTTGGGTAAAAACATATCTAAAAATTAAAATATATTTGTGAGTCTCAAATATAAGGTTTTATAAAGTGTTTTTATATAATCTTGTATTTTAGTTCTGTCCCTTATCTGCACTCATAAACACCTCCTCTCGAAGAATGTGTAGGCTATTTTGGTCAATGGGAGAACACTGTCGGCTAGTTTTATAAGCAATATTTGTGTTTGAGTTTATTTAATTATTAAAATACATTCTAGAGTTTCATGGTTAATGATTAGTCTAGATATACAAAAAGAATATATCGATTGTCGGTAATTACTTTAGGATAAGTAAAAGACCTAACGTCAATATGGTATACAAATCAATCACACTAGTTATTTAAGTTTATCTTGGTGAAATCATGACATATTATATATATATGTTTCTTTTTTCCATCGAACATAGAAAGAAATATCCAGCCTGAGGGGCTGTTGTGGGTGTTTCATCAACTAGCTCTACACCTGAAGTTAATTAAGTAGTTTTTTAAGGCGTGTATCGTATCTACTACACACTGTTTGCAACGCGACTGATTCGCCTTACCTTGTTGACCTCATGAAACCATACCGCCTAGTCATGTTTGCTCCATGGGGGTCTAAGAGTTGGTGTGAAAGTTTCATTCATACACAGGTACCATATCTGGGCACACGGGGTAGGTGGAGAGGGGGGAAGATACATTTTCCAACACAATTATTATGATAAATAATCTCCGACCTTCTATGGAGCCAATTTGTTAGGGGTGAAGAGGTGAACTCTACCCCAAATCGCAGTATTTCTTCAAGGGTGGGGAAAATGATTGCTTCTGGTCTGTGTTTTTTTTAATATGAGGAATTGACCTTTTACTTTCCAAACGTTGGATTATTTCAAATCATAACAACTTTACAAACTTACTTTTCCCCCAGGTGGTCACGTGGCCTAATAAATCAGCCTCGCCTAGGCTGCCGGTGATGGGTGGGTTGAAGTTCGAATCTAGGTCGGGTGCACTAAGAGGGCAGTTCTATACGTAGGCCTACACACTTAATTAAAATATAATAGAAAACCTAATATGAATCTAGGAACTTTCTACAGCATTTATTAAATATAGTTGTAAGTCTAGAGTAGAATTGAATGTGGTCAAGATTAAAGCTCTCTGGTCCCGGCACAGATTTATCTGATTACTAAACCCTTCCTTCAGCTCTGACAAGACTTCTTGTGATTGTGGGGAATGCCAGGCCTCCACCGTGGCTCGGATTCCACGTTAAACTGTAGGTCCTTCATTTCATCTCACAATCACCCTACCATTACACATTAGCGTGAGTGCGTATAACCCGAATGGGTAGTAAGACGCGGTGCTAATAATAATAATAATAATAATAATAATAATAATAAAGCTCTCTGGGTTGAAAATTGGAGAAATATAATGTATGAGCCCAGCAATTACAAAATAATGGTATTCTAAGGGACATACATATATTGGCATTTACATTGGTAGCACTGAACATTGGGTTGGCTAAAACTGGATAGAGACGAAAAGTAAAGTTCGTCGTAGTTTGTTAAAGTGGACTCATGGGCTGGACTGTACATGACCTCATGTAGAGGATTAGTAATGAATAAACTCTCTGACTAAAACTCGACTCATTTATTTACAGTACTCCAACCACCAGCGAAATTTGTTTGTGTTATTAAGAGGTTGTATTATAATATGTTTTAGAATGGTAAACATGGGTATAAAGTCACATTACGTATTTTCTAATATACAATTTGGAGGAGCTGGAGTTACCCACCTTCCTAGTAGAGTGATGTCTCTTCAACTCAGATATCTTTAAAAGAAAAAAGGCTTAGGAAAAACAGGAATTTGTTATTTTACATAGTTTACCCTGAAAGTTTGAATACTACTTCCCCTGGTGCTCTTTTGGGGTTTTATAGCTCAGTCAACAGTGTCTGGCAGATGTTTGTCGCTTGAAAAGTTACCTGTTCACATCAAATGCAAATTGATACAAATGTGACTAGATTAATTATTCCTACTTTAGTTGTCTTCTTGGAAAATATGTTGAATTTACTCAACTACATAATAAAATGTATAGGGGTCTTACAGAGACTACGTCTAATTTGAGTGACAGTGTGTTACCATGGAGAATATTTTATCAGTAACCCACGGATAGTTGTGATGCAGATATTTCCTGGAAATTCATTCATGCCCGCCTGGTTACACCTGTTCGATTGTTCACTTGGAAAAGATACCACAGTGACCTGTGCCCGTGGTGTAATTTTTCTGGTATTGCTATGCAGATGGTTCCACAAGCGCTCGTGCTTAAAAGGTTTGCTTGTTTGTCATTAGTTTAATAAGAAGTTTGCTGAACAGAACTTTTGTAGATGACGGTATTTTAATTCATGGTGACCACACATGTGAATCTGATATAGCAGCACAGTTGGTAAACTTTTTCATTGCATTGGCAAAATCAACAATATACATGACATATAATTACTATTTAAAGATTGATCAGCAAGTACTTGATAACCATAATGTATTCTGTGTAAGGCTGAAATGCCGATTAAAATATGAATTTGTATAATGTAAAAATAGGAAAGGTCGAACGAATATATTTATTTCCGAGCAAATAGAAATAGTTTGTGCAAAGAGATTGAAAGAAATTTGGTTGTTAATTTTTAGATAAATGTATTTAATTTTCATTATGTAGATTAAGTTTTGTTTAAACTTACTGATTGTATTGTACATCATGGTACATGTTTTAATTTGACAATAGAGTGTATTGTTATATTAACTACAGTCTACATATAAATAAAGAAAGAAAGTCAATCTGTCGTGCTGTATCTTGTTATTGAAACAATTTACCAATTGGGCTAAAACTTGGTATCCAAGGTGTTTATAGGTTTTTCCCTGGGGATTTTTGAAAGAATTAGATGTCCAACCCTAAAATTAAAGGTAGTTTACTGAGGGGACTGGTAAAGAAAAATCGTATTTCTTAAATTTCATTGTAACGATTTTGAATACATTTTGTATCCAGGCATTGTTTGATATTACAAACAAAATGACACTTCTGTTTTCTCTTGAAAATGGCTCTAAGAGTACTTTACATGAACAGAAATTTTCAAATTTGTTCATATTTTCACCAGTATTTGAGTTACGAAATAAATTACGATAGTAAATATGTATTACTATTAAATATAAAACACGTTTACTTGAAATATATTTGTATATTACAGTATTTTCTGAGCTATTAGCCAATATATGTTTTTACTTTCTCGCTATCTTATAGAGAAAGTATTGTGATCGTCAAAAAAGATCTAACTGAGATTTTGATGGTTCTAGACTTTTCATTACTTCTCGAATCCTAAAAAGTGGTTTTTGAATTTCCGTCTGTTTGTCTGTCTGTAACTCGGACTAGAGCCTAAACTATTTTACTGATCAGGCTAAACTTGGTATCCAGGATTTTCATAGGGTTGCCCCTAGGGGGTTTTGAATTGGGTATCTAACCCTAAAATTAAGGAGTAGTTACTGAAGGCGAAAATATAAAAAATCGATTATCTCAAAATCGGCTATAACGATTTTGATTAAAAAAAATTCGTAACTAGGCGTCGATTAAGATAATAAATAAACTGGATATTTTCATTTTCCCATGAAAATTAATTTTAGGGTAGTTTCAGATGCCGAAATTTCCGTATCTCCGCAACTATTTGAGATACTAAATAAACTATAATTTCAAAATTTTAGTACTATTAAGAATTAAAAACTTGTATATGAAATATATTTTTATAAATCCAACAGTTTCTGAGATATTGGCAAATATATTAATACAATTTTGTGAGCTTTAGTTGTAAAGAGATATTACTTAAGTTTGAACGCAATAATTCTCCAATGCCATAGAGTAATTAAATATAAGTAGGTCTCTCAAAAAGTTTGTGTTATTTTTCCTTAAACCTCTTAGATCATTGTTGTGAAAATATTTCTCCTATCTCCATTTTAGACTCAATAGTCAATATTTACATTTTTTATCGGTCAAAATTTATAAATTAGGAATTTAATATCAATGCGATGACCTGAAAATGTGCAACACCAATAAAATGTCAAAAATTCAAAACGGAAGTCGAAATTTTAATACAAAGTGTTGACCCTTGTGGACCCAATATCGATTTTTTTATTGGGCCAAACATACAAATGAGGACATTAATTCTTTAAAAATAAAATTATAAATTTTAAAACTGAGACTCAAAAATTGTTTTACATAAGTATAGTACAATTTATGTTTGAGTTTGCTAGTTTATATTATTTAGTTTTACATATATTACGAGCTTTAAATAAATATCGCCATTTTTAAACAATAGAGCGGGAAAGTCCGTGCGGAGTTTTCCGTAGCATTTATTTTATCCAAGTCTTCTATGAAAATGCAATTGATTGTTATGCTCTTCAGTGAACCAAGATGCTTCAGTTTCAGTGTATGTTATTTGATTTATGACCTTTGGTGGAATGTGGTACCCTTTTTAACTTTTCTCAACCCCCCTCCCCTTTCCTCTATCCCCCGGAGAGAGAATGATTGTGATTGTCAAAAAAATTAAACTCGTGACTTAGATAAATGTCGACGTTTCATGGAAAGGGTTTATTCTCTATGTCGTCTATTTTTCTGTTTGTTCTGTTTGTATTTCTTAGCGATCAGGCTAAAACCTGTATCTAGGGTTTACATAGTGTCCCCACCCCCTCCTCCCAAAGGTTTTGATGGAATTAGATATATGACCCAAAAATTAAGGGTAGTTTACTGAAGGGCAAAAATAGAAAAAATCAATTTTCTCAAAATCCTCGGGAAATATTTTGATTAAATTTTGTATTCGTACATTAATTAGTATTAAAAACAGCAACCTCATTTTCTCTTAAAAATGACATCAAGGGTTCTTTAGAGCAGTGGAAATTTCTAATTTTGATAATATTTTCGCAACTATTTGAGATACCAATATAACTTAAAAAAATACAAATAATATAATTTGAAATATTTCTTATAAAACCAATAGTTTCTGAGATATAGACAATAAATATAAATATATATTAATAAATGTATATATAAATTATATATATATATTATGTATATATATATATATATTTATATTATATATATATATTTATATATATATATATATTTATATATATATAATATATATGAAGCACTCTGAAATATGGAATTGAATATTAAGCTATTTAGTGGACAGAGATGTTCATCTTTTCTCGATATTTCTGTAACAGTGTATATTATTTCATTTATTATTTTTCTTACAGTGTTTCTGCCACAATGTTTATCATTCAGTTTCACATATCTTACGAGTTTTTATAATAAATTATCTATTTTAAGATTAAAGAGAAAGAAAGTATGTGTGGTGAACTATAATATTTATTTAGTTTCCATTAGTAAAGTGAATGTTTAATTTAGAAGTGTGCATTCCTTACGAGTCCTCATTCATACTTTAAGGACTCTTTTAAAGATTTAAACGCACTTTTAATGTTTTTAGTATCATTTTAAAAGTGATTTTTTTTTTTGGCCAATTTTCAAATAATCAAAATCAGGGCCCTGGTAATTAACGCCTTAATCTAAGAGCTAAGGATGTGAAGGTTGTTTAAAGAAAGTGTACCCGTATTAGTACGAAGAGGGGTTGGCTAAATCAAATCGATAAATTTAATGTGAAAATTCACCTGAGAACACCTGGTCGAGATTCGAGCCCCCAACTTTCCCGTAACCGGCAACCTATTGCTAAATTGACGCTATAGATTACTTGTACCAAAAGCCATGTCAGTTTGTGCGTCGTGTTTTTGATATCCCCTCCTGACTTCTCCAGTGTTTAGAAAGCAAATCCCCAAGTAAATAAACAAACAAACGAAAGAAGTTAACTCAAGAGTGTAAACTGGAAGAGATATGCGTTAGGAACAGGTAAGTTATACCTCTGATCTCTATGGCAAGTGGTTAGCATTTCAAAGTGGGCCAGTCGATCGCTGACAGGACTTGTCAACCTTGTTAAAATATGTTCAGAGGGAAAGTGATCAGGCTGCTTAGAGAGGTCCCTCTTATGTCGTAAGATACACACATTACAGTTAGGGAGGAGAATCATATGAGTTGATTTGTCTTACGATTTAGCTACTAGCGACCTTTGACCCATCATGACTATAACGTAACCAGATATATTTTTCTATCGCGTCTTACTTCCGGTCCAGGCTATACGTATGTAATCACTTTAATTTATTATGGATTAGGAAGTTATAAAATTAGAGTATATGTACCCGCATTTACGTGGAAAGCGAGAGAGAATGGGAAACCATTTATTAAAATTCACCCGTGGTGAGATTCAAACCTCGAACTTCTCGTAATATGATCCTTGAGTAAAATTTGTATTATTTCAACTGTTGACCTCTCTCTCTCTCTCTCTCATCTCTCTCTTCATTATATATATATATAATATATATATATATATATAAATATATATATATATACACACGCACATATATACATATAGCCTACGCATATATATATATATAACGCACATATATATATATATTATTGGGAGGTTTCAAGAAAAAGTGTATTAAGTGCATGTACTGCTTGTGTACCGACATATATATGTATATATAAATAAATATATAAATGTACATATATATGTGTATATGTAAGTGAATATATAGTGCATATATATTTATGTTTCTATATAAATATAGACATATATATTTAATATATACATATATAAGTTATTAGATATAGACATATATACTTACATATCCACATGTAGATATAGTCAGTACACAACAATACAGGCACTTCATACACTTTTTGCTTGAGACCTCCCAATTAGAAAAAATCCTAATGACTCTAAGTCAGGTGAACGCATAGGCCAAGCCACAGTTTAAGAAACGACTGATACATCTGCCAGGAAAACTAATATTAAGCCATAGCTGAGGACCTCTGCGGGAAAACGTGTTTTTATTTAGTTTTTTGCTGTTTGTGCGGAAAGGAGGTTAAAACGAGCTAATCTTTTAAAGACATTTTAAGTTAATTTTTTGATCTACTACCACTTCCCAAAATCTAGCCGTTGAACCCAAGAACATCTTGTATATACAAATAATATTATTAAGCCCCTATAAATATACTTATATACAATCATATATATGAACATATTATTATATATAAATATATATACCATTATATTAATTTATATATTTAATGAATAAAACCAATGAGTTTAAATTAATTACAGTTGTATCTCCACCAGAATAGCTAATGTTTTCCAACTTCAGTAAATGTCTATGTGACTGTCAATGGGCTTCTCTTTTTCCCCGGACGCCGTGAGAGACGAATTACGAAGCAAAAGAACATGGGTTTTACTCTTAGGTGATTTATAAAAGGTTCTACCCTTTTAAATAATAGGTCCATTCTGTTACCCGTGTATTGAAATTCGAGTACTCAAGTTTGTTAGTTTTTAATTATCTGATAGTAAAGTGTTAAATATTTTAGTGATAAAAATAATTCCCTTAGAAATAATTACATGTCCATCCAGAAACTCTTTCTATTATGCTCAGTTAAATTATGTTTTTATTTTATAAGAACTACAATTTTATCTAGTACTAATAAACTATATAAGCTAATTATATGCCAACCCAACAAATACACTGTATTACAACGAATGAAAAGTAACTAACTCCATTTTCAAGCGATAATATTTATTCGGGAATTTTTAATAATTTTTTCTTAGTAGCACCACTTACTACCTGTTCAGGTTGTACGCATATGTAGTCTACTAATTACGCTAATGTACTAGTGATGAGGAAGGTTGAATTTAGAAGGAGTGTACCCACATGTTCGTGGATGGATAGTGAAGATCATTTTGGAAAAACCACCCCAGTACACTGGATCGAATTCAAACCTAGTTCTCCCTGTCATTGGTAGTCTATTCCAAGCCCAGAGTGACGCCTTAGACCATCCGGCCACCGAAGCAGGTTTCAAAATATTTATTTAATAGTATAAGCTATGGGGTGATAATAAAGATGATATCTAAAGAGAATGCACCAGCATTAGAGTGAATAGTGGATGGGAGAACCAAAATGATTAATCACATGTGGGAAAGCACCTCTAATGAACTCAGCTGAAATAAGAGCTTGGCACTTCCACGTTACCAACATTCCAGTCCATCGAAAATCTGACGTGTTACTATCGGTGTGTGTGTGATAAGGACATGGAACCCATGCCACTTAGATCAGTGCAGATGACCCTCAATATCACCGGCAATTAATAATACTGCAACCCGCCTCGGTGGCGTAGTTGGCTAACGCGCTTGTCGTGTTGAGCCGACTGCTGAGGACGGCGAGATCGAGGTTCGAATCTCGGTCGGGTGAACTGGGGGTGGTTTTTCCTAAATGTTTTCCACTCTCCCTCCACGCAAATGCGGGTTCACTACCTTTAATTCAACCTTCCCAATTCCTAATCCATTAGCGTAATTAGTACTTAAAGCGTATAACCCGAACGATTAGTAAGACGCGGTGCTAAATAATAATAATAATATAATAATATAATAATAATAATAATAATAATACTGCAAGCCTGACACTATAAAAACCCATTTAACTCCACGAATAATACCTAACATAGGTTGTTAACACAACTTGAACCAGACGTCACATCATGGTGCTGTTTTCTGAGTCCTACTTTAAATAACAATAGAATTGAGATCAGTAGTACACAGTGTATTGTGTTAAAAGAACTTTATTATTTTAAAATGAAAAACACTATTAAATTTATCTCAATTATTTCGGTGTTATCAAGTGAAAATCGTAGAAACCACATTTAAATCTGTTTTCTGGTTTGAGCTTAATGTAATATTTAATATACCGGTTAATCAGTGCAGATAAGGGCCCTAGAATGGTGTAATGACATTGAGTGAGCCGGGAATAGAAACGATACCTCTTGGATTAGAGGCAGATACTTTACCAGCTGAGTCACAGTAGCTGAAATCCCGCGCTTATTGTCTCCACCAAAATCACGTGTCACTATCTTGTTTTTCTGTGACACGAAACTAGAAAGTATACTTAACGTATCCGTTTCTTGATGGCTCAATATCCTTCCGCCTTGCCATCTGACCTGTTCCTAGCATGATTGATAGCCTTAGAAGAAGCTTAGCCCTGAAAATAATTCCTCATCATGGATCCACAATTTTTTTCTTCTTCTTAGTGGTCCCACTCTTCTTTTTCAATTGCAAGAGAAAGAATAGATTAAATTTACCTTCTCGTTGTGAAAGTTTGTAATATTTAACAAATAGTTAGCACTAAAATGTCTGTTCCTAAGCTATTAGTCAGTATTAAATCACGGATATAAACAAAACAAATAAAAACTTTTTCCCACAGGAAGCTGCCACCAACTATAGCACACTCTATCACATGGGTGGACGTGCAGATAAAGATAGCAGTCTCATAGTGTCTGGTCTTCATCATGGGTGTGAGGGAGAAGTCAGGGCTAACATACCGTGAGGGTGTATTAATTTAACTATTTTCCCTAAATGATTTTTCACTCCTCCTTTCTGTAGATGCGGCTATATTTCCTCTGGAGCTCTACCCTCCTCATCCCTGCTCTATTAGTGTAAATACATGGATACACCGGGCTAGTAATACAATGCAGTGAGTTAATAAACACCGGTAGGGGCCTACTTGAAGCAGACTAATCAGGGTTCAACTAGAGATTAAAATGTTCTACAGTGGTGGCTTGTGGCCAAACAAGTAGGTGGGACGTTAATTGGGGGTAGCGGCACCTAGATCCTATTACATAAGTGCATAAACCAAACCTATACGATAGCACTCTTACTTTTTAAATTAAAACTCCAAGGGATATCTAAAAAAAAAAAATTTAAATATACTAAATTCAAACTAAACATTTTTATGAGTTTTTACGCAGATGGTACACAATAAACCAATAACTTTTAAATATGATACATGTAAACAAACAAATTTTATATATGTTATATAAAACACACATACACAATATATACAGAAAAACCAATAAAAATTTAAACACTAAAAAAAAAAACTGAGTAAAATTAACATATAAAAATCGCAGACCCAAATCATAGAAGATGCGCAACATGAAATTTTACTTCTTCCGCGCTGGGCGTCACATGATAACATAGTCACACAGAAATCCAAGTCAACACATTTCCTATTCTAGGAATATTTATTTTACATTCTTAGTACATGGGTGATTTAATAATGATCGTTGTGTTATGTTTGAAATGATTACTAACTTTAAAACTAACAATGTACTGTACAGAAGGTTCGCGATTATACGAGCCCCGCTTATCCGAGGAACCCATTCTGTCAGTGTGTCCAATTTGTTAATTTAGTTTTTTAATTTAGTTCAACTCTATAATAAATATAATACTACAGTACTTGGTGATGTAATTGTTTTAATTTTTTAAATAAAATAGAATAAAATACTTTTAAATAAATACAGTACAGTAAAATGTTTGTCAATTTTTTTAATCTAACTTAACTTTATAATATATTAAATGTAATACTTTGTAATGTAATGTGTCTTAATAAATTAACAATTTGAAACTTATAAACAATATACACAAATTCATTACGTTCTAGTGATTAATGGCCTGTAAATTCTACACGCTTCGTATCATCCGAGATTTTCGTTTCTGAGGTAGACTTAGTCCTAATTACATCAGTTAATCGCGAGTCTACTGTATATGCTTCGAAGTATCCAAATATTTCCTTCTAAAATTCAAATTAAAAGGTTCACTTCCTCTAATTCAACCTTCCCAATTCCTAAATCCATTAACGTAATTAGTACTTAAAGCGTATAGCCCGAACGGGTAGTAAGACACGGTGCTAAATATTATTATTATTATTAAATTAAAAGGTATTTTCCCCATTGATTTAAATAGTAATTTCATGAGGAATTATGATGGGTTCGAATTATCCAATTTTTCTCATTAACAAATTTAGAATTCAATTTGCGGCTGTCATTATTGATGGAAAAAATCAATACATAGAAAAACACTAATGATTATAATTTTTTAGTTATATATTTGAGGTATTTACGTACACTTCGGGTTGTGGTACAAGTGGGGGAGTGGGGAAGTTGTTAGAAAATACTTAAGCCAACTTTAATTAGAATTATTCTAATTATCTCATCGAAGACATACTAAAAATATAATATAATCAAATAATGGAAATTATAGGTGGATAACCCGAATGGGTAGTAGAACTCAGCGCTAAAAAAACATTGAAATTGGAGATGAAAATCTTTGGGTAAGCGTTTCAGATAATTGATTCCCAAGGGATGTGTTATTATTATTAATAATAATAATAATAATAATAATAATATTTAGCAACGTGTCTTACTACCCGTTCGGGTTAGACGCTTTAAGTACTAATTACCTTAATGGATTTAGGAATTGGGAAGGTTGAATTAGAGGAAGTGAGCCCACATTTGCATGGAGGGAGAGTGGAAAACCATTTAGGATACCCCCCAGTTCACCCGACCGAGATTCGAACCTCGATCTCCCCGTCCTCAGCAGTCGAGCTCAACACGACAAGCGCGTTAGCCAGCTACCCAACCGAGGCGGGTGATGTGTTATTAAAAGCTTTGATTATAATATTAAATTATTAAAATATCTGGTCTACAGTAGACACGACGTTAGTAACACATTCAACCACCGTTGTCGATACGTGAATGTGAGAAGGTAACTGGAGCTCATAATGATGTTTTTGCTGTTAGCGCCCTTAAAATCAATCAAACTGATATAAAAGCTTCAAAAATTGGAGTGTGTCTATTGTATTCGATACAATTAAATAACTGGATTTTTTTCTTAAACAGCAACATTAAATTAGAAAAGTTTACGGAAAAAAATTACGGGAAATTTCCCGGTAACTTTTCGAAAACATAACATTTTCTATCTCACGTGTCTTGGTTGAAATAACGACCTCCCCTAACATTTTTTATTTATTTTTAACACCGTGTCTTACTACCTGTTCAAGTTATACACCTATTTACTAATTACAATAATGCGTTAAGGATTATAAAGGCTTAATTTAGAAGAAGTGCACCCTCATTTATGTGGAGGGAGAGTGGAAACCCGTTTGGGAAAAAACCCCTTCAGTGCATCTGACCGGGATCAAACCCCAATCTCCCCGTCTTCAGCAGTCTAGTCCAACACGATATCCACGCGTTAGACCACCGGGCAGTGAAATGGGTTTCTAACCTTGTTAATCCTGGTGGAATAAAGTAGAACTATGCTAGAGTGATCCTCGTTCCGTACTGCCTTGACTCAACATGTGGTTAGTGTGTCATGGAAGTCCGTCGTCTTGAACAAAATAAAAGGGAGAGTGTTCTAAATATGTGTGAATACGTGCTCGCTTAGTGCTCATTGAGAGTGAAAGTAGGCCTACTGCATTCGCAAATATTAACAGAAGATGACCTGCATTGGTGGACACGCAGACTAAATATCAGACTCATCTAACATGGTCCCAAAAAATTTATAGAAAAATAAATCCCACCTTGTTTAGACTTGAATCTTACAATATTCGAGAGGTTTTAAGCAATCGCAAAGCAGAAGATAATGTTTCCAATCGTTGCCTTAACTTAAAATCAGAATTGTATGCAATCGGTAGGATTTCTGTATGATTTAAAAAATGCGATACTAAATTATTTCCGTAAATAAGAAAATAAAATCAGTCAAAAAATTTCTTTAAAAATGTCAGTTCGATCAAAGAATTGTTACAGTTATTCTTTTTAACGTTATAAATATGACAAACGGGTTTAATAAGTATATAGTGAAGCCTATCCGTCTATCTTTTGTAATTAATTTTTTTTTTCGCACCAATTTCCCTAGTAAAACTATAGCCCTACATTCTGTGATTTTAAGCCAAAATTTTCAATATTATTATTTTGCTAAAAAAAATTGTAAAGTTGTCTACATTTTTAAGATTCAAGTACCTACAAGAGCTTAGATTTGAGATTCCAGGGAAGATGTTGGATTTGGTTTCAAGAAAATTAGAATTTTACACCATCTCTATTGAAAATAAATTAATCGTTGCATGCAATCGCAAAAGTTCCGCAAAAATATATGTTTGAATTTTCTAATATTTTCTTCCTAGAATAGGAAGGCCATCCTTATCTCAAAGCAATTTTCATGTATTCATAAGCTGGGAAATGCAATTTGCGGCTGTCATTATTGATGGAAAAGATCAATACATAGAAAAACACTAATGATTATAATTTTTTAGTTATATATTTGAGGTATTTACGTACACTTTCTGAACCTCCTCTCCGAAGGAAGTTGTGCTAAGGATGTTGTGCTAAGGATGTTTATCGCTCAAGAAAAATCTATTAGCCCCGTTTGGGTTTGAAACCATGTACAGCGAATCCTGAGGCTTGCACTTTACCTAAAGACCGCCGAGGTAACCAAAACAAATACTGATTAAATAGAGAAAAGTTATCAATTTTATGCGCAAAAAAAGAAAAATATTTGCATTTTTTTTAAACTATTTTTTATGAGAATTGGAATATATATGTGTTATTACTTACGTATTTTCACATAAAAATATTGATCAGCATAACAAGGGCGTATCATAACTACACAAAGCTATCCATGGAGGAAGAGGGAGATTGTTGACCGTTATATAAACACAAGCGAAGATGACCTTTACAAACAAACACAAACACGCAACGTGAACCGAACCCGTGTGCGATATTTAGTCACCACGTGAGTACTACTGAGGGGATTAAGCGCGGGAAATGTTATATACCGTCAACTGTGTGAGTCAGCTGATCATGTGGGAATGTATCTATATATGTGCGTGTTTGTTGACCTCATTTCTAATGATTGGTTACTCTCTGCTCATTGGAAGGGGTTTTATAAATTATTGATTGGAGATTAACTGCGACGTTTGTTTACATAGTTTTGTTTACGTTTGCTGGACATGATTTAAATTCGTGTGTCTGTATTTTGTAAACATTGTGGTACATTTTGGGACAGGAAAAATTAATTTTAACTTAGTCTTCCATACTGGTAAATACACTTCTTGATTCATATACTTATATACAAGCATTAAATATTATTGTCATAATTATTATTATTATTATTATTATTATTTTTATTTTATTTTTTAAAGAGTAAAAGCACAAACATATATTTGTGTGTATTTAGTACATTATTATTTACTCACACCATGTCTTACTAATCGTCCGGAATTGAGTAGGACCTTCTTCGGTGGCATTGTGGTCTAATGAGTCGCTCTCATGTTAGAAGATGACAGGAAGATCAAGGTTTGAATCCCAGACAGGTGTACTGAGGTTAGATTTACTAAATATTTTTCCAGTCTCCCTCCACAAAAATGTGAATACACTTCCTATAAATTCAGCCTTTCACATTCCTAACTCGTTAGTGTATGCGTATAACCTGGCCAGGTAGTAAGACAAGGTGTTAAAAAATGTAGGAATAAGGAAGATAAAGTTTTAGAGATAATATTTCCTGCATTTGCTAGGGGAGGAGGTAGAGTGGGAAAATATTTAGGGAAACTCCCCCTCAGTGTATCGGGCCTGTGTTCAAACCCCCACCTACAGACTTTTAAAACACGTACTACCAATGTGGTTTACTTTTTATTTAAAAGTTAATGCCTAAAGTACACATGTCCGACACTCAAACCCCGACCTCCCCATCATCGGCAGTTTAGTATATTTCAAAAGTGATGTACTAGACCACATAACCACCTTTGTGTGTGCAGGTTTCCCTGTAGTTCTGTAGTTGGTAAAGTGAATGTCTATACATATATACTTTTTTTTGAAATTTATTTTGTCCAAAACGGTAATTTTAGGACACGATTTGATTCATCTCACGTCAAAGAACGGAAGGTTGGCTCGATGCGATTACCATCTATCTGGAGATTGGAATGCACTCAACCTTTCATCTGGTTAGTGTTTGCCTGTACCATCTGGTAGAAATCCCATGTACTAGGAGAGTTCAGGAAGTGTAGTTTGGCCTTCCGAACTGAATTTATATGAGTGAGCTAGAAAGGGCCTGCCAATTTTGACGAGAAGGTATTTTTACATACCTTCCAGGTTTTTATTACTGGCCATAATTGACATGGGGCCGACGGTTTTACTTCCCCTCCGAAGGAGATTGTGCGACGAATTTTTGATCGTTTATGAAAAATCCGTCGACCTCGACTGGGTTTGAACCCACGGAATAAGTACAGAAATAAGGTTTAGCTCTATATACAATTATTTTAAAATTATGTATAGTTTTCTAAAAAAACTTAACTTAGTCGGTAGCGTGTCTATCTTCTGAGTTAAGAGTCCCGGGTTCGACTTCTGGCATGGCGACAAAATGTTCATTGGTGAAATGTGGGTTTATCCCTTCACAGTGATAAAATAACTCCTGGGGACTGAATTTGTGCCTGTCCTAGTCTTCAGTTAGATTATAAGGCATCTGAAGCTTTGACAGGCTATCAAGCCGGTAGTGGAAAATATATGACTTTAATAAAAAACTGACCCAGGCCACGGGCTGGAAACAGTAATGGATGTAATAGTTCTTGTAAAATATAGCAGTGGTTCATTTGTTAGTATTTATTAAAATAGAGTAGCTTTGAATTATATTTTATTAGTGATATGTTTTTATTTTTTTAATCCAAGTGGAATTAGAACAAACTGAGTAAATAAACACAAACAAAGTGACCTACTTTAATGTTTCCAATCCATCGACCGAATTCGCGATTTAAATGCGCATTAAAACTGGTCTCATTTTATCGCTTTGACAAGGCACGTTTACATAATACGTACCCGAATTTCAATAAGGTCCCATCATTCACTGGTGCACAGCCTGCATCAATGGGAAAGAATTGCAGTCAGAAGGTATCGAGTAAAAACCACTCAAACGACATCAGAAACAGTTTAAATACTTTAGACAGTAATTTATTTGAGCATAACAGGTGTTTAACTGAACCAGATGAATTTGTTTTTAACTATCCCGTCCGTGCTATACGCATTTTTAATATCACCAGTTGGCGGCCGCATGGTCTAAGGCGCAATACTCATGTTAAACCAGACTGCTGATGACTGGGAGAACGAGGTTTGAATCTCGCTCAGGTGCACCGAGTGGGCTTTTCCCAGAATTGTTTCCACTCTCTTCTATGCAAAATGCGAGTACACTTCTTCTAAATCCAACCTTCCTAATCCATAAAATCATTAACATAATTAAATTAGTATATGAATGTATAACCCGAACGGGTAATAAGATGCGGTGCTAAAAGAATCACTAATATAGACATGAAGAAAGTAAAACTTAGAGGGAGTGTATCCACATTGGTTTAGAGGTAAAGTGGGAAATAATTCGGGAAAATGTATAATCATTACACCTAGCCGGGATTCAGACCAAGACCTCCCTGTCAATGGCAAATCAGTTTTGTTGAGGCTGACATTTAATCCACGGGCTTACTGATGGGTGTTTTGATTTTTTATTACACGGTTTACAAACTAACTTAAATCTATAAACAAATCACAACATCCAAGCGTGAACCCGTTAATTTATCGCTGTTAAGGAAGGGTTTTCAATTTAACTATATTTTGTTTATCCATAGCAGGAATCGAACCCGGATCCCTTAGCCCAGCAGGCAGACGCGCTACCTATCAGAATGAAGAGTCAGCCACATAATTTTTACAAATATATAATTCTGTTAAAGTGTCATGAGCTGAATCAGTGCTCTAATATTATATTGTTTGGATTACGGGGAGGGGTAGTTCAGGGTTTAGTTCCCAACTAGGTATATTGAGGTGTTTATTTTCTTTAATGGGTTCTCACTTTGCTTCCACACAAATGTGTGTACATTTTCTTAAAGACTATCGTCTCCCTACTCAATTAGTATGATTAAATAATTTATAAATGACCTGGATGGGTATAAGACGCAATACAAAATAACACTAAGCATTAGCAGATTTTTTTTTACAGATATTAATGCAACATTTTTCGTAGATGTAGAAACAATGTGAATGTCAACTTTAATAGCCTGTCATGAGGGTGAAATGCAGTCGGTAAATTAGGTAAACGAGTTAGTTTATCACGCATGATTTTTAGGTTAAGTTAGACACATAAGTGCTCTTCGTAAAGAGATAGCATCATGTGTTTTTAAACCTAAACTGATGTAATGTTTGTCAATGGCATGTTGTAACCGACAATACAACCCACATTGTCGGGGAAAAATGACCTCATTTAGGGCGACTAAACGTTGTTGAATGAGGTTTGGCAAGGTTTCCAAGTCATGGACACGGATTGGCGTGTCGGGACGTTGGGGGGAAATTATTTACCAGACACGGGGGGAGGTGGGGTCAGGAGGGAGAGATTATCACTATTCATAGGTCTTGCCACTTAGAAGGAAGGTGGAATAGACTTATTGCTCCTAGACCACGCAACAAATCAACGGCCTATATTAATCTCATTCGGACTGAAAGTCAAGCTCATTTAATATGGTTTTCTGGTGACAGGGAGGTTGGGGCTCAAGTCCTGGCAAAGTTTACCTAGGGTTGAATCTTTGTCAAACGGTTTTACACTCTATTTCTATGCAGATACGGATATATTCAATGTAATTTAAAGAGTGTAGCCTGGATGAGTAGTAAGAAACAAGGCAAAAGTAAAAACTATATCTTTGTAAGGTAGTGACTCTCAAAAAATGTAAGCTGGACTGCACTTATAGATACCTCAGACTCCCTCGTACAACAAACACCCAATTAAACATATTAAGCAAAGACAAATTCACTTCGACCTGACTAGGATTCAAACTGACAAATCTGTTTATTCAACGCGTTGAGGCACAGTGCCTTAGAAGTCTTGACCCCATCAATGAGCCAATGTTGAATTCAGTACCTTACCAAACATAATATTGTTAACCAATAAGATAGAGAAACATTTTAAAAACTCATGTCTATAAAATTTAAAAAATCCTAAATACATTTTACAGCTGTAGTTGGCTCAATTTTAGAAGATAAGATGTTATCAAAATAGTTTTAGAATATAAAATAAATTGACTTTTTTGAACGTATTATAAATTTTGTTCAGCCTTTTTATTATTAAAAAAGATAGTGTATACATTTAGCATTTTTAAGTAATTTTTATTATAATTACCTACTATAAAAAAAGAAGTAATTTACGAAACCTGCATTAGTCAAACAGGTGACCTAAGCTACCACCAGTCATTCTGTGAATAGTAAACCTTACTCCCTCCATGTCCTTAACGCTACTATTATTCTACTAGTAGTTATGTGAACAGTTAGACTTTGCTTCCTCGTTGTTCCTATCGTTACTACTAGTAGTTTTATGAAACAAATACCTTGTTCCCTCTCGGTTAATACCTTTACTAAAGTCTTACTAGTAGTTTTGTGAACAGTAAGCCTCGCCCCCTCCATGTTCTTATCGTTACTATAGTCTTACCATTTTTATTTGGGTTTCAATTTGAAATATTTATTATAATTTATCTTTAAATTGGAGTTATATATCATTTCTTGGTGATCAAGCTAAACAGAATAAAAATAAATACGATATTTAATAGAGTATAGATAATTAAATAATTAATCATGTTCATAGAGAATAGCCGTTGTTTCCGTGGCTCAAGACATGAATCTTGAAACAGATATCAAATATTAAAAACAAAAAAGTAAAAATATATATATGTCGTTTTCCCTAGATTCAAAGTATGTCCCTGAACTAGTTTTTTTTTAAAGATTGTTCCACAAATTAGACAATAATTATGAAATAGACAGACGTAGGCCCCTACAGATAGATGTGATTCCAAATTGTGGCGTTAAAACAGGACCTTTGCTCCGCTTGGTCAGTAATAAAACCCTTCAAATAGCTACTAGAAGCATTTAATATCCATCCGTTTCGTTGGACTCAGCGGTTAGGAAGCTGTGGTCCGTAAACCCCCCTCAAGACTGAAATTTATTTTCGCTATGGCCTTGAGTGTAGGACACTACCCTACCCCCACAGGTAGATCTTTGGCTGCCTTACTGTTGCGAGGCCCTTCTATGATATGATTACATCACAGATAAAGAAGGTATAGAATGGCATCTCCGTGCAGAACTGGTAGTCCACCAGTTTGAGTGCTAGGGTGGCAGGGCCATGAACTAGTGGATTAATAAGGCTTATTGGAAGACAGCATATACCTTGGATTAAAAAATGTGCAAACTTATTTACAGGAGGGCCAAATAGAAAATAATATATTTGCTGAGCCAAAGATTTGTATTCATTAATTTTTCTTTAGATTTAATTTTAAAAATAAAATTATAAACACACATAATATACTGACATGAATATGTTTAAATACATTGAGAATGTATAATCACCATAAATCTCTTAGAGTCTTAGTATGTTTTTAAGTTCTCTCAGAGACTGTATATGATGGGGCGTGCGTGACATGAATGAAACTGTAAATGAGCTTTCAGTATTGTTTTATAATCTGATTTTAACTTTGAGGAGGTGACTCTCAAGTGAAAAGACATTATAGTCAGTAAGTTGGTTTCTAAGATCACTTTTACCAAGTTTCATGGTTGAAAACAATTGTTCGAATGAATATGCTTATGCAAACAATGCCATGTACTTTACGACGTGATTTACCAAGTTTGTAAATGTTTTATTGACAAGGTTTTATAAAAATGCAGTTTTAATTGTGTTTAAAAAAGCCTGCTTCACAGTTCATAGCGGCTAAATTGCACTATTTTCGTGAAATGGTGAAAAAGAGATACATCCTATTCCAGGGATCAGCAAACTACAGACCTCGGTGTGTGTTCAATCTGGCTCGCATGGATAAACATTTTAAATGTGTATTTTCCTATGTTTCCAGACAGACTCTTCTAAAGCTGTTCATTATTTGCCCATCTCTTTATGAATTCTTGTTCTCATTTGCATAACGTTTATGTTTACAAAAATAATACAAGCCTGTCAGTAGCAAAATATAAATCAAATATCACACCATGCTCGAAGGGTTATGATATCTTAAAGCTTAATGAGAAATAAATGATTGATTAGTATATATAAAACAACTGTATGAAATAATAGGTATGTATTATGTTATTTTTTCAATTTAATTTTAATGATAACTAGATAGACAACAACAGGTTGATTATAACATTATTAGACCTGTGTCTGACCAGCGCAAATTCGGATTTCGATCAAAATCTTTTCCGTAAAGTTTTTATAGATTTTTAGATTTTTCAAAACAGAAGATAGAATGATTTGTGTCCATGGCTATATCATGCTATCTATCTGATTCTTTTTTCTTTCTAGTTTTAGATTTTTCTCATAAAGATGGCATGTTCCATAGACCAAAACTATACAACTATAGCAACGTGACCAGGGTGTTCTAATCCCCCTGTAAAAATATTTCATTTTTAAAGAACTTTGGAGGTAGCTACAACACTTAAGTAATTAGTGTGCGAATTTTCAGCTTTGTACCTAATAGAGAATGTTGAGAAAAGCTCTTGACTGACAAACATATATCATACGGCTTTTATTATATAGATTACTTAACCAAACTAAACTTAATTTTCATTGGTAGAGGCATGGATGGTCTAAAAACATTAAAGTTTGCTTCTTATGCTTTAGACTATTTCTGTGAACCGGTGCACAAGGTATACACGATGCACAGTTAATTTAATCTATTTAAGGTGTTTAACGTGCACTCTCTGAACCGACTGATTGTAGCAGAACATGACTTATAAACTAGCATAAATCTAGTACAGACACATCATCCAACCCCCCGGTTGTTGATTCATCCCTGTGAAAGGGGAAACCCACACTTCTCCTGTGATAAATATTTCTGTCATGCTGGGAATAGAACCTGGGATCCTTAGCTAAATAGAGGGACACGCTACCGACTGAGCCAAGGTGTCAAGCAAGATGAAAAGATATGTACTCAATATGTTTTAAATATAATTATTTCTTGATAACCTTCTAATTATTACTCTATCAGTTGCAAATATTAGACGAATTTATTTATTTACTATTATGTTTTACAATAACCTTACGGGTGGGCCTAGGTATGAGGTGGGTTTAATCCAGTATATTGTGACCCTGACGCCTTAGGTAATGTGACCACTGGGGAGGGTATATATTAAATTGGGCTTAATTAATTATAGTATGATGAGGTGGGATTATCGGGCTATGATTATATACCGCCATTAGGCTGTGAGTTATATGATTATATAGATATCTATATATATTTATATATATTTAGCACCACGTCTTACTACCCGTTCGGGTTATACGCTTTAAGTACTAATTGCACTAATGGATTAGGAATTGGGAAGGTTGAATTAGAGGAAGTGAACCCACATTTGCATGGAGGGAGAGTGGAAAACCCCCAGTTCACCCAACCGAGATTCGAATATCAAATATATCCATTATTGCCAACAGTATTTGAGTGTGGGTACTTTTGACTTGTGGCCAGTCACTCTGATTAGCTAGTGGTCAGGATGGGCAAGTTTATAATAGAAAAACTTATGCTTCAAGACATCTTGGACAGTTTTTGTTGATCACTTCAGCTCGTGTCTGGAAAGTTCAAACAAAATATTGATTTACAAAAAAAAAAAAAAATCTTGTTTCATAATGTGTTCGTATGGATTTGAAGTGAAGTGAAACTACTACCTTGCCCAAGTGCATTAGTCTATGACTACGTTAGTAAGTTATGAACATCTCATTTATGACCCTGAGAAGTGTTAAAGTGCAGAGAAACTGCCAACCAAACAACTCTAAACGTACTTTACTACTTAATTAAGATGGAGGGATTGTTTGACAATTGAAAATGTAAATAAAACTCGGATGTTTAACTTTTGTTAGACTTTTAAGTAAGATGTCAACCTTGTTTGGTATGGTTTGTTGCTGGTGACGAAGAGGTTGGGGATCAAATCCTGACCGGGTGTAGTAAGAGTGTTTTTTTTTTCCTAAATTGTTTTCCACTCCTCACAAATATGGACACACTTGCTCTAAATGTAACTTTCTTCATCACTAGCACATTGGAGTAGATAGTACATATGCTTATAGCCCAAACAGGTAGTGTGTGAGCCGTGGTGAAAAAAAAAACTTAAGGCGGCCGCCTCAGTCAGCGAGAAGTATCAATCGCTGTAAGGCCACACGGCTTAAATATAATGGCCTGTGTCGTTTTCTGGAACTCCCTCTCTATTATGTCTAAGAGTATACTCCCTTTTGCTCTTCGCCTACAACCACCCTTTGTCATGCCAAAAAGATAGAGGGGAAAGAAAACTACGAAACTTCTTATTTCAAAGTAAAGAGGACAGCTTTCGGCTATTTTCTTTTCTAAAATATCTTGAAAAAATTATCTACTAGCTAGAGGATGGCTAACTCTAGATTCGCTTTTCATTTAAATTTTGTCTCAGATCTACAAAAATATGCTTAAAAATCCGTTGAAAATAAGCTAGTTCCTCATTTTCATACATTTGTTTGTGTCAATAAAATTCAAATTGTTAAGGGAGAAGAGCTCTTTTGTAACCTTTCAACTTTATTTGGGTGTGAACAATATTGTGAAATAGCTCGTCATAGAATTAAATATTGCGTTCGAGCTGAACGTCTGCTTGGAAATTTCTCGCTCACTGAGGCGGCCTCCTTAACCAAGAAGCAAGCAATGTACCTCAGAATACCAACACTAGCACCAGGAATTATAGAACGCTAGTGGATTTATGGACATTAAATTTAATATCCAGACATCACCTATGATACAAGAAGGTCCCTTTGAGACTGAAATCATTGACCCACTTCATTAGTCAAATTTCTAAAGCAGGGGTTTCCAAATTCCTTAGACCGAAGGAGCTCTGGCACTATAAAGAAAAGTTAGAGCCTTCATAATTAGTATGTTAATATTTGTATTATAATATTATAATAGCATTATCTATGACGTATGAAACAAAAGAAAAATATCACACTTTTTTTGCTTCGTATTTTACTACTTGTTCAGTGTTCAGGTTACATGCATATGTACTAATCACGCTAAAGAGTTAGGGATGAAGAAGGTTGAATTTAGAGGAAGTGTACTCGTAATTGCGTGGTGGTAGAGTGGAAAACAATTTTGGGAAAGCCACTCTCAGTACACCCGACTGGAATTTGAACCCCGACCTCCCTGTAATCAGCAATCTAGTCTAATACGAGAGTGATGTCTTAGACCATACGGCCACCGAAGAATGTAATAAAACATGTTCAGGCTACGCCTTTAGCGAATACCCATTATTCAGATTTTGAAAGAATTGGCAACCTTCGATTACTGATACTATTTTATAGTGTGAAAGTAAATAAAGAATATTCTAAAATTGCCCCACAGAGCCTGAGAAACTTATGGAGGAGTACAGTATGAAAAATGATCAACTTTAAAGTGACACTATCGTAATAGATTGGAATACCTATGACAGGAAGACTAAGGTTCAACTCCAGGTCGATTATCTTGAGGATGGTTTTTCCTAAATGACTTTCCAATCTCCCTCCAAACAAATTCAAGTATACTCAACCTTCCTTATTACTAGCACATCAATGTAATTAGCACATTTGTGTTCAACCCTGACGGATAGTGAGACCCGGTGACAAAAAAACACTTCGGTCAGCTTACCCCACTATTAGTACGAATATTGAATATTTAATTAAAAGAGATGATCTTACGTTAATGTGTGTCTATGTTGGTTATTGAAAACATTGAATAAATTATCTCATGTTATGGCACGCACTCAAAATAACGAAAACAAACTGTTTTCAAAGTTTATAGATTAATTTTAGTTGCCAAAACTAATTATTATGTATTTTCATGGAATATTGTTCAAGGGACATTTACTACAGCAATTTATAACATATTGTATAATAATTTATAATATTAATGACATCTATGAAGAGGTTAGTGACTCACTTAAAGGTTTTATTCAGCTAGCGCTAGAGATACATTGATTTTCATAGTTGATAGAATAAAGTTTAAATCTCATACAGTAGTCATATTTAATTTCCTTCCATAACTTCAAAAATATATATATATATATTGGTTCATAGTGACCTATAAAATTCATGTTTGTATGGGGTGATACTTTCAATATGTCAAAGTCTCTTTAAACATAGTTACAGTTCAACTTTCTTTCGAAAAATCCTTTTAGGAAACACGGATTATTTTGCGGCCGAAATTAACAGCGTTTTATTAGATTTTTAGTATTATTGATACTATTAATCCAAAGTCACCTTTGCAGGTCATATTACTTTACGCATGGATACGCAAAATTATGTCTAAAAACTGTTCTAGTTGCCACATAGAACCCAGTTTTGTTAATACTGTTATCTAGTACAAGCTGCTCTACCTGGCGACGACTACAATAACTGTTGATCAATCTTTTGTGGACACTAGTGCTGATTTAAACTCTAGCGTGTATTTTAGTAAACGTAGGAAAGTAAGGTGGCTTCATCATTGGAAATATACTTACTGCTGCTGCCTATCGGCTGATGATAAAAGTAAGAAGATTACTTGTGTCAAACACGGTGGCTTGTTGATCATTTTAAAATATTATTTGCTTTTGACGTATTTCACCTGAATTATAAATTGGGGTTAAAATATATTCTTACCTATATTATTCTTTTGGGATAGTGATGGCTTTCTTAATTGACAAACCATGCCAGTATTTTTATTTAGCTAAATAATTCAATTTTATGTAGTAATTCGAACTTAAAATTAGAATTATTCATGAAAAATTAATAAAAAGATATTAAGTTTTTTTACATGAAAACTAGCATCATATTATATATTATCACTATTTAAAAAATAGTTTATATCAAGAGTGAACAAAACCTTTTGTGGCTCTCGTTACATAGCTTAAATATTGTTTTCTTTATCATCACTAATCTACATCTAAGAATTCAAAATTAACAAAGCACTGGAGAATTTATTTTTAAAGTAGTATAAAAGCACTAAATATATCATATATTTATCAAGTATATATATATGCTCCTAGCTTTTTTGTAACATAAGTTTAAACTCATCCTGTAGCATACAAGTCCTCATAAACTATACTTCACAGACTTATATTGACATATCATATTTGTTTGTTGATGTTTTACTGTGGTTCATCTTAGCAGACACCAGTGGCGCCTCGTAGCTAAAATTAGTGGGGGTGCTGCTCCAGAAAATGTTTAGCCTTTGTTTTAAAATTGTGTAAAAGGTAAAAACATTTATAAAAAGAAAATTTATTCAGGAACCTTATAAAATCTTATCAAAAAACCAAACTCTTTTACTTATTTTAACTTAAATTGTTACAGTTCAAGCTTGATCTATTCATTTAAAAATGAAATTCATTCTTATTGTTTTAATTTGCACAAAAAGTTCAATAATTTTCTCCTTGATCTCTAGATGACAATTGAGGAAATTTTTCTCCATTGAAAGTACTGCAAGCACATTTAGTATTTCTGAATTCATAGTGCATCTTAAATAAGTGTTTATTTTTTCAATGTTGAAAAGCAGCGCTTGGCCTCTGATGTCATGGGAATTGTCAAGAGAATTTTTATCAGTTTCGTAATTTCACTAAAAATATCATCTAGATTATTTTCCAAAAAATTTCAGCAGCTCAATTAATTTGCAATATTCATGAATATCAGTACTACAATAGAATACTTTTAGTTCGGTTTCAAACTTTTCTTTGTCAATCATGGGATAAGCTTCAGATTCAGTACTATCTCTTTTGTGGGATACTCATTCTTAAATCTAGTGAAGCAATTCTTGTTGAACAATTTAGCAGCTGCTAAGTGTTTAGTGGAAGAATATCCGTCCATTATATCAACACATATATAGTCACACACTTCCAGTCACAGGACTTATTCCTTGGGGATGCAAGGCCATGGTTAAAGTTTTCTGTTAAATAAAAGAACCGAAAAAAACGAATCAAATAGAATAGCTGGAAGCAGAATAATAATCTAACTCTACACTCTTCTACACTTTATCACATTCAAGAATATGGTACACGGTTTTTAAGCAAAACACACGCTGAGTAAAAAAAAAAACTTCCTTCTACCATCACGCCAGAGCTGGCACTGCGAGAGCAACAGTACTCTCTCTACCTGGCAGTCCCACCTTCCTCCCCACCCCACCCTATATGCGCATGCGCACAACAGTCAAACACCATGTCGCTGGCACTGTGAAGCGCACAGTTCCATAAAAAGATTTTTGTATCTTTTTCTAAAATTGGGTGTTGGCTACTGAAGTACTGACATTAAGCTTAAGGAATATATATTGTACTGCAAAAAGAAAGAAAGAATTAAAGAAAAAAGAATTCATTATATTAAATGTTATTATTATTATTAATAATAATAATAGCACCACGTCTTACTACCCGTTCGGGTTATACGCAATTAAATGTTATCGATAATATCAAGGGGAAATAGTGCCTTACATGAGCCACTACAGGGACCTACAGTTCAACGTGGGATCCGAACCACGGTGTAGGCCTGGAATTACACACATTCACAAGCTGTGATTAATACACGTCTTGTCAGAGGGGAATGAAGGGTTTGGCAATCAGATAAATCTGTGTCGGGACCGAGGATTGAACCCCGAAGCACTAGCATGGAAGTCTGATACCCCTATACCACCAGGTCACTCGACAAATATAATACAGGAATATAATAAGTAATGTACTAAATGCAGGACACTGTTTAACTTATATGAAATTATATTTTATTACGATTAATTATTTGTATTAGATTAAGCTAATTTACAAAAATTAAAACAAGAGAATGACATGAAAATTAATAATACTCATGCATTTATTGCATTAATATTACCGTCTACATTATTTAAGATAGTTTTTATTCCTATTCAAGTTAGAAAAGAAAAGATTTTTTTAAATTCAATCATACTTAATTCTTATATTTTGTGGTTAGAGGGTACCAGAAGGGAAATACAAATACATTTACTCGAAATAGGGTTCCGTTGGCAACGCTATAAGTGCATTTAATTATTGTATGTAATAGGTTATTAGGTTCCTTTAAATCTACTTTTTTTCCAACGAATACATAAAGATACAGAGTTTACCACTTGAGATAAAAATCAATCAGCGATATGAACTCATAGCCATTTAAAATAATCAATAAAGCAAAGAAATTACTCATGGCCCTAACTGATAAAATGTTTCACACCAGTTTCAATGTGACAGAGAAAGATAGTTTCAGTCATGTTCCAATGCCAGATAAATTAGTGCAGTGTTCATTTATCAACAACTTCAGCTTCTTTAAGGTGAATGTTTCATATACCTTTGATTAACTTTGTAATTATTTTAATTTGTAGATTATTAGAATAGAGGTGCGCTCTCGTGATAGAATAGATTATTATTATTATTATTATTATTATATTATTATTATTATTATTATTATTATTTGCACCACGTCTTGCCACCCATTCGGGTTGTACGCACTTACGCTAATGAGTGATGGTAAGGTGATTGTGATATGAAATGGAGGACCTACAGTTTAACGTGGGATCCGAACCACGGTGGAGGCCTGACATTACACACATTCACAAGTTGTGATTAATACGCGTCTTGTCAGAGGTGAAGGAAGGGTTTGGCAATCAGATAAATCTGTGCCGAGACCATGGATTGAACCCCAGACTCCCAGCACAGAAGTCTGACACATTACCCCTAGACCGCCAGGTCAGCCATGATAGAATAGTTGTAATGCCACCTGTGTATCTAATAGTCCCTGGATCTATTTCGGTCTGTAAATAAAATCATTTAGAATTAATATATTGGTGTTTACAACTACTATAGTATATATTTGGCACTTGTCATTTAATATTCAGCGTCAAGTGTTTAGAAATTTTCTACTATGGTAGGCCTACCTTAACTAAAATGTATATACATACAGAATATACGAGCATAATGGTTACAAACTAACCTAACCTAGAACATTACGTCCAAGACCACACACCAAACCTTAATAATTATTAATTAGATGCCAGGACGAGCCCGCAAACAGATAATAAATGTCTTAATCAGAACCACATGGAATCGAACTCAGGCTCCCTAGACTCATGAGAAACCTCGCTAACCACGATGGAATGGGTATAAGCAAGGTATAGATAGTATTTAACTTGTGTGCAAGTATAATCCTGCGTTGGAAAAGTGCACATTAAGTATAATAGTTACGGTATTAGTATTAAAATTATATTTAAAAGCTCATTGGTTGATATTTAACTAGTATAATTAGTAGCTTACAAAATTGTAAATTAAATAAAAACTTCATTTTGTATTCACCCGTATCAAAAATATATTACGCCACTTTGTTAGGGGGATACATTCATGAAATAACTCTTTTAAGTATTTTTTTTTCAATACCCTAGAGCCCGAAAGGGTGGTAAGACGTGAGTGATGCTAATAAAAACATTCCACTGTTAAAAAATGGTCAAAACTTAGTATACCGTGATATGATAAAATTAATAAGTGTGGTTCCACATTATAATAGCCCATCTTGACTTTGAAATACATAATAACAACGTTGATATTTGTTTGGAACAGGCTCACTTAAGGAAAAAAAATGGTGGATAGAGAAGAAGATGCCCAACATCCTTTCGACGCCGAAGGGACGCGCACAATGAAGCTTAACCCTAAAGTCATCTTAGAATACTCAAGACAGCTGATGGCTAAAAACACCAGTGGTTTCAGGGGGAGGGTGACCACAATCTCTAGAAAAGTCAGCATGAAAGGGTATATTGAGCCCCCGGCAGAAGAAGATGATGAGGATGAAGCCTATCGAGGTCTTATCACAGAAAAACAGACTGGCAGGAGAAAGTTTGTTGCCAAATTAGCTACCAAGCAAGAACCTGACGTGATACAAACACAAACAGGTGTTACTCCCATACACCCCAGAGACATCACGAATGATAACAATTGGAAAATATATCAAAGTGAAACCCCTTTGGATCATGGAACCAACAATGGTATAGATGCATTTACCACCGAAAAGTCACATAACGTAGATATAATGAACCTTACAGCCCTTTTCGAACAAGGGTTCCTTGTCGACGACGTCGATGAAAAAGGTATAACACTGCTTCATATCTCGGCCTACCACGACGAATCAGAGGTGCTTGATTTCCTCGTAAATAGAGGCGCCAATGTGAACGCTACAAGTTCAGAAGGCTGGACACCGCTTCATATGGCCTTCCATAAAGGACACTTAGGACTCGCCAGGAAGCTCATGAGCTACGGCGCCGATATCAACATACTTACGATGGTGAGGTTATCGTCTCTCCATATTGCAGCAAGAGGAGGATATCTGGGGTGCGTGAAGTTAATCTTGGAAGCAGGCGTGAACGGTGATCTCCGCGACGCGGATGGGGTGACACCCCTTCATTTCGCGACTCACTTCGGCCATACCGACTGCGTAAGATTGCTCCTGGAGAGCAAGGTGGACGTGAACTCGTTGACAAACGAGGGGGAGACACCTCTTCACGTGGCTTGCCGAGAAGGTCATCTGGACTGTCTAAGAATCCTCCTAGAACATGGGGCCAAGACCGATGTCCCAAACACAGACGGGTTTAACCCTCTACATGAAGCGGCTCTTCATGGCAACACTGACTGTCTAAAGGTACTCTTAGACGTAAGTAGTTCAGATACCGATTTGATAGCTCTGTTACACATATCAGCAGAGATTAATAACGCAGAGGGTGTCAACATGTTGATTAAGAGAGGGTAGACGTAAACGCCCTCAACGCGGATCGTCTCAGCGCTCTTCACATTAGTGCTCTGAAGGGGCTACGGATTGTCTGAAGGTTCTGCTGAGAGCAGGCGCTCTGATCGACTTACAGGGGGAGGCGGGGTTCACGGCCCTGATGCTGGCCTTGGAAGAAGATGAAGTTGAGAGCGCCAGGCTGCTCCTGGAGAGCTCAGCGGATGTGACTGTCAGGCAGGACAAAGGGATGAATGCCTTTCACGTGGCCGCAGATTTGGGCCGTGTCGAGGGTGTCAGATTGATGTTGACGGCCGGGGTTGACGTGGATGCCCTCACGGCGTGTAAAGAGGATGTAAAACAGCCGGGTGGAAACGGGCGTTTGCTCACCGCTCTCGACTTGGCAAGGAGGAGGAGCCACATGAAATGTGTAGACATGCTTCTTAAAAATGGGGCGAGGAGCAGCTTGGATATGAACAAAGCTTGGCACGTGGAACAATAATTGGTGGGTCCCAAAATAAAGGGCATAATCTAGAATGTTAAAAATATTGTGTTATTGTTTTTGTAAAATGGTACCCTGGCAAGCTTTGAACACTTGAAATTTGACTGTATGTGGCAACATATATTACTCAGTGAGCTACTCAAATGCCCATACATACTAACTGCCTTTTTATTTATTCATCTTAGAGAGTAAGTCTGTAATGATACTCCAGGTCAGGGTTTCCCAAACTGTGTTGCGCTTACCTAGAGGTACGAGAAGGATTCCAGGAAAAATACGGCATACCAGTGGGTTTATTAATCATAAAATAGTGTGTAATGTTATTAACAAGAGCAGTCAAATCCATGACAAATGTATCGAGCAAATTGTCGCTCATCAATTTGGTTCCCAAACTATAAAGTTGACGTTAATAAGTTTTATTATATAAATTAGTTTTTGTAAATATCATTTGGCCATCCAATCCTTATTTTAGTTACTAATAAATGTATGTGTTTTGGTATATTTATTTTAAGTCTGACTTAATTTTAAGAATAGTAGTTTAATTCATTGTGTCTCTAGATAAAGATTTTAAGTTACCAAATTAAGTTTTAGAGAATGGTGGAGATCCAACGCACCTACTGGAAAGAAATGAACTTTTCTCCAAACATTTTTATCTTTATATTAATAAAACAAAGTTTGTTAAATGTCATGAGCGTTGTGCTATATAAACCTTACAAAGAAGTCTGAAATTTAAAAAATTAGTAGCCCCTGTGAACGAACACCATTGTGCACCTCGAAGTCGGAATTTGGAGTATTTGATAATCATTTTTAAAATTAGTTAAAAACCAAAAAGATTACGATATTAACACCTCAAGAAAGCCTTACTACTACGGTTCATACAATTCGTAGTGTAGTTTGGTGGCCATGGAAGTTTCGTTGCCATGGAGACTGGAGAGTAAACAAAAAGTTTTGTATCTACAACAAACACTTCTTCTCATTTCATGATATATTAATTTTTAAATGTTGTGACTTATTTCTAATAAATCGCGTTAATGGATTAATACCTTTTTTTATTCTATAAACCTTTTTATCCATTACCTTTTATACCCTAAACCCTTTATATCTTTTTTTCACCATTTTTAAAACTTTTTAAACTCCAAGCTCTAAAATATCTATCCATAGCTAAGCCGGGTAATTAATTTAAAAAGGGGTAGAAAGTTCAAAAAGGTCAGAAATGGTAAAAGTAATTCTAATCAAAAAGGGTTTTAAGACCTCGAGGGAAAAAATAGCAAAGTTGTCAAATATTACCAAAATGTCCAACATGTCAAAAAGGGTAAAAAGAACAAAAGGGGTAGAGATGGTAAAACGGGCCAGAAGTAAAATCATAAAAAATAAAAAAAGGTTTAAAGGTAAAAGAAATAAAAATTGTATAAAGATTAAAAATCTGGTAAAAGGACCAAAAGGGAAAAAAGGGTTAAAAGATTAAACGAGAGTATATTGAGTAAAAAAAATGCCAAAATACTTTTGATTGAATTTAATTACAACCCTTCAACAACCAATAATTATTATTCTATGACACTCTCCTTTATTTTTTACTAGCCCCAACAGGTAAGAGTTCAAATTATTATGTATAGAGACGTTATAACTTAATTTGCAAAAAAGGTGTCAGCTTTAAAACAGAGGTCCCGGCAAAGATTTATCTGATTACCAAACCCTTCCTTCACCTCTGACAAGACATCTTGTAAATGTGGGGAATGCCAGGCCTCCACCGTGGTTCGGATTCCACGTTAAACTGTAGTCCTTCATTTCATCTCACTATCACCTACCATTACACATTAGCGTAAGTGCGTATAACCCGAATGGGTAGTAAGACGCGGTGCTTAATAATAATAATATATAATAATAAATAATAATAATAATTTTAAAACAAAGTCAGATTACATCTCTATTTTGACATTGTGTATTAATCAGCCTACTTTCGCATTTTGAACCACAATGTAAACAATATAGGATTAATATTTAAAGATAATTTAATAACAAAGCTACATTATAGACTCCCGTGCAAGAAGGGGTACACCATCTACTAGTAGAGAAATAATGTTTGAGATAAGGTTAGGATTGTGTACAATTTATTGCGTACTACGTTTATTAATATTACCACTATACTAGTAGAAAATAATGTTTGAGATAAGGTTAGGATTGTGTACAATTTATTGCGTACTAAGTTATTAATATTACCATCTATACTAGTAGAGAAATAATGTTTGAGATAAGGTTAGGATTGTGTACAATTTATTGCGTACTACATTTATTAATATTACTAAAAAACAGTTTAAAATATCTTACCCAAAGAGCGTGCCCAAAATTTCAATTAATTTAAACGAATATATTAATATCAGGCAGTTTAGGCTACCACAGGCATCATATAAAGAGTAGTCAATATTATAGTAGGCAATGCATAAATATTTTTTAAAACACGCTATAAATGATTACTTGTATTAGTTTATTTTTGGCTGTGGTTTTTTATTATCTAATTGAAATGTTCATAAAATATAGGTACAAACAATTCTTAATGTTCTTGAGGTTTGGTTAAAGTTGTCAGACAGATTTTTATAAAAAGTCTTATTGATTGGCATCACATTAGTTTGATTAATTTATAACTTGAAACATTATTCTTCCAATTAATTAAACAACAATACACTAATTTGCAGTAAAGTTTTAATGTTTTTATTTGTTTTAGCATGCTTTAATAAGTATTTAAATAAATATAAGCAAATTAAACTAATGAAAAACATATCGACAAAGCCAATCTAATCTATAAATTTAGGCCTATTAAATTGTATATTTTTCCAAACACAGAATTTTTACGGTACTACCATGGTTGTTTTACTTGATTATTTGATCAAATCTCTGGTAGTTGACCGGAAATTTTGATTCCTATATCACTTTGTTGCAACCCAAATTTTTCTGTATTTAAGATCAGTTTGCTTGGTAATCTGGTGATAGAGAATCAATATGATATTTGTGTATCCTCTTCTGATATATAAATTAAAGCAAATTTTGACATGAAGTCATGGATTTTTGTAAGCTTTTCTTTCCTTAGGTCACAACTTTTTTTGACTTGCCACTAAAACCTTATTAAAATTGGGAATAACTTTTTATACTTTACGGTATATTAGATATTATTATGAAGAGTTTTGAGGGGTGTATTGGTTAGTAAAGTTAGGGAAAAATTGCTCTAATGGAATCACTTTAAGAAGGTAAGATATCTGACAATTTCATAAACTTCTTAAGTTACTAATTAATACGTCAAACCATAAAAAATATTCTTCTATTCCTTTTAAATAAAACCATATTAATGCCAATAATATAATTAAAATAATTTAGTTTGTCATTATAACAAGCAAACCTATATATATTATGTTTTAAGCCTCGCTTCTACCACGATTCTTATTAAATGTATTGTAAGGCATTATTATCGTTTATTATCGGGCTAGTTAACTCGTGCTTTTTAAACATAGATATTATTCGAGCACATGACAAACTATCTTAGCATAAAACTGCACACCGAGTCCCATTACAAAGATATTTACGAATAGGATAGCAGAATTAACCCTTATACAAATAATACCTATTTTGGTCTGAGATCAAACAAGGGTCTCTGGACTTTTTTTCAACCCCTTATCTACGGATATGGGATAAAATAATTATATGATATGCATTTATATTAACATCATTTAAATATATAGGTATTTTCAATTATTTTTAGACAAACAATAGCAAGTATTTTCTTTTTATATCTGAGTATTATTTTTGTGTTATTTCTAAACTTAAGGGTCATAAAAATACATGACTTGAAAACTAGCTTAACCTTGCACAACACACCTATTGCTAAACACAAGGCGCAGAGTATTCTGGGTGAGATAATTTACTTGATTCTTTTATATAGTAGTTGCGATCAATCCAAGGTATCTTAGACCTTTAGTTGGTATCCCTATACACTCAACCACTGGTGCCAACAAGTCACCTGTTGAGTTCATATGGAACGCTAATGTTAAAGAATCTCTAAATGATGGCGGCAAACAGATAAAGTACAAGATAACTTATCTATGTAAAGAGAAAAACTTGCTATCACAATCCACAGCTTTGTACGAAACAAACTACTGATAAGTTGATGACATCTTTAAAAAAAAATTATTTACAATCTATTTTCCTAATCACAAGTCGACGATATCCACCCAGTTTTCTGCGAAATAAATGTAATGCAAAACCTCTACCTGTAACTGAAAGGCAATAGGGACTGGCTACAGGTGTTAAGGCCCCTTGTTTGATACCTGGTACGATAAAATAATAATTAGTCCTTTGTCTGGATACTGAAATTGTCTGGTACTATGACCTAGTGTCTACATGATCACAGAGAATACAAATTGAGGACAGCCCTTTAGATATTACAACAAACAACATATATGGAAATTAGAAAGTGAAAACTGTAGGTAGATGCATGCTGCTACTCGGTCATAAAGTTAACATATTACCTGTTGTCATGAAATGTAAAACTCAGACCACAAAACAATAGTTTCACCAGTTCTTCTTTATGGTTCTGAAGCATGATCTCATACCTCACATGACAGAAAGAAATTTTGAAAAAAAAAAAAAAAGTAATTAGAAAAATATTTGGTTTAAACAGTAATGAAGGTAGTGTAAACTGAAGGAAGCTACATATGATGAGTTATATACCCTATAATCATCACCAGACATTGATATGATAATGAAATCTCGCAGACTACGTTAGACAGGATATGCAGCGTGAATATAAGAATCTAGAACTGCGTTCGGAGTATTTATTGGCAAATTCAATGGGGAGAGACCATTGGTAAAACTTAAACGCGTATGGGAGGCTAACATATTATAATGGACCTGAAAGAGATAAGGTGTAATGAGGTGGACTGGATCGTACTAGCTTAAGGTAGGGATAAGTGGCGTACTTTTGTAAGTGCTGCTATTAACTTTTGAGTTCCAATTTCTATAGAGCACGTACGAAATATGAGTGTAGTGCTAGTGTTGATGTCTTAGGCTAAGCAATTTTGTGAGGCATGCGCGGATTTAGCCTTGATTTTAGAAAGTGATAGTAAAGTATCAAAATAACTTTAGTAATAATAATAATAGTGGGGTGACCTGGTGGTCTAGGGTAAGGTGTCAGACTTCTATGCTGGCGGCCGGGGTTCGATCCTCGGTCCCGGCACAGATTTATCTGATTTCCAAACCCTTCCTACACCTCTGACGAGATATCTTGTGAATGTGTGGAATGCCAGGTCGCCACCGTGGTTCGGATTCCACGTTAAACTGTAGGTCCTTCATTTCATCTCACAATCACCCTACCATTACACATTAGCGTAAGTGCGTATAACCCGAAGGGTAGTAAGACGTGGTGCTAATAATAATAATAATAATAATAATAATAGTGAGCAATTTTATATTAATGGATGGCAAGGGATTTCACGAGTAATGGGTTATTTTAAACCTCTTCTGGGGTCAAACACAATCTCCTTATAACTTTCAATAGTGGTAATGTAGACATATACGTCAATATTATACTTTCGGGTTTGCCAGTGATTGAGAGATCAGGATTCAAATCCTGGCTGAATATGATAAGGGTGGCTTTCCCTCACTGGTTTTCAAATCTACTGAAGTGAAAATTTGGGTACATCCCCTAAATCGTATACCTTCCTTATCCCGTTCTATTTAGGGCAAATTAAATGCAGATAGCTTGGACCAGTAGTAAGTCACGGTGCAAACACAAAACAAAGATCTTTATATTCATATTCGGTGTCCTTACCCACTCAACCGTGATTTTTTTTAATGCTAGGGGCTGTTTATTTACGATAATTCGCTAACCAACGTTTTTTCTTATTTATTTTTTCTAGCGAGAAAAACTTATATATATATATATTTTTTTTCTTGATATATATATATATATATATATGTTTTCTCGGTATAGGATTACATATATGTACATAAATGTATACTTTCAAACACACTTTATACGCATAATAAAATAAAAACTATTTAGTAATGCTACCACTACTGACTTTATTTACCAGATATGAAAAAAGTAAACACACCCAACATTAAGTCACGAAACAGATTGCAACTTTAATAAACCTTCCTGTTAGCTTTTTGGAGTGCCCTCTTTTTCGGTTTTCCCCCTTTCCCCTGACTCCTTCATCACACTTCTTTCTATCGCTCTCTTACTTGTAAAATGAGAAAGTTTATTTGATGTATTTACTTGGCAGTGAAAAGAAAATACCCTAAGGATATTTTGGTATTTTACCTTCGTATGTTCCAAAAAATGCAATAAAAGCTCTTCCAGTAGTTCATCCTGTCTGGAGGTTTGATATCCTTCTACACATAGTATCCTAGAACTAGCTTAATAACTTCAGGAAGAGAGACGTGTTTATTTTCAAGATGAAAGGGTTTTATTTTTAATGGAGATGTTTAGGTTAAAATTATATGCTTACATTCGAATATTTTCAGAATATTAAACTGAGAATTGAAACCTAATATCCCTACTGGGCTAATTAAATGACGTGATAAAAACAAGTAGAAATATAAATTGAACAAGATATATTAGTAACAATAAATAGATGTATTACATAAAACAGAAATAACAAAAATTAAGAATTACAATAATATTAAAGGTTATACGTTTGAAGCTTGATGCAAACAATAAGACTTTGTGAAATGTAATGATTAGACTGTAGCCATAAGGGCTGTGCAGGCGCCAGGCTACAGGTGGAAGTTTTCTAAAGGAGAAAACAACTAAACAGTTATTAACAAAAGGTGTTGAACAAGGTATACATATAAATTTTTATCAGTTTGCTTGATTGGGTTTTAAGATAATATCCTTTAAACATTTCGGATAGTGATAACCAACAGAAGGATCTGTTGATAACAGCGGTCGATGGCTAATAAACAGGTGTCAACAAACTAGTACTATGGCTGGTTTCTTTCCCTTTCGGTACTGCCAGAGCATTCAATAGTACGTAAAATTCTAATAGCAATTGCACTAAGAGCAACACAAATTAATAGGAGCCAAACAACAGCCAAAGAAAAGTTATCATTTGCACGGACCCCACTATGACTTTAGTGCAGTTCCACGGTTTGCTCACCGAAGCTAATACTGCACGTGAAGCGTGACTATTTGACTAACTCAAAATATAGATTTCCATTAACCCAACTATGATCAGGAAAACAAGACAGACAGCCTGGTTGTAGCCATCCAAATATTAAACAGATGCACATAACGTGCATGGCGTCATGAGAAACATTGGCTCAAAATAAATTAATGGAACTTGTGGAAGTTAGCAAGTCTATGATCAAGACATTACTACTTTCTAAGCCAAAGGCTCATAATGTAAAGACTGTATCGTGAGGACACAGGGAAAAATAGTAGCTAGGACTGATATACTAAGTCAAAAATGACTTGTCCTTCAGATTGGAATTAACTGAAACTTTTCCATCTTGAAGGCTACAAGACTTGAAATGAATTAACTGTCCATTCGACATAATATTAAACAAACAAAAAATCGGCTTCGACAGAACATATCAAAATGTCTAAATAAACATTGTCTAGTTTTCTTAATTTTTAACAAAAAACTAGACTCTAAGTCATAAGGACTTGACGACGTTTTCCAGGATATTTAAGTGCTCCAAGTAAGTCGTCCTGGCCAAGGCGGCGGTGGATCTGACAGTCAATACTTCATGGTCGTCGTTTTCTTCGTTGCGTGACGGTGCAGAAGTTCCTCCTTCGACGCTGGGTTGTAGTAGAACGGGTATGATGTGAAGCTGAGAGCAGCCCTATATATAGTCCCAAATCTGATACGAACGGAACAAAGCAAAATGGGTGATAAACTCAGGAATATAGAAAAGGAGAAAGACGGACGAAGGCAGGGGTACAGAGAAGTGAACCAGGGACCGCTGCTTGCAGGGAAAGGGGGAAACATGGTTCCTTGGATTGCCGCTAGTCTTCTCAGACGTGGAGTGGGTCAGTGTGTCGATCTCAATATACTCTTCTTTCCTTCATTAGATGTAGTTGTGATAGTACGTGTGGCAGCCATCATTGAATAATTTTTCTTTTCCCGCACGTAGCAAATAAATCCAAGAACATCTTGAAATCGTGAGTAGATACTAAGGAATCTTTTATTTAAATATATATTGTATGATTATATTATTCAGGCTCAGCTATTATTTTAATGAGAATTTGGGATATAGATGTACTTTACTATATTTTCTTGTAGACAGCATGGCAAGTGTATGTAAACTCATCCAACATCATCCAATGGCAGAGAGCATGCGTTAAAGTATTTTATTTATAAATATGATAATATTATATATGATACAGTATTTATCAAAAGGCAATAATTTTGAACACCCACGTGTTTCAATTTAGGGAGATACGTAATTTTATTTGACTGCATCTAGTCAGAGAAAATAAACTTTGAGGTAGATTTTTTTTAAATATGTTAATTTTGTTTCTTTCTTTTGTAAATTATTAAAATATTGATATTTAACTGTAGTTGTCCAATTTGTCTGATTGACACGCTACAGAATATATAAAACTAGAATTCTCCCAGTAGCTATTAACGGATGGAAAGCGTGATATCTCATCTCACCCTGTACCAATTGAATCAAATGATAGTTTTTGGGAAGAAAGTTGTGAGAAAGATATTTAGCCATAAGAATGAACAGAAGAATCGAAAAAATTACATAATGAAGAAATTCATAATTAGTATGCATTCACAAACACATTAAAAATGTGTCTGAGTGGGCATGTGGCACCTAAAGGCGATGACAGACAGTACAACAAATAATACTAGAAGGGAATCCTGAAGAAACAAGACCCCTTGGTAGTAAAAGACGTTAAGAGGGAAGACAATGTGAACATTAATTTGGAGAATGTAGGTGACCTGGTGGTCTAGGGGCAAGGTGTCAGACTTCTATGCTGGCGGCCGGGGTTCAATCCTCGGTCCCGGCAAAGATTTATCTGATTACCAAACCCTTCCTTCACCTCTGACAAGACATCTTGTGAATGTGAGGAATGCCAGGTCTCCACCGTGGTTCGGATTCCACGTTAAACTGTAGGTCCTTCATTTCATCTCACAATCACCCTACCATTACACATTAGCGTATGTGCGTATAACCGAACGGGTAGTAAGACGCGGTGCTAATAATAATAATATTAATTTGGAGAAGGTTTAATGTCAGGTTAAGAATTGTATGTAAGTGGGCTCAGATTAAAGTTAAATGGCAAGCTTATGTTCTGTCAGCTATGAACTTCCGAGTTCCATGAGGCAAGAGAATTAGCTGTTTAGTTGGGTTAGTTAGTTATTCATAAAATACTATTTTGAATACACTATAACTACTTATATAAATACGTGACGTGTATATGGGTGTGAAATATGTTCTCTTACCTTAAATGACGAAAAAATGTTAGATTGTTCAATAACAAGGCTCTTAGGAAAATAGTTAGTGCAAAAAGGAATGAACCTACTGGGGAGTAAAGGAGATTTAATAATGATGAGTTGCATACCCTTTACTAATCACAAAGCATTGTTAGGATAACCAAGTCATGTAGATTACAGTGGCAGGACATGCATTGTGAATAGGAGATTCTAGTACCTTTTTCAGAGTATTGACTGGCGAATCCAATGGAAAGAAACCACTGGGAAGACATAGATGAAGATGGGAGGATAACATTAGAATGGACCTGAAAGAGAGAGGGTGTAATGGGATGGGCTGGATAGAACTAGCTCAAGTTAGGGATAAGTGGTGTACCTTTTTAAGTGTGGCAATTAGCTTTTGATTTCCTAATGCCATAGAGTAAGTATATAAGTGTATATATTTACAAACTTAATTTAAATTGATCAAATCCACAGCAAAAAAATAAATACTATCCAAGAGATGTAAATTAAATTATGGATGATTTCTTAGATTATTTAATGATTGTAGAAGTTGAGAACATCCAGGTTTTGATGCAATATTGTGATTAAAATAATTAATTAATTTATGATTGAATAAAAATTACTGATTATTGAATTATTTGTGTGCCTCTCCTGAAACTACACCAGGTAGAATAATAAAGTGTTTTGTTTTTAAACTGTTATTTTGTCTTATTATGCGGTTATAACGTAGGTTCTCACGATCGGAATCATGATTAGTTTCCTATTACCTAATCAGCAAAAAAATATCCAAATTGCTTTTTCTATTTTTTATTTGCAATGTATGACCAAATATCACCGTGAAAATAGACCTCCTTAATAATGATTAAATGATTATTGATGCACACATAGAGAAATAGTTAAATAAATGTTCCGACACAATCGCACAAACTTTCTCATATAGTATATTATAGCTTCAAAGATTTTTTTTTTTTAAATTGTTTTCAGTAAACAATCTTGAGTAAGTTTTTGATAAAACAAACACATCGTCTTATTAATTACAATAAACACAATTTTACATGATGTGTAAAATATATATATATATATAAATATCCAAATGGTTCAAATATTTTTAACAAATATCACATTTAAAAAAATAAGTTATTTGTAAATTACTTTCAAATTATATGAAATTAGTATAAGTAGAAACGTATTTATTTTTATTACGAAAAACTATTCCCAGATAACCATTTTGAGCCCAATCTTCAGTCGATTTCAAAAAATTCTAATTTTCTATAATTTGTTGTAAGTTAACTATCTTTAGATTATTTATTTTATAAAAATAAAGATACATTGTTATTTTTCATGTAAAATAGGCCCCCGATACCAATATAGAACAAAATTTTTAAAAGTTTTTTAAAATCAAGTATTGTAAAAATCAGTTTTCCGTAAACTACTTAAATAAGATGAATTTTTAGAAAAAACAAATATGTTATTTATAATGTAAAAAACCTAACAGATACGGTACTCATTTTGAAACAAATTGATATAGCCATTTTAGTAAACATTCAAGTTAAAAAACTCTCAGTAAGCTACAGCTAAACGAACTTTTCACCCCAAAACAAGCAGTGCTAAAGTTTTAAATGCCATGTCAAAAATCCCAAGAATTACATTTTAAACAAAATTGGTTAGATTAATTTTAAAAATATTTAATTTTTTTAAATCACTTAGCAGTAATATACCCTTTAAAAAAAGTTTACCAAAAAAAAACATTTTGAAACAAATCGTTGAAACCAGTTTTAAAATATTTTAAATTAAAAAAAAACAATAATAATTCAACAACTCTTAAACGAGTTTTTACCCCAAAATTAAGCATACAATGAGATGGGTAGTAACAAACACTCTCAAGATACTCATTTGAACCAAGAGGCAATTTTAAAATAGCTATATTTTTTGAAAGACAAGCATTCAGTAAACTACCCACAACTTATATGCTACCCCAACATTAGCTAAATATTATTATTTGTCATTCCAAACACTCCCAATATATCAATTTGGAACCAAATTAGAACGGCCATATTTAATATATTTAAAGTTATTGAAAAATCAGTCATCCGTAAACTCCTCATAAATAGTTTTTACCCCAAAAACAGGTAAACAGTGTAATTTATTGTGTCAAGCACTCCCACGATACCCATTTGGAATCTAATATTTGGAGGCATTTGAAATATATTTAAAGTTTTGAAAAAATCTGTCATCAGCAAACTACCCATAAATGAGAATTTACCCCACAAACAACTAAAGGGGGTATTTATCATACCACACATTCTTCAGATATAGTTTTAACACAATATTTGTAGCTATTATCGAAATATTTAGAATTTTCTAAAACTTTCCCCTCAGTAAAATACCCTTCAACCAATTTTTCACCCAAAAACAGTTTATATAGTGCTACTCGACATGTCAACAAAATCTTATATGTGTATTTTAAACAAAATCCTTTTTAGCCATTTTCAAAATATTGGTAGTTAAAAAATCCCTGATCAATAAAATATCCTTAATTTGAAGTCTAGGGTAAAAAAAAAAGTTATAGCCCTTCTAAATCTAAATATAGAGTTTAAAAAAATCAATTTCAACCGTTTAAGAACCGTGGACAGGGACAGACAAACATAAGTATAAACAGACTATTGTAAAATCCACTCTTTTAGGTTCATGTTCACAAAAAAAAGTTGGCGCTTCTTTCGCGCCTCGTTCCTCTTCTATGTGGCATTAGCGTAAAAATTCGTCAAAATCTTTCGATTTATTTTTTTCACGGTCCCAATACTATGATATGAGAAAGTAAAAACTAAAAAATTTAAATATGTAGACTATACCATAGCTACTATACTTTAAATATTATCACAAAAAAGTGATGATTTTAAGAACAATTTTTTTTAACAAACCTTAAGGTTTTTTAGTTAGAAAATTTTTCATTTTTTTTTTTTTTCATATGTTCCAAAAGAGTGCACAGAGCTTGACAAATGAGACTAGAGCAGACTTAAAATCTCGATAATAGCCAATATGGCAAGGTTTTCAATCAATCTATTCCACAGAAAATGAATAACTTTATTTTTATAATAATAACAATAATAATAATTATTATTATTTTAATATTTAGCACCGCGTCTTACTACCCGTTCGGGTTATACGCACTTACGCTAATGTGTAATGGTAGGGTGATTGTGAGATGAAATGGAGGACCTACAGTCTAACGTGGGATCCGAACCACGGTGGAGGCCTGTCATTCCACACATTCCCAAGTTATGATTAATACACGTCTTGTTAGAGGTGAAGAAAGGGTTTGGCATTCAGATAAATCTGTCCTGGGACCGAGGATTGTACCCCGGACCCCCAGCACAGAAGGCTAACACCTTACCTCAGATCGCCTTTATTTTAATTAAAAATAACTTAAACATATTGCAATGTTTATTTAAAGGAATTTGTGTTCACTTAAGTTTTAGGTACTGCACATAATATTTCAATGACCATGGATTTGGGAATATGTTATCCGCCGGCCTGCATGATATGGAATGGTTTCAACCAACTTAGTTTGTTTATTACTCCACGTCCTACCACCCAATCGAGTTAATCGTGTATGTAGCCAAATTGGAGTAATAAGGGAAAAGATAGACTATGAAGGCCGTGTTGGGCATCCATAGACATGCAACTGGTACTCAGATACTCGTCGACTCGCGACAGTCATGGTCCATGGTCCACTGCTCATGGTCACGGCATCCATGCACATCGTATCATCGTAAATATATACTGCGCTTATTGTGGAAGGAAATAACCTAGCCTAACCTAACCTGACCTAGTATACAATACGGACCTATTCTAGTTTTTATACTACGTCTTCGACAGTTACATTAACGAGGATGGGCTTGCCCGAATTGCGCCAATCCACCTAGCTTGGACCTGAATTGCGCCAAGAACTTAAAAGTGCCCCCCGCTCCCCCCAATGGACCCTAAATAAGCCAATAACCCCCTTCCAATGACGGGACCCGAATTGCGCCAACTGTGAACATAAACCAATATTAATGCTATGGCGGGTGGACAGAAGGACACAAGTCAAACAATTGTTTAATTAATTATATTTAACTATAGAAAACAAAATCAAACATCACAGCAAAATTTCAATTTTAAAAACATTGTCAATAATAGATAAATGTGAGCTAGATTATAATATAATAATAACAAAGATGAAATATTAAAAAAAGTGATACAAAGGATTTTTGGAGGGCCACACACTTCAGAGAGCTTAATAAATTTATTAACAAAGTCGTTAAAAATAATTTCAAAATAATTTTGAATTTTTGAAAACTAGTCATTCGTAAACTACCCTTAAATGGACTTTGCCCCATAAACCAAGTATAGAGTATTAATTGCAATCTTAAATATACGCAAGATGTATGTTTTAATCAAAATTATTAAAGCCATTTTTGAGAAATTTCCAATTCTTTTAAAATTAGTCATTAGTAAACTGCCTTTAATTCAATTTTTTTCTTCTGAAGATAGATTATACAGTCCTATTCATCATTTAAAAAGCTCCCCAGGTATACACTTTGAACCAAATTACTTTTTCCGATGATTGGGAAGTTGGGGTTCGAATCCTGGTCGAGCGAACTGAAGGTGGTTTTTACTAAATGGTTTTCCACTCTCCATCCAGGCAAACTTGGATTCACTTTCTCTACATTCAACCTATCTCATCCCAAAGCCCACTATTATAACTAGCACATAAAAATATAACTAAAACAGCTAGTAAAACGCAGTACAAAAAAATATTCAACAGTGAAAAGTATAATAATCAACTACAAAGTGAAAAATTATAACATTATTTACGTAAAGTTGTAAAATAAAATTGTTTCGCTTACTATGCTTGAACCAAATGAAATGTGGAAATGTTTACACGATGCACTCGTGGAGCGCTTGCTCGAAATCAATCATAATGTATAAAGGTTTAAGGTGGGGTTGTCTTTTCTCGCACTCGTCCTTTAGGATTCTCATAGTGTCAATGTAGCTCTGCTTTTTCTAGTCTTTAAGTAGGCAAAAGACCAGAGGTATTTATGACCCTTTGAAATACCCGTGTACAGTAAAAAGCTGAAGAAAATGTTTCGGTGCGTATTCAAAGATCCCATCCATTAAAACAATTTCATTCTGACACAAATGACCCAAGATTTAAGTCACAAGAAAATATCACGAACCCCTTCTCTTTTTCGTTTTTTAACAAAAAGTTTTTCTCTATAGTAGTATTTAGTTCAATTTATCTAAGGCAAATTGAATTTAGTTGGAAGATTTAGGCCATATATTTAGCAGTATAGTTAATGTTATTCCTGAAACATTTAATGTCCTTGCGGGTCAATGTTTTTATATTTTTTCTCTGTATGTACCTCTTTGTGGATCAACTTTAAAGGTTACTTCAATGCCTCAGCTTTCCTCTGAACTGCGTTGCTGATGGATTTTCTGTTCAACTCTTGATCTAGTAGTGGTTCGTGGTTGTGTTGATCTTCCAATCCGCGAGGAAATATTTCCGCCATCAAGTGTGAATATTTTGGCCTTACAGTCCTTTTTAGTGCATCTCCACTTCTCTTCCCTCGCCAAATTCAATATATTCACCTGTCGATACGTATAATTACTATAAACAATCAGATCTTTCCCTCTTTAACTATACATCCTTTCCATATCAATAATTATCGCTAATATCACAGTCCACACAAACCCCGAACAAAAATAAAACAATTACTCATCTGAACATTTACCGTTGCCTAGATAATTTGTTAATACTGGCCAAAAGCTAATACAGATCTTGTTGGGGGCTCTTAGGGCATTTTTACATTCCTTTACTTTAAGGAAGGGATGTCAAGACGTGGCGAGGGCTTGTTTGCTTTGGTGTTTTGTTTATTTCGTCCTCACTTGTCTACAGACTTGGCGCAATTCGGGTCCGAGTTCATTGAACATTTTTAATCCCTTAATTACTGGCGCAGTTCGGGCTTGCCCACGAGGATGACCACCTGAAATATGATCTCGTGACGAAAATGAACGCCTCTCTACGAGGTTCTAAAATAAGTTTTAATTATTTATATTGGTGACCTGGTGGTCTAGGGGTAAGGTGTCAGACTTCTATGCTGGCGGCCGGGGTTCAATCCTCGGTCCCGGCACAGATTTATCTGATTACCAAACCTTTCCTTCACCTCTGACAAGACATCTTGTGAATGTGGGGAATGCCAGGCCTCCACCGTGGTTCGGATTCCACGTTAAACTGTAGGTCCTTCATTTCATCTCACAATCACCCTACCATTTAATTAGCGGGCGTAAGCCCGAATGGTAGAAACACGTGCTAATAAAATTATTATATTATATATCACGTTTTTATTTGTATTACTGAAATACCTTTATTGTCCACTAAAAATTGAGTGTGGTGAGTTGATGATATTTCTAATATAGTCAAATTTGGCGAGTCGATAGGTGTGGTAGTCGATAATTATTGTGGCAACTCAATTATTGCTTGGTGTGTATCCACATTTTCTTAGAGGTAAAATAGGAAATGTTTTTTAAAAAAAGCACCCTCCCATGTATTAGGAATAACCCAACCTTCCAATCATTGGAAACAAAGGCATAAAGGGCTAAAGTCTTTATGCTAGTTGTTTGTCTGCAAAGGACGCCATCTAGTTTTCTAAAACAATATCCCTCCCGTCACCTATGTTATTTGATGACTAGGCCTGTAATATTAGGTTAATTTCCTAGGTTAGATCAGCTTGTGGGTTAGATGCTAATATAGTGTGTGTGCATGTTTATAAACCCGCCTATTAGAGCGCTAAGCCACTTGGCAATTTTCCATAAATCCCACATTATTTAAGAAGTAATTTGCTATTTAAAATTATGGCTCGTACCAAAATAGAAGTAAAAGATATTATTTGTTTATGATATGATTGTATCTTGAATAAAAACTTACATTATTATTAGCACCGCGTCTTACTACCTGTTCGGGTTATACGAACTTACGCTAATGTGTAATGAATGGTAGAGTGATTGTGAGATGAAATGGAGGACCTACAGTTTAACGTGGAATCCGAACCACGGTGGAGGCCTGGCATTCCTCACATTCACAAGATGTCTAGTCAGAGGTGAAGGAAGGGTTTTTAAGTTATAGTATTCCTCAAACTAACAAAGTTATTTTTTAAAATGGCTCACAACAAAACATTTAAGATGACTGAGAATGGTTTTAATGACTTTGAATCTTCAGAACTGATATTACTATTAGAAATACTGCAGTGTGGGAATATTTACCTTCAAATAGGCGACGCCCTTGAATACCCCAATAAAAGATAGTAGCCGTGACCTAGTTGCTTGAAAGTAAAGCTATCTGAATATGTTTAACTCTAAATTATTGTTCAACCTCAATAAATAATTTTTAAACTCTAAGTTAAGAAAAAAACATGTTTAATTTCCTTATTTGTTTGTGACATTTTACTATAGTGAATACTTATTAGATCTTGTTGTGTTGGAACAGTGATAACAGAGTGTAATCGTTTTATTGGTGTTCAAATATTTACTCTTCCTTCAATTCTCAGAAACATAGTTCCTAATTAAATTTATTTAAAAGCTTAAAAAATGTGGGTCTAAAATATCATGTACTATACCATTTATTAAAATTCAAATTTGTATTATATGTGTATATTTAAATATGTGAAGCATCTATGGTAAGATAAAAATACATAATTATAATATAGTACATTACACATCTACTGACACGAGTTTTCATAATATCAACATATACGTAACAGAGTAGGTAACTTCAAAACAAGATATTTTATTACCTGATTTTCATTAATTTATATTTACTTTGGGTAGTAAGACGCGGAGCTAATTATTATTATTATTATATATATTATTATTGTTGTTATTTATTTTGTTTATTATTATTATTATTATATTATATTATTATTATTTATTATTATTATTATATTATATGTACTTTCAAACATACGTCTGTATGATGAACTAGCTATATACTATGGTCTGCCTATATGAAAAGGTGAGTGACGTCACTTTATAGTTTGAGAAAAAATTTCAATTTTTCTCTATCACTAAATAAAATAACTTGACTATGAGAGTGAGTAGAGTTTAAAAACTTAATTGAAATACTCTTCTTAAACATAATTAAAAACAGTTAATACTTTTGTGCTCCACGTCTACTACCTGACAATAATATCTGCATATAAAACGTTTGGATTATAAATTGTAAAGGTAAAGTTGAATTAGAAAATAGATGAAGAGAGAAAAAATATATTTAGAAAAATTCACCTCAGTGTACTCGGCTGAGATTGAACTCTAACCCTATCACCACCATGGAGCCATACAACACAAAACTAACTCTATTGTCCACGATGTACCAGAATTTTTAATATTATAAAGCGATAAAAAAAATCTCAACATATCCGGCCGGGATTGGAACATAGTCTCGCTATCCCAACTTAAAGCTGAGCAAGACAGCCATGCTCGCTGGTGCTGAGCTAATCAACTTTACCGGTCATGCGCGTTACGGAAATATTAAATACTCGTGAGATAACGATACGTGTCCTCCCTTAAATCTAAAACCGTGTTCTTTAGTCACATTTACCCGCCTCAGTGGCGTAGTTGGCTAACGCGCTACTCGTGTTGAGCTCGACTGCTGAGGACGGGAGATAGAGGTTCGAATCTCGGTCGAGTGAACTGGGGTGGTTTTTCCTAAATGGTTTTCCACTCTCCCTCCACGCAAATGGGGTTCACTTCCTCTAATTCAACCTTCCCAATTCCTAATCCATTAGCGTAATTAGTATTTAAAGCGTATAACCCGAACGGGTAGTAAGACGTGGTGGTAATATTTTATTTTTTCTTTTATATATTATTTATTATTATTTAGTCACATTTGACCCTGTTAAAACATTAGAATTCCATGAACGAGTCTAAATACGATACAGCCTCAAAACGGCAATAGTATCGTTTATTTGGCTCAGTAATACAACCATGACCCTTTTGATTTTAAAGGTCTAATTGTATAAGTAAAATACACAAGCGCAAACACGATAAACCATAAACAAACAAAAATTGTAGAATATCATAATCTGGCAGGGACAAATTGTGTAAGTCTTGTTGCCTTATACAATAAGATGGAATTAAAGAACAGGAAAATGTTTCTAAAATAACAACTTACGTCTAATAGGAGTAAAATATCGTAAAGAAGAAGAATCCTTTCTTTTTGAGAAAGAGAATACCAACTCCTTGAACTTTGTATTTCATTAACAACATGTAGATGAAAGTGCGTAGAATGATAATGAAATAATTTGTATAAATACCTGATACATTCATGGTAGATGCTAAGTTGTAGTTTGAAAGATTCTTCATGTGCCACTCTTGTTATTTAGTTCCAAAATGAAAGCTAATATTTGTATTTTAATCATGTTAACGGTGAGTATCAATTAGCATCTTCCTTATTTATAACCATTTTTGTGACAATTATTTTTCTGCTTTTAAGATCAATGTACTTTTGTAAATGGTCTACACTTAACCCTATACGATCATGATAAATTTATCATAGAAAAATATTGTAATAGTGATCATTTTCTAGTTTATACTCCCATAATGATTTGCACCCCCCTGAACTAAAAAAAAAAAATGGACCTATCAATTTTATCTGTTCCCTTGTATGTACAGTACATGGGACAGCAGCCGAAATTGTTTAATCTTTTAAGATATTTCATTCAAACTTTATAATGGGATGTTAAATGGTCATACCTTGATCGATAAATGGCACGACACTATCGCACAACATTTATCATGCAGTGTATTATGTTCAAAAATGGGATTTCAGTAAACTACCCCTAAAAGAGTTTAACTCAGAAAAATTAACACATAGTCTTGATAAACACAGTGAACACTTTTAATAAACACATTTCAAACAAAATTGTTAGAATATTTTTAACAAATTTAAAATTTTCAAAAATAATTTATTTGTAAATAATCTCCAAACTATTTCTAATCTGTAAATATAAGAACTTATTATTTATACAAAAAATAATTTCCAATTTACATTTTAAACAAAACCTTCAAGAACATTTTTGAAGAATTTCAAATTTATTAAATTTTTCATAAGTAAACTAGGTGCCTATAATTTTTTTAAATAAACAAACATTATTTTTTATGATGTAAAATAGACTCCAAATACCAATTTTGAACAAAATCATTGTAACTATTTTAAAAAAAAATTCAACGGTTTCAAAAATCAGTTTCCAGTAAATTACACTCTAAAAGGATTTTATTTTAAGAAAAATAAATTGATCAAATTTGGTATATTATACAAATCTTACCAGATACTCGTTTTGAATCAAATAGGTATAGCAATTTTCAAAATAGTTCAAATAAAAAAAACGGCGTTCAGTAAAATAACCTTGAAGAGTTTTATCCCGTAAAACTAGTAAAGAGTTTTATTTTTCATTACAAAGTTTTATCCCTAAGACACACATTTTAAACAAAATCATTAGAGTCATTTTTGATATAATTCATATTTTCGAAAATTATCCATCAGTAATCTACTTTAAAACCAAATATATAGTATTATTTGGGAGATTAAACCCTCACTTTTAGCCATTTTAAACAAAATCACAAACGCCACATTCTAAAAATTGGGAGTTTTAAAAAAAACACTCACGAGTAAACCACTTCTTAATATATGGATAGGGTCAAAGTAAAAAAATAAATCTCGAGGCAGAGCCATATCATATCAAAATATTAAATTAGAACATAATTCATAGAACTGTTTAAGATTTGTGGCAAGGAACAAAAACAAATAGTTGTAAAATACACTTTTTGGGGTTTAGGGCCATATGAACCGTTAATATTTATCATAATCTCAGGGTATAAATGTTCACGATTAGAAAAATATTTCTTTGGATAAGAAAATATCCTCATTCTAATTCTAGCTCTATTGCTACCTTGTTATTTTTTTCCAAGTTTGAAAATATTATTTAAATATAATTTTAGATAATTACATACCTAATAAAATATTATTACTATCCCAGGGTAGTAAATATTGAAGGGGGAAAATCGGTATATATAACAACCTGCATCTGTGGTCACGTGGATTGAGTGGTAGGTTCGTGTAGTCTAGTTTGTCGACGACGGTCCGAAACCCGTTAGGGTATACTGTGGGAAGTTTCTCCTAAACAGTGTCTAACTTTCCCTCCACGAAATTATAGTACATTTTCTCTCAATTTTCTCTCAACTGAACAACATGCAAACACTTTCGAACACAAAACTTGCATGCAAGTCATCTAACATCGAGCACGTTTCATTGAACAGTTTAACGCATCGTGTAGACCAGCCATAGTTCTCAAGCTGCTATTGAAAATTTAAAATAGTAATTAAATGTTGACCTTTTTGCTATTGTGCATTTGTTAATGATTCTCAAAATGATATAAAATGCACGATAAGAGTAAAAACAGGAAAAAATGCCTCAAAAAATACTGCAATAACGCCAAAAAAATACCATAAACTTAAAAAAGACAAAAATGCAAAAATATGCACAGTAAAAGTATTGTTTTCGTTATCAAATTTTCATAAAATGTGTTTATATACTAGCTATCATTGCGATCGACTTCACATAAAACAATGCAATGTCCTCAACTTCCGGGCCCTGGACTTATAACCCTCATACATTCTCTCAAGAGGACCACATTAGTGAGTGAAAAATTGCCACGCAAACGTTCAGCTTTAATGTAATATTTAACTATATGATAAGTTATTGTTTTATGTGTGGGAAGCGTGGGTTTTTCATAATAGACACAAGAGCAAGGTGAACGCGTTTGGGATGAGATATTTAAGAAATGTATGTGGAAAAACTCGTATGGACAGTCAGTAATGAATGGGTGCTTACGGAGTGCGGTTTGAAAGAGAGTCCAAAAGGTCAACCTGAAAGATGCGTCTTAAGTTGGTTTGGGCGTGTTAAAAGGATGAGTGTGAATCGAATGATAAATAATATATATGAAGGTAGAGTGTGTGGATCAAAAGGAAGGAGTAACCCATGTAAGATATGACTAAATGTTTTAGATGAATGCGTGAAAAAGAGAAACATTAACAATTTTAAGAATAAGAGAGCAATCATAGCTCGGAGTATGGATGTTGTTAAAGCCAAGGAAGTATGCAAGGATGGGGAAATTTGGAGAAAGTTAGTGAGGATGGATTAAGTACGAAGTTGTTGATAACTGAGCAATATGTACAGTTCCTTGCCTACAACGTAAGGGAACGGCATAATTAGCCCTCCTAATACCATGGAGTCACCAGAGACCCCAGCGCAAATTTGTTGACCTGTAAAACCTGTAATATATTTTCCAAAATTCTGAAAAAATTGACATTGTTTATTTATCTATCTACCTCATAATGTATTATTTATTTATTATTTTTAAAATTAGTACCTCAAAATTTCTTTTATACCACTGAATACCAATGGGGTCATATTGACCCCAAGATTTAAAACATTTGTTTTTAGAGTTTTGCGCATTTAAAATGTTTAAAAAACACACATAACTGTTACCATCTTTTGTGTAACGTTATAATCAATTTATTTATATTCTCATAAGTTGACTATAGCAGCATCTACATCATCTTGAATGAAATGCTATAAGAAACTATTCTGCTAGTTGAGTAACGTTCTGGCCAAAATGGCGGATAAAAGGTTGTCAGTAGAAGAAATATAAAATATTCTAAATGAAGAGATTAGGGTTTATGATTTTTCAAATAATGTGGAAGTTGAACATAATGAAGAAGCTTCTGATGATGAAGGAGAAGTAGATTTTGTCGAAAATAATGTTCAAAGCTCTGATGAAGAAGAATATAATTCTGATGATTCATCTACAGCTTCACAACAAAATTATTTCGAGTAAGTAATGTACTGTAAAACTTATTTATTGGCGGGTATAATTTGTTTTTTACCAAACTATAAAAGAGATGTACTGAGTCGGCAACCGATCCTCAATGTAATGAGTATTGCACCTGGTCCTACATTTTACAGCATCAGAAATGTGGACACTGTACAATCTGCATTTGAGCTGTTTATCAAACCAATTATTGTTGAAGAAATCCTGAAGTGGACTAACAAAGAAGGTGGTATTACTTATAGAGAGTTATGGGTGAGTGTTGATAAGGATGAACTGATATGTTTCTTTGGATTATTAATACTTGTTGGCGTATTCAATGCTCATAATGAGGCTATTACAAACTTGTGGAATCTAGAAGATGTTCGGCCAATTTCCAACAAGTTTATGGCTAGAAAAAGGTTTACACAAATATCACTCTGTATACAGTTTTATAATGCTGAAGCAAGAAGGCAAAATCGAAGTACTGAAAAATTGTCACCAATAAGCAATATATTCCAGATGTGGTTGAAACATTCCAAATGAGAATGTAACTGTGGATGAGCAATTAGTTACTTTCGGGGGAAGATACCCATTCCGTCAATTTATTCAATCAAAACCTGGAAAATATGGTATAAAGCTCTGGGTAGCATGTGACAGCAAAACATATTATGTAATAAACATACAAGTATACACAGGCAAAAAATTAATTCTTCTAAGGAGGTGAACCAGGGGAAGATTGTGGTGATGGATATGGTGAATGACTTGGAGAAAAGTGGAAGGAATATTACAGCAGACAACCTTTTCACAAGTATTCGTCTGGCAATAGAGCTAGAAAAGAAACAATTAACACTATTGGGAACAATAAGAAAAAATCGTTCTGAGTTACCACCGCTGTTCACAACAGTTAGGGGTCAAGAAGTGTATTCTTCTCTGTTCGGATTTCAGAAAGCAGCCACAATAGTATCATATTGTCCAAAAAAAGGAAAAGTGGTAACTCTATTGAGTACAATGCATTACTCAGCTCAAACTGAAAACAAAGAAAGAGCCAAACCTCAAATGATTCTGGACTATAATTCAACAAAATAATGAGTTGACACCATGGATAAGTTGGTTAGAACATACACAACCAAACGAATGACAAGGAGGTGGCCTATGGTTTTGTTCTACCACATGTTGGATATAAGTGCTCTAAAGGCTTTCATTATTTGGATGTATCTAAATCCAAATTGTAACTGGAAGACCAACTACAAGAGACGAATATTTCTCATGGAATTGGTTAAATCCCTAACAAAACAAAATCGACAACGACGTGCTTCTGTTTCTCAAACAACCACACCGACTCAAAGAAGTGCAAAGCGCGGACGATGCTCATTATGTGATCGATCAGTAGATAGGAAGTATAGTGATAAATGTGTTAAATGTGTATCTTTTATTTGCAAAGACCATTCAATCATTGTCTGTAAAGATTGCGAGAATAACTGAAGTAGCCTAACCAATCCTTTTTATACACATTCAAAATATTCTCTTTGTAACCAGTCAATTTGTATTCTCTGTAATGAAGTACTGCTTTAAATTTCATATGGTATATAATATATATATATTCATCTCCAAAATAAGTAAAAGTAAAACACATTTAAAATAAAATATAATTATTATTATGACAATAAATCATGGGTAGAATGTAATGTTAATCAAAAAAATAATAATGGGGTCTCCAGTGACCCCATTGGTATTCAGTGAAACAAAATTATTCCGGTAGTAGGAGGGTTAGGTATGTATATATATGTTATTTCAAAGCAAGCTTCAAGAAAAATAAAATCAATAGATTCCAACAGGGCTCTATTTACTTTACAACCCTATAGTTTGAATTTTATTAATAGAAAAAATTACGTGAAAGTGTGACATTAGCTAATTCTCAACGTCTTTTTAAGCATATTTGTGGAGCTATGAGTCTACTTGATGAAAAAGGACTCTAGGTTTAGACTTCCTTTAACTAATACAGTACTTTTTATAGGTTCAAAACAAACACTTTTAAGGTATTTGAGAACTATTAACGAGCTTTCCTCTTTACTGTCAGATGAAGAAGTTTCTTAGTTTTCTTTCCTCTATTTCTTGTATTATACATGACAAAGAGTAGGTGGTTATAGGGGAAGGGTGAAAGGGATTATAATTTTAGACATAATATATGAGTATTTTCAGAAAATGACACAACCCGTTGTATTTTTTTAAACTTTTGGCGAGACAGCGAATAGTACTTTCTATCTGACAGTAGCGGCCGCCTTAAGTGGTAAATAAATGGTCTGGTTTCTAGTTGTTAAGTTTGCTCTAAAATTACATTGGCCCAGACCCCAAAAGTCAATATGAATACTTAAAAAAAAAATACAAATGAAAATTTTAAAGACAAATTAATTCTAGAACACAATATTTTCTCTGATCCTGCAATATGGTTCATGATTCGAGGATTCAATGTTTAGAAAGTAGCTTACTATCCCTAATATGTATTTATGGTGCTATCTTCATCTGAGTTTTGACTGCACAATGTCCTCGTTTGTCTTGTACCCCAGCTTTGTACTGGTGGCAGTGTCGGCAGAACACTCCAGGACATCTCAACAGCTCTCTCCACGGGGTCCTCCAGCATCGGGTCCTGCTCTGCGTCTGGTCTGAGCTGCGGGAGTTGTGACACGCTTCAGGTTTGCGTGCCCGACGCCTCGACTGGTGGCTTCAAGGTAGCTACCAAGCTCCAATGCTCCACCAGCTTCCCCAAGGCACCCTACTGCAACTCCACCCTCAACACCTGTTCCGCGACACCCGCAGAAGAATGCGTTAGTGAGAGCCCTTCAGTATCATTTGCTTGCACCAGTGACGGTTACTTCCCCGACACCAGCAACTGCAGCAGGTACCACTACTGCTATGGGATACATCTTACAACTACGAGTGCGACGCCAAGTATGTATACAGCCACGAGAAGAAGATGTGTGTCCTCCAGAAGTTGGCAACACAGTGCGTAACAATGAAATGTACTGCTGGTCTGGCAAGCCAGCTAGTCACCTACACCGCCGATGCATCCATCTACGGTATCTGCCTCCTGAACCAGCCCACCGTTCTTTTCCGGTGCCCCAAAAAGCAAGCGTTTGACGCAACGCTGGGCACCTGCCAAAGGACGTGCAGTGCTGCGGGTAAGGAGGCTGACGAGGAGGATTGCACCAAGTTTTACGAGTGCTACGACACAACCACGGTCGGAAAGTATACGATTAAACATCAGGAGTGCCCCCCGGGTACTGGGTACAATGCCGACCTACCTGGTTGTGACCCTACCTTCGTTGCCTGCACACCTCAACCTTCCACCTCGACGACAACAACTACCACGGTGTCAATGGTGACCACTCCTTGAGGTGGACTCGGGAGGATGAACTTTGGTCATCGGCTGAGAACTCAGGAGAAAGTCAGTATTTTATAAGTAGATTACAACTGCGCAGTTTCATTTTACGAGGACTAAGATCAATAAATATTAATGAATTATTGACAATATTATTTTTTTTTAAAATATATATATACAATTAAATGTCGAGAATTCACGTATATATACAGATGCTCAACGAATCACGGTTGATAATGTGTGAATTGGGTTAATACATTTAACACATTGGTTGTTTAACAGCTTGGTTAAAATAAATACGTGCTACCTGTATTACTATTCATCGGGCTATCATAATATGTACACTGATGGGGTAGAGATGAAGACAAGAAAATCTACAGGAAATTTACCAGTAATTACAGAAGAAAAGAGTAGGATAGGTTATAGTTATAGGAAATGCACTAGTATTATCGTGAATAGTTGGTTGTGAAAACTACTGTGATAGATCTCATGTGGAAAACAAACCTTTCCCCCTCTCAGGAAAAGAGGTCACGTGGTTTAGAGTGCAAATCTTTCAAAGCATTATATAGATGGTGAACGGGTAGGGCCAAGGTTCGAGTCTCAGCCAGGTACACTGGGGATGGTTTCCCACAATCTATTCATCCCTGTGGTTTTCACAAACCTTCTCTGCATTAATAGGGTTGCACTTCCTTTTAACAACCTTATTCAAACCCATCCCTTAAATTATGCCATTAACTAACTCTTAACTGCTTCAGTGAACGCACGATCGTAAGCGTTCCTCTCGCGTTAGTGCTGATGACGGGGAGATCAACGCTCTAATCCTTGTCGGGTCTACTAAGAGTGGTTTCCCACTCCCCTTTTAGACAAATTCGGGTAGAATACCTCTAAAAATGCTTCCTTCCTCATCCCTGCCCCATTATAGTATTGCTTATATGTACAGTACGTATCACCTGAACAGGTAGTAAGACGCTGTGATAATTTTTTTAAATAAGCTATGTACTGAATGAAAATATTTTAAAGCCACGACTGACAACCTCATCACAGTTGTTAGTGTTTCTACTAAGCTTTAATTCACTTAGGTAAAATGTATTTGTAGCTTAGTCATAAACATTTTTATTTGAATGAAATACACGAAAAAAAAAGACTAATAATATTTAGTGAAAATTCTGGCATTGTTTCAAAGAACATAGTTTTATATTTGGTACAAATAAAATTAAATTGATACAAAAAATAATCGGCTACCATTACTCAATTATTTTCGCGTATCCTTGGGGGTGCATGTTCTACAAGTTTGGAACCACGGCCATGATCTAAAAAAAATTAATCAATAAGTCGAGCAAAGTCCTCCGTTTTAAACTTGAATTTGTATGTTTTGTCCAGGAATAAACATAAAATAATGTATACCGATCATTCATGATGGTGTTAATAGGTGCCGACTGCGGGGGTGTTTTGCATAATAAGCACATCAAAAAAATTATATTTTCAGGGGTTCCCAGCACCTCCAATATCGCAACCTTTTTAAAATCTTAACATTGTGGTGCTAGTTTTATCTTGGATATAGTGTTGCCCTGTGAACAGTGTTTTTCAGTGGAGCAAATGGCAGGTGCTGCCTTCTGATAATAAGCACGCGTGATTAAGTTGGTAGCGCTCACCACTCGTGAGCCGACAGCCTGGAATTTGTCAAATGTTTCCATTATAATTTGGTTAGTGGCGGTTCCCGTGTCGTACGTATTATTTGTTGTTGTGCATATTTTTTTCTTTAATAAAGTTATTTTTATTTTATTTTATTATTATTATTATTATTATTAGCACCGCGTCTTACTACCCGTTCGGGTATACGCACTTACGCTAATGTGTAATGGTAGGGTGATTGTGAGAGGAAATAGAGGACCTACAGTTTAACGTGGAATCCGAACCACGGTGGAGGCCGGCATTCCCCACATTCACAAAATGTTATTTTATTTTACTAAACACACATTTAGACTAACAAATTGCACCTTAAATATATTTTTTTTTTACTAAAGTACTTGAAAATTTGTAAATGTTATACCACTCCCACACCTCTTTTTTTATAGAGCATACCCAATATTTTTTACAAGTCGCCGCCTATGATGGTGTTTATGTGTTGTTTTTTTCACTTAAGGTGCGGAGGTAGGGAATGCGAATTAAGGGCAGTGTTTTTGCATCTTATATAGTACAAATATGTTGGACCAATTAAATAAAATATTGATCCAATACAAACATAGAGTGTAATTTTCTTTATATGGTGATATCAACAGTAGATGTATATCTGTTATGAGCATAGCAGCATTAGGTGGTAAACTTTTTAAATAAAGGTAAAAGTTGTCATTAAATTCCGGGATAACCTTGACAGATATTAGAGAACTGTCGATACCACCATGTTAAGAAATTTAAACTCTATGTTTCTACTGGAGCAATGTTTTATTTATTTTGGCAAAAAAAAGTGTTGCTATAAAAACTGTAAAAAAAACTGCCCTATAATCGCCTGCACTACTTCCCCAACTTGAAAATTTTCTTTTACTTCACTTGATGCTCGATTCTATTATAGGAGTTTGGCTCAAATATATATATTAAAATAATGTCACACCTTCCAGGTAACTATGATTGTGATGTTGTTAATCTCTACTAGATTTAATAAAATACAGTTTATCTTACGTGGAAGGAAGAATACCTTGTCTCCATTTTTGACAGTGTTGCCATCCATCTAAGCAGGTAAAAAAAGGTGGAGCAACAAGGGAAAACTAAAAAGATGGAATATTATATACATATTTTTTTTCTTAGCACCGCATCTTACTATTCGTTCGGGATTTGGATACTAATTATGCTAATGTGGTTTGAGGATAGCTAAGGTTAAAATTTACATAAAGTGTACGTGCATTTGCGCGGAGGAAGAACTGGAAAATCATATAGTAACCCCCCCCCCCTCAATATACTTGACTAGTATTTGAATCCTGATATCCCTGTCATAGGCTGTCTAGTCTATTGCAACTTGGTTTTCCAAAACGGTGTGCCACGGCACACTGGTGTCCCACAACTGTGAGTTGTTATTATTTATTATTATTATTATTATTATTATTATTATTATTATCATTATTATTAGCACCGCGTCTTACTAGCCGTTCGGGTTATACGCACTTACGCTAATGTGTAATGGTAGGGTGATTGTGATATGAAATGGAGAACCTACAGTTTAACGTGGAATCCGAACCATGGTGGAGGCCTGGCATTCCCCACATTCACAAGATGTTATTAATACACGTCTTGTCAGAGGGGAAGGAAGGGTTTGGCAATCATCTAAATCTGTGCTGTGAATTATGTGTGACGGGCGGCCACAGTAAAGTAGTGTCTCGTATCGCTATTTTAAACTAATACAAATGGAATTGGTATGAACAGCAGCTGCGTATCGGCGCATTTCTTACTTACTCGTACAACTGACAAAACCGAAAACTTTCGCGTGAAGCTAAAGTTAAGAATACCCAAATTACTAATGATACAAACTAAATATTTCCAAATTTTAAAGAAGTCGGCACAGAAAAAATACTTCAAATCCTAATCTTGGTAAATTTGAAGCTACTTCAGGAGAAAAATTGATTCTATACTTTCCTAATTCTGTTGTATCGTAAACCATTGGATTGGGTACGGAATCCATTTTCTGCTGCTGTTGCACGTACCCAAATCAGAACAATGCACCCCAAAATTTCAGACTTGTTATGTGTACTATGAACTTAAAAAGATAGCGGAACACTGCCTTATACCATGTGGCCACCAAAGCAGATTATAAAGATGTTAAACTACATGGCGTCAGCCCACAAGTGAGCTAGCGGTCACCACACGTTGGCAATGAGTGCCAGTATTTTCGGATAAATGGCGTCATTGTGTCAGATAACGAACCTCTGGCCAAAGTCTCAGTTATATAGACCGGAACCGCTACTACTTTTTTCAAGTATCTCCTCGTTGTCCTCACTAGGCTGCGTTGACCCGTACCACACCCACAGAAAGATCTGGGGATCGAACCCGGGACCTCGGGATCTGTAGCCATGAACTCTGACTACTAGACCACAGAGGAGGTGATAGACATATTAATGATCATATATTAAATAGATTAAATAGACGTTTAACTCACCAGCTACCGAATGGAAAGCAACAGTATTGTATTCTTAGATTTAAAACTATTGTATATCCGCATCAGTGAGCGCGGGGACTAGTTTTCTCAAATGGGTTTCAAATCTTCCTCCAAGCAACCATTCAATTCTACCTTCCTCGTCACAACAGCGTTTACTTTATTTAAATATGACTGTACGGGTAGTAAGGTGTAATAATTATGTTCCCTAAAACTACAAAAGGAGCCCTTTAGACTTTAGTAAAGACAAAGTTGTTTTTCACTATTGCTTATATATTTATTTATTACGTAAATTATTTTTGAAACAATCTTAAAAACTTTATTCTTAATCCTTATTATATTAATTAGTATAAAGTTGAATGATATTGTGTGACAGTTACTCTATCGAAGAAGATAACTTATCAATTAATCATAATAATGTCAGCACCAAGTCACAACATCAATCACATTCTAGTCTAAAAGATTTGTATTAAGTAACGAGAGGATTCTCCGTTTACCATTGAAAGATAATAAAGATTAAATGGATGAGTTAAGCTGAATAGTAATCCAAACTAAAACAAGATTAAATAAAATCTATTTTTTTTAAACTTAGTGCTGGTATACGTTAATTTTAACAAACTATTGATGCTCCTTCATTTACTCCATTTGCAAAAACTTCTGGTAGAATAAATATTTTACAAATTTCCTAAGGCACATGTTTAACTGACAAACTTACATGACAGTGTTTTGTTGTTATTATAACAAATTTTAATAAAATCATCCAAAAGAATTTCCCAAGTTTTTTCCTCTGTAGATTTAAACCGACCAGGGCTGTAACTGGGCGGGGAAGAGGATGGTTTCAAGGGATTCAATGACCCCCATTTCACCCAAAAGTATTATTAATATTGGCTTCCTTTTCAATGCCTAGGCTAGTAGCATATTGGAGCTGTATGAAATTCATAACATCTACAATCTTAGTTTATGATATAAAACACAATAAATTGTTTCAATAGGGATTTAATATTAAAAATAAGTCTTGCCTTCTCTGATTGGGGGAACAATACCATCACAAGACATCCCACCCCCATTCTAAAATAAAATGAGTGTATGTCTTTGAACCCAACTGACTGTAGTTTAAAAGTTTTCCACGTTTTCAGACAAGAAGTTGGAAAGATATGTCCGCATCGGCTCCTTTCTTTAGTAAAAAGTCGACACAATTGAGGTTCCCTCTTTGGCAGGCACTGTGCAGCGCAGTCCACCCAAGCTTGTTCTTCATGTCAACATCCACTCCTTTCTCTAGAAGCATCTTCACGCACTCCAGATGCCCTTTCTCTGCGGCGACATGGAGCGGTGACATGTCTGACTTGTCCTTCATGTTGATGTCAGCCCCGTGCTCGATAATTATCCTGGCGAAATCACGGTGGCCGTTCATTACAGCGATAAACAGAGCCGTCTTGCCGTCGTCGGTCCTCTCATTGATCTCTGAACCGCTCCTCAGTAGCAGATTCAGACAATCCAACTTCCCCACTTGGGCCGCCCTGTGGAGAGGGTCCAACCCTCCCTGCTGGCGTAGGAACAGTCAGCGCCGTATTCAAGCAGTGCGCTTACGCACTCCACGTCTCCCTTGAGCAAAGTGACATGAAGGGCCGTCCAGCCCTCATAGCTCTGGGCGTTCACATCGACGCCGGCATGGAGTAGCTCTTGGATGCACTCCAGATGGCCGTTCTGAGAAGCTATGTGAAGGGGTTGCCATCCTCCGGAGTTCTCTATGTTGGGGTCAGCGCAAAACTCTAGAAGAACCTTCAGACACTTGAGGTTACCATTCTGCGCAGCGATGTACAACGGCGTATTCTTCAAAGGTGTTACCGCGTTTGCGTTGGCTCCATGTTCAAGAGTGCCTTGACACAATTAACGTGGTTGTATATCACAGCCCGATGAAGAGCCATGTGACCATCTTCGTTAGGGGTTTCAATATCCGCGTGGTATTTCAGCAACGTCTCAATGCGATCCAAGTTCCCATCCTCTGCCGCCTTGTGCAGATCGGTGGAGCCCATCTCGTCCTTCGTGTCAACGTTGGCGCCTTTACCCATTAGGATCTGTACGCAGTCAAAGTTTCCCTTTAATGCCGCAACATCTAAAGGGTTCTGTTTCGAATTGTTCTTGACGTTTAGGTGGGCCTGTTTTTTTACGAGCAGACTGACACATTCTGGGTGTCCGTTTTCTGAGGCGATGTGCAGCGCGGTGGAACCGTCGTCCGTCAGTTCATTTATGTCGGCCCCCTGCTCTATGAGGAGCTCGACACACTCTGCATGCCCTCTTTCAGCAGCTCGGTGAAGTGCCGTGTATCCACCCGATCCTTTGAAGTTGGGGTCCACCCCATTCTTCAGGAGTATCTTTACGCTCTCCAGGTCACCATTTTGGGCAACGGTGTCCAAAACGTTGTGGCCTCGGACGTTCTTGATGTATACGTCAGCACCGTAGTCTAAGAGTAGTTTTACGCAATGATGGTTCTTGATATAAGTAGCGATGTGCAAAGGCGTCACTCCTTCTACGTCTTGGATGTTGACTAGGGCCCCCTTCTCGAGTAGCAACTTGACGCAGTCCAATTCGAGGTGCATAACAGCAGTGAACAGTGCAGTTGACGCCTTGTTTGTTCTGAGAGTTGACGTTGGCTCCCTGGTCGATCAGGAATTTAAGCGTCTTGAAGTTACCATGGAGGGCCGCCGTGCGGATGGCGTTCTCGCCGTAGATGTCACACGCCTCTATGTGGGCGCCATCTTCGAGGAGGCGTCCCATTTTGGCGAGGTTGCCAGCTCTAACGGAGGACAGGAAGATGGCATCTAAGTTGTCCATGTTGTTCTCACTAGCTCTCATCGTGGTTAAGTCACCTGTTAAAACAATCAAAGGTTTCTTTAATCAACATTATAGTTTAACTCAAAGTCAAAGAACCTGATAATAAAATCACTTAGAGTAAAAGTACTACTGTAAAAGAATTAAAAATTGTTTTTACCGCACTGTTTTAACGTGATTTACGTGTCACTACATACCATATATTTACATTATAAAATATCTTAGTAAGGTATAATTTAAAGGAAGTGTACTCGCATTTAGTGAAGGTGGAGTGGTAGATCAAATATAAAAAAATTCCCTCAGTACATCCAGGCGGTATTCGATGCTCTACGTCCCTGACAAATTAGAGCATACGAGACTAGAGCATTAGTCGGTGTGTTCAACGATACAACTATTACTACTATATTTGTTTGCCATGGAAACAATATTATGTATACCTTGGAATACCATTTAGAAAACACAAATATATTTTGGTCAGCCAACATTGATAGCATTTAAAATATTATTAGTGTTATTTTGTAGATATTGTTGATATCAATCAAAAGGGACAGCTGCAGATCACAATGTATCTACCTATGAATGCGTACACGTAGATCTAGTTGTTGTTTTTTTATCCGTCAGAATAATCCATTCATAAGGAAATTTGGGAATAGCCACACACCACCGTCGTTAATTTTTACACCTTATTTCACCAGCCGTTCCCCTACATTTGACCCAGTTTAAAGCAATTTATACCCTAACATATAATCATGTACATACATACAAACGTGATCGCATCTGAATCTCAATGCAACACGGCCACTATTGTTTCAGCTTGGACTTATTGTTGATTGTTGCTGGGACTATGGAGATGAATAATAAATTATTGTTACTTCATAAGCTGTGAGATAATATATATATATTTTTTAGAAAAGTACAGTTATTGAAGCCTTGCCATCTATTTTTAAGCTCTAAGATAAGGGTCCAGGTTTCATTTCCTATCATTTACAAAATATTTATCACACGTGAAATTGATATCTACTTTTCCCGCTGATGAAATAATCACCAAAGAAGAAGGATGTTGGATCTGTTCTAGAATATAATTAGTTAGTAAGTTGTCTTATGATATCCTGCTCGGTGAATTCAATTGAAAGCTGCTATGAGAAACGTCTGTGGTTATTTCTAACATAGGTAACCTTTCTAGTGTTTGTTTTCCCTGACTACTCTGTCAGTGTGAGGCTTGAGGGCCAGCCGTATTGGCCGTATTAGTTTGTATAATGTTGTTAGAATTATTGGTGTTGTTGAAACGTGTGTAGTGTTGTTATAATCATTGATATGGTTGGTAATTGTGTAAAGTTGTTAGAATCATTGGTGCTCTTGGTATTTGTGTTGTATTGTTAGAATCATTGATGTTGCTGGTATTGATATTGTATTCTTAGAATCATTGTTGCTGTTGTCATTTGTGTTGTATTTTTAGAATCATTAGTGTTGTTGGTATTTGTGTTGTAATTTTAGAATAAAAATTGGTATTGTTGGTATTTGTGTAGTCTTGATAAAATAATTGGTATTGTTGGTACTTGTATAGTCTTACTAGAATCATTGGTGAAATTCTAATTGACAAAATATATGTTTCCATTAACAAAACAAAAACAACATCCGTAAAATAGCACTTTGTACAAATATCAATAGGAAATTTGTTGTTCTTACAAAACAAAATAAATCACCATGATATTAAACTTTGTATAAGCTGCGATACATATTTTGTTGGGCCTACAATATAAGAATATCGACACCATACCACTTTTTACAAAACACAACACACATTTTGCATATCTCAGCGGGGAGAGTATTGTTATGTGGAGATTAAAGTTAAGAGTGCTTGCTATCGTCAAAATAATTAATTTTACAGCTAATTCAAATTATTTGTATAATCGTTTTGAAAGCTGTAAAATATCAATCACCTACAAGTCTAGAGAAATATCGTGAATTAAACGTTTTTTCTTTTAATTTAAAAAACTATTAGTGGTGTGGGAATACAAGTTTTCCCATTAGGAGTTAATGACATCCACATCGGTGGTCAGCGGACTAAACGGCAAGCTCGTCTATTCTGATTCACTTGTGACTGAGAGATCGGGTTTCGAATCCAGGGCAGATATACTTTCTCGAGTACACTTCATCTGAGCTCTGTTTGTAGTTAAAAGTGTGGATATCCCGGCGTTGAAATATGAAATAGTGGCGACAAATACAAATAAAATAGCATTTTAATTTAAATCGGTTGTTTCAATAAACTAACTACATTTGTAATACGATTGTTTGAAGTTAAACATTAGCTGAGCAAAAGGTGTATTCAAATTAGGAATTCTGTAACAAAAAAACTATTGTTTGACAGACAGCTTCCGCATTCAACTTTTAATAATAGTCAAAAATTTTAGGATTAAAAAATACGTCCAATAAGTAATCAACTTCGAACTCAAGTATAAACAAGGTTAAGTAAACAAATTATATATCATATTTAGTCATCTGATAACACTATAAAATATAACAATTAAAGTTAGTTAGTGTTAATAAAAGAGTAAATGCCGAGCTGTTAGTATAATAACAGAAAAATAGAAGTACAGCTTATAAAATCCGAGGCACTTTCATTAAACTCTATCATTCAAGATTTAAAACTTTGCAGTTTATAACACATATGAATATCCCTTTTTGTGTTTAATGTTGTAGAAAGCTGTTCCCCTTTATTAAACTCAATAATTTCCTCCCTAATTCAAGTACAGCTTACTCACAAAATTGTTAGAGGAATCATTTAGCCATTTAAAAAATATATTTCGAGAATAAACCTTCTGAAATAATTTCACTTTTATTCAAACAAAATGGTTTGTTTATATGCTCTTAAAGTAACGTGATATCGTTTTAAACATTTAGAATTAAACTTTTATTGCATTTCTAAATAATGAAATGAACAATAGTACATTAATAAATCAAATATCTTTCACCGAATACATTCAAACTCTACATTTTGATAAATAATATTTAATCATAGCTATACACTCAATGTAATGAAAACCTTTGTAATTAAAAAAATAATTTTTATTTACTTGCAATTTGTATGGCTGATTGGTTAGGAAAGATAACTACTAAGTAATGAAATTATTATTCCACTCCTAGTTATTATTATTATTATTATTATTATTTATAGCACCGCGTCTTACTACCCATTCGGGTTATACGCACTTACGCTAATGTGTAATGTTAGGGTGATTGTGAGATGAAATGAAGGACCTACAGTTTAACGTGGAATCCGAACCACGGTGGAAGCCTGGCATTCCCCACATTCACAAGATGTCTTGTCAGAGGTGAAGGAAGGGTTTGATAATCAGATAAATCTGTGCCGGGATCGAGGATTGAACCCCGGCCGCCAGCACAGAAGTCTGACACCTTACCCCTAGACCACCAGGTCACCCACTCCTAGTTAAGAATAGTCTGTTTCAATTGATTTAGTTAAACGTCCTGTTCCTGGATGACTTTGGTTCAAAATAATCTATGAGCTCATAATAACAAATACTCTTAATATTTTACGTTCCTATTAATAGACTGCTAAAATGTTTCCAATAACTCAAATGTCACCATTTAGTGAACAAGTCTGTTTATGTGATCGAGATATTGGGGAATCTGACTACAGGTCCAGAGAACATTGGCTAAATTGTGTTTGTATGTTCTTTCTGCTATCCAGATATTTCATTTTTTGGTTGTGTGGTTAGTTTTTTGTGTGTGAGAGCTGCGTCTTAGGCTATCATTAAAATATATTATTTTAATGTAAATTTCGAATATATGTGGCAGGAGAATAGTAAACCATTTGGTAAAAACAAGCTTAAGAACATCTAACCAGGCTACGATCCAACATCTACTCGTCACCGACCCGACAATCAGTTTATTACGAGGCCTAAAGCAGACGATCACCGACAAAAATGGGGAGTTATTGCAGACTATGTTTTTATTACAATTTTGTATAAGCATATGGGCTATTGGTGACATAATTAGATTGGAGTGTCATGGAAATGTACCAGCATTTTCCTGGAGGGAGGAGTCTCGCTTTCACGAGGTTTCAGAGCCAGGAACGATAGCGGTGTTCAAACCGTGCCCGTTTGTAAGTTGTGTGTTGATAATAACCTTGTGTTTGTTTAGTTATTATATTTTCATAATTTACTAACACAAAAGGGGATATTAGCGTCTTGGACTTTCCACGCAGGGAGTTCCATGTCGTATCCCATGGCTCACACCGATGGTCACGTGGACAATATTTCAGGCTCATCTTACGAGGTCGTGTTTCAAAAGTTGGTCGGAAGTTCTGAGGTTTCCCCCCCTCAGTGACTGTCTACTCACCCTCCACTTAAATGTGGGTGCACTTGCTCTAGATTATACTTTTCTTATTAATAACCTTTTAGAGTAATTAAATGCGGATATCCTGAACGGATAGTAAGACACGGTGGATAAAAGAAAATACAAATGGGTTATTTGATTTTGGAACTTCCCAAAGAGTAAACCATGTACAGCTCATACACCAAGAAGTCTCCCAACAGACAGAGGAAGTTTTATAAACCAACGGAATATTCAAACAAAAGTCCCTTCATACGCTGCACGAACACAACAACTTCGATCATGTTTTTACGGTGTCCAAGCACAAATAACGCACTCTTACCGATTTCAGAGAAAATACATCTCAAAACCAATAACGGTAAGCGGAGGATTGGTATACTTCCGCAAACTGAACTCCTGTTGATCTTCTTCACCTTCAACCTCTCCGTAAGCAGTTCAAGTTCGTATTCCTCCGCCGCCATGGCCGACCGCGGACGAAGCGCTAATTACCCGTGGTCGGCCAATGTCAGCCTTCATGTCAGTACGCGACTCTCAACAGTGAATTCATTCCGCTTCCTGACGCCTCGGTATGCACAACTTTTGTTACCGACAAGGTCAGCGGTGATCGCTCACACAGTAAAAACATAAAAAGGAACAAAGCGATTATTTAATTAACATACATCACGTTTTGTTTGTGTTTTTTTTTTAAGAAGAAGGCAATTTGATTAGATTAATGGTCCGTGTCACTTTACAAAACTCCGGTAGTTATGTAGAAATCCATGGACGAATCTTATTATTTCGTGACGTGTTTACGTGTCCTATTTAAGGGGGGGAAAGCCGTTCATTTACAAGATTTAAAGAGAAGACACTTCTGTGATGGATATTAGTAAAGTTAAACCACAAATTCTGAAGTTTGTGCTTGAATATATTAGTTTCTTTAAATAATGAATAACATAATGCCATCTGCCTTAAATAAGTTGTTACCGTAATATAATTATTTCAATTATAATTTTATTAAATCTGTTGTGTATCATATAATATATTTTAAGCAACCTAAACTCTAGTCTATAATATCGTTTTAAAATATTTATTCTGTATCTTTAATTAAATTCAAACATTCTTATTCCTTATATCAGTGGTAATCAACCTATTTTGTTTGCGTATCACCAGATAAAATTTATCCTCAACTCTGTAGCCCAAAAGTTGTTGGAACATTACATATTCTTAAATTTATATTTAAAATAAATTACATCAAAAACAACATATTAAATAATGAGTTTTAAATAATTATAAATATGTAGGTGTGCATATATATATATATATATATATAATTCTACGTACCCCTTAAAATATCTTCGCATAGCACAGGTTGAAAACCACTATCTTAAATCAATTAGCTTACTGATTATTATTTAATTGCAATGGTGTAGTAATTTTCTTCTTTGGGTAAACATATTTTTTAAATATGACCTAACAAATACACCATTTCCCCCTTTTTATTAGTACGTGAAGATGAGAAAACTAAAGTTATTTAACGCACACTTATGAAACCACGTATATATCTGCAATTAACTCTAGAGCAGACAGAACAGCCAACGCCACGGCAATTAATTCATCATTGAGAAAGGAAGAGTCCTCTATCTCACCAATGATACATTTTCTAACTGTGCTAGGAATCGAATCTAAGAGAGTCTTAATTCAGTAGACACCTGCTTTGGTGGCCACATAGCCTATCTCTCGCAAAAGACATGAATGACGATGTCAGGGAGATCGGAGTTCGAATCGTGGTCAGGTGTATTGATGGTAGTTTTTTCAAAGTGGTTTTACATTCTTTCTTTCCACGCAAATGCATGTACACCTAGTATAAAATTATACCTTCCTCATTCTTAACTGATTAACGTAATTACTACATATGCGTATAACCTGAAGTGGTAGTTAATATTATTAGCACCACGTCTTACTACCCGTTCAGGTTATACGCACTTACGCTAATGTGTAATGGTAAGGTTATTGTGAGATAAAATGAAGGACCTACAGTTTAACGTGGAATACGTACCACGGTGGAGGCCTGGCATTCCACACACTCACAAGTTGTGATTAATACACGTTTGTCAGAGGTGAAGGAAGGGTTTAGTAATCAGATAAATCGTGCTGGGACCGAGGATTGAACCCCAGACCCCAGCACAGAAGTCCGACACCTTACCCCTAGACCACCAAGTGGTAGTTAAGACGCGGTGCTAAAAAAAAAACCAGTGGACACACTTGGTGTACATACAGAGTTGTACACACACAAGTGTAGACTGTTGGTATTCGAATCACGACCTTCTAAGCCACAGGACGATTCAATATGTTGCAAGCCTGACGCCTTAGAGAGTATCACAACGGTTATCGATCGGTTTCCACGCCCCCCTTAATCCAACAATGGATTGTAGTGAATTCATAGCACACCAGCTCATGAGGAAAGTCGTGTGTATCACACAATGAGTTGAGCCCCATAAATAGCTTGCTAAACATGCTAACTATGTTTGACTTGCCAGTGTTTATTCTGGCAATTGTATTGACACGACTTTTCCTCAAGCTGGATTCCGTGTCTTATACGAGCGTAGCAACGTCCCCGGTGGCTCAACAATTCAACGAGTAGGACAGATAGACAGAACGTAGCAAGACCACGCTTCACTGTTTTTAGACATTAATAAGTTATTAACAGATTCTACCCACTTAAGTGGCCGAATAATCTAAGGCATCTCTCTAGCAATAGACTGTCCTCCCGATGACAGGGAGACCGTGGTCCGATCACGGTTGGGTGTACTGAGAGTGTTTTTCCTGAATGGTTTCCCACTCTCTCTACGCAAATGTGGGTACACTTCTTCTATTTTTAACCTCCATCATCCATGCCTTATTAGCGTTATTAGTATACATACGTACAACCTGAACTAGTAGTAAGACGTGTTGTTAAAAAAACAAAACCTGATTAAAATGAAAAACCTATTTTTTGCTTTAGCTTATTACATTTTACTCTATTATTATAATTATTGTATATTTATTGATTGACGTTTAATATCAAAAATGACATCAGAAGATCACATTTTTTCGTAACATCTTACTACCTGTTCAGTTTATACGCATATCTACTAATTACACTGATTATTTAGGGTTGAGGAAGGTTTAATTTAGAAAAAGTGTACCAGCATTTGCGTGGAGGGAGAGTGGATAAGCCTTTTGTAAAAACACCCTCAGTACACTTGACCAAGATTCGAGCCTCGATCTCCCCGCTATTGGCAGTCTAATCTAACACGAGAGTGACGCCTTAGACAGTTCAGCCACCGAAACAGGTATCACATTACTGAACGTGCGAGTACATTATAGTTGTAGTTACTTTAATAACTGTTAAATACTGTCCTTCCTATCTTAATACTACTATAGTATACCCACACCACTAGACATGCGTACAGAGACGTCAGTCTCGTCTTATTTAGTTTACCCGTGATGGAGAAGTTGAGGTTCGAATCCAAGCTGTGTAATACTGAGGTTTTTTTTTTTTACACAAACTCGAGTACATATACTCAAAATTGTAGTTTCCTAATCTCTTATCCCATTGGTGTAAATATACATATAGGCTGGACGGTTGTATTATGTGCTAAGTGTTAAAAATAAGGTGTGTTAAATCTCTAATAAAAATAATACTTTTTTTTCTCATATCAAGAGAAAGTATTGCTATGATTAAAATTCTCAGTCTCGAGATTATGATGAATCTTTACGTTTTATGTGTATCCGAACTCAAAAAAGTTGATTTTATAATTCTATCTTTCTGTCTGCCTCTGATCGCGGATATAAAACAGTTTATTAAAGTTGATATTTAGATAACGTGCACTTTCCGAACCGACCGCTTATATCAACACGCAAGAATTTATATTAGCAAGCTTAAAAGGGTCTACCAATTTTGTTGAGCAAGGTATTTTCACATACTTCCCAGGTTTCTTTTACATGTCATAATCAACATGGAACAGACAGCTTTACTTCCCTTCCGAAAGAAGCTGTGCTACGGTTTTTTAGCTCTCAAGAAAAATCCATTGACCCCAGCTGGGTTTAAACCCACGGACATCGGGTCCTGAGGCAACCACCTAGGTTGATTGTGATTTTTTTTAATTCTAAATATTTCAAAAATTGTGGTAAGGATTTTGTTTAAAACGTATATCTCGGGGATGTTGGACATAACAAAAAAAATTATGTACTTTTTTTTTCAGGGAAAATTTGCTTTAGGATAAATTACTGATAATAATAATAATACTGAGCACCGCGTCTTACTACCCGTTCGGGTTATACGCTTTAAGTACTCATTACTCTAATGGATTAGGAATTGGGAAGGTTGAATTAGAGGAAGTGAACCCGCATTTGCGTGGAAGGAGAGTGGAAAATCATTTAGGAAAAACCACCCCAGTTCACCCGACCGAGATTCGAACCTCGATCTCCCCGTCCTCAGCAGTTGGGCTCAACACGACAAGCGCGTTAGCCAACTACGCCACAGAGGCGGGTAATTACTGATAACGTTTACTTTGATTTGAATATCTTAAAAATGGCTCCAAGGATTTGGTTAAAAATGGGTATCTGTTAAGGTTTTTTACATTTTAATAATCATAATAAATTGGTTTTCAAAAACAAAGAATTTTAAAATAGTTTTATTTTATTTATTTTATTTTATTTTTGTAAAATTCAAATTTTTATGAAAAAACTCTAGCAATTTTGTTAGAAATTGGTATCGGGGGATATTTTACATGAACAATAACAAGGTATCTTTATTTTTCTAAACTAAATTGGTTTAAGGGTAAATTATCTACATCAAATTAGAGAAAATTTGAAATTTTTCGAAATTGGCACCTAAGATTGATTTTTAAATGAGTATTTGGAAACAGGTTCTCATCTATACTAATATTATAAAGAGGAAATATTTTTTTTTTGTAATAGATAAACTCAAAAACTAGTGGACCGATTTTAAAAATTCTTTCATCAATATAAAGCTACATTATCAGCGAGTAACATAGGCTATATTTTATTTTGAAAATCCCATTTATTCCTCATAAAAATGTCGATAGTATATTATATAGTCATCGGGAAAAAATAAGTTGTTGAAGGGAAAGTCGGGTTGGTGAAGGGGCTGGGGGGGTGAGGAAAGAGAAATAGATGTAGGGACGAGGAACGCAAAAAAGAAAAAAAGATTAAAATAAAATTTGGGAAAACGAGGGGAGTAAATGAAAGTGGAGGAAGCTGAAAAATTAATTTGATTTTAACAATTTGTTTGATTGGTGTCTACTCAATTCCTTTCGCACCTAGAGCAAACAAAATTATAGAGGAATGAGATTAAAATAGGAGAGAGGATAAAAAGAGGGAGGGGGCTATACAGTGATGGTAGGACTGTATTTTTTTAAAAATGAGAAAAAAAAGTTTTGTTTTATATTGACATGATGGATGATTTGAAGCTTGGTTTTACAGGATTCCTTACAATATTTTTTTACGGGGAAGGGGCTAGTGATAAATAAAATTAAGTTTTTATTTTTACAAATTACAAATAATTTTACGGTAGTTTTTAAATAACATTTTTAGCAAATTTGAAATTTGTTTAAAACATTTAAATAATCTAGTTTCAAATTTATACTTAAAGAATGTTTATTAGGATTAACAAGTATTTATGAGTTTGTTTTTATGAAGAAATTTTACTTAACGATACTTTACTGAAAACATGTTTTTGAAGATTTTCTTTGAAGTTATAGAACATAATATAAACATGTTTGTGAGATTGTGTTGTACCATTAAATCTGTCTTCGACTGGTGATGCCACGTTTGAACCGACAAAAAGAAAAACGATAAAGATAGATGCTTCATTCCAGTTAAATGATTTCAACCTAACAAGCGTGACTTTACCTTAATTATTTTCTTAACTTTCGGGTACTGAACGTTTTTTTTTAAATTATAGATTTGACTGTAATAGGGTGGTTGGAAAAATAACGTTTCTGGCTTCAGTAATAAGGTCACATACCTATGTCAACTCATCTAAACACTTTAACATCAACACACCCAGAAGGGTGGTTGTGTGAGGAAACGAGGTAGTTCACCTCTTTTCCAAGGTCACCAATAATGTTAATATAATTTTGTAGAATGTTAAGTACAACTATTACACAAAGCGCGAAAGTTGTGTCTACTGAAAATTTGTAAAATATAAGACTAACCCACAACGTTATTTTCAAAAGATATACACTACTATTTTAAACCTTAAAAGTTCTCCTAAAATTCCCAATCGGGAAAAAGAACAGAAATAATAGTTTCCATACATTATATTTCAGTGACACTCACTGTTGGACACGTGTACTCAGTATCAGGATCATTTAGTACGGTTTGCTGGTGATGGAGAGATTGAGGTTCAAATCCAGGTTGAGTGTGTTGTCGGTAGTTTTTTCTAAGTGATTTCATTATTTCCCTCCACCCTAATTATGGTAAGTTTTCTTTTAATTTAAACCTTCATCGTCCCTACTTTATTAGCCTAATTATTATTATTAGCACCGACGTCTTACTACCCGTTCGGGTTATACGCACTTACGCTAATGTGTAATGGTAGGGTGATTGTGAGATGAAATGAAGGACCTACAGTTTAACGTGGAATACGAACCACGGTGGAGGCCTGGCATTCCCCACATTCACAAGATGTCTTGTCAGAGGTGAAGGAAGGGTTTGGTATTTAGATAAATCTGTGCTGGGACCGAGGATTGAACCCCGGCCGCCAGCATAGAAGTCCGACACCTTACCTCTAGACCACCAGGTCACCACATTAGCCTAATTAAAAGGCCTATAGTCCAAATGGGTAGTAAGACATAATGGGGTAAGTAGAGAATGTGAATGCCATTGCACTAAAACTACACTAGTGTATTGTTTCTCAAAGTGTTCCTCGGGCCACTGAAAGCCACGGTGGCCTCACAGGTGGTCCACAGGATCCCTTGAAGTTTCGTAACAATAATGAATTAAAGAATGTTGATCACATAAATACAAATTTGAAGTGCGACAGATTAAATAGAAAATACCCATATTATACTTTTTTTATTTTTTTTCAGTAAACACAACTACCTGTAGAAAAAAAGACTGATCAAAAAATCTGAAAATTTATTTATTAAATATTATAGGGCTTAGAATGTTAAAAAATAACCAAAAATCTCTAAGGCCTACTTACTAAGTGAATTCAATTATATAATATTTTTGTTCAACATTTTATTTATTAAATTAATTTTGTTATTTTATGTATAGTACGTAAAATAGTTTTGACTAAAAAAATGTTTATCCGTCATCACTTTTACCCAGCCACTCCCCGGCCCAACTATACCTCACAAATAGTAAATACAGGGTCAATGACTTCAATCTGTAGGAGTAATATAATTTTATTTAACACCCTAGTGCAATGTCTATCATGGTTTTGATGATGGAGGCCCAACAAATTGAGGTTATGCGCACTGGAGTACCAAGGCCCTAGAAGTAGGGCTCCCATTTGTTGGGCCTCCATCAACAAAACTTTAAGAAACAATGTACTAATGTGTTCAATTAGAATACAATTACTCGTAAAGACTGAAGCCATTGACCCGGTATTACCTCTTAGCGAGATGTAGTTGGTTAATGGTCATTTTAGAGTGTTTGAAGGTTTGAAATATTTTACTGAAGTCAAAAAATAAGTATTTATCCACCTGGTAAACGTGTGAGATTAATTGTGACAAGCAAAGTTAGTTAACGTAATTTTTTTAATAGATAATAATATATTTTTCTAAGTTTTCTCTGAGTAACTTGTCCACTTTAAAAAATGGGTCTAATTTTATTACTGCGAGTTTATTAAAACTATAATTTAACTCCATTACTTCATTAACTCCGTATATTCCTAGCTAGACTATTACTACTACCATGGTTTTTGCACAACCTCTAAATAGTCTATCCATCCGAGCCATTCGCATTCTCATATTATATATATATATAATTTTTTGAGGTACTTAAGGCGATTGGCCCTTTTCATTTGCGTGGAAATTTAGAGCCATGGGAACAAACGGTTATTTTCAAGAATTTGTTATTGTTTTGCCATTTTCTTTTCGGAAACGCTTTATTCAAGAATATAAGTATGTTGATTAAAGTTATACTTTTTATATACCCACCTCCTGTATCAATTTAACAGTGATCAAATATCGATAAAATTGACATATTTCATTAGAAAACTTCCGGCTTCATAACAAAAAATAAGAAAATGCAACAATTAATAAACACCTATACATTATCTTAGAAGGGGTCTTGAAGATATTAACATAAAAATTTCACTCGTTCTCGAGAAAACTGACATTTCCAAACGTATGATTTTTACGCAAGACCTGTCCGGTAGCTACTAGCGCCATCTATGGTTTCCGTGATCCATCTGTTCTTGTCGGCGCGGAAGGATACTTTGGTCGGTTGTGAAGCCACGCCATGCCTTTCCCCTCCCGCCAACCATCCCACAAATAAGTTTTAGATTGTACTCAACAGGCCAAAATAGCCTTAAGGTGGGATAAAAAGGGGATGCGAGAAAAAGCAAGTGTTTTTGAAGTTTTTTTGGCAAAATATTTGTCTGCCAAAATAAATTAAATATTGCTCCAGTAAAAACATAGAATTTAATTTTCTTCACATGATGTACTCAAAATTTCTTGAATATCTTTCAAGGGTGTTATGGTATTTAATGACAACTTTTTCTACTCAGTTTAAAAAGTTTCTCGTCTAAGCTGCTATAGCTCGTGACAAATATTCAACAACTGGTGATATCACAATGTGAAGAAAGTTATACTATATGTTTGTACTGGAGTAATATTTTTTTTATTTTGCAAAAAAAAAAAAACTCCTGCAAAAACACAGTTTTTTTTTTCTCGCGTCCCCATAATCCCATATTAACGTGCTTTTTGGACAGACTGATTATATCAGCACATGACTTATAGACTAACTTAAATCCAGAACAGGCACAACATTCAGCCTCCAACCATTTATTCATTACTGTGAAATAGTAAACTCACATTTCCCCAATGATACATTGTTAGGCCATGTTGGGAATCAAAGCCGGGATTCTTAGTTTATCAAACAGACAAGCTACCGAAAAAACTCAGGTTTGTATCATATGCTTTAATTACACTAAAGGGATAGAAAGAAGTGGGAAATAGAGGATTATTATTATTATTATTATTATTAGCACCGCGTCTTACTACCCGTTCGGTTATACGCACTTACGCTAATATGTAATGGTAGGGTGATAGTGAGATGAAATGAAGGACCTACAGTTTAACGTGGAATCCGAACCACGGTGGAGGCCTGGCATTCCTCACATTCACAAGATGTCTTGTCAGAGGTGAAGGAAGGTTTGGTAATCAGATAAATCTTTGCCGGGACCGAGGATCGAACCCCGGCCGCCAGCATAGAAGTCTGACACCTTACCCCTAGACCACAAGGTCACCGAAATAGAGGAAATGAACACTCATTATAGTGGAGTTTGAGTGAAAAACTATTTATAAAATACAAACTCTATTACTCCCTGCCGGTATTAAGACCTCGACTTCCCCTCATCAGTAAACCAGACTACATAAGCCTTATGTTAGCCCACGCACCCACCCTATACGTATTTGAAATAAACTTTCTGAAACGACTTGCAAAGTAACTAAATCTAGAGCAGACACAACATCCAGCCGCTACCTTTCAGTTAATTTTTCACATTTGAATAAGAACAATAAATTCCATCGATAATTCGTTTTTCAACAAAGTCAGTAATCGAGCGTGAGACGAACAACTCAGTAGAGAGACGCATTACTACTGATCTGAGGAGTCAATATAGCTGTGATTAGACTAGAGATGTTTTATTCTTAGAACTAGAACCACCCCAGTTAAATATTCATGGAAATAAATATTCAATATCCCCTGGTCAATGGAAAACTAAGCTCGATGACGTAAAATCGTTAATATATGAGATGACCTTGAAATAGGTGTAGAACTATTTAAAAAAATACCCATAAACACATATCTCTTAAAATACAAACATCAATCAACTTGTAAACAACAACTTCAGGGGGTCCATGGGTTTCAATCCCAGTTAGTTGTATTGAGAGTGATATTACCTAAATACTTTTCCACTCTCCCTCCACAAAAATGCGGGTACTTTTCCTTTAAATTCAACCTTACAAATCTCTAAAACATTAGAGTAATTAGTACATAGGCGTATCACCGGAATGGGTAATAAGACATAGTGCTACAATAATGGCTGTTGTTTTAACACGGCGTCTTACTACCCGTTTGTATTATACACTTACGTAAATATTGCTAACCAACACTATCTATTATAAAACAATGTCATCTAGGATCCGAACCAAAGTACATAAAATAAACCATTTGCTACCATAAAATTGTAACTATGAATATGAATATTTGAACTAATTTTCACTCGCACGGGTGTCCACGTTTATATAAGCGTTAATATAGCCTAGACCAGCTTGCCGGTGATGTAGAGGTCAGGGTTTGAATCCCGTCCTGGTGCAATCCATTGTTTTATATATGGTTTAACTTTCTCTCTTCACGTAAACGTGGGCACACTCCCATGAAATTCTAACTTCCTCATTCATACAGGAAGTAAGATGCAAAAATCTGCAAAAATATAATTGTTTGCCGATTTTCTCTCTTTCTCTCTCTCTCTCTCTCTCTCACACACACACACACACATACATACACACAGACAAACACAGCCACACGTGTTACATCGTAAATATGACAAAACTTACCTTGCTCCATATTATTATTAATACACGCACTTAATAAATCATGTATAATTGGTTTTTATTTCATTCTCCAACTTGTCTATCTACCTAACACTTGAACAAAACAAACTATTAAATTTCACATAAACTATCCTTAGTAAACTCTGTTAAACTAATGGAAGTGAACTCCCCCGCTAGCTTGTTTTGTTTTTTTTGCGTGTGTGTGTGATTGAGTGTAGTCAGAAAGTGAAGTAATATCTGAAGATACCGCTAACAAGTTTAGTTAGATAAACACTTAGTCGGCTGCTTCGACACCCTTGACTGCTTCGCTTGCCAGGCGCAATGGTTTTATGCTCGAGCTCTAGGTATGATATATATCAGACGTCCAAACTTCTTTACTTATCCGCGAGATACTTAACATAAAACCGTGATAACGTTACCACGCTAATGAAGACCGAGATAAAAAAAAAAGAATAAACTTTTAGTAGAGTTCAGACCTCAGGTTGGAAGATAAAACTTTTTTTTTTGTTCATTGCTATCAGTAGATAGATTGATTTAATTTGTATTATGTGACTTAAAAAACTATCCTCAAATCATAAATCTTGATACGTATTTTAGAAGATAAAAGAAAAAATTAAGACTAGTAAACATTGACACAATATAACTCTATCTCATACTAGTTGTTTGACCCGTTTTTCGCACGGATAAGCCGCATCAAAACAGTATCACCCGCCTCGGTGGCGTAGTTGGCTAACGCGCTTGTCGTGTTGAGCTCGACTGCTGAGGATGGGGAGATCGAGGTTCGAATCTAGGTCGGGTGAACTGAGAGTGGTTTTTACTAAATGGTTTTCCACTTCCCTTCCACGCAAATGCGGGTTCACTTCCTCTAATTCAACCTTCCCAATTCCTAATCCATTAGCGCAATTAGTACTAAAGCGTTATAATCCGAACGGGTAGTAAGACGTGGTGCTAAAATTATTATTAATAACAATATCAAACTGGGACGTTCAACATCCAGCAACCAACATTTTAAAAATTTTCCTAGTACAATCTTGAAAAACTATAGCAATACCAAGACAATAATTATTGTAATAAATATTTTAAATCTTTGAAAAAATATCTACCTAACACACAAACTTAGCTCATAAAAAAATACAATGTTTGCTTGAGCACAAAGATTTTCTAATAGTTTAGCGATTTAGAAGCCACCCCTCCAACCCCTTTTCTAACTTTCATCCATTTCTTGGACCCCTAGTGTTAAATTTCCCACCTTCCAATTGTTATGTTGTTAGAGTGATCTTTTTACCAATTTGCGAAATTTAAATTTTCTTCCGCACTGAAATGTATATTTTCAAATAGCTTTGGATGGATTACAAGCTACTCTACCCCAATACACACCACTCCCCAACACTTTTCGGCTCCCACATTCTAATTTTGAGATTTTAAAACTATTTTTTTATCTGATATGCTTCTTTTACATGCCTGCAAAGTTTCAATTTTCAAATATACCGAAAATAGTTTTTTAAGCACCGAGTTTTATTACTCATTTGATATGTATGCTCAAGTACTAATTACGCTAATGGGTTAATGATGAGAGAAGTTGAATGTAGAGGAAGTGTATCCGTATTTGTGGGGAGAGAAAGTGGGAAACAATTTAGGAAAAACCACCATCAATACACCCGACCGGTATCGATCCACGATCCTCCCATAGTTAGCAGTCTAGTATACTGTGAGAGTAGCACATTAGACCATGCTGCCACCCAAATGAGTCTTAAAATAGTTGTATACATTTCGAGCTCTTACATTTTGTCTCGGTTTTCAACTTTTAAATTTCATCTATTCAAATATCATTCGGTAATACGGTAAGATATATTTTACTTATATGACAAATTTAAATTTCATTCCATGCCGAGAATTTTTTTTTCTATTGTTTTAGTAAATTGTGTGGCCCTCCATTGTTTAATACCAATTTTTAAATGTCTGATTTTCACTATTATTCTATTTTTGATCATTTGGGGCGGTTGGATTTAAAGTATTTACATTTTCTAACATCTTAAGGTTTTTCCTATATATGTTTTTAAATTCCTAGCTCCCCATTAACACAGAACTTAGCTTTAGAAACTTATACAAAAATCTTACTTTTCTATATATATGAGAATTTTCTATTTTCACCAGATCGAATGATGGTGTTTTCTTTAAGTTTTGAAATGTCTTCTCATTCCACATTTCACCACCATCCCTCCCATTTTTAGTTTCAAATTAAAAAAATAAATCTTTTGGGGTGTTCTCTTTACTATCTCCAAAATTTCAATTTTTAATCAAACCAATGAGGGGTTGATAAATTTAGTTTTGGAATTTTCCAGCTGTGACCATTTCCTGTAATCCAATTTAAATTTTTAATGTTCAAACTCTTCTGGCTAGTTGGGTTTTTCCTTTCACATTTAGTAAAAAAATTCAACTATCTATCATAATAAGTAGTGTTTTATATTTTTGGAAACTTTGAGGGAAACACCTTTCCAATTTCTTGAACTTTTATTTTTAAATTTAAGAATTTTCTAACATTCATTGCATTTTCGAGTGGTCCTAACACGTGGTTGCTGAATTTCAATCTTCTACCACACTGAAAGTAGTTTATTCTTTTCTTTTTTTTTAATTTTGAAGCCTCCTTATTTCAACAACCCCCAATTACAACGAGAGAATATATATAACTAATTTTGAAATTTAATGTGATTTCTCTATACTTCTAGCAAATTTAATTTTCTACCTACCATAAAAGTTTATTACACTTTTTCATAATTCCTTCTCTCTACTCCCCATCTTCCAGAGTTCAATTTTAAAATTTAAAATCTTCAGACTAATGTGTATTTGTAGACCCTAATAGTCCCTAAACCAGCGTGCCAAATTTCAGTTTTACAGAAAAGTAGTTGCTTGTATTAATTTTGTAAATTGGCCCCCTTCTCTCTCCACAGCATTTTTCCAATTCCCTCTTATACATTTATATTTTGTTATCTGGTGGTGGTCCTTCTATTTAATTGTTAAATTTAAATTTTCTATTATTTCATATCAAGTATTTTTATCCCCCCTATCCTTCCTCCCCGTCTCTTTTGCCTTGGTTCCCGAGGTCTCATTAAAAATATTTAGACTCTTCTGGTTATTTTAAGTAATATCTTTACATTCCTTCTGAATTTCAGTTCTCTACCAAACTGAGAAGAAGTTGTTTTTATTAATTTTGGAAATTTTAAACACTTAACCCACCTTCCACTCCCCTCATATGTCCAGCTACCACTTAGAGAAATTTTGAGACTTAATCTGGAACTGTTCCTTTACTGCCTGCCAAATTTAGATGTTCTACCACTCTCCGTAGCTATTTTTACGATTATAATAATTATTACCGGAATCTCATAGAAATTGAAGGTTTTCAGACTTGTGATTATTTGGAGTGTTACCTTTATCCGTCTACTAAATTTTAATCTACTACCTCGTATAAAAAATTCCCATTATAGCGCCCTCCTTCAATTTCCTGGGGCTCCATTTTGAATTTCATATTTTATATTTTTCTGGGTACATGGTAAAATCCCGCTACTTTCCTGCAAGCAAAATTTCTAGTTTCTAAGAAAAGGGGTAGGGGAAATACAACAATGGGTGAGTTAGTGAATCTCATACCTTTCTGCCTTTTGCTACCCTCTTTGGGAATAAATTTAAAAAGTCCTCAAATGGTCTCGCCCAATTTTAGAAAGATAACTTCAACTTAAATTTCAAAACTCTATGTCTGCTGGTTCAAAAAATACGTCGGTGGGTTTAGAAAAATGTCATCCCCAACACCCTCCTTATATAGGTCAAATTGTAAATTTTAAGACTTATTTTTTATCTGGAGATGTCCTTCTATACCTGCCTGTTAAATTTAAATTGTATATGACACTTTGTAATTATTTTTAAGTACTCCCTCCCCCCCTTTACCATGTATCCTGAAATTCCATCTAAGGTAATTGGTTGGGAAAATAAAGCTAACTTTTCTCAATAAAGTAATTTTTATCGTGGTACCAACAGAACATTTTAAGGTAATCAAGATTTTTTTTAAAATGTTTTTGAAACTTCAAACCTGCAATCCCTAAAAATGCAATAAAGTGGTCTAACTAGAAACTTCAACCTTCGTCATATATAATAGGAAGGACATGCGTAAAATAAAATATTTGTAATATTATTATTCTGTCTTTATTAAGTGTTCACTATATACATCTAATAAATTATATAATACAATCATTGTACAAGTCATAAACTATAGACATATATGGTTGGAGTTATTTTATTATTTTATCTAACAAAATTTATGCATTGGCTCTCAAATTTATTGGAATAAAATATTATAAAACGCAATTACTTATGAAATGAGGCTTAGACGAAATTCACCACAATTATTGTTTTTAAATATTACAAAGAATAATAATTTTATAGGTTTTTTGATATATAATTTCATTTCTTGTTCAATTTAAAGCTAAAATTTCACATAAAAGTTTGTGTGAAGGTTGCTTTTTATCTTATTTAAATTGTGTATTTATTTATTTATTCCCTGATTGACAATTTTTTCTAAATAAAGTGCATATTGGTATAAATAGTGCGTGTATAAAAGTTGGTTTGTTCCATATATACATTGCATTATGTAATATTTAAAGAAAGTGTGAATGGATCATGATTATTGTCAATTAGTTCACCCAATACAATCATAAGTTATATATATAGTGTATTTATCTAATAATAATTTTTATTTCATCGTAGAGTGATATTACAAGAAGTAATGACTTTCCTTTAGACATCTGTATATTTATTTGATATTATTATTGTCATTTCTTTTGTCAAGACATTTTATTCACATAAGTACTAGTATGAAATAGGATGGAAAAAAGTATTATTAACATAATTATTAACAACACTATCAGTATGAGGCTTTCAAGGATAGTAGTTTAGAATTTTATGTCAAGAAATTAATGTTTATAGAATTAACTTAAAATAGAGACAAGATTAATTTTATGAAATATAACTATATTTACCAACAAATAAATGGTAATAGTTTATCAAGAAATCTATTTTAAGAATTATAGATATGTTTATCTGAAATATGAAGTATTCTATCATATGAAAGTTCTAAGACATTTGGAAAGAGTTTTAAGTCCTATATATAGTTTCTATACTTATTTTGGAAGCGGAATTTATATTAAATTTATGAGTAAATTGTATTTTAATAATATATTGTTTTGATAGTCACAACTTTTTCTTTTCTTTTTGTAAGGAGTAATAAATTATAAGACTATATATTCTTTATTTGTATTCCATTCTCCTTATTTGATTTAGTCTTATATTATGACATCTTTCAGTATTAGTATAAATGCTACGCTATCTTCAGGTTTATTTATGATAAAGATGATATTCTGTTAAATACATATCAGAAATATTGTGAACATTTTGAGGTATTGTCTTGTGTGTTGTGTGTTGTTGTGTGTGTGTGTGAGTGTATATATATATAATCATCCCAAAAAACGTGTTTGTCCATAACTCAAGGCTAAATCCAATAAAAAGAAGGGAATAAAAATAAACTAAAGATATATAGTTTTAATAAATTACTTTATCTAAAACCCAGCCAAAACATTAATTTAAAACTTTTATTTTATATATTTGAATAAATTATTCAGATTATTATTATTATTATTATTATTATTATTATTATCAGCACCACGTCTTACTACCCGTTCGTTGCCTGTAAACCTAATGGGTAGTAAGATGTGAAGCTAATAATAATAATAATAATAATCAAAATAACATAACCTACTATAAAAATAGAAGTGCTCATAACTTAAAATAATATAAATAATTATATAAGCATAATAACTAACTGTACATATGTATTAGATTAAAACAATCTTTAATAAATAAAATAATTTAATTTTGCTTTTCGCATATAATTCAATAACTATATTTTCTCGTATTATTGGGGTTGGGTGGAGTATTATTGTGATTGTGGCAATTAACTTTCGAGCTCTTAATGGCATAGAGTAAGTAAGTATTTACCAGTATTCATTTCACCTTCATACAATAAAATAACTCAACACTAAAACTTGTTTTGTTTAAAATCATTTTACTATAGTGGCTATGTAAAATATACTTTCCAGTTAAATATTTATTCATGAATTATTAATTTAAAGTTTTACAGTGGGTCTTATTGGTGTGATCATGTATGCTTACATAAAACTGGGATTTATTATTTCTTTATTATTACATTCTGAATTTGATTGAAACATGAAAATACCTTTAATAATGTAGTCATTATTTTTTTAGACATAAAACGTGTTGAATTATAGTATGAATTTAATGTCGGCACAGCATTTTCAGTGTGATATTTATACATACATAAGTATGTATATCCTATATCAAATGTGGATATATAAATACACATAAAATATTTGTGCTACGTTTTAATAATTGTAAATAATGAGTATAATATGATCTAAATTACAGAAGCTTCTTAATATTATTTTAACAAATCTTATCTACGCTTGATATAGTTTTTTTTATAAACATCATTATAATTTCTTTTTAGTGAAAAGTACAATATTTTTAACATTTCATGAATAATAATATATAAAGAAAAATTATTGTCATCACAGAAGGTAGGACATTAAATTTTAAGGAAAAATAAGGTTATTTCATAGAACTTTTTCTAATATATTATATATATGTTTTTTGTAAATGTTTTTATCATCTGATGGCCACATATATCACACGGAATAATACATTTATTTTTATAATGACATCAATAAATTATTGTCACATACTATGTTTTTTTGATAAAAACACTTATAGAGTGGCTTGCAAACTATAAAATTATTTTAAACCATTTTCACTGGTTATTAAGATCGGCATACATTTTCTAACTATAAATATAATGAAAACATTATTAGATGATATGAAAAATGTCCTTAAAAATGAATCAATACATTCAATCAAAAAGCCTCCAAGATTAATTGACAATGCATATACTTTTTATATGCCCATACGAATGTGAATATATATTCTATTTTGATAAAAATACGAATTAAAATTCCAATTATTGTTTATTTACAATAATATAATAATAATTGTATAGCATGAAAAATTAATTTCCAATTCATAATTTGAACTATATTTGCAAACCACTCATATAAATAAATAAATAAAATTATACTTTTTCACACTCTTTTTTTCTTTCCTTTGGGCTTTTTTTTTTTTACATCTACATTAAAACACAGTCATGAACATTTTGACAAAAGGTTACAAATGGATTATTCGACGAGGGTATAGTCTTCTGAAAAGGATGTTGTCGACGGCTGGTAGAAGCAGGTAGCGCTTCACCTGATCGGTGCTAGGGTCGCCACTGTAGCCTCCGAGCTGCTCGATACTGCTGCTAATCAGTTGCTCCTCGAGTGATGGCGTCTCCGGCCAGTAGAAGGGTTTGTTTTGGGACGAAGGCGGGGACCCATCTGAGGGATTCGACCTGCAGAAAACCAAAATGTTATTACAACTTAGTATTACTCACTAAACTGTTAGGGATCGCCACCCAACAAAGCCCGAATTTGAATTACTCCATCCTGGCAAGTAAGAACAATAAAAATTCTAATAAGAAATAGGTTGTACATTATTATGTTTGTGGGGAGGCACTAGTAACAGTAGGAGCTGCACATAGTGCGCATGCGTGTATTATAACAAATTTAACGAATCGTGAAATAAGATTTACAGTGATAAGCCCCATCTACAGGTGCCGTAATATCCGCATCCTTAGATCCTTTGAAATGCAAATTGCGTATACAGTCCATAACCTTAGTCACGTGACCGTGCCGACTTATGAGAAAGTCCTATAATAAGTTCAATTAAACTCTTCAAAAGCAGATTGTTTAGAGCAAGGCGTAAGCAGATGTTATCTGTGAAGCAGAGGCTATAAAGACTAATTGTGAAGTTTAACGTACCAAGGCGACGCAACTCTTTCTGAAAACTTTATATTTATCAGAAAACTGTTTCTGATTTTCTGTTTCCTTAAGTTTTTAAATTTTATGAAATAGCTATGTTCGTGAAATTTGCTGCCATTGGTGGTTTAATTTCGATGCACGCGCATATATTTACTTTGCTGTGATTGGTAGTACTTTGCAGTCAGTATCAACTAGTCTCAAGAAAGTTAATGTTGAGTCAACTTCTACAAAGTGGTAGGGACCAAGTACTTGAGAATGGCTTCTGTAAACAGACCAATATGTTTGTGTGGAGTCGTTGCGCACCGTACGGATAGGTAGTCTGTAGACAGGGCTGTAGGTTTAGTAAGATCTGTTTCATTATTTTAAGCCAAATCATTCCTACCACGTGCGAGTTTAAAACGTGGTTCATCCATAAAAAAAGATATTGCTGCTTGCGAGGTTAGATTTAAAGAAACGAGACTAGATCGTGCTGCATCTAGGAAAATGAAGCGTGAAATGGTTGCTTCTTTATTCATATTTGCTCATATGATAGATTTGATAAACTGGTGTTGAAGAATCCACGTATTATTAAAAAACTCTTCCTGTGGTAAAACTCTCATTAAGGTTGTTGATAAGTTTAACCATGCTATTAAAATAAATGGTGGTATCAGTATTTACAAAATGTGATATTTTGTAAATTGTATGTCCAATTAAAACGTTTGTAAAGTTTGAGGGTAAATATGTTCCAACAAAAAATATGTTTTATTCACCAATCACCGAAACGCTAAATATTTTGGAAGTACGCCCATTATTACAAGGAATTATCCTTAATTTTTGTCAAAACACTTTGCCGAAAATTAATCTCACATCTTTAAAACTTATAACATGTTTATTAAATGGCACCGACATATCTTATACACCATCTACCTACGCCAAAATGGATCAATCTAGACTCAAGGAGTGAGTTGATCAACAAAATGAGTCGTGTGATGTGCGCATGAGTAAATATAGAATAATAAACAAATAAAATTAACTTTCTATAATGCGTTTGTGCCTCCTGTTTCTGGGCAAGCAGGATTTGACCTTTCAAGTGGCAGAAATTGTCTAGAGCTAGCATCTGTAGCCATGCGGGTGGAAGGATTTTTTTATTCTAATATTAAAAACTTAGTCTGAATTAATATAACTTTGAAAATTGGAGTTTAATTGCTAAATTACACATATGTATTCGACACTATTGCTTGTAATTCCCGAACCAAACCGAAAGGGAATCTTAAAGTTCTCACTTAAACAATATTCGGTATGTAAACTGTGTGGAAATAAAACTCAATTTCAGTCATAAACACTTCAAGAAACATTAACAAAGAGTCCTCTATAATTCCTTCAGCTTTGATGTCCCTTACAGTCCCAGATTTTGTAAAGTAGCATCAGATATATTATAGGTATATTGTTCGTATTGGTTCTCTTTATTTATATTTCAGAGAGCGAGTATTAGAATTATGCACCCTCCTCAACCTGTTCCATAAGATTAATACACTAGTAGTTTGTGCTGACGCTATTAGTGCTAAATTATATATTATTTCTGTTACTGATAGCTAGCGTTTATTTATCTATTTATTCGAGGTATTAACGCGCACTTCCTGAACCGATCGACAGGAGAATTTCTATGAGTGAGATCGAAAGGACCAACCAATTTGCCAGGAAAGGTATTTTATCATACCTTCCAGATTTCTTCTATATACCACAATCGACATGGCACCAATGGCTTTACTTCTATTCCAAAGGAAGTTGTGCTACGGATTTTAAACGCTCAATAAAAAAGGATAGACCACTGCTGGGCTTGAACCAATAAACATCGGATCCTGAGGTGAGCACCTTAACCCAAGACCACCGAGGTCAATGACAGTGTTGAATGTAGAGTAGGCTTATGCATAAAATAAAAACCTCGTGCATATAGAATAGGGGTGTGAAAAAAGTATCGGTACTTTACTAATATCTATATTTTACTTCCGATACTAGTATTTTTTTACTCAATGCTTTTTTACCGATACTTTTATTGGTATTAGTACTCACAATCCGGTTTCAGATCGGTATCGAAAGAAACAACTCTTTTGTTATCTTGATTCATGCTACTACTAAGTGTTTACTCGGGTGGTCTGTGGAGAAAGAACAAATTACACTATTTTTTAATTCTCGCTCATTTTCTGCATGACAAGCAAGAATAAACTCTTAGCATTCAATATCCTTTATCTCATCATAATTCATAGCTGTTCTTTCATCTTTGTTTATCAATACAACCTAATGCTTGACAGTTTGGTGGGGCGCATGGCGTCCAATCTAATACACCTTTATCAATGAGCACGGTTATTACAAACTAAATAAAATAATCATTTGTAGCGCTCAATCAACTCATTCAACTTAAGTGTGCCCCAAGCAAATGAACCAGAAAACTTTGTGTGCACTGTTTAGTCAGATGAAGCAGGACAGGGAGTATATTCTTCTATTGTTTATCAATATTTAATAATCCATCTGGATAGAGTATATAAAGGACGAATGTAGTTTAAAAAAAATGGAACCTGCCAGAAATTAATTATGGGAGGTTTTTAAGAAGTTGGCTAGCAGAAAAGCATCTTTTAAATTTTGTTTTAGAGTATTAAAAACCATTATAATTTTCAATGTTTAAATAAATGTGAGAATACAACTATGATGCAAAAGTTGAAACAATTGATATTACTAGTTTAAAAAAAAATCTATTTTAAAATTTCATTACCGATATTTACTGTTATCCATACTTTCATTTCGATATTAACACGGTATCGATATTTTTCTTCCGCTACTATTAATTAGCATAGTATCGATACTTTTCTTTCGATACCACATCCCTAATCTAGAAGGGTCATTCCCCTTTAATGAAATAATGTTAGTGACTAACATCTCAAATACGTTTTCTCTTGGGTAGGGAGACAATAAAGCTAAGGAAATTTTGGAACTACCTACTTGATTTTTTTTTTAAGTCTGAGTCAGCAGAAAAGTCGTGTAGTGTCTGGCCAGCTTGTAAAAGAGCTGAGTATGCATATTACCACCAGCCATTCATTCACCCGGCATAATCGGGAAAAGAGGAGCTTACACCACGTTCTAACAACTGTGGTCACTCTCGAGCTAAGTTTTTAAATTTATTAAATTAAGTTGAAGTTGGCTGTCGTTGGAAGATGTGGCCCATGAAGATATGGTTGACAATGTCTAGAATTATAAGTTGCTATTTCCCGTCCTCAAACAGGGTTTAAGGATAAAAAATAAATACCAAAATGATCCCTTGTATATTAATGTTTTTTAATTCAAATGTTTTACGGTTCCGAGTATAGATTCTAACTTATTTTTGTACTTTTATAGTGTTTTCAAATTGTCCTACTATCCACCTTAGCTATATGTATATTTGCTGTTATCCGAAGCACCTCTCCCTCTCCTCCTCAACCCTTTTTGGCATTATCTATTTTTCCATCTTTTTTTTTGTAAGCCCAGCTACTCCCCCTTCCCTCTCCCCATTTATATCATGATCAGGTAAAACCCTTCACTTGACACTAATTGTCTTTCACTTTATTACTACTATTTCCTTCAAATCTGAGTTATTGAAAATATTCCCGGTGATGTATTGAATGATAGGTCTAGGTCATATGTTAAAAGTTTATTTTATAGAGTATGCTTGATTCTGTTTAGCTTATAAATAATATGCATAGATAGTGTTGCTTTGATTAGATAAAACCTATTTGTATAGCATTGGTTTTGTAATAATAGGTTAAAATGCTTACACCCGCCTTGGTGGCGTAGTTAGCTAACGCACTATTTCGTGTTGAGCTAGATTGCCGGGGACGGGGAGATAAAAGTTCGAATCTCGGTCGGGTGAACTGGGGTTGTTTTTCAAAGATGGTTTTCCAATCTCCCTTCACGTAAATGTGGATTCACTTCTTATAAATTGAACCTTCACAATCCCTCACCCATTAGCGTTATTAGTACTTAAGCGTATAACCCAAACGGGTAGTAAGACATGGTGCTAAATAAATTTTTAAAAAAATGCTTTTTCTAAATACCTTTATTCGTGTTTTATAAACAAACAAGACCGTTTCGTACTTAGAGCAGGATTAATTTTGATGATATTAACATTCAGGGGTGCATCAAGGAATTTAATTTAGGGGAGCGGGTCGTGTGTGTTAAAGCTATTATTTCTGTCCCCTGAAAATTGTCTTCGAATGATTTTAAGTTAAGACTTCTTTATTATAAAATAAATTAAACTCACATGCATACACATATATACAGGTTGTTAAAAAAAAGTTTAGAAATTATGGATATTGTTATGCATATTAAAATGAGTAAAGGAATCTTAATGATGTTTCTTGTGTCGATACGTCGGTAAACTTCAATAGTAATAAATAATAATAATGTTGGTAAACTCTAATAATAATTTCAATTTCAATATATTTTATTATGGTGCTGGCCAACAGTCGTGGGACCTATAACAGGCCATCACTGAAAGTACACAAGTAGCATACAAATAAATACATATATTTACACGAGAAAACCAATATTGTGTATTATATCTTAAGATAAAAAAAAGGAAGCAACTAGAAGAAGAACACGGCCCAACTATTTTTACTTGAGTATTTCTGGAAGAATCGAGTACAGCCGATTATGATACACAAAAGGTGTAGTCGACTACTGTTACTCAATTCTTCCCATCACTAGAGCTCACTGAGCATAGGACATGAGTAAAGCAGTGCTGCCAATTCACATTAATAAAATTCTTGCCAGAATTAATAAACAGTGTCTCGTTTCTCACTAGATTTGAATAAATTAAAGCTAGATTTTCAATAATCATTTTTTAACAAAGTGGTTAAAGTCTGTTGCCAAATAAAATAATTGATTTATCTCTTTAAAATTATTGAAGTCGATACATACTTTTAAATGTATTAACCTGAAAAAAAGAATCTTAAAAGTTAAATAAGGTTGCAAATTAATTTTCTAGTATGCAATGCAATCTTTAAAGAGAATGAATACTTCATGTTTAAGAAAATATTTTACAGCCCACTTGAAAAGAGAATTAGAGCACTAATGACAATGATGCACTCTAGTATACAATTAGTAAGTTAAGAAGATTCCATCCTGCTGCCCTCTACCAAAAGTGTGACAAAGCTTTTACGTTAAACGTTCCTTCTGTTAAACCTCAAGTCGGCAATTTGTGGATACAATTCAGGATTTTCACAAAAGCAGTTTATTGGAAAATTATCGGAATGAATACCATTCAGAGTGGATACATTTCCAGTTTTTGTGGATATAATTCCAGTGGATACAATTCAGGATTTTCACAAAAGCAGTTTATTACAAAACTATTGGAATGGATACCATTCCGAGAGGATACAATTCAGTCCCCTCTAATAAATAAAGACATATAAATAAATAAAAGGTAGTAGTTGTATACCACAAATCTATAGAAACGTGGTTCAATATCGGGTTACATTATAGATACCTATTACTGTATTTGTATAAGTTAGTCCTTCTATAATTAATAAATATATAGCTTTGGTGGTGGATGTATCTTATATTATTCAGACTCTTCGAGGCTAGGTGAGTTTTTAAGTCGTGTTTCAGTGGTGGAGCGTGCCAGTATTCAGTGGTACTATACTTATTGCTGAAAATTAGTATATATATAGTTTAACATGAGACAGTCAATTCATGTAAAAGGAATGTATTCTGAACGCGCTTTTGTCAATCTCAAAATGAAACATTACATAAAATCAAGTATTTCCACAAAGAGATTGTATACAAAACTTGGAAACTCTGGATTGCGCATGCGTGATATTTTACAGTGCCCATTGAGACGCGTAATAAAAAAGGGGCATGTATAATAGTGGTTGCTTTATATAAAAGTTGTTTGATTGAGAACCTAGTGTAATAAAGTCATTTCCTCTAATATTGTACGTTACTTTTTGTACATGTGTTAGGTAGTTTAAAATCAATTGCATCTCACCGACTACTTATCACTATCTATTTTTTTTTAATTCTAGTTTTTATTTTTACTAATCGATAAAAAAATTACATTTATTTATTTAATTATATAATAAGTGAATACGTGTCCGTTTTTACACATACGAGGGAAAAAAGCACATTTAAAAAAAATTAATAATTGAACACATAAATTAAAATAGTTGGAATAGGCGATGCTTACCGTGTGCCATGGTACAAATTTATAAACGGTCACGCTTAGTCATTAGTCATGTATGCTACCCTACACACCTATGATCCTTTACTAAAGTATTATTCCAACCCAGGGATGGTCTGCTTTAAAAAACAAACCTTCCCCCCTTACCATCCTTTCCTAAAGCCGAGAGAAGATGAAGGTCTCAACAAGACGTGACATTTCCAAAGCTGAGAGATTTGTTTTTGGGGCTTTTATCCGCAAGCAAAGCTTCCGAGAGGAGAAGCAAGAGATTTATGGCATCGAAGGAATAATGACTTCAGTTATCTTTATTAAATTTCTACCTTTGAATCAATTATATGAATACAGCCACATTATGCTATCTTATCACTAAAATAAGCCAAATGTAAAACCATCCACATATCACCAACCTCAACATCAAAAAATACATTTATATGACTGGCAGATATTCAAATTCTTATAATAACTAAAACCTGAGAAGCACCATCCCTCGATTATTTAATAATTTAAATTTTAAACCGTAGCTACGAAATAGTTCTCAAATAGTTATAGCAAAAAATAAAAATAAAGCCCAGATACTTAATAAATATTTCAACAAAACATGTAAAAACTAAAAACTTTTAAGTGGTGTGTTGGTGGTTGATTTTTTTAGTTTAAATATTTGAAAACTTAACAAAGTTAATTGAAATATGTATATGTTGTATGATTCTTACAACGTTATCTTTCTCAACTAACTGATTATATTTTAATGACACGACTTACAAACTAGCCTTACACGAGAAGACTCAACACCTAACCTGCCCAGCTACTGGGAATCAAACACGAGTCCCTTTTTTGCAAGCTATACCAATTGTGTTGAGCAGGTGTCAACTTTGGTTACAACTGAAAAAAAACTTTATCATTACTGTTCATAATGTGTTAAAAAAAACTATGAACGATCTAGTTGGTGTGTATGTGCCAAATGTAAATTGATAATAGCTGCCAAAAGTGAACCCACTGACACTAGACATATTGAAGAAACCTGTTTTACACCATGTATTTTACCCACTCGGGACAACCGCAATTAATAATTGAACTAATAATACACAAGTGAATAAGGTAGAATTTAGAGTAAGTGTAGAGGCATTTGTATGTAAGGAGGATCGTAAACCATTTAATTAAAAGACTTAAATAACCCGATCGGGATTTAAACTTTGACATCCCCGGCACCGACAAACCTGACTGGACTATCCAAGATTTACGTTTAGTCCGCTTGCCCACCGTGAGGATACAGAAAAGTATTTGGCTACCTGGCTCATCAATGGACTAGAATCTTGATCAATAAACAAGAAAGCACGCAATAAAAAATTGTTACTAAACCACCCTTGTTTTTGAAAGAATTTTAATGCATTTAGGCCTAACTTTTGGTATGTTTGCTGCTAATCAAATAATGAAACTTTTATATAAATTAAAGCATGTTAAAATATTGATAAAATGGATATATAATTAATTCTACATTTGTTGTTAGCAAATTAAGAGTATTTAATGTATGTACCAAAATGTAAATATATATATATATATAATATATAATATACACAATTAGAATTATTTAAACAACATGCTACTAATAATACAAACAGAACAATATATTAACATACATTAATTAAATTATTTTGAACAAAATTGTTTTAATGCTCTATTTACCATCAGATTAAATGCGTCACATATGGAAGATACCTTAAAATGCGGGCAAAAATTATTGTGTGTTGAAATTTGTTTTCGGCTACCGGTACCTGATTAATTATATCACCATGGTCTAAATTATAATAAAATTAATGCCATGATCAGCCTACTAATCTATTCTACAAAAAGAACAAAGAAAGTAATATTTGTTTATGAAATACATCTAGTAACTCAAGGCGTGCATACTATCAAGCAGCAGTAGTGTGTGTTGATTGTTGGAGTGTTTCTTTATATCCGTGCCGTGTCCAAGGCTGACCTTGGTACGCCCACGGCAGCCATGACACCGGAGTCGCTCACGCTCCGCTTGCCGGAGCGGCTGTAACGGGAACTACGGAACGCTGGCAGCCAGCCAAGTCGCGCCAGGGAACCAATATGGCGCTTGGCGATGGAACCTCCGTCTCGTTGGGAGCTGGTGTCTCGGAACCAACCGCCCCTCGCCACAGATCCTGCAAGCCATCAACTACTGTGCCACTTCCTGGGATTGGGAATTAGCCACGCTAGGTTGGGGATTTCGGGGAATAAAATGGGAAAATGTATAAAAAATAAAACATGAATGCCTTTCTAAATTAATAAGGAAATAGTTCAGTAATTACATCTAAGTAGGATGTAGTATTTTATATATTATTTTAATTTTTGTTGGAAATGTTTATATTATATAAAGCATCTACACTGCCCACCTAAAATGTCAGGCTGGTAATAGTTTAAATTTCCGATGACGGGGAGTTTTAGGTTCTTTTTGGCTGGGTATTCTAGCCGTGGTTTTACACATGGGATACATTACTGTTGTTTTCTTATACCTCCCATATTAGTGCAGATCTATTTTTTTATTTAGCACCAATGGCGGCTCGTGTATAGGCACTGCGGAACTGCAGAACCCTCTATTTACACTTGATATTATCGATAACATTTAATATAATGAGTATTTTTTTCTTTATTTTTGTAGTACAGTATATATTCCTTAAGCTTAATGTTAGTACTTCAGTAGCCATCCCCCAGTTTATGAAAAAGATACAAAAATCTTTGTATGGAACTGTGCGCTGCACAGTGCCAGCGACGTGGTATTTGACTGTTGTGCGCATGCACACATAGGAGGGGAGTGGGGAGGAAGGCGGGACTGCCAGGTAGAGAGAGCACTATTGCTATCGCAGTGCCGGTTCTGGCGTGATGGTGGAAGGAAGTTGTCTTTACTCAGCGTGTGTTGTCCTTAAAAACCGTGTACCATATTCTTGAATGTGATAAAGTGTAGAAGAGTGTAGAATTAGATTATTATTCTGGTTCCAGATATTTTATTTGATTCATTTTTTTTCGGTTATTTTATTTAACAGAAAGACTAAATGCGCTCGCAGTACTTTTAATGGAGAAAAATTTCCTAAATTGTCATCCAGAGATCAATGAGAAAATTATTGAACTTTTTGTGCAAATTAAAACAAGAAGAATCGGTTTCACTTTTAAATGAATAGATCAAGCTTGAACTGTAACAATTTAAGTTAAAGTAAGTAAAAGATTCTTTTTTTTTTGTTATGATTTTATCAAGTTCCTGAATAAATTTTCTTTTTATACATGTGTTTTTTCTTTTACACAATTTTAAAACAAAGGCTAAAAAATTTCTGGAGCAGCACCCCCACTAATTTTAGCTACGAGCCGCCACTGGTTAGCAATACATCCTACCACTGGTTCAGGTTTGGCGCATGTGTATACATACTAATTACATTAATGAGTCGGGTATGAGGAAGGTTGAATTTAGAGGAAGTGTACCCGTATTTCCATGGAATTAGAGTGGAAAAACATTTAGTAAAAACTATCCCCAGTACATCTGACCAAAGTTCGAACTCCAATCTCCCTGTCATCGTTGGTCTAGTCAATTGCCAGTCTAGTCTATGACCATGCAGCCACCGAAGCAGGCAGTGCGGTTTTACTTTCCTTAATAATCTCCTCTTCAATCTCAGACTCTAAGGTTAATCTATAACCCTTGTGTACACCCCCATATGTTAATGTATGAACTAGGAAATAGTCATTAATTTACGCCCCAACTATTTGATGAAAATCTCCCAATGGTAATAATAATGATAAAGATAATGAATTATATTGATATTCAAATAATAGGCTTATTTAGAGTTAATATCTTAACTTTTTTTTTACCAAAGTTAGATTAATTTGTTAAAAATTTTGTTTTTATAAAATTGATGAATGCTTCAACGTAAACTTGAAAAAACTGGAAACGTTATACATATAAAATTACAAAAATTATTATCGTTTAAGTTTTTTTTAAATTATGCCAAAAGGCCTAATTTTCCTGTTATAAAATATACCAATTAATAATAAAAATTATAGTTGATTAAACAAACCACTTTTAAAAATAAAATAGGAAAATAACTCCATATTTGTTTACTGTGAACACAATTGGAATGTAATGTAAGTGCATATTAGGTTTTAGATAAAAATGGTTTTGTAAAATCTGGAACGGAAGGTAATTTAGGTAGTAGGCTGAGAAAATCAGGAGTTTTGGAACCTAAGTGAAGACATATTTTACAACACAAGACAAAACAACGAAGAACTACAAACATACACATTACTACTGTATCACGTGTTACAAGACGTCAAATGATGTTTAAAAAAAATCAAACGTAAAACATATATAAAAAATGTGCCTCTAATATACTTTTAAGTTATGACAGTAAATAAATGTACAATGCAAACAACATCTACCAGGTTTTGTGCTTCTACAGGAATAAAAAAGTTACACAATACTTCAAAAATATCTGACCAAACTCTACAACAATGGGGATTGAATTCCATGCTTTCAAAATGTAGACACTGGCCCAAACAACATCAGCTCTTCCAATTGGCACTTAATTGTATTGTAATCTACACAGTCTACTTCAAACGGGAATAAAAAGTAGCTTCCGAGAAACCAAATTAATTTGCACAAATAGTAACAATAGAAACACCAATTAACATGCAGATTTTCTACGAAAATTGGAGATGTATTCACAGATGAACTACACACGATCAAACAAGATAAACATTATGAACAATATCTTCTATCACTCCTCCCTCTCCCCTAATCAACACAATACAACCAAGACCACAATCTTGCAAGAATGCCTTTCACATTCCGACAGTGATGGAATTCGACAAGAATCAAGACTTACCACACAAGCCAAGAGTAATAACTTTATTTAGTTCACGACTCGACAGGGAGACGCGTTGTCAGGTTATAGATTCTCCTATACGTTTTGTACAGTATTTATTTAAAAAAATACTAACTCGAGATTTGAGCCCTAGTTTGGGCCTTATATTAGATGTGCCATTACCAAAACGAACGTAGAAGGCCCTGACACAGACTCCGTATACGTAGGTCCGTGGTCCGTAAGAAATTGATGCCACAGTATCAGATTTCTCTGGACACAGAAGCCCTAAGTCTGTACTCCGTAGAGGTTGATCACCTTTAACTTTCTAAAGACGGACTACCAATTACAGCTGAGTAAATTTGTGCATGTGGGTTGGGATCTATCGTAAACACTAAAATAAATTGCTTATAATTATTTTATTTTGTGATTGGCTATATTCTTGTTAGAAATAAAAAAAACCACACACATATATATATATATATATATTATATATATATATATATATATATATATATATATGAAGCACGAAAATAATTTTAAGAGTGCTTGCTTTATTTACCTTCGGAATACTAGTACCTTAATTTGTTTTGCATTTTCAGGATAATTTATTTTAAATTTGATAGTTAAAATCGTGTTATAAATATATTGATTGTGAATGTACTACATTTTAAACATATCCTAGAAGTTTTGTCAACAAAGATTTCTTTTTTAGTTTATTTTATTGATCAGCTGACTGAATGTCACTCGCTCCTTGCTGTAGACGATTATATTTTCAAGTTTTCGTTTGGATAAAGTCTCTGACTCTCTCATTGGTTGGGACGGTCACGTGATTACGGATATGGACTGTGTAATCGCGAATATAATTTCTTGAGGACCAGAACCACGGAGTACGGACTACGGACCTACAGATACGGAGTCTGTGTCAGGACATTTTTTGTACAATCATGGTAGTTTTGTTCTTTTCTAACAGTTGAAACGTTATTAAAAATAGTTCCATATAATCCGCTTCACAAATAATTTTGTTACTTGAACAAGTGATGTGAGCCGACTATGCTTCTAAGGAAGAGGAATTTTGTTTATTAACTTTTCAGGTTAATATTAGAAAATTCAAAATTGTTGTGAGTCAAGTATAACTAGGTTCTTGTGCGCTACCCAAACATTCACACATATTATGTAGTCCACCAACAACTTTGAATCATAGTAAATATTAATACCTTTGCTGTAGGATCACAATACTGAAATATTTAAAGAATTCTATTAAATAAAATATAAACCCCTGTAGTTATTTAGCTCCTCAGCTAAATAATTATAATATATCTTCCTAACTTATAAAAAAATAGTATTATTGAAATTGTTATCAGTGTTCTCTTCAAATCATGCCTTAACTGGTGACCGACACCTTAGCTCAGTTGGTAAAATATTTGCCTGTTAATCATAGGGTCATAGTTTGAGTCTAAAAACAGGTTTTTTTAACATTTACTGATACCTTAACATATTGGAATATGGTTGTTATTTTTGTCCTTTAAATTAAATTAATATTAGCTTATAATAGACCAAACAAAGCATAGAAACACATATAACTATAGCTTTTTATAATGCAATTGACATCAAGTAGGTATATAAATATATTAACAATTAATGTAAAGTTATTGGTGATAGAGATAAAAAAAATATCCCTGATAGCTCATTTAGTAGAGTAATGCGGGATTCTCATTTAAATGTTCCATTAGTGCATTTTCAAATTACAATATAAACATTCAACATTTTAATCAGTCAAATGCAAGCGGTGCTCGCTCATAACGATTGTTGGGAATAGAACGAACCTATTTTCACTTAGATTTAGAATAATGTTGTACCAACTTAATTACACGAATCTTATGATAACATAATTGATTATAAACATCATATAAATAAAGTACTCAAATCATTGCTCCAAATGTGGATTTTCATTTTTCTATGTGAAATACTTGACGGTTTCATATACGGTACTACGAGTGACCCTTTTGATTAAATTGTTGGGGAAGATTTGTCCCCTCTATCCCCTCCGCTGACAACACCCGTGGTCGAAAACATTACTACAACCATGCTACAGAAGTTATTGTTGCCATGTTACTACTTCTACAAAAACAATGAACGTATATAATACTTAAAAAGGTTTTGGCAAAATACTACTTATCTTTGAATCTAAATCCCCTTATAACGTGTTAATAAGTCTTACAATCCCATGAAAACTTACACCTTTACTATTTATCTTTGACTTTAAAGCACCTCACTAAAAATTTCAAGCTATACTGTTTATCTTTGACAAAGAACTTTAATATATCTGTGGCGTGTAGTGTGGATAGAATAAATTGTCAGCCTAAACTGTACCTGTAAATTATTATTCTTCTCACTGTAAAGAACACTCAATGGCCAAGCATGAACGCAATTACACCCCCATGTGAGGTAATTGATGCAGAACTTATGTATGAATAGTCAAATAAGGAGAAGGTTGAAGAGAAAAATTCGTAGGAACAGTTTTGAGAAGCCCTGCTTTCCCTGGAAACACTCAACGCCGGGTCACTACTATATACTTTGTAATTACTTTATAACGTTCTATGAATAAGTCTTACAGTTATATTTTTACTTGCCTTTGACTAAAGTAAAACACTTAGTTAATACGTCCAACAGCTCCATGGATACCTATTGTTGGAATCTCATCTTAAGGGCAATATAAAGGAACTCGCAAGCATATGTTATGATCATTTAATTTTACACAATACGCAACATGATTATGTATGAAAATTAAAAAGAAATAATTTGTTATATAAATATACTTATTAGTCCTAGACTAGGCATAGGCTCTTCCATAAGTGATAAATATTTCTGTTCCACGGCCTCCAACTAAACTCACCTTCTTTATAGATCCCAACTGCCCATGGCCAGAAAAAACTAAAGGTAGATTGCCACGAGAAGAAACTTTATCTGATCATTGAATTAGTACGGGTACTGAGACGCACTGACAAAATTAGATTCGAAAATAAGCAATCTACTTTTTATGTATTGGAACACCAAGTCACGTGTCCTACGGCTGTCACTTTTGAGAGATGTCAATTTTGGCCGCCACGAGAGAAATCTCTTGATCGTTTAAGAATCAAATAGCCGAAGCTATTGTTTATGCTTTTAAGTGAGGAAATCTCCATTTAGATATCATATCCTGAAAATTGAAAAATGACACCTGGATACGGTAATCGAACCCGGGACTCTTGGCTTAGTCCACACGTCCATCACAGACTCTGCCTTAAAAATGAGTGAAGAATGACCCTGGACACGGGGCGATTCCTGGATAGCTCAGTGGTAGAGCATTGGTGTGCTAAGTCAAGGACCCCGGGTTCGATTGCCGTGTCCGGATGTCATTTTTCAATTTTCAGAATGTGCTATCTCTATCTTTTGTCAATGTTAACTAGTCTACCTTGAAACGGTTCTTTCTGTCACGATCCGACTATACATTAGATGTCGAAACGGTAATTAACTAATGATTTGCTTTAGGCACTTGAGTGAAAGTGTTTTCATGGGCCTAATTAGCTTTAGTTTTTAGAATATAACCGTTTACTGTGTCAAAATAGAACAAAGCTAGTATACTTTATGGATACCCGTGGCCATATTCGGGAGCATTGAGACGTTGATCTTTAGGCAGTGGTTTGACTCGGGGTAGAGTTTTGTCCTGTTCTTTGCGTGGTTTATTATACGTTTGATACCATTAGCTGATGACCCCACTTACATTAAGCGATTGTAGACAAACAACTCCAATGTTTTAAATAATTTTGATCTCTAATTATTTTTAATTTACCTTATACACACAGATTAAACTCGCACCTGTGAGCAAGTGAACAAAGGCGTAGGTCTAGTCTAGTTTGGTTTGTTGGTGACGGGGAAGGTTAAGGTTCGAATCTAGGCTGGGTTAACTAAGGTGATATTCCACTAAATATCTTACTACACTCCCTCCACGCAAATGTAGAGTACATTCCATATAAATTCTAAAATTCTACCTTTTTGGTTTCATTGCGTTTTACTACCCGTTTGGGCTATCAGAGTTTAATTGCATTAATGAGTTAGAGATGAGTAAGGTATAATTTAGAGTAAGTGTACCCTTATTTGAGTTGAAATAATTGGAAAGCATTTAGAAAAAAAACTTAATTATTCCTGATTGAGATAAGAACATTGACCTTCCAGTCACCGGCAATCCAGTCTGTTGAGAGAGTGACCCTAAACCAGTATTTCTCAAAATGGTGGTAATGGTGGACAACCAAATGGATGTTATTGGCTCTGGTGGACCATTGGGACCCCGTGCATGGGGAGAGTGGGTTGAAAATTATATAGGAAAAAGATAAAAACATTATTTTTAAGTAATTCAATTTTAGGACTATTAGTACAAGACCAACTTAATCTATTATATTATATGTTTTTTTAAATACACTGAATTAGTAGTCTAAGTTTAATTGTTTGATTATTTCTAGCATTCTAAGCCTTATCATTTTTAACATTTTAGAAAACATTCTAAAAATTTGAGGGTAAGGAGTGGTTAAAATTAAAAGTTAAGACTTAGATATGTTGTTCTAGAGATTTATACAGAGAATTTAATATTAGTTATATTCATAGTGGTTTATTAAGGAGAATAATAATAACTATTATTCAAAGGAACGCCTAATCAACAACAAAAGGATCTAATTAAAACTGAAAAGATAATAAGTGATATGAAATATAAGGTAAAAGTTAAAGTTAACATGAAATTTAATTAGCAAAAAACATATTGAGTTTTTAATAAAAAACAGTTAGAAAATTAAATGAAATACAGATAATAACAAGTCTTAATATAATAGGGTCTATATGTTACATCATATAGAAGAGAAGATATATTAAAGCAAAATACTAGTAGGACTTAAATAATGAAAACTTATAACTTTATGAATCCTATTAAAGAGTGTAAAAGAAAGTAGAAAAAGAACAATAGGGTTAAAATACAGGAAACATATTAAAATTGGACACGAATACAATACAAATGAAAATTACATATTCTAAGGTTACAGAATAAATGATTAAACCATTATAAATAGGGTGACCTGGTGGTCTAGGGGTAAGGTGTCAGACTTCTGTGCTGGCGGCCAGGGTTCAATCCTCGGTCCCGGCACAGATTTATCTGATTTCCAAACCCTTCCTACACCTCTAACAAGACATCTTGTGAATGTGTGGAATGCCAGGTCACCACCGTGGTTCGGATTCCACGTTAAACTGTAGGTCCTTCATTTCATCTCACAATCACCCTACCATTACACATTAGCGTAAGTGCGTATAACCCGAACGGGTAGTAAGACGCGGTGCTAATAATAATAATAATAACATTATAAATAAAGATATATTAGGTATAGTAATGAATTAAAAATAATTAACATTTAAGGTAATATTGTTGATAAATTCGCAATTGTCAAAAGAAGAATTAAAAATTGTAACCAATGAAAGTGAACAGTTTTAATTAGATCCTTTTGTTATTATTATTATTATTATTATTAGCACCGCGTATTACTACCCGTTCAGGTTATACGCACTTACGCTAATGCGTAATGGTAGGGTGATTGTGAGATGAAATGAAGGACCTACAGTTTAACGTGGAATCCGAACCACGGTGGAGGCTTGGCATTCCCCACATTCACAAGATGTCTTGTCAGAGGTGAAGGAAGGGTTTGGAAATCAGATAAATCTGTGCCGGGACCGAGGATTGAACCCCAGCCGCCGGCACAGAAGTCTGACACCTTACCCCTATACCACCAGGTCACCGACCTTTTGTTGTTGATTAGGCGTTCCTTAGAATAATTATTAGAGATTTAATGCTATAACTTAAACTGTTAAAATGTTGGTAGATGTATTAAATGAATTACAAGTCAGAAAGTATGATTGAGATTTATTTTTGGTATATATCTGTATACATCTTTGGAACAACATATTTAAGTCTTAACTTTTAACTTATGATTTTTGATAAATATTTTTTTAGACTTAAGAATGGTAAAGATTACCTTTTATACATGAATTGTGTTCATCGAGGAAAAAATATAGCATAGTATGGATATTGAATATTTTGAATTTCAAATTTTTATACCATATCCTATGTAATTATTATTTAATTAATTATTTTTTATCAGTAGCTCTTACAAACTCAGCCCTCTCAACAGTTTTTTAATAAGCGTTGACTATATATATTTCCATAATTTGATTTTTATCATAAAGGACGTATCAACATTATAGAGTTATTTAAGGAACACCAGTATCATTAATTACTACTATCTCTTTGTTTATCGTGAATTATTCCCTAAAACAATTATTATTACTGAACCTTTTTTTTTAGCGTTCATCTTCACCATGTTTTAGCTATTAAATATGTATTTATTGTAATCATCTGTGTATAAACATGATTTATTTATTATTATTTAACTTGCAAACAATATGTTATTCTGTATCTTTAGTGCTAGCCTGTTAAAGACCTCAACTTATAGCTAGCACTTAAACAAAGGAAAATGAAAATGTAAAAAAACTTTTCTTTCTAAACTTCCTGAGATCCTATAGGCAACTTGATGTTCCACCGCGGACCACCAATGGTCCGAGGACCATACTTTGAGAAACACTGGTTTAGACTGTGTGAATGTCGATGCGGGTGAATTATTCCTTCCTCGTCTTCACCCCATTAGCGTAAATAAATATGCAGATAGCCCAGACGAGAATAAGGAAGTGGCACATACACACACACACAAAAAGTATGATGAAAGACAAAGAAAGATACATTGAGTTTTTATAAACTAAAAGTTCTACTCAATGGCAGTGTCTGAAATTCTTTCTCTTTTTTTATTTGCTTGTTAAGATGTATTAGTTAAAATAATTATGTTTGATAATTTCCACTCATGTTGTTTTAGAACTAACCTTTAGAGCACACGTTTGTATAACCAATCCCTTAGAACAAAAAAAAATTGGTTAAGGTGCGGCCGAAGGGAGCCAAAGTATTTTACAGTTTTTATATCATGTAAATTTTTTGGCCAAAACATATCAAATATTTCTCCAGTCGCAACATAGAGTATAGTTTTCTGCACATGCTCATATCAACAGATCTTGAATATCTGTCAAGGGTGTCAAAAACTTCTTAAATAAAGAGAGAAAGTTTTGACAAAATTCCAGGACACAATGACAGATATTCAAGATCTGATGATATGAGCATCTGCAGAAAACTAAACTTTATGTTACTACTGGAGGAATATTTTATTTTGACAAAAAATAATTTTTATAAGAACTGTAAAATTACTCGCGCTCCCTTCTGCCGCCCTTTGAGGTGGTTTTACAACGACATATGGCACCCGCCAACTTTCTATTAGTCCAGCAGTCACAACCACCATTTCAGTGGCTTAAAAATCGATTGATGCGTGAACTTCTTATGTGATTTCAGGTGGTATTATAAGAATATATGTTTTTATTAATGATGACAAAATCGATTCCTAAATACCCTCGATTATCACCGGTAGTGAAATAATCAATAATAGATCTTAATATCACAATTTCTCAATAATTCGGGTCCTAGATCTCAAATCCTAGTAAATGACAATTCTTATGTTGAAACTATACGGCTGTATTCATAATTGCTTAACATTATGACCATTATGAGATTCGTATGATATTTTTATGCGTAAGAAAAGTTTTAAATCGTGATTGTTGATGAATAGGAATCAAGAATTAAAAAACTTATGTTAAAATTTATGAATCAGAATCGGGACGTTTCTATTATTTAGTATTATCACTATTATATAACTATATAGATAGATAGATAGATAGATAGATAGATAGATAGATAGATAGATAGATAAATAGTTAGATAGATATAGATGTAGATAGTTTTACGTACTAATAGCCATACGGGTTATACAGAGATGTACTAATTACGCTAAAGTGAGAGGATGAAGATGATTGAATTTAGAGGAAGTACTACCCCCATTTGCATAGAAAGAGAGAGAGAGAGAGAGAGAGAGAGAGTGGAAAAGCACTTAGAAAAAACCACCCTCAGTACATCGGACCGGGATTCAAACCTAAATATCATGTCATCGGAAGTCTAGTCCATTGTGGGAGTGATGACTTAGACCATGCTGATATCTCTAATTAATAAGTAATACATTAAACTATATAATATACAAATATATTATCTGATCAAGAGTTTTTAGGACCAAATTGTAGCTAAATTTACCAATTAGCACGTTCATAATTGAATAATGACATTTTAAAGCCGTGAGTTGATCATTTGACGGGACAGATCCACCTGTTACACAAATGAAACTTTAAAGTTTGATTAGTTACCACCGGATGGATTCACGGACCGAAGGGTAGAAATTTTAACGGGCTGTCACAAGATTTTAATTTACTAATCTCACTCAATTTGGACGGATTACAAGCTAATGGTGGACCTGAAAGCTCGTTGTAATTTCACCATAAATTCTGTTTCAAAATTAAAAAGCTTTAATCTAAAAATTAAAGGCTATACTTTGATAAACTTGTATTTTACACAATAATTTTATATAAATTCACATATTCATCACCGTTCGGCCAATAAAAACTAGGATTAAGAAAATGCAATGATTACACCTACTGGCGTATTTTGAACTGAGTTAAATAGTTGCCTGCTATAACTCGATTATATATTAGTTATTTATTAATTTTATCAAATGTTACCTGCTCCACAGTAATTATATCACAATAATAATAATAATAATAATTTCAATTTCAATTTCAATTTCCTTTATTATAGTGCTGGCCAACAGTCGTAAGACCTATAACAGGCCAGCACTGAAAAGTACACACGTACACACCTTACAATACATATATTTACATACGAAAAAATGATAGACAAAAAATGGATAAATAATGTTATATACTGATGAATAGTTACGAGATAAAAAAAGTAGTTAATAATAAGAAGAATAAAAAGTAACATTAAAAACAAATAACTAAATAGTAAGCAGTAGTAATAGTAACATTATGCAAAAAATAGATCAGAATATTGTAAGTTTAAATAATATAGGCAAAACCTATACATGATAAATTATTGATATGGGATAACCTTAAATAACTCTCTGAGTTTAGTTTTCCTTTTATGATAAAAGTCGAATTCAACAAATCTAGAATTGGCACTATGGATACAACGACCTATAGGGCTCATCTTATAAGAGCTTTCGAGAAAAAACAATTTAGGATTACGAGAAGCCCGAGAAGGGATATGAACGCCTACCTGATCAATGGCAAATTTGCAAGAAATTTTGTTATTGAAAATATTAAAAACAATAATAATAATAAACAAAAATTATTATTATTATTATTATTTATTATTATTATTATATTATTAGTATATTCAAAAACAGGGAGTGACTTTTTATCCCATAGCTTTAGCAAACGATGACCACCCCACATAGAAATACTTATTTCTGATTGGATAGCCATAAACCATTGTTACAAGTTTCCAACATTAAGAGTTTGTTAAGTCAAAACTTAACAATTTTGAGGTGAAAGTCATTATTGAATTTGATCTTATTTCCTGACTTTTACTTCAATTCTAAAAGTTTCACTTTAAAAAAAAACTGTATTTCTCTAAGCTTACATTTTGATTTGCGTAACCAGTCTAAGGCTTTATTCACACGCTCGCTGAAAATATAAAGCAGAATCTGTCTCAGTGGCGCAGCAATTCACACGCTGTATGTTAACTCATGATGCATCGAAACTTGACCTAAAAAAGTTGAATATCAATATATTTTTTTCTAGAGGATAAACGTATATTGTAGATCATTCTCCCGATAGATGTTTTCAAATTATAATGATGCGTCGTGGCACAATCCAATATATCAATTTACTCATGTTACATTTAGGTTTTTTCTTAAAATTTCCTCACAAAGGCAAAATAAGTTGTCTGTGTTGTCAAATGTACATGCGCTCTGATTTGAGATGGTTGGTTCTGAGATTTGATTGGTTATCCTACGCCAAACATCTCAGGAAGAGCGGACAAGTAAAGATGAGTTGAGCTTTAGCAGAACAGCTCTCACCGATAAAGCGGAAATCTTGTGATTTGCTTATTGCTCGTCACGTGAATACATTTCTGTTCTGCGCTTGTTTTTCGGTGAACGTGTGAATCCACAGTAAGTCATGCAACAGTTAAAACGACGATCCATGCAGGTCTAGCAAGACAACAACAGAAAAATAACAAATAATATTAATGTGGAGTGACATTTCCCTTGCGCTTGAACTGGACTCTCCGTGTTATTGATATCGTGAAACTTAGGCATATTTTAAGGATTTGAAAAATAGATTTTTGTAGTCAACATTAACCAAATAAACCTTTATTGTTATTACTATAATATCACCCCTAATACTATAAGTAAAAAGTGACAGTTGCTAAATATATTATATTTTTACTCACGATTGTACTGAAGTAATGTAAGGTTTTTTTTTTTACCAATGAAGATATAATATATAGTAAAGTTTACTAACCTTTTTAACAGTCAAATTTAATTGAATCACTGTAACTATGGCCTTTTGTGACAGTTGAAAAGTTACTAAAAAACACATATGAGTATTCATCTACCTCTAAAATGTGTTCTGTCATTTTACAAACGGAAATAAATTTACATCACTTGTCAAATTGGCATGGCATATTTTGCTAAATGAATGAATATGGAAACCTTTTTAGATATTTTTAACCGGTAACAAAAGGCACAGTTAACTTAAGCAGATTAACCTACCTTCGAATGGCAATTCCAATGTATTATTTTTCTCCAGTATTTGAAATAAAAAAAACATTATCAAACCATTTTTAAACAATACAATCACATGAATATAACACCAATTCTTCTATTATTTGAATATTGATTTATTAGCAAACAAATATTAATATTTTCTGAAGGCAACCTACAAAATTGGTTAGCTTCTTTTTTTTTAGAATATTCATTTGAAGTTTATATCAAACGTGAAAACAAAGTGTTTATATTATTAGTTAAATACATGGTAAATATTTAGACAGATTATTATATTTAGGACCGTAGAGATAAATTTGTAAATATCATGGATATGTAGTTTATGGTAAAGCTTTTTTTTAGTAAAACTGTATATTGAAAATAATTAAAACTAAATATATGTTTGTGTTTACTAAAAAAATGTAGTAGTAAAAAATTTTGTTTTACTTATTTTAAATAAAGAACGTGTAAATAATTGTTTTAGTGATCGTCATTTAAAAATTATTTAAAGATAAGTGAAATCCTAATTAATTAAACAATTAGTCTTTATAAATGTGTACGTGTTAAAACACTGGAAACAACTGCTCGGATGCAAACCTACTTAGTCCAGACACGCTGTGTTAATTAGAAAGTCCTTTTAAACGACAATATGAGCACAAGCAAATTATATCAAGCATTCAGAAAACGTACTCACCCAGGAATCTTTTCTCAGGGGCGGCAGCTCCCGACATGAGTTCCTCAAGATCTTCGTAGTCAAAGAGATCAGAATTCTGAAGGACAGGCATAGGGTACTCGTCAGATAATTCAGGCGCCGGAATCAGATAGGCCGTTTCTCTTTTGTGACGTCTAGTAGACCCGTCGACATCTGCGTGTACCTCTCTTACTGTCGTCGATTCGTGAAGTTTCCCTTCAGTCATAGTTGCTGGGATCTGATTCTCCTCTTTAGCTAGGGGATCTTGATGGAGATCTGCCGACCTCTTGACTTTCCTGTTCCCTGGTGACGCCTCCACTGCTTGAGGTTTCCTCGTTGTGACCTGGCTATCACTCTCATTTATGTGGTAGGCCGCCGAGTCACTTCCAGTAGAACGGCTTGACTTCTTGTGGGGTTTGTAGCCACTTTTTAAGGAGCTGATGTGCCTCTTACCTTCAGCCCTGGTGTTATCATCACCTTCAATTACCCCGGTGTCATGTCTCAAGAGACTTTCGACGTAGCGTTCAGCGACATCCTCCAGATTGGTCTCATCTTCGTCGTCATCCCTTTTGCCGAATGGTAAGAGTCTGTTCCGGGCCATCGCGCCTACGTTTCTCTTTTCTTCATCATCCATTTCATCCTTCTTGGATATCGGGGACAGCGCTGAGTTCCTACTCCGTAAAGCGGAACCGAGGTATCGCTTACCTAACGGCGTCTGTCGACTTTTGACAAAGGCTCCTAGGTTTCTTTTTTCATCATCTCTGTAATAGTCGCTCTCTGATCCGTTGTCATCGTCCTTCTTGGATGGGGAGAAACGTAACTGAGAGAACCCCCCACTCCGCGCGAGGGAGCCGAGGTTCCTCTTACCATTTTGCGGGAAGTTAAAGCTCCTGGCCAGTGAGCCGATGTTCCTTTTATCAATTCCTTCATCTTGGTATAACTGTTGCATCAGTCTCTCTAGATCTCTGTTACCATTGTCCTTCTTGTTGTTTAAGTACCCGTTCCTGGCAAGTGACCCAATCCCACCGCGTTTACCTTCACCGTCAAACTCGTCTTTGAGCAGGTCACCGTTTACAAACTGAGAGCTGGCGTGCTGAAGTTGACCACTCTTTGCCAGTGAAGCAATGCTTCTCTTCCCCAATAGATCAGCCTCTTGAGAAGCATCCATCTGGGAATCTTCGCTTGACTCAGGAGCTTTTGGAGCCGGGAGGTATCCAGACCTGGCGAGAGCCTCGACGCTCCTTTTACCTTCCCCGCCTTTGAAGGGGAGGTTCCCACTCCTTGCAAGTGATGCTATGGACCTCTTGTTGACATCTTCCTCGTATCCGTTGTCATCAGATGCCTCTTCTAGGGTCTCTAGTTCTTCTTTCAGGAGCTCTAGTTTCAGTTCCTGCACCTGGCTCTTCCACAAGTCTTCGGTTTCTAAGATGCCTTGAAGGATGCTCTCTATTTTGCCTACCCCATCGTCGCCTCGCCCCTCTCTGTTGAAGGGTAGGTTCCCACTTTTGGCGAGAGCCCCTACGTATCTCTTGCCGAGCTCGTAGTTTCCACCGCCGGACATCATCGGGTGTACCTTCTTGTCCCACTCACGGTGGGCGATGTAGGGCAAATCACCGTTCCTGGCCAGTGTGGCCACATACCTCTTACCTTGGAAGGGTAGCAGCCCTGTTCGGGCAAGGACCCCAACGTGTCGCTTGTCCAGATTGTGCTGTTCGAGTCCTGTTTCCTCCGATAGTGCCTTAAACAAACAAAACACTTTTGTTAGTTATGGACATTGAAGCGTCAGATAAAACCCGTTTTTAAGTTACATAAGGCATGTTTTAGTTTTTCTTGCACCACGTTTTACTCACATCTGGGCTAGCCGCATGTTTAAACTAATGGGATTGAGATGAGTAAGGTATAATTGATATAAAATGTCATGTGTCCCTGTGAAACCAAGCCGTTTGGGAAAATCCACCCTTAGTACAGCTAGGACTTGAACTTCAACATATTCGCCACCGGAAAAATCAGACATGACAAAACTGAAAAATTTGACTGCATGTCCACCGATGGGAATATCTGTAATAATCTTCAATAATACTAAAATATTATGTATACATTTTTTAGATGTTTTTCTGTAATTTTTAGAAATTTGAGACCAAACCTTATTAAGTTCATAAACCTATGCTACTATGGTAACTATGATAAAATGATGTGTGGAAAACCACCTTCATTTCACCTGTCTGAGAGTTGAACCTCAAACTCCCTCGTAAACAGCTCACCAGGCTACTGCAAGCCTGACGCCTTAGACTACATGGCCACTGACTTGACTGGGGAAGACTCTATGAATAACCTTATTTTACATCAAATTTGTGGACAAGGGGACATATATTATACCTTTGTCATGTCTGGTACCTGCCCCAATTGTCACGAGTACAAACGTGCCACTCTCGTGTGGTCTGGTTCACCAGTTACAAGGAATTTAAGGGCTTAAATCCCACACGGGTATACCAAGGATGACTTTCCCTAAATGGTTTATCACTCTACATCCATGCAGGTACTGGTACACTTCCTCTAAATTATTCCATCCTCATCTCTATCCGATTAATGTAAATACACGGATTAACCGAATTGGTAGTTAATTAGACGTGGGGCACACACTTTGAGTTAAATTTGAATATTCATTAGGCAAAAAATTTATTTAAAAAATATTATCAAAACCATTGAGCGAATAGTAAATTAAATACAGGAATTTATGTTTAGGTGAGAACTGGTATAATATACTATAGGAAATATCAATACAATTACTTTAAACTACTTGTATTCAGTCGAAAGACGTGCATGTCATCACTAGTAACAGTTGGAAAGTAAAATTAACATATATATTTTAAACCTTAATCTGACATAAAAAGTATTACAGTTTATTTTCTTTTTAAGTGAATCTCTTGTTTTTAAATTTGTGAAGGGAAATATTAATTTTTTCGGGAATAAAAATCTAATATATATGTTTAGAATTTGGTGGGAGGAGATACTTTACGGTGTGTAACCTTCTAGAACATAACGCCTCTCCACTGATTTTATACCAAATTACAGAGCTGTTTTCCTTACTTTTAGTACCATTTTATTTAAAATGTTTCTGCTCAGTCAATTTCATTACTTTTAATTATGCGCAGATAGAATCTTCTGCCTAAGCGCTGTCAACTATTCGTTCGCCCATTAAAAGGCATCTCTTTGGAAACTATCAAAGTAATTTAGTAGAAAAATGGCATTTTGCGATACAATTTGCCAGAAGTCAAGTGAAACATTTTGCGAGAGAACTTCTCCATAAGAAATACTTGAGCTATTTTGATATGCTCTAGAAGCGTGTACTCTCTGCTATAGTAAACAATAGGACTTTTGAAAATCATATTAACGAAGACGTCAGTAATACATTATCTGGGAGACTTTTTCGCCAGTTTATTTATTTGAAGTTGCAGGATATGTTGAGTTGTCTTATAGAAAGAACATTCATATTTCATGGCATATATAACATGACTAATAAGGTAAAAGGGTTCATGGTGTGGAGTAACTTTTTCGGTTGATCTGGGGAGGGGGGGTTAAAGGTAGGAGGAGGCTATTGCAAAAATGAGCTTTTGATAGCCTTCGAAATAATGTTGGCTCCTTTCAGAACCATATGATTTGAGGCTGTTTTGGTAGTTCAGTACCCCCCCCCCCCCTTTCGGAATTAAGGCGGTTTTATTTTCATGTCATCTAAGTACCCGTTCGGTTTAAGTGCGTACATTAGTTACACTTATTCAATAGATAAGAGGAAGGAATACTTTTGAGGAAATATACCAGCATTTGCGAGGAAATAGAGAGAAAGTGGGAAACCTTTAGGGAAAAAAAACATCAGTACGCCCAACCAAGGTTTAAGCCCCGATATTCCGGCAAACAGCTCTAGCAAGAGCATGACGCGATAAAACAAATGAACACCGACATGGGCTTAAAGTGGTCTTGGCTGTTTTGAACAAGAGCTTACCCAGAGGAAAACATACCCTCGTAATGATCTCTACTTCGTCCTATATTTTGGTATTTCTATTCTCTCATCTCTAGCTCTTCCTCTGTTTTAACGGTACTTTCGCTTTACCTCTGGTTTCCTTGCCCTGTTAACTCACATTATCTGTCTGGTTTGAGATATACGTGAACGTTTAATGTCCGTGAGCATTCTCATACCACCACGAATTGGGCATTCAACCCCGAGAGGGAAGAGGGGGACATTAATGAAACTATGCATGTATACACACACGTGGTGGGAGGGGTTCATTCCAAGAAACATTCAAGAGGGAGCATTAGAACTCTGAAGCTTGGTTCACGATGGAAAACTTATGAGTAAAGATTGATGTATGATTAAAAATAGCTAAGAATAAACCTTTATATTCTATCAAAAATTTGAGAGTAAAATTTAGTTAATTACACAAAAATTAATACAAAAGATTGATCTACTTACTTACTCTATTACATTAGGAACTCGAAAGTTCATTGCCACACTCACAATAGTACACCACCTATTCCTATCCAGTTCACCTCATCACACCCTATCTCTATCAGGTGCATTCTAATGTCATCCTCCTATCTGCATCTAGGGCTTCCCAATGACCTCTTCCCATTGGGTTTGCCTGTCAGTAGTCTGCGTTGCATGTCCTGCCCACCGTAATTTGCGAGACTTGATTATCCTAACAATGTCGTGTGATGAGTACAAAGTATGTAACTCATGACTATGTAACCTCCTCCACACTCCAGTAGCCTCGTCACCTTTTGGATTGATTTATAATCGAAAAATTAAGAATAGGCTTGATTCATTAGGGAAACATTAGGAATATAGCTTATTAACGATTGAATAATTAAGAATAAAGTGTGATTCACGAACAAAAATGCAAGATAAAATCTTTGTTAATTACCGAAAAATTAAGAGTTAACATCTGGATTGAGGCGAGATCTACAAACAGAGTCAACATTATACTTAACAAGAGATCGTGTGTGGTGAAGCAGTTACTTAAGACATTGTTGGAACAAAAAATATATGTATAATCTTAAGTATTTTTACACGGAAATAGATTGTCATTTTTGTTTTTTGGACTGTCTTTCCTAGCTCCCTCGTACTGTTGAAAAGTTATGTTTTATATACTCTTCTTAGGTATATCTTATTAAAGTGTTTTATAAAGAGACAGGGTAAAGAATATTGGAGAGGGGGGGGGGGGGGTTGGAGTATTTAAAATTCAAATACTAAGTTTAAATAAGACGTCACCTACCCGTTGAATTTCAAATCATTTCTGACTTCACATCGTCGAAACCCTGCTCGCTGGACCGGAACGACTATTTTCATTTCATCGAAAGTATGTGAACGTTCATGTTATCGTTGAGACTTCTCCAACAAAACTCACCGACATTAAAATGGGGTACGTTATCTTTAGGAGTCGCTTGGAAATGGAGCGATTACTTTTACTAATGTTCGATAACGATGCCCCATCTCACGGGGGGGAAAAAAACCTTATTCTGTCTCGTTTATTCAGTCTGAAACCAAAATAGAAAGTAAGGTTTTATTCTATTTTCATACTTTCACTCACGGTACTTAGAATACACGGTAGGGTCCACGCGCATCTCCCCCTCCAGTCCCGCCCCTTTGACACGTCACTCGGTGCCCACTGGCCGCGCTATAACATTACTATAACACTGCCTGCTAGCTGCATCTCTCCTAACATTTGCTTTAAAGTAAATTGGAATTTGATCATAACTTTCAGATTTGACAATGTTTAACCACTTCTCACTGCTTTTATTTAAGTTGGCTGGAATAATTAAGATTTTAAAATGTAGATTACACTGCCACTGTAATAAAAGTACGCATTGAAGAACATGTTTAAGGGGTTAAAAGAAAGTTTCACAATATATATATAAATAAGACAATTTCTTATAATTATAGATTAAAAACAGACAAAATAATGTAGGCAAGATATAAAATAAAATGTATCATGAAGAAATGTAGTATTGGATAAACTCACCGAAATGAACTCACTGAAGCTTAGCTAGTTTCTTTGATTTTTTTCTACCACCATCAGACTTCTTACTACTGTAGATTGGTCTTTTCTGAGATTTCTTCTTATTCAAGGACTTCATTCTAATAAAGGTGCGCGTTCGAACATAACATGAAATAGCGAACTCATCTCTGCCGATGTACATCAACTTGAGGATGTTCACTAGTGTTTTCATCACATCACAATCCTTATTCAAACTACCGCCGTGAAATGTATTGAAGTCCTCTTCCATGTTAAATATAATCTGAGCACACGCACTTGTTGGCTCCATCAGGCCTCCTCTTGATATTGTCGAAAGCCAGTCTATTTGTTTTGCAGGGTAGTGACTCGTTGGATGGCCATATTCGTAAGCTGTAGCTAGCTTTTTCTTTTTCACTCTATAAGCAATATACCCTGCGAGCATCTTTAGTAAGTCTGTGCTTTCTCCTGCTACTTGTCCATGAATATTATTTTTACTTTCTGCTAACTGGGGTTCAATAGTCGATATAAATTCTTCCTCTTCTGGCTGTTCACTTTCAATTTCCTCCTGTACTGTAGATTCTACTTGTAAATCTTCCCGGATATCACATTTCAGATTTTATATCACATCAACACTTAATGTGGTTGTATCTTCAGTTGAGCAGTTCCCAGTTTTTATTATTACTGATGCACTACGGCTCAAAAGTAAAGATTTTATTCTTTGGCTCACAGCCGTTGGTAGTGGGTGATCATAAAATCTACCTAGGCCTCTAATGAGATATATATTATGGCATCTCGATGCCATAATATATGTGTATCCTTCAGAGTGTAACTCTGTGTATAGGCCTTTAAGACTACGGATAGATATTAGGAAGCCCTTTTGGAAAGGTAATAATTTATTTCTCCCAATAGCTCGCATAGATTCGCACATATCATAAAAAAGGTTAAGGGCTGCATTCTGTTCATTTAAATTAATCCCATAGGCACTTTTCAACTTATTTGTTGGATGATAAGGTAATCTAGAGTTTAGCACATCAAAGCCATCATTTATAATATTCAAAATTGTAACCACGTGTTCATTTCCAGGTAGAGTATATTCAATAGCAGCTGCAACAGTTCTGGATAGTAATTCTGCAGCCTTTCTGACATTTTGTCTTTCTGTTCCTGTTAGAAGGAGGTGATTAGTGTTAATTTTATACGCAAATTTCAGATCGCCGTCTTTTTGTAACTCGACAAGCTGTGCAAATACATCTATTTTAACAGTGTTACCGTTAGACAGCTGATATCCTTCGTCCAGTAAGTGATTTCTCAAAAGTTTCAAAACATGAGGGACGTCAAAAAAAAAAAAAATCTGGCGCTCTTCAGAAAATGGGTTTTTAATACTTGTACAGCCAAGTGTGATTCCCAGATTCAACATAAGCTTCTGATTTGATGGTCCCATATCACTAACAAAAGCCCGGACACGGAATCCCGTGGCCTCAACTGTTTCAACAACACTCAAGAATAGTTCTTTATCGACAGGTCTGTCAAATCCGTAATAGATGGGTTGTTTCCATCTTCCAATCAAGCTTCGGATTACTAAAACTTGGACAGTTGAGTGTGGTCCTAGGATCTTGTCTACGACAGTATCATAGCACATGTCAGATTTCACTTTCATCTCATCAAAACAAAGCACCACGTCTTTTTCAAAATCAGTAAAAACGTTGACTTGTGCTTTTAAAATATTTAAACTTACATCTATAAATCCTGGCTTAACAAAAAATTCGATGAGGCGGCGTTTTATTGTCGTTTCACTTGGAAGGGGATATTTTAAAACGTTTTTTAAATATCTAAATGCTTTTTTGGATATACATCATAGCGTTATTGCCTTTGATACATCTTCAGAATTCCAAATGGTACATTTTCCCCTTAAAATAATTTGATGTTGGGAGCTGGAAAAACGAGATTCGATTTGTTTTATAGTTTCGGCTAAACGAGAAATTTCTGTCCTAGCAGTGGCTAACTCTGTCAGATTGTCTTTATTTTCTTTCTTTAAAATTTTATTTGCATTCTTTAAAACATTATTTTCATTCTTTAAAATATTATTTTCTTTCTTTAGCAGTTCCAACTCTAACTCTTGTGTACTTATTAAGTGTGTTGGGCTAGTCCCGTGTTCTAAGGATGGAAAGGGCAAATTATTACTTTCATGTGTATTTAAAAGATGGTTTAAGCTTTTTTTTGTTTCACGTTTATCAGCTCTTTTATTTATTTCCGAAATACTGCAAGAAGCTGTGGCAGTTGGTATTTTAAAATGTGGCACAGACGTTTTTTTTCAACACTCTATTTGGTTTCAATTTGAGTAGTTCCGCCCTCAAGTCACGTTCAAAGTCCGTTTCACTAAAGTGAGCAGAGCAAACACGAGCGTTAGAGACACAAAAATTGTCAGCTCTTCTACAAGCGTGCACACATTGTTTTCGCAATGTTTTGTCTGTTGGAAATCTATAAAATCTTACCCCAGATTCTTGAGAGTTTCTTGAGTGGTTATTGCACCCAACAACTACACAACAAGGCATCACTACTACTAATTAATATCACACGACACAGAGGTAAACATACATTAACGCATACATACATCAAAACATTAGAGCCATAGATAAAGAAAGATTAGAGCATCCAAGCAACAAGAACAATTGGCGGTAGCATACAGCTGAGCGCGCAGTGGGCCACATTGACGTCACAGACACGACAGGCTACTGCGCACCTGCCTTGTGGACCCTACCGTGTATTCTAAGTACCGTGCTTTCACTGATGTTTCTATAGGTTATGAATACATTATGAGTGACGGGAGCTTAAAATACTCTTTTTGTTGGTTATCTTTATAGATCTTGAAGCCCCCCCCCCCTTTTTTTTTTGTAACGGTGAACTGGCATAGGTCTGATAACATTGTGACGTATGTTTTCTATAGGTAGATACGTATTTTGTAATGAATTCAATTGTAAGGGTGGTGAAGGTTTGCTTTAATTCATAGAGATGATAACAAATAAATGCATATGTTAAATTTTGTGTTTTTTTTCATTTTATTTTTTATTTTCGAGAGGAAAATAAAATAGCATTGTAAAGGGATTTGATTTTAAGGAACAAGCTTGGTTTGTTTCATCTCCAGAGAACAGTAATTTCTGCTTAAAATAATATATACCACCGCGTCTTACTACCCGTTCGGGCTATACGCTAATCTCTACTGTAGTTATCCTATTGTGTAACGAAGCAAATGATAGTATAATTCCTTCATACTCACCATTATGGTCCTCTGCCCTTAAATTAGTGGAAATTACGAACGGTACTAATAGACAGTGACACATGTCGCACAAATAAAAAATTGTTAGTTTAAAAATAACATATTCTATAGACATATAAATATATTTCTCAGGTAACAGACAGGAAAATCTAAACAACATTTCTGAGCAACCCTTCTTTGAAATTGATAAACAATTTATGATATCACCCAATTCAGTGTTCGAATGGTCTAAGCTCTAGCGCATCACTCTTTCAATACAGGCTACAGGACGGCTGTCGGGGAGATATAATTTCAAATCCCCATCGGGTGTACTATGGGTGTTTTTTCCTTACTGGGTTTCCACTCTCCCCTCACGCAAGTGCATGTACACTTAATGTTTATTCAACCTTATTAATCCTCAACATATTAGTGTAATTATCAGTCCTGCATATGAGTACAACCCGAACGCCAAGACAGACACGGTTCTAAAAAATAAACACGTTATCAAATAAATTACCCGTCCGTACCTGTGGGCACGTAGTATAAGTAATGAGATCATTTAGTCTGTTGTTTACCGGTATCAGGGGGGTTGTGGTCTGAATCCCAGCCGGTGTCTGAATGTGTTTCTTTCTTTATGGTAGCCCAACTTCTCTCCAGGCTTAAATGGGAACATTTATTATATATTATACCTTTGTAATCACTTTTCTTATTAGCATAGTTAATATATATACGTGAATCTCAAATGGGGACATCTTTGCGATAAAAAGTTATCGCAGTATCTTAGAAGTATAAATTTATTTTTTGTAATTCGTTTACAAATTATAACAATATTTAAATGATTGTTATAGAAAGTCACTATTTAAGGTCACCACCGACGATTCTAGTTTTTCTAGATCACAACTTTTTAGTAAAATGTTAAGCTATTAGACATTAACATTGGTTTGTCTTGTAACAAACTAATAAAAATGAGATATTAATGACACAGGTATACCCACTACATATCAAACCATAAAATACAATCCTGATATTCAGACCCATAAAATTTAACTTATATTTTCATTTTTCCAAAATTATCACGTTTGAATCTATTAGTCTAAGTCAGTGGTTATCCACCCACGGTCCACGGACCACTGGTGGTCTGTGCTGGTGTGCCAGTCTGTCCGCACATGCGACCACATGAAAATTAATAGTACGACACAATCGAATTTTTTTTCTCAAATGGACTAATAAAGTTTGAGACTAAGTTTTCAAAAATTAAGTCATTGTAATCTAATGTTAAATAATATGTATTAAACTATCATGTAACGACTTTCTTGATATTCATTTTAAAACAATTCGTTTTCCAATTTTCGAAAAATTACTCAACATTAAACTATTATTTATTTATGGGCGTCAATTCAAATTCAAAACAATACACCGAGAAGAAGCAAAATTATTTTTGGGTTAAGGTGTACATAGAAAGTAAAGATTCATTATAATCCCCAGGTCAAAATTGTTCACAGCTGCCATATTGGTTATCTTTATTGGCAAGTAAAAAGTGAATTAAATCAAAACAGTATAATATTGACTGGATAACTTCGCTAAGTCAACTACTTTGCCATAAAAGTACAGTTCAATCTTCATCGGAAGAGCCGACATTCGTAAATATTTTACTAAATTATTAGTGTTATATTATCAATAATATACCGTAAATAAAAAGTGATGGATCATACGACTTGACTTAAAAGTATATTTAGTATAGTTTCTTGCTATCATACAAGGCTCGTCCTATGAAAATTGAGCTGTAAAATGTCTATTACTGCTTGATAAACACTTTCGTAAGAAAAATTCCTGTTTCGACAAGTGACATGTGAGTAGCATAGTAAGATGGGTAGTCCGCCCATAGAACGCTTATCAAGTGGTCCACCATTGGGGAAAAAATTGAGAAACACTGGTCTAAGTTCACAATTTACTGTGTCTTAATTCCAATCATTTTATAAAATGATACTTTGATATGAAAGAACCTAACCTTAACATATTAATTTTTGAAAAACATAATTAAAAGTAGTAAGGAAACAACTTATTAAATGTGATGATAAAATTCAATGTGGAAAAAGAATTTGAAAATTGGAGTTTAATATAAAGTCCAAAGATCAACTAGTATATAAGATATAAAACACACCGAAATAAGTAACATAAATTTGGAATGAATTGACAATTTTGAGAACTTCACTAGATTTCCATCATAATATCAAAAAAGTTAAGAACATATTAAAATATACGTCACATATATAGATAACACATTAAAATACATATAATATAAACTTATGAGCTTAAGTCAAATGTGAGTTAAGGCAGCAAAAAGACAGATTTATTTTAGGTTAGACTAAATAAATGTTCATACATTAGAAAAATAATATGAAGTGAAATAAGAATATAAATTGACTATAAATTGAATAAATTTAATTCTATTCTTATCTGTTCTTTAATTCCCTTGTTCCTTGTTCCGTATATGCTGTACAAATTCTAGCCAAGGTTGGAATTTCTACAGCATATAAGGAACAAGGAACAAGGGAATTAAATAAATATAAGAATAGGATTCGATTTATATTCAATCTTATATTCTTACTTCAATTCACATTGTTTTTCTAATGCATGAACATTTATTTATTCTAACCTAAATTAAATTTGTCTTTTTACTGCCTTAACCCACACTTGACTTAAACTCATGAGTTTATATTATATGTATTTTAATGTGTTATCTATATATGTGACGTATATTTTAATATGTTCTTAACTTTTTTTATATTTGATCAAGGGCGTCGTTAAGAGGGGCAGGGAGGGGCAGCTGCCACCCCACCCTAGAGGCTTGGGATATTTTTTAAGTTATAACTTTTCCTGCCTGATGTAACAGAATAAGTACTTACTTATTACGCTTACGATATTGTAGCGTATAGTAGACTACAGGTACCTACACTCTTAAACTAAAATCAAATTTTTGGATAAAAATGAGCCTCTATGTACTCTTGCTACCGCTACAAACTTACACATTATCTTTGAACCAACGCGCGCGGTCCGTACTTTAAATTCGCGCGGCGCAAAGATCGATCACAACACAACACGATTTACAACCGACCGCCGCCCACAGCGCTGCGGGCGCCGTCGGTTGTAAATGTGTGCGTGCGATGCGACACTTGCACCTGCACAAGCACATGAAAGCCCACCTGCCATTTGCATATAGCATGCTATCGGAAACAATGTGAGGTGTTTATTTGATTGAATGTGAATAGACTATTAAAGCGTTCAGTGAGCTTCAGTGAAAATCAAAAACACTTTCAAACTTTTTCATTTCTGTTTCATTTCATTCGATTTCGAAAATAACCGTAAACATTGTGTTGTGATTTGTGTGCGAGTATTTACCTATATACCCAGGAATTGACTATGTGAACAGAGTGAAATTAAAACAATAGTGAATGAAATTAAAGAAAAAAAAACAGTTTTTAATTAAGTCAGTTTCTAGTAGTCAGGAAAAAAAAATTATATCAGAAATTTTTTTTGTGAGCTTACTTTGTATGATATTTTGTTCACTATTTTTAATACATCATCTACTTTTAAGGTTAGGTAGATTAAGACTATTTAGTTATTTTGGTTTATGCAGTAATAGTTATTATTCTATCGTTTCCATTCCACAAACAAAATATAGAGAGCACAGAAGCACAAAATAAATAGGTACAGAAGACCGGCTCCATACAATGAGCGATAACAAGCGTACGCACACATAAACGCCCACTTACGACGATCTCGGATCAAGTCGGTCGAACGCCAGTGGCGAGTGCCATGCTTTGGCAAAATACGTACCTAAATAAATTATTGTTTAGTGCGGGCGAAATACGCACCTAAATAAATTATTGTTTAGTTCGTAGGCTAGGTTCAGAATTGATCATGAGTAAACGATCTTATCGAAATATTTGGTATATTAAACCAAAATAAATTAAAGTTTTTTAAATGACCCAGCAGTGAAGAAAGGCAAAACGAAAATTATGTCTTAACTGTTGTAGGTACTTAATTTAGGTCGTTTTCTGTTGTACCTATCTGACTAAATGATTGAATAGTAGTTACATACCTAATTGATCATTTATAGTATGACAGCTACTAACAGTAAAGACTTTCCTACCTACTTACAATAAAAACATAGTCACAAAAGTGGTTTTTCACAGTTTTGATGCATTTATTATTATATAGCCTATAGGTGTGTAGCATCCGTCACTATCGGTTATCGATATCATAACGGCAACTGCATAGCACGAAGGCAACGAGACTCGATCCAAACAAAATAATCCTTTGTTAAACGCATAGAGAATCTGTCGATGTATTATATATGAACAGGGTTCGATGCGACCGTCAATGTATTCTATTCTCTACGGATATAAAAATAAGGATTATTTTGTATCAGTATTTGTATTTATGACTTGACAAAGTTTTGTTTAATTTATCCACCAAAAATATTATAGGTATGTAAAAAGGGGGTGAAGTTTTCATATTTATTTTTTTGTTATTTTAGACGAATTTGGCAATTTTTGGGGGAAAAAAATATGAATTGTAGTATATAGGATATCTTATCAAGAGTCAAAAATAAATACTTTTCGATGCCTTGTACATGTTTTGGGTGGCATATTATAAAAAACTTAATTTAAGAATGAGGCTTTATTATATTTTGAAATATAATAATCGTGCCTTTCGAACATGCCGTAACCGATGGAAGTACTTTTCAGTAACGAATTTATAGACTTTTATTTATTAGAAATAAACGCGTTTAATTAATATAAAAAATGTTTTTATTGAAATTACCAAATTGTAATTTCGACAGAATATTGTAGACGCCTACCCTAGCGCTACAGTCGAGCGTAGGTAACTAAAATCAAATTCGGCCAGAGCCGGTCTTCTGTACCTATTTATTTTGTGACAGAAGTAAAGTTCATGCATTTACTTCATTTTTATTCTCTTATGATTCAAAGTTAAAAAATATTATGTCTAATACTACTTTTTTTATTTTTCAAACAATTTTGTTTGATAATGTACTTGTACAATATGTTTGCATTAATTCGGTTATTTACACATAGTATTACGATACTTTTTTTTTGCAGTTCATTTAAAAAGAAAAAAACTGATGGAAGCAGCGACGGCAGTGACGAACAGGAATAAAAACCAATAAAAATTACAACTGAAGATAATCAGCCTCAGGAACTAGTCAAAGAACCTAGTGCTGAGGCCCGCATTCCTGGTGGTTTTGTGGACAATTTGGATCTATCGTTACCAATACCAAGCTCATCCAAACACTTGACTCCGGATCTTGATTCTACTTGCTATAGCAAAATTTATATTGGTCATTTCATTGGTCGGGCTTCGACATTATCAACAGAAATGAAAAAGGACCACTTAAAAAATTGTTGGGCTCCTCCTAAGACGTATAACTTTGCGTAAGACGCGAAGCATTTAAAAAGGAAATTCAACTATTCATGGTTGGAAACGTACTCTTCATGATTAACGTATTCATGACACCAAAGGGAGCGTTTTGTAAATACTGCACGTTATTTCCGCCAAATCCTGTGTCTGTTAGAGGCGTGTTTGGATCATTTATCATCAGGCCATTTTGTAAATTCAAGGATGCTCACGGACAGTGCAAAAAGCATATGGAAACGCATTTCTACAAAGCGGCATTAGAATCCGCTAGATCATTTCTGGAAAATGTGACTGTAGATGTGCAATTGAACAGGTACTCCCAGGGTATCATCGAGGAAAATAAAAAAAAAAATATTACTTCCATTATTCCCTGATTATTCTTTGCGGTTCCCATGACTTGGTTTTGAGAGGCAAACATCATGGAGAAGGAATCCTCGAAGACTTATATAAGCTGCGAATTGATGTGGGGGATGAGGTTTTGAAGAAACATATTGAACACGGAAGAAAGAACGCAAGCTATCGGTCAGTTGATATTCAAAATGAAATCATCAGCATGTGTGGGGATGTTCTCAAGGAAGATATTATAAAAAAACATAAAAAAGCAGTAGCATATAGTGTTTTAGCAGACTAAATAGCTGACGTTTCTGGAATTGAACAATTATCGATAGGAGTGCGATATTTCCATAAGTAAATCAACGAAGTCAAAGAAGAATGTGTTGGATTTGTTGAGCTGAAAGGCCTGGATGCAATATCGATAGCACAGACCATTGAATAATTTTTGGAAAAAGAAGGTCTCGATCCGAAGAAATGTGTCGGTCTAGGATTTTATGGTTGTTTCACCATGGCTGGAAAATATGGTGGTGTCCAAGCAATCCTGCGCAAAAAAGTTACAAGAGCTTTGTTCTTTCATTGCTCCTCACGCAAATTAAATCTTGTAGTCAATGATCTCAATGATTTGCCTGAAATTAGGAACACCATAGGATCTACTAAAGATATTATAACATTCTTTCGAGGATCGGTTTTGAGAAGGAAAATGATACCCAATATTTCCAAACTCTGCGAAATAAGTTGGACGAAAAACACAAAACTATAAATGTTTTTAAGGATAATTTTCCTATTATTATGGAGGCTTTAGAAACCTTATCACGTGAAGAAAATAGTACGACTCGAAAAAATGCCTTTCAGCTCCATGCAGCTGCTTCAAATGTTTCATTTATCCTGTGTCTCACATTAATATCCAAATACTCGGCTTTGATTGAGCCCATTGTAAACGTTCTCCAGTCCATAGCAATGGACCTGGTCAAGATCTCGCAGCACATTAAAAAATTGTGTAATTACTGAAGAGCCACCGTGACAATCCAAAACAGACCATAGGGAAATTATAAGCGACTCTACTGAAATCGCAAAAAAAAAAAAAAACTCAGACTAGAGGAGGACATGACATCAATGCCGCGTATTGTTGGAAGACAACTACCCCGGAGTAACCACTCCGCAGGAACCCCTTCAGAATTTTGGAAGAGATAATTAGTCATACCGTATCTAGACTCTATAATTGCTTCCCTTGAAGTACGCTTTGCTGAAGAAAACACTCCATCATTTACGTTATCAAAATAACACCCAGCGCAGATGCAAAACATGTCCCTGAAAAGGCTAAAAGACGACTGTGAAATCTTTGCCCAGTTTTATAATTTACCAAATATTAAACATGAAATCGAAATTTGGCAACAAGTATGGCAAGACAAAGTAAACTTAACTGAATTGATAAATATTGACGTCTTAAAAGAGGCAAAACCATTCTTTTCTGACACAGAAAAGGCTTTGAAAATTTTAATAACTCCCTCCTGCATAACATTCTTTCCTGACACAGAAATGGCTTCGAAAATTTTAATAACTCCCTCCTGCATAACATTCTTTCCTGACAGAGAAAAGGCTTTAAAATTTTAATAACTCTGCCCTGCACAACGTGTACTGTAGAGCGATCCTTTAGTAGCTTAAGAAGAATTAAGACTTGGCTGAGAAGTACAATGGGAGAAAGTCCTCTTAATGGATTAGCCATGATGAGTCTACACAGGAGGCTTATTATAGATAATTTGAGGATTATAAATATAAAGTTTTGGACAAATTTACAAAAAAATGAGAATATTATGTTTTAGTTAAGCTTTTAAAAAAAAATATGTACCTAAAGTGAAATGACTTTTTTACGGCTAAAGTTGGCTAACCATTTCTTTTAAATGTGTTTGGGCAATAAAGAGTTCAATAAATATGTCAATATATCTTAACCCTTACAAATATGAAATGTTGGTTTTTTCTCATCCTTGTGCCCCTCCCCCCCTGACTCAAGGGCTGGCGACGCCCTTGATTATGATGAAAATCTAGTGAAGTTCTAAAATTGTCAATTTATTCCAAATTTATGTTACTTATTCCGGTGTGTTTTATATCTTATATATTAGTTGATCTTTGGACTTTTATTAATCTCCAATTTTCAAATTCTTTTTACACATTGAATTCTATTATCACATTTAACTTATTAAGTCAAGTTAAAAAGTGCCTGGTGTATTTGGTGATGTGATCTAAGGAAGTTTTCCACCAACGGTGTGCCGCAGCAGCGAATTAGGTGTGCCATGTGGTCACAGCCCAGAGTGCCATGTATCACTGTACAATAAGAACACGAATGAAGTTGGTACAAGTATCAGCCATGTTTTCTCTGCATGTGTTATATACTCGTATTCTAAATACATAAATTACATTTTGCAAAAAGTTTTAACTATGGTTTACCCAAATTACTAATGGTTTGAAGGATATCTTTCTAAATGTTAAATAAGTAGGCATAGAAATAGAGCTTCAAACTTTAATCTTGAAACTTTTTAGTTACTTCTGGAAAAAATTAGTCTAGGCTTTCCTTTATTCTGAATTACCGTAAAATTATTGAACTTGGTGCGTAATCCATTTTCTGCTGTCAGTTTGCGTACCCAAAACTAAACATTGTGCCTATAAAATTGTAAGCTTGTTAAGTGTACCTAACTCCAAAATGTCCAAGGTGTAAAACTTGAAAAAGACTAGATATCCGGTGACGGGAAGGTTTGGGTTAGAATCTCGGATATCCTTGACAATCCTTGCCCTAAGATTGAACCGTTGGTGTAGAACCTACATATAAAATAAATAAATTCCAAATAGCTTACAACACGCTTAAATAGCCGAATGGTCAAAGGCATTAAACTCGTGTTCGACTGGGTTTATGATGATGGCAATGATATCAAGGTTCAAACACAGGTCGGGTCCAATGAGGGTGGTTTTCCCTAAATGGTTTACGACTATACTTCCACGCAAATTACCTCTAAAAGTAATCCTTTCTCAAACTTACCCGATTAAAGTAGCTATCATATATTCGTATAACTTCAACAGGTAGTAAGACACGGTAAAAATAAAGCTTACACTAAATACTAATGATCAGATTTTATGTTTGTTTTTTGTTTCTTCCTGATTGTTTTATCTTATTGCTGAGGAACAAGTTGTGCCTAGCGCTGTACGGATTACGAATTACCCTACTTCGGGATGTGGGACCGGTGCTGACAGGGGTATAAAAATCCTAAAACACATTTCAACAAAAACACAGTTGCGTCAAACCAGCGCGTTTTAACTAAATAAAACAAGGACAAATATTATTTTTTTAATCCACTGCGTCTTAGTGCTCTTTTGAATTAAGTTTATACATATTAATTACGCTATGGGGTGAAGTGGAGTAAGGTAGAATTTGTAAGAAATGTAACTGCACTTATATTGAGGTAGAGTAAGAGTCAATTTTGAAAAACTTTGTTTCAATGTCCCAACTCGATTAGAGCTTTGACTTCCCTGTTACCGGCAAACTAGACAAAACCAACTTGACATTTAGACAACGTGCACACGGATGTAGGGGAATAAATACTCACCCATCTATTTTTAAACAAAACAACTTTCATTTGTTCCCCTTGCTTAAATGACTGAGTGACGTTGCGACGCCGGTTAGCCAATTTCAGGGAACACCGACGTCGCTGACGTGAATAAATTGTTTTAAACGTGCAAGCCCACGCGTCATCCATCTAAACCGAAGTGCTTGGCCCGGTAAAATCGAATTATTATAAAACGTACATCAGTGACTAAGTTCAGCCAACAAAGGCATCAGTAACATCTTGTCTGGTTTGCCGGGAAAGGATTGTTGGAGTTCCAATCCCGGATGTATGTACCGTGATAAATATTTCCTAAAGGGTTTCCCACTCTTTATTTAAACCTACTTTCCTGATCACCTACTCCATTACCTGACCAGATACACTAATTTTATCATAAATTTGTGGGGTCTTACCTATTCTTTCTTCAAGCGATTGCTGCTAAATTTCTGAACATTCTGAAAATGTAGCCTCCTGGTCCTTTTACGTTTAGTTTAGTTTTTTTTTAAGTATTCAATATAAAAACCTACCCACGAGGCCGGCCACAAAGAAAACTTTTATGAATGAGCCACATAATGATGTTATCATCTAAAGTTATTTGCAGGCAAATTTCACTTTTATAAAAATTAATTGACAAAGTTTTAAGAGTTTTTTTTTTTCAAAGTTCTCTAGCTCAAAAAGAGTCTAAATAAATTGTCAATATCAATTAAATAATAGTTATATATAGGTCACCCAATTTAATGATTTCTCAAATCCATTAAATGCTTTGATATTCGAGAGATTGGAAATTCCTAAAAATCTCAAAAAGATATCTCAGATACAATTTTTATGAAGGCCTTGACTTGAAATTACAACCGTTTTAAGTAATTATTGGTAACAGTTTAACTATATTGAATGTGTAATTGGGAAAATAACAAAATTACATAGAGGACAAGATTGTTTTAATATCACTAAAAAGGCTTATATTTGTTTCTAATGACGTAAGAAACATGACAAACTTAAGAGTACGTATTAGTGAAACCAAGCCTTTAACAATATTTCCAAAATTCAATTTTAAATATTTTCCCTGTATTAAAATTGTACATTTTTAAATATTTATGTATTCAAATTTAGATTCGACGTTCAATAGGAAACTTAAGATTCGTTTTTGAGAAATATACGAGTCGACCCATCTCAACGGCAATAATTGATATTCACACAAATAAATATTTGCAACTAAAGTATTTTCTAGTGCCCTTAAACTTTATACAATTGTATATTTTGGTTGGGATATTTTAGAGAAGGGGGGTTTGATGACTCTCTTTAACGTTAAATCTCGTCGTTTCGTTGATCATTTTCAAGTCGGAAATTGACACACACTTAAGCTCTATACCCAATAGCAATGATGACATAATCTATGTTTATATTGTTGTTTGAGAGAGCAGTCCAAAGAGATTATGAAAATACAAGCATAGAGAAACATATTTCTTACAGTTTTGGTCCTTTTATTATTATTATTATTAAGCACCGCGTCTTACTACCCATTCGGGTTATACGCATGGTTCCTTTTTAATAAAACTAGAAGCCAGCTTTTGTTTGGGAGCTTATCTACCAACCAAACCGCTCAAACGCGAAAATGTTTCAAGTGTGGTTTGATGCTTTCTTCTCTTGACAAAATTGGAATTGGTATCAATTTAATAACTTTTTTCAATTTTGTATTTTTTTTTAACTTTGTCATATTTATTTAGTAAAACGTTTCCACTTGTCTCAATTCCACTTTTTTTCTAAAGAGGAGTAAAGGAAATCACACCCCGACGCCTGGTTCGAGTTGTATTACTTACCAAAACTGAGAGTTATTATTGGGGTGAGAGGGGCTTATTTACTTATTTATTTTGTGCACCGCATCTTATTATCCTTACGGTCTACCAGAATATCTACACTAATATGATAAAATAAATATAGGAAGAATTTTGAGGAAATTTAGTACATTGGTGTGAAGGGCTAGTGGAAACAAATATAGGAAAAAAACTCAATACTCTCGGCCGGGATTCTAACACTGACATCCCCGTCATTGGTAATCCAATATCTTTCGAAAGTGATTCCTTTGGCAATTCAATTAACAATGCGGGTATTTTCTTATTAAATTTAGAGGGATCCCACCCTTCTAGCCAGCCCCCAAAAATTGTTAACGAACACATACAAAATGATTAAAAAAGAATACCTTGAATTTATAATGAATCAATTTAAAATTTTACAAGTATGTTCAACGTTAATTAGACAATTATAATGAATGCAAATAATAATATATAATAATAAATGGTATGTATATAATATATATTTTTAAAAAAAGTTGTCATAATAAATTGAAAAAATAAAACCAACCAATAGCTCACAAAGATATAGTTATTAATAAAAATATTAAAGTTGATAGATATGAATACAAGAACATAAGTTATTAAGAGAATCAATGAATAATTGTTATTTTCATTAAGTAAGTATTACGTTAATAAAATTATATATTGACACATATAATTAAATTATTAAATCATATAATGGTCCTTACCGACTGATTACTATGAATATTGCTAAAACACATACACAGTAAATACACATATATATATATATAGTTAGTTTGATTGTGTAATCCGTGGGAAATTTCGTGATATAATATAGAGAAATGCCTTAAAAGTTTAATAAAAACTAGTATAATATGAATATCGATGGTAAAATTTTGTGAAATGCACTGGAGAGGGGCTATGGCTTCCTCAATGGGAAAAAATTGTTTAGTTATTTGATTCTCGAAAATTTGTTATATAATACAGTGTGATACTTTAGGTATGTATAGATTCGTAAGAGCTTTCGTAAGAGTTAGTAAGATCTGATTATATATGCTACACATGTAACAAATTATCATGGGGGTTCAATGGCCCCCTCCAATATAAGAATAAGTACTTTTAGAACTTTGTGTATAAAGTTGTGTGATATCTTAAAAGTTAATGAACAGAGTATAATCCAACTGACTATGTCACACATGTGAAAAATTATCATATGGGAGCTATGGCTCCCTTAAATGAAATTGTAAGACTTGGTAACAAAACTGTAATAACTGTGTACCTTGGCTTGTACGACCATGGCGCATCTACAAATGACCTCGGCAGAAATGATATTATGTTGTTGTCTGGAGATCTTCATATAATAATTGCTCATCTTAGGACCTCTTAGTACAATAGGCAAATTTATTGGACCAATTGAAGCTCCAGGCTTGGGGGTGGAAAGTAGCATCTACATAGATAAAGTCGTGAAACGAGTACTTAAAGAGGAAGCCCTTGCGTGGTCATTGGAGGCGCATGTTTTAACTCTACAATTCCTATTTTCACTTTTTAGTAATGAGTTTTTCAAACACTATCTAGATGAGTGATTGCAATGTGAAGGTTTAGCACAGAAACTTTATGTTTCTTGGACCAAAAGTAACCTCTCTGCGGTTCCATAGGCTCACAAGGAACTAGTAGAAAAACTCGGACAAGAAATAGACAAAAAAATTGAGAGTTTAAATTGGAAATGTGTTCATCCAACCATCATTTGCGATGGTTACTCAGTATGTGGAAATGACTTTGACATGGTTTATTTTGTTAGATCTGTCCGTTCCAGTGATTGGGATCTACGATTAGCTGCTCTAGATAACTTCACAAAGTATTATTTTTTAATTGGACCAGAGAAATTATGCAGCATTGAGTGCATTACATTTATCTAAAATGAAAATACTCAAAACAGAAGATCTTGAAAGATTTAAAAGAAGGCCATTGGGCTCCTAACAAAACAAAATCTACTTTTTGTTCTTTGGGAGTAGATGAAGCTCTAGAACAAGTAAACAGGAAGCTGAAGGTTATGGGTGGCATAGTCGGAATAACATTGTAGCCTGGAACTCTAACCAGAGTTTTCTTAACAAATCCATATTGTGCAATAATCTCGGAACAATTTCATGACACTGTCAATTTAGAGCATAAACAAAAGAGGCAGCATCACTCACTGGCCTGCTCAATCTCTTCTCTACAACTCAGAATTGATCAATATTTACTCCATTCCTTTACAGACTTTACAGTAGCATTCCCGTATGGAGGAAAATATCTAGTAAACTTAGTCACGAAGCATGTAGCTTCAAATATCAGCAGTGATATCTGTATAATGACAACTGCTGGAACAAAACAGTATCTGGTTTTTTTTGTTTGTTTTTTTTCAGGAAAGGCTTGTAAAAAGGAGTGTAAATCTTTGGGATAGAATGCCATATCTCAATTTTAAAATGTGTCGAAGTATTTAAAAAAAAGTTGCAATACCTACGAAAATCGGCATAATTGAATTAAAGGAATATCGAAACAAGTTCCCTCGATGTTTGCTGATCTGCAGATCACGTGTTGATATAGATCTAAGGCATGTGATTGAAAAATACGAATTGTCTGTAGTGCCGAGACCTTTATTTCATACAGATGGGTACCTGATTACTTGTAGTGGAAAGAGTAAACTTGTGCAAGTTTTAGAGGCTCTCATTCCAGTAGAAACCATTTCTTCAATTTCTTCCAAAATCAGTGAATCAGATGTTACTGTTTTCAGTGTTTCGATTATTAATGCGATGGCTGAATTTCAAACTCTCAGCACGCCAACTATGCTGATGACTATTTCACAGTTAGCTAAAATATGACCGAGCGTGTCCTAAACAAGTACAGCAATTTTGATTAGATGCACATTGTTTTTGACACCTACATTCATAATTCACTAAAAACCACTGAGAGACAGACACGTGAAATGAGAGTGGAACTATTTTTCTTAATAGAATCGAGAGTACTCTAAAATGAAAGCAGTTCCTCTCAAAAACCTTCTATCTCACACATAAACAAAATACGAGTGAACAGAATTTCACAACCGAGTACTTATTGATGAAGCGATAGAGACAGGGAAAAATGTAACAGTTTATTTTAAACAAGAAGCACTTTCAACTGTCTTGAACACTGATGAACTTCAAAACACGTGTGAGGAAGCTGATACTAAATTATTACTTCATACTATCCATGTTTCAGGCCAAGGAGCTACGAAAATTATAATTTTCTCATCTGAGACAGACGTATTAGTACTAACTATTCGGCAGATAGCAATGTAAATGACATTTATATGGCTCCAGGGTGAAAAAGAGCAGCTGCATTTCTTGAACTTCATGCACTCTCAAGTGCAGATATAACAGGTTCCTTCAGTGGCAAGACAAATACGTCTTTTTGGAAACGATTCATAGATGAACCAGACGATGTCTTACAGGCACTAATTTCTCTTGGAGCAACGGATGACATTTCTGAAGAAATATTTCGAGCCCTAGAAGAAATTTGTGTGCTTCATTTATCTTAAACCTGATCCACAAGTCACACTTCAAGTCCTCTCCGATCTCAGGTGGTGGTACTATTCACAGAAGCAGTCTCAGGAGAGAGCATGCCCCTACAGCTTCCTCACTACGTACAGTTATTCGAAGATGCCACTATCAGTGTGTGGAATAGTGGAGAGATGTCAAGCCCCACCCCAACCTCCCATTACCATCCGATTATGGCTGTATACAAATAAACGGTAGATACGAACCAGTAAAGTGTGACATTCCTTATGCCCCGGAGGAGGTTGTGAATCTAGTTAAATGCTCTTGCAAGAAGGGACGCTGTGCTCCGCCATACGAATGCGCATCTCAGAAACCTCCTTTGTTATGTACAGATATGTGTGGATGTGGTGCTGATCAAGAGCAATGTGATAACACAGAGCTTAATGAATTGATAAACAGTGATAAAGATATTGATAGGGGGGTGAAGTTTTGTTTTAAAATGTATCACTTTATTTATGCAAAAACAGTACTGTAATTACGATATGAGACAGTAAAATTATCAACTGTTCCTGAAACTTATTTCAAACTATAATGCGTAGAATACAAAATATTCTCAGTTTAAATATAATGAATATGCGATGTGTAGAGTATTCATATTATTCTAAATATTTATTGTTATATTATGCCAAGTATTCTGGAACTGATACGAAACAAAAGAATGAACGACATTTATTTGTCGCAGTGTTAAAATAATCAAAATATAAATTATGGAGCACATAATTATGTATTAGGTACATCAACATTTTCCGATGTAAGCATAACAATCTCAGAATAAGAAACATTGATTGATCTCTCTCTATTCATTGCATAATATTAATTTCAATTTATAAAGCTTACCATAGCTACCCTATTTACGTTAAGGGGGCCGTAGCCCCTCCCCCCACCAATGATAATTTTTCACATTTGTGACATAGTTGGATTATACTCTGTTTCATGAAAAGTTTAAGATATCACGAAATTTTATGACACAAAGCTCTACAGTGTAGTTATTTTTACGTTGGGGGGAGCCGTAGCGCCCCCATGATAATTTGTTGCATGTCTAACATAAATATTCTGATTCTACTAGCTCTAGTGAAAATTTTGAGGTATTACACTGTATTATAGCATCACTTTTCGAAAATCAAATTACTAAACAATGTTTTCCCATTGGGGGAGCCATAGCCCCCCCCCCCCCGCCCTCAGTGTATTTATCAAATGTCTACCATTGATATTCGTATTGTGCTGATTTTGTAAAAATGTAATGGTATCACAAAATTTCACACGGAATATTATTTTAATATATAATCCAACTGACTATATAGGCCTATATGCTATTTTTCCTCTTCTTAAGTCAACAATCCAACGGTTAGTTTGATGTGATTTATATCTCTCTGAAGCTGGGCATGCACTCAGACCTTCGGATTGTTAGTACTGCCTGCACCATCTGGTATATATTCAATGTACTAGGGCCGTTCAAGAAGTTTGATAGTTTTCCGTTGCCTTCCACACAAAAGGGCCTTCCAATTTTGCCGGGAAAGGTATTTTCACACACCTTGCAGGATTCTTTTACATGCCACAATCGACATGGGCCGACGGCCTTACTTCCTCTTGAAGGAAGATATACTATAGATTCAAATCACTCTAATAAAATGTTTGAACCTATTAACGTTGGATTCTGAAACGAACACTTTTACATCAAGACCACCGATGTCTACATGTATATGATAACAATCATATATACAAACCCATTAAAAAAACCTTTAAGCTCATTCATTAATCGACCAATATAAATCAGGGAGTTAACTAGTTTTTGCAGTAATTCTGTCAAATATAAACGTACCCATCCTACCGTAAGCCTTGTGTTTTTCATTCCCCTAACCCCTAACCCTACCCCAACCCCTAGCCACCCCCCTCTTTAAAGTGTTTTGTTATGTAAGACGACATTCTACTATGACGAGATTTATCGGAAGATTCGAAGAAAAAGAAAAACGGGGGTAATGATGCTCGCGGGTCGGTGTTATCCGCCTTTCTGTAGCGTCGCTTCAAAATGTCTCATTAAATTTACAAACTTCAAGCATGAATCCATTGTTACATGGGTAAACTTGTAAAGTGTGCTTTTGTATAAATAGAATCATAATCCTCAAAAACAAACAAAAAACTAAAAGAGAATTTACGTTGTGTGATGCTTCGTAAAACTTGATATTGTATAGGACCTACATTAAAAACTTATAAATTTATGTAGAGAAAATTAATTTTAAAATATTACGTCAAAGAATATTATGTTAGGGCAGCTCATGACGCATAGCCTCATTTTATACTTTTATATACACCCCCAAGCAATTAATTCCCCCCCCCACCCCCCCCGTGCTTTGTGACCTACTTTTCGTATTGTCTATTTACGATAATCGAGTATCAACTAGGAAGGTAGCCGTACCCTATGGTCTCGCGGACAAAGGCGTCAGTCTGGTTCATCAGTGATAGGTTGCGTTTTGAGTCCCGGCTGGGTGGACCGAGGTATTTTCCCCCTGTAGATGACTTTCCATTCTTCCTCCACGTGAATGCGGGTACATTTATTATATAATTCTATATTCCTACCCTTGGCACTTAAGTGTAGATATGCGGATCAACCAAATAATACGCTAAAAAGATAAGAAAGGTATAATTTCTAGTGAAAATGTATCCATGTTTGTGTGGTGCGAGAGGGTTAAACTATTTATGATTAATAATCTCAATACACTCGACTAGGAATTGAAATTTGATCTTCCCCATCATCGGTCATAGTATTATCTATTGCGAACCTAGAAGCTTCTATCACGTGACATCAATGTTAAAAATTAATTAATTTAACCCAGTTGAATACAATTATGTAAGTACATTAATCTAAATGTAACGTTGAGCATTCACTTGTTTAGAAGCGATTTAATAAAACAATGAAAACTGAATTAAACTAACTAAATCATATTTAAGTGTTGGGTAAGAGGGGATAGAGTGGTTTTGTGGTTTATATTTGTTTGTTTCAGTCCATTAATAATATCGGAGCTGCTCAGTGAATCATACCACATGTATCCACAACAAATAAACGACGTGGATGAACATATGAAAGAGACCGACAAACAAATCGCTATAAATTTGTTGTATTCCGCTCTGTAAAAGACTATTTTCAGTTTACAAACGTAAAACAGCCCTATCCGCCCGTAACTAATTTCGAAATGCTTAGTATTTTGTTTTTTCTACTGCGTCTTAATACCCTTCCGTGTTTAACGCATTTTGTAATTTCAATGATGTGCTAGGGATGAACAAGGTAGAATTTAGAATAAATATATCCGTAGTTTCATAGAGGGAAAGCGATAAGATCCTCATTACACCTGGCAGGGATATGAACCTCTAAATCCCCATCATCAGTAAACTAACTAACCCACCTAGGTGGCGTAATTGGCTAACGTGCTAGTTTCGTGTTAAGCTAGACTGCCGAGGATAGGGAGATCGAGGTTTGAAACTCAGTCAGGTGAATTTGGGTGGTTTATCATAAATAGTTTTCCACTCTCCATCCACGCAAATGCTGGTTCACTTCCTATAAATTCAATTCCTAGCCCATTAGCGTAATTAGTACTTAAAAAGCGTATAGCCCGAATGGGCTAGTAAGATGCTGTGCTAGAAAAACCCAGTAAACTAGACTAGATGAGCTTGACATTTAGTTTACGCGCTCATTGATGTGGGTATTTTATTATTATTACTATAATTTATTTTATTATTATTATTATTATTATTATTATTATTATTATTATTATTATTATTAAACATGTGCTCAAATAGTGACGTATCGTTCGTACCTGGTTTGATTTTTTACCATATAAGGGATAAATAAAACCCCATGAATTTGTGAGCACGCGGAATAAGCGTCAAGCTTTACTAATCTGGTGGTTTGCCAGTGAGGGATAGTTCGGGTCTTGAATCACGCACGGTTGAGTGTAATTACTAATTCGTCTAGTTTTACCAAAATTGTGTTTTTCTCTCTCTTTACGCAGTTATTCCAATTTGAAATTGAAAACGCATTATTTCAATCAGATTTATTTAAGCAAAGTGTCCTCCAATTTGTAATGTTCTTTTTCCCCAGTTAGATAATAATTATTATACCTATTCTTCTCATATATACCTTTGGGGCGTCTACCAAAGCTCTGAGATGCTTTGCAGATGTCCAGAAATTTCGAGTTATTCAACAAGTTGTTTGTTATTTAAAAATGTGGCTCACATTAAAATGGAGGGGAATGATATACACTTGTTCATAGAGGATTATAAACCTTAAATTTCAAGTTTTATAAAATGTTTTTATAATATAAAATTATCTCCCTTTCAACGGTGTTCCACATGAAATGTCACGGCTCTGATATCAAAGTAAATGGTTAGAAACATAGAACCCACCTTCTTCACACAAATAAAGTATTTTAACGGGTCACAACAGAACATTAAAAAATAATTGATTATTGTTTTAGTGGTTTTGAAGTTTAAAACATTCTTTTCCATAAGAAATATCTCAGGAGGAAAGTATAAGCAGCATCCTTAATTTTAACAACCCCTAAGTTTTTCCATAAAAAAATCATATGGGAGAAAAATTATAGAAGTTCCCTGAATGTATTGAATTTCATGTTGAGTTTTAAACCCTTCAAAGATAAATAAAGCCGTGACATTGTTAAATGTAATATTTTTTGGCAGACAGCCCAGAGCTCAATATAGGGTTTTACGTCAATATTCGCTTTGTTTTTTGTTTCCTAAGTAAACCTTTCCTTTACATCCTCACTTGTGATTAACTGTTTCGTGATATCTCCTTCAGTTATGTTCTTGCAAATTGATTTGCCAGTTTTCAGCTTTTCTCCCATCCCAAGGTCAGGCACTAGCTACAACTGGTAGATAGTGATTTTACTTTATTTTTTCTCTATTTATTTTTTAGCACCGCATCTTACTATCCATTCAGGTTTTACACCTATGTACTAATTACGCTCATGTATTAAAGATGAAAAGGTTGAATTTAGAGAAAGTGTACTCAAACTTGAGTGGAAGGAGAGTGAAAAAAACATTTAGGAAAACTACCCTCAGTACACACGACATGGATTCGAACCCCGATCTCCTTTTCATCGGCAATCTTGTCTTTTGCGAGAGTGAAGCCATGCGGCCACCGAAGCTGGTGTGCTTTTACCCACATTCTTTCACGTGCAAGGTTAAAACAGCCGGGTAGTAGGCCTGCTATTATGCTTTCATATAGGCCGCACAGCTAGATACGTAGGACAAAGGATTTTGTCTCATCTTATCTATTTTGTATGTGACGGAAGATCAGGGTTCGAACCTTTTATCTTTCTACTGATGAGGTTTTTAATGACTTTGTATTGCCATATTTGTATAATTCCCTAAAATAACTTCATACGGTCATATATTCATTGAAAAAAAATTAAATTCCTTTAAAATGATCGTTTGCTTCCACAATATAGTAATTAAATATTATATAAACTCACCAACATGTATATTTATTTTCAAACTACATTGAATGCATATTTAATCTGTATTTATTGTATAGACTAATTAACAAAATTAAAAAACTAAGATTTAAACTTGGGAAGGTAAATATAAACTATTATAAATTCTGCATCAACATTAATTATATAGTAAAAATTTCTTAAATAAATTATTTATAATTCATGAAATGTTTGAATAATTTAAAATTATAGATATAATGGGCATGTTATGGAAAAATCAGTCAAATTATTTATTAGTTTTACCATAGATATACTTGAATATCAAATATGTGTTGTTTTATGTCGTCATAATTAATATATGCTTAAGTAAATATTAGATCATATTTTATTAAACAACTTGATGCATTCAATTTTACAATTATTCCTATACTGGAAAATGAAGGTTTATCGAAGTGAATCTGGTAGCTTTCTCTACCTTTCAATGATGTTTGATATAATGATAAATTTCTTAAGGTGTGGCAGAAGGGAGCGCAAGTGTTCTTACAGTTTTTATAGAATTTAAATTTTTTGCCAAAATAAATCAAATATTTCTCCAGTAGCAACATAGAGTTTAGTTTTCTGCACATGCTAATATCAACAGTTCTATAATATATACCCGCCTCGGTGGCGTAGTTGGCTAACTCGCTAGTCGTGTTGAGCTAGACTGCTGAGGGCGGGGAGATCGAGGTTCGAATCTCGGTTGGGTGAACTGGGGTGGTTTTTCCTAAATGGTTTTCCATTCTCCCTCCACGCAAATGCGGGTTCACTTACTCTAATTCAACCTCCCCAATTCCGAATCCATTAGCGTAATTAGTACTTAAAGCGTATAACCCGAACGGGTAGTAAGACGCGGGGCTAATATTATTCTAGAATATATGTCAAGAATGTTCTGTAATTTTGTCAAAACTTTTTCTCTTTATTTAAAAAGTCTTGACAAAATTCCAGGACACCTTTGACAGATATTCAAGATCTGTTGATATTAGCATGTGCAGAAAACTAAATTCTATGTTGCTACTGGAGAACTATTTTATCTATTTTGACCAAAATATAATGCTATAAAAACTGTAAAATTACTCGCGTTTCCTTCTACCGCACCTTAAATAGATGCAATTGATTACGAGGGATATCAAAGAAATAAGATGAGTACTGAAGGGATAAAATAATGTAAATTCATACTATAACATTTCTAGATTTAGAAAATTATTGATCAAAACAAATGCTGTGAGATGAGATGATACAAAATATAAACTATTTATTTTCTGAATATTTCTAATTAATTAAACTCTCCTTGTCAATTTAGTTTTTTTATTATTACGTGTGACCCAATGGCTACCAACGTTTTACCCTTAGGAGTTAGGATGGTGAAGGTTTTCTATATGAAAATTCACGTGCATTAGTGAGAAGAAGAGGGGAGGGGGGAACTCTAATTCCCTCAAAAAAATTCCAACCTTAGCCCTGCGTCAACAGTAATACATATATTGTGAGATTGACACCTTATATCACATGACCACCGATTCAAGTTTATCAACTGCTCAAACACAGTACGTAAGTTACTCTTCTACTTATTTACTTTCACAGTACCCATATTGAATACCTGAATGTAATTATGCTAGTGAAATAGGTGATAAGGGAGGTAGTATTTAGAGGAAATGTACCTGCATTTACGTGGCAGGACATTAAAAAACTGTCAAAACCACGCTTAGTACATCCAGCTGGGATTCGAACCTTGACATTAAGGTGAGAATGTAAGGAAAGCGAGAAAATGTCCGTGTGCTTGCAGTTTTTATACCAAAACATTTTATTGGTCAAAATAAATCAATTATTACTTCAATACATACATAGAGTTTAATTTTATTCACGTGGTGACCTAAACATTTTTTTAATAGCTATCAAATTAAATGACTTTATTCTTAATTTAAAATGTTTGTCATCTAATGCCGCTATGCTCGTGACAGATATTATAGAACGGTTGGTACTACCATCTGATGAAAATGAAACTATGTTTATATGAAGAAATATTTTATTTATTTTGGCCAAAAATTATTTTGTTGTAAAAAGAGCAAAAACACTCGCCTTTTCTCGCGTTACCTACATCCACCTTAATGTCAGCATCCATTTTTTATATTCCAAGAGTGAGACCTTAGCCAAGGGTCGGTCACGTTTTTGGGTTCCGACCGACTTATAGACTTATCAAAGGTCATCGCTAGTTTCTCCACTTTACTTTTATTTTGTTTTATAATGTAGTACAGTACTTGTAACTTTTTGTATTAAACTATTTAATTTTCTCATAAAATTACTATTATGACATTCAAGGTAATTTTGTTCACACTCGAATATTGTTTGAAGGTACCTACTTGATGTATTTGAAAGATTGGAAGAATTATAGTTCGACTTTTAACGACAGTGTAGGTTTTTTACGCGATAGACTGAAAATTGATGTAAGATTGACCAGTCAATCGCGGTCAACTGGTCACCAACCCTAACTTTTGATTTTTCAACCCCGATGTAAATGGTCAATCACCCCTTTAATAATTACATTAAGGTTAAACCCTTTGTGTCAGTCGATCTGATTGTGAGTTTGCTTTGGATCAATTATCTTGTGATTCACAATGAATGATTTTGTGGGATTATTTTCTTGGAATGACAAATTGTTAGAAAGTTGTTAGCGAAAAAGTAAATTTAAGTAAATTGATATAGCGATCGTTTTTGGTAACCGAGATTAAAATTAATTTCTAAATACAATTATATTATATAATTAAACATAAACTTTTGTATAAAATTTACTAATCAGAAAAAAGAATTAAAAATTTCAATAAACATTTTAATTTTAAACTCTCAAACAACTGTAGACATAAATCACTTTGATGTTTAAATAGGATAAATATCTAATAAGTTTTTCTCAGAAATATCGTAAACGTAAATGGCATGTTTGTGTCAATTTTGTTTCAGCGTGTCTTACTATCCGTCCGGTTATCTACCTTACAAATAATGTCAGTAAGATAGAACGTAAAGAAAATGGGCCCGTATTTGCGGGAAGGTATAGTGGAAAACTATTCAGGGAATCCTCCCTTAATAAAACCACCCAGTATTTAAATCACAATATCCTTGTCACTGTCCATTCAATCCAAAATGAGAGTGAAGCGTTAGACCATGTGACCATTGATACAGGTTGTGTCAAATTAAAGTCTTATATACATGCATGGCTTGGGTGCTAACACGTACTGGGGAACACGTGGTTTAAGGTGCCAGGTTATAAAGAGACTATATCGCTGATAATGTGGAGATTTTGTCTTGAATCTCAACTAGATACGTCAGGGATTGTTTTCTACCTATGTTTTAACTCTGTGGTTTCCCCATACATTATACACGCTAATATGGGTCCACTTCCTTCAAACTAACTTCCCCTTTCCTGCCCTTTGGATTAAACCTTTAATAACTTTAGTGTTGAACGTATTAATTTAAAAAACATTTAAAAAACTGTTTATAGGGAAGCAAACAAATAATGATAATACATTTAACTGTAATTAAATTAGGTATTTTTTCACCCCCTTTTATACCAGTCTGGTCAATCCTCCTTTAATAATTAAACTTATGGCTTACAGAAGGCTAAGATAGTAATTAAAAGGATTGTAACAGTATTTGCGTGAATGAAGAGTGGGAAAACATTTAAGAAAAAACACCCTTAATACATTTAACCAAGTTTAGAACCCCAACCTCCCCGTCACTAGAAAATACCTTACTCTTTACAAATACTTGTTAAAAATGCTATTTGATTGCTAAAAATTTTTATATAATTTATAACGTTGCGAGAAATTGATTTTCTTAAAGATCCGATTGACAGTAAATTATAAATAAATTTTGACGAATTATTGTGTTGCGGAAGAAAAATAGAATTTGACTCAAATTACATTTATCTCAATCGAATCCCAATTATATTAAAAGAATTTAGAACTTGACAAAAATATACATACACATATATTATTTTGGTGATTTAATCAACAACCATACATATTTAAAATTAATCTATTTTAAGTTGTTGGTCATATATAATGACTCAAAAGAATCTCTTTGGCGTAAATCCCCAAGAGATAATGATAAAAATAAAAGGTTCTGTTCAAAAAATTGTTTATATCAATTAAACGACAAATATCATCAATGGATTTTAGTGAGGTTACATTCTAACAATATATTAAGCGAACACAAAACGCTTACGGTCAATTATTTGCGAATTACGACCTGAAGTGAGTTTTTGTAGTAGGTTTACATACCCAAAGGACAATTAATTGCACAGGGAAAAATTCTTGAATATTTGTTGGAATTATGATCAAGTTCAACCAAATGCAAATTTTATTCGCATCTAGTCTTCTTTTTCAAAAATTTACTTTTGATGTGGTAAGAAAGAAAAAGTTAAGCAGTTAAACCCATTTTACTGATGCAAATAGGCAAGACTGCACAGAATGAGAATAGAGCACACCTAGTGCTGAAGCCTAGTGTTAAAGATGTGCATTATCCTGTTTCCTCCCACGCTCGTACGAAATGTTTATGTATGACAATATCAAACTATCGCCTGCATGATGGGAACAAAGATTTTTTCTAAAGAAGTACAAGAAAAGAAAGGTATTATTGGGGGGACTTAAAAAACAATGTTGACACGAAGAATAAATTATACGTCAAGCGCAACGTTTTATTTACCCTCATACACCTTCACCCCCTCCCTTTTATTTCTAAGCCTTCTACTTTTCCATTTCTTTCCACATCTTTCCGACAGACACGTTTTACATGAATAAATAAAGAAATCTCATGAATAGAAATGAACAAATAGAAGAAGACGTATAATAGCCCAACCATGTACTGTACAAGAAACATGAATTAGTTCTATTTGGAGTGGGCGGGGGTGAGGGGGGTTAGGAGGGCTGGAATACGGTAAAACAACGTCCGGCTACTCAACACGGAAACAAACATTGCCAACTTGTGTTATTAAATTTTCAACTCATATCATGTGTTCGAACAGTTAGAGGGGTTGATCACAGGTCTACATAGGCTTTGGTTCGACCCCAGATAAATAAATTAGAGGTGACCTGGTGGTATCGGGGTAAGGTGTCGGACTTCTGTGCTAGGGGCTTGAGGTTCAATCCTTGGTCCCGGCACAGATTTATCTGATTACCAAATCCTTCCTTCACCTCTGACAAGACGTGTATTAATCACAACTTGTGATTGTGGAGAATGCCAGGCTTCCACCGTGGTTAGGATCCACGTTTAACTTAGGTCCTCCATTTCATCTCACAATCACCCTACCATTAAACATTAACCTAGGTGTGTACAACCGAATGGGTAGTAAGACGTGGTGCTAATATAATAATAATAATAATAATAATAATAATAATAATAATAATAATAAATTAGACGTTGTTCGCGTATTGGTTAAGTCTTGTAGATAACCAGATAGTAACCATTGCTAAAAATAAATTTGGTTTTTGTTGATAGTGGTTGTTCTATACTACGCTGAGCTAGTTTGTAAGTCATCCACTTATTTAAAACTGAGCCTATTATGATCACGCAGAGTATGCTAAACATAGGTAGGCCTATGTCATCAGGGTATAGGCTCCTACTCAGTGCTATACAAACCATTCAGGCTAAACGTATATTGACACTAATGAGATAGGAATAGTGAAAGTAGAATTGTACCCATATTTTCATGGTGATAGAGTGGGATTACATTTAAAAAAGTCACCTAGATTCACCCGTGAGAGATTCGAACATCAACCTCATCACTTGAAAATAAGACTTAATTAATTTAAATGCTTTATCTTGGACTCAAATTATATAAATGTTATACAAAAGTAAGCATTATTGACACCTACAAAGAAGGACAAAGGAGTCAGTTACATCATGACTTGTTTGACGGTGACTGAGGGATCATGGTTCTAATCCCAGTTATGTTTACCAAGGTAGTTTTTTCCTCATGTTTTCCCACTTTTATTTTTAAGCGAATTCGTGGTACATTTTCCCTCAATTCTTTCTTCCTCCTCCCATTCACCTATAAGTATAAATATGTGAAGCCGTATGGAGCAGGGGTTGAGGTCTTGAACACAATTTTCCATTATTCTTCTATAAGACGACGTGGAGATGGCTGAGAATAACATCCCAACAATCGCAGCTCTAACAGGAAAATACAAACAGAGAAATGAAAAGTTTTGAGGTTAAGGGAGACGACTATTTGGAAGGAAATATCCTCACACTTACTTTTTTTAATGGAAATAATAATTCTAAAGCTTCAAAATCATGAAAACAATCTTAAATCATCTTGAGATGTCCTGTTTTGAGGATGTTGAGAATGACTTAGTTTGACTTATTATGTGTTTATCGACGTGGCCTAATTGGAAATTTCGAAGCTATTTTAGAAGCTGGTTGCATCTTAACTTGACGCACCTAAGCAGTTTAGGCACTATCATACTTAGATGTCAATGTACAAAATAGAAAGAGAGAGAATAAAATTAGAAGTCCACCCAGAGAGGGATCTTGTCTTAAGTATTGATAACACTTTCTCTCGTCTTCTGAACAGTTTACACAGTCACTTTAATATTTGCACCTTAAAAATATTGACTTGCTTTTAAATTTTACTTTTCCTATTCTGGATTACATATGCTACCGCGGACTTTTTATCTACATCATGGCAGGAAGCGTCCTACATGACATTTTCATGAGTCCTGACCAAGCTAAATAACAGAAGTTGTAGATGAATTATAAAAAAAATACGTTTACAAAAAATTACCTAAAGTTAAAAATAATAATTTTGTGGCACTGTAGGACTATATTTTAGAACCATTTAAGAATGTATTGTTTTGGCTTCAACGTTAACTTATATCTCTGAAATTATGTGAGTAAAACGTAAATTCATTAATATGGGAAATACTATCTTGACCAGCCATGACGTCACAGGTAGGCAACGTTCTTAACCATTAGCTGTGATATCAGAAGTGACATTTCGCTTGATTTCCCATTAGGCACTTTAGTCGCAGTGCCTTGGACCTAAGAAAGGAGTGATGAAACCAAATAGGGAAACAGTAACTTACTTTTTTGGGTACTTAAATCATTCATCCTGATTTTAACTATATCATAATTATGTTGACAGCATAGAATCTATCTATTCTAACTTGATCTTACATACTTTGGTGGCCGCGTGGTATAAGTCGTCATTTTCGTCCCGTACTAGACTGGCGATGACAGGGAGATTGAGGCTCGAATCCCGGTTAGTTGTACTGAGGGAGGTTTTCCCAAAATGGCTTTCCACTTTCCCTACCCACAAATACGGTCACAATGCCTCTAAATTCAACCTCCTCAACCCTAGCCCATGAGCGTGATTATTACATATACGTATAACCTAAACTGGTAGTAAGATACGGTGTTAAAAATAATGTTCAGTCAACAGAGTGATTTATAAGAACAAAGTATTAACATGTGGCTCGCTTGTCTTGGTTTAAAATGCTCGCTGTTTTTTTTAAGTGTGACACACTTGTTCACTTTATTCCTCCATATAACAGTTTTGAATCAAGAAAAGCACTCTTTACTCTTTTCAATATTTTGTAACGGAAATTTGACTTAAGCAATCGATTCTAGTAGCTTCAACTCAATAAGCATACATTCTCCAGTGGTTGTTATAGAAACTAATAGTATAAAGGTAATAAGCACTACATGAATTGAGGTGGCTCTTCATTAATAGTTTTAGTAACTTTGACATGATCTTCAGGCAGACTTCATAGTGTTAAAATATAATAAACATGTCTGCCTTCTGTAGTATAATAGATAGTTTAAAGCCTACGCGCACCAAAATCCCACCCTGCCGTAAAACGTCCTTAAGGTGGGGCTGTAGGGAACGAGATAAAAGGTGAGAGTTTTAGCAGCTTTTATAACAAAACACTTTTTTGGCCAAAATAAATCAAGTATTCCTTCAGTAGAAACAAACAATTTAATGTTGTACAGATGGTGACTTCAACAGTAGTTGAATATCCGCCATGAACATAGCGCCATTAGATGAGAAACATTTAATGAAGAGAAAAAAATTCCAGTACACCTTTGACAAAGATTCAACAACTGAGGATATTACAATGTGGAGAAAATTAAACTTTATGTTCGTACTGAAGCAATATTTGATTTATTTTGTCAAAAAAAATGTTGCGATAAGAAGTGTAAAAACATTACCTTATCTCGCGTTCCCTACATCCACACCTTAAAAATGAACAAGTTACACTATATCATGAATATTTTTTAAATTATGGATCTTAAGAAGTAAGATGTTTATTCATATATATAGGAATATCCCTTCCAACTCTATTTTAGTTTTAAACATATTTTAAAATAACAAACCACGTCTTGTTAAATTACGCGTGATTTCTGGATGTCTGAAACGTGTATCAGTACTCCGGTAGGCCGCTCCCTTAAGTAGACGATAAGTTTCATGTAAACATAGAAAAAGAAAGAGGGCATTCAAAAAACCTCTCTTTGCCTGTCATTAGTTTTTTTTTAATCCGGCAGTAAAATAAGAGAATAGACTTTTTATCTTTTTTTAGAAACCCCTCCGCCTTTTTGCCGCCTGAATAGCAGAGACTTCACCTGTTGATGTAGCCTTCCTCTACGAGTATCAGAGTGATCTGGCGGGAGAAGGGGGGTATATCTTCTATATAAGAACTCATCGATGTTGTACATATACTATCACCTGGCAACGGTCTACAGTCTTCAAAAGAAACCACACTTTTTTTTAATCCAGTCTTTTTTTTTAATAAAAAACTATCATCTTTGCGTTCACTTTGAAGTCCAATGTTGTTATTATTATTAGCACCGCGTCTTACTACCCGTTCAGGTTATACGCACTTACGCTAATGTGTAATGGTAGAGTGATTGTGAGATGAAATGGAGGACCTACAGTTTAAAGTGGAATCCGAACCACGTTGGAGGCCTGGCATCCCCCACATTCACAAGATGTCTTGACAGAGGTGAAGGAAGGGTTTGGTAATCAGATAAATTTGTGCCGGGACCGAGGATTGAACCCCAGACCCCAGTATAGAAGTCCGACACCTTACCCCTAGACCGCCAGGTCACCTCCAATGTTGTTGGTTTGTTCACAGTTTGAGTTGAAAATAAAAGAACCTTACAAATATGTACCTAAAGAAAAATTGGGAGAAAACAAATTATTATCTAGATTAATTTCAAACAAAGTGTATAGCCTTTGATGGTGTATTTGTAATTCCTTAAAACATAAATATTCTGTAACTTTTACCAGTAGCCAAAACAATTTAATATATTTAGATATAACTATAGATGGGACGATACCAGTTTTTCGATTCCAATTCTCGATTTCGATTGTTAAATTTTTACCTCCATTCTTCGATTCTCGATTCTTATTGGAATAGGCCTGAAATTAAGTGGGAACGGCCATATTGGTTTATGTTAATAGAAACCAATATGGCTGCCGTGATAGGTAAACCTTTTTTACCAATTTGATTTTATACTCGAAATTTCGGTAAACGTATATTGAATATTAATTAAACTTTTAAAATGTTTTTGCCTTTACAAATTAGTCATGATTTTAATTCTGACTTTAAAATTTTGAAATAAACTTTACCTATTTATTATTATTATTATTATTATTATTATTATTATTATTATTATTATTATTATTATTATTATTATTATTATTTTTTCATTTTGTGACAGAAAATTTGCAAAGCAATCGTATTATATTTCTCAACGCAGGGCTGGTATCTGTTAATATGGAGGTTTATTTGTGTTTTTCCTTGAATACATAATGCTATCATGGTAAATATGAAAACATATTGAAGCAAAACATCAATATTTAGATTTTAAAATTTAATCAATGCTTTTATAAGTTTTACTATACAAATATATAGAATAATTAACGAAAAAATGCGTTACAAATGGCCTTTAATACTCAATATTGATTAATCTCTCAATAAAGCATTCACGATCATTTGCACTTATCTTTAGGTATCAAGGCCTCAAAATCGAGGTATTTTATCTATTCTCTATCTCTATATACCCTTAAAAATCAATAGGTATCGAGTAATCGAATTTCCCATCTCTAGATCTAACGTTATTGAGTTGTGTTGAATAAATACAAAACTTACTGTAAGGCCCACAAAAAAAATCAAGGTTTAATTTTAGTAATTAAAAGTACGAAAACTAATTCAAAACTAATCTTACAGGTTATTTCTCTAATACGCCCGACAAATTGCTCGAAATATAAACTATACATTGACATAAATTAGATCAGCATGAACGAACCCCCATTGTTACCTCCCTGAGCAAGTTAGATTTCAGAATTAATTCCCAACTCTGCTTATATGACTGATTACATTACTCAAAGTATTACTTGTAGTCACAGTTCATAAACTTTGATTTTGGATGTATTTTATGATTATAAAATAATTTGAAAACCCTTATGTAGTGCTTGTGGATGTTTCTAAATTGTTCTTTCTAGAAGAGTAAAAAAGCCTGTTTACTATTTTGATAAAAAGATAACTTTGTTTCAATTCCCGTTCAGACTGTACGCACTCTCCACGCCCAAGTTATAATTCCTTGAGTGGAATGTTGATAAGTGAATAATGTAAAAATAAATATGACACTTTAACATATTTTATTATGATATCTTAAGGAGACTGAGGTAAAAAGATAATTAATTTGTATACAAGTTAGCATAATAAATATATACATAAAAGAAATAACTTGCAACATAAACTAATTGGGTAAAATTGAGAAAGGTAGAGTTTTGGGAGAGGGTTTCACATTTCTAAGGAAAACCACCTGGCCGGGATGAATACCACGACCTTCCCGTCACCTGTGAACCAGACCAGATTAACTTAACATTTAGTAGTCATGCCCACCGGTTTGAGGAGTTTTTTTTTGTCTCTCTGTGTGAAGCATGCTAGAGTTGTAAGTTTAAAAGATAATATTAACTGGACTTATTTTTATGGATATAAACATCAATTAATACAAAATATAAAGGACATTGGTATTTAAAAAAGTCATTTTGAAATCAGAAATACTCCATATGCTCATCCCAATCTCAGAATTTATTTTTTGTTCAACGATCACAAGACTTTCTCTGCAATTCTTGAATAAAATAAAGTTAAAAAAAACTTCAATTTTTACTTTGTTTAAATTGCAACAAGCCAAGAGGACATAACCGGGTTAAATAATTTTTTTAAATTAAAAGTTTCCTGGCTTGAAATATGATTTAGTGATTACTTAGAGTTACAAGACCTTGTGGGGAGATAGGTGGGTGACGTAATATAAATTACTGTTAGTCACGTAATTCAGTTTAGACATAACTTAATTACATGCCTTCCCCAGTAGGGCAAGAAAACTAACTCAAAAAATCTAGCTCACCTCGTAAGATTCTAAGGTAGCTTTTAAAATAATCTAGTATTTTATACGAGCTTGTCCTAACACTAAAATCTACTGATCTAAGTATCCCAGTTTGATACCCAACAATGCAAAAAAATATCACTTTGAAATTGGATTTTTGCCCAAACGATAATCGATTTAATACTAGCAATATCTGTACGAGAAATACAAAAATAAAAGTATGTGTGCCATTATGCTAAACCAAATATTTTTAAGATTGTTACAATAAAAAAACCACATAAATCTTGGTAAGGCACCCAATGGGAATTAAAATTAAACTGGGTCATAAGCCAGTGGGATTTGGTAGTTGCTATGCTAGAATTGAATTTTTCTTGACCTATTATATTCAAGCATATAGCTAAGAGGACGTAGGAATTTACTAGAGTTATGTAACACCCCCTCCCAATCCATCTTCTTTAAAAATGTAAACAAGTAGCCTACTAAACTTACTTTGAATAGAAATATACTGTACAGACCTCTATAAAGATATTAAATGAGGGTTGAGAGCAAAATTATTCACAGATACAGTTTCAACTAACATCACTACTTTAGTATCGTGCCCCGCCACGTCACTGATGTATTGGGATGTTTTATTATTATGAATATTATTATTATTACTATCACCGCGTCTTACTGCACGTTCGGGTTATACGCAATTACGCTAATGTGTAATGGTAGGGTGATTGTGAGATGAAATAGAGGCCCTACAGTTTAACGTGGAATCCAAACCACGGTGGAGGCCTGGCATTCCCCACACTCACTAGATGTCTTGTCAGAGGTGAAGAAAGGGTTTGGTAATCAGATAAACTTGTGCCGGAACCTAGGATTGAACCCCGGACCCCAGCACAGAGGTCCGACACCTTACCCATAGACCGCCAGGTCACCTATTGAGATATCGAAAACAAATAGGGATTTTCTTAATTCAAACACTATTTGTTGAAAAGGAAATCATTGGTGTCTCTCAAATAAATATTTTAAAATGGTTTAAGAAGAACGTTGTTTTCCTTCAACACCCAAATAAACGCGAGGAACTAACATTATTAACCAGGCATAGTTATATTACTGTATCTATTTTATTCCTCACAAAACTTTTGACAGATGATGTCAGAAAAAATTGTAAAAATTGACACCATATGTCAAAAATTTACAGATGCAGAACACAACCCTTGATGTACTGTATAAAATAGTTATGAAAGTGGACCTAATATATTTTCAAATTGTCAGAAGTTATCGGAAAAGTGTTAATAACTGTATATTGGCTATAGGAAAGGCTTACTATTATTACTATAGACGGTCTTGATCTAAGTAGTTTCTGTTTATGTGTTTACTCAACGACTATCATAAAAGCGCAATCAATGACAGATCACTCATTCCCCTTTTCAAAACCACTCTCCTGTATCACAAATGCACCTAGGGCTAGAATGACTGTTTTACATGTCCTGATGATGGGGTGGGGGAACGTTTATTGGAGCATTGATTCAAGCAAAAAAAGCACATGTCCACCATTAACGATCCATAGAAAAAAAAGTGTTTAAAATTACCCGAGTCGTCAGAATGATCTAATCTGGTTTGATATAAACGGCATGTTAAGGTTCTAATCCCAGCTGACTGTTCTAAAAATAGTTTGTAATAATTAGTTTTCTTCTATGTAAATAAGAGTACAATTCCTCTAAATTCAACCCTCCTCATCCATTATTTACTGATCTACACTATTTAAAATAGGTACAACGCGGATAGATGGTAGCCTTAAACATGATGAGAAAAATTAATCATAATACCCCAGTTTAAAAAAATGTATGTTTGTTTGTATGCATGTGATTGCACAAATATAGCGAATTAATAACTTTTAGAAAAATGTATAAAGATATATAGGAATTTAATTCTGGTGTATGCTTAAAGTAAAGCAAATTACACCTTAAACTTAACTTAAAATATTAAATTGGCTAAAAAAAATTATTCCATTTTAATCTTATTGAAAATTTTAAATGTGGCAACATTTTACACTATTCTTTAAGTTCCTAAATAATAATACTTAGCACCACGTATTACTACCCGTTCGAGCTATACGCTTAGTACTAATTACGCTAGTGGGTTAGGATTGGGAAGGTTTAATCTAGTGGAAGCTAACCCATATTTGCGTGGAGGGAGAGGGGAAAACCATTTATGGGAAGCCACCCTCAGTTCAGCTGACCTATATTCGAACCTCAATCTCCCCGTCCTCGGCAGTCTAGCTCAACATTAAACTAGCGCGTTATCTAACTACGCCACCAAGGCGGGTCTAATTTTCTTATTAAATTAGGTTTTATTATTAAACTTTCTTAGAATTAACCTTTAAACTACGTATTTCTAAATGTTAATAACTGTAAAAACTTTGCAACACTTACATTATGTTTGCGTAGGTTGCAATTTCCAGACAAGCAGACATTCAAACCAAACGATATAAATTTCAAAGTAAATGTTGAAACAAGAATTCTTACAATGCTATCATTTAAAATTATATATTATTGAGTTTAACAAAAATTTATTTAGGAACTAGGTATGATGAGTATTGTTTAGAGAAAGTGCATCCACATTAGCGTAGAGGATTATTCTCAGTGAATCCGAACAAGATTCAAACTACGATAGATATCCTTGTTACCGGCAACTAAACAAATAGCGATACTGATGATTTAATATTATTTTAAAAACCGATCCCCACTAACTTTTAGTATAATACGCATGTGTACTAATTACGCTAATGTGTTAAAGATGATAAAGGTTGAATTTATAAAAAATGTACCCGCATATGCGTTGAGGAATGGAGAAAAGCCAGTTAGGAAAACCCTCAGCACCCTCGAACGAAGTTCAAACACTGATCTCCCTTCTAATGCGAGAGTGACTCCTTAGACCATTTGGCCACCGAAGCATATCAGACGATCTAGTTCACGAATCCACCCAAGCAGGTGTTTATTTTGTATTTGCTTGTTGTAGCTCATCTGCATTGAAAGAAAGAAGCACAATTTAAGTACTTGTTTTAAAACAATCTTCTTCAAGTTTTCAAACTCTTGAAAATGTCAATCAACACTTCAAAATTAAATTACTTCGGTACTCCACACTTAATACTTGAAGTTGCACGTCTTGAAAGTTTAAGTTGGGCTAAGCTACTTCTCGCATGAGTTTCAATTAGATTTAATTTCTAAAATAATCGCCTTAAACTAGTAACAAGTATAGGAAGACCAAGAATCAAAATACATTCTCTCAATTTACATCTTACTGCTCGTCCACAAATTTACACTAATGAGGTAGAGATGAATAAGGTAAAATTTAGATAATGTGTACCCACGTTTGCATATAGGAAGCGTGAGAAACAATCGTAGGTAAAAAAAACTCAAGACACTCGACTAGGATTTTTACAATGTTCTTTACGTTGCTGCAACTTTTATTATCCACTAAGGAAACAATGTAGTTATTAATCAAGGCAGTTACAATTAATTTCTGGTTGTGAAGTAAAGAAGTTTGGTACGATATGGCAACAAGAATGACCTAAGAGGGAGTCGCTGGTGAATACTCCAATAAAATTCATAAGCTATAGGCAAACGTTGTCGTTCCAGTTATGGCTACCACAAGTTCAGTACAGCAGTCAAATGGTCCATGTTTAAAACTATGTAATCAATAGGAGTGTTTTCCTGAGACTTTGTCTGGCGAGGAAAACTCGCCACTTGTGTGTCAATGCTCAGGATTTGTTTTTTTTAGTGGCTGCCATTACTGACCGGGTGGGATATGACATCCAGTGGCACAGAGCGTTGCCTAGGGTGTATGGAGGTTGTCTACATGTACCCGCAATGAGATGATAGTGACTATGGAGGTGTGAGCCGGTTGGAGTTTTAATCTTAGCTTAAACCTAATTTACCAACCCCTGGTGTCCATCGGGATGATTCCTAGAAAAATACCAAGGTACCAGCTGGGAATCAAACCCAGGACCCATAGGTTCGTAGCCAGGTGCACTTACTACTACACCACGGGACCGGATAACACTCGGATGCCAAATATCATTGCGTAAATTATCTATAGTAATTTATCTTTGATTGTTTTTCAGAAAATTTACCGTGTTTCAAAGTTAATTCTACAGACTTTATATACTTATTGCGTTTATATATAAATATAATGTATTGTACTTGTGTATTTTTTGTTTATTTTTAGCACCACGTATTACTACCCAATTGGGTTAGATCTTAGGAGTATGTAGGCCTACTAACTACATTGATGATTTCAGGGATGAGGAACGTTAGATTAAGAGGAAGTGAGCCACATTTGCTGGAAGGACAGTTGAAAACATTTTTTGAAAAAAACACCTCAGTACACCCGACCAATATTTAAGTCTCTGCTGTCTATTGCGAGAGTGACGCCTTAGAGCATGCGGCCACCGAAGTGGGTGCTACCATGTTAATAATAATTAATATTCTAATTGAAACATTTGTGTTAGTGGCCATTCTCACATTATCGCTTAGGCGTGCAATATATTAATTTGAATAATAGAAATAAGATGCTTCATTAAATAATATTTTAAAGACATGCTGTACTAACTCCGTGAACCCCTCACTTCTTGTGTTGTGCCCTTACGGTAAGACACATGTTGCGCCCTTATGGTAAGACACATGTTTCAGCCTTACGGTAAGACACATGTTGCGCCCTTATGGTAAGACACATGTTTCAGCCTTATGGTAGGACACATGTTGCATCCTTACGGTAAGACACATGTTGTGCCCTTATGGTAAGACACATGTTTCAGCCTTACGGTAAGACACATGTTGTGCCCTTACGGTAAGATACATGTTTCAGCCTTATGGTAAGACACATGTGTCATCCTTACGGTAAGACACATGTTGCGCCCTTATGGTAAGACACATGTTTTCAGCCTTATGGTAAGACACATGTTGCATCCTTACGGTAAGACACATGTTGCGGCCTTACGGTAAGATACATGTTTCAGCCTTACGGTAAGACACATGTTGCATCCTTATGGTAAGACACATGTTTCAGCCTTACGGTAAGACACATGTTGCGCCCTTATGGTAAGATACATGTTGCACCCTTACGGTAAGACACATGTTTCAGCCTTACGGTAAGACACATGTTGCGCCCTTATGGTAAGACACATGTTTCAGCCTTATGGTAAGACACATGTTGCATCCTTACGGTAAGACACATGTTGCGGCCTTACGGTAAGACACATGTTGCGCCCTTACGGTAAGACACATGTTGCACCCTTATGGTAAGACACATGTTTCAGCCTTACGGTAAGACACATGTTGCGCCCTTACGGTAAGACACATGTTGCACCCTTACGGTTGGATACAGCCTGATCGCAAAAGTGATCGTGGTAGCTGTAACAGTTTTTGCGCGTAGCAACGTAACCATAAAACCGGACTATGCCAGATTAACGCCTTTTTCCAGGTTTTCAGATTCTAAAAATATTTACCAAACCTAATAATAAAGCAATGTGCTTCTGTTTCCCCTCTGTATCTGGCTGATTCATATCCCCCTGATTTGTAGTGCTCTCTGACAGTTACTGATCTTACAACCTTTATGGTGAGTTGAGTGACGTTAGCGCGTCTCTCAACTAAGTCAAGAGTCCTGGACTTGATTTGCGGCAATAGCCCCCAAAAATTGTATTATTAGTTAAAGTCTGTTTTCTATTTTCAAGATAATAAATTTACAGTCAAGAAAAGATGGGTGTATGCTTCTTCTAGAGTTAAGCTAGTTTGTAAGGCAGAGTTTAATATAATCAGTTGTTCCAGAATTTAGCTGCGTTAAATAATCCCAGTAAAGCCACATCTTAGGGCTTATTATTTACCCACATTAGTGGCTACGTATACTAAGCGTCAAGTGTGGTTTGCTAGTGACGTGGGACTCCAGGTTCAAATCTCTACTTGTCGTAATTAATCAGTTTTTTCTTAAAAGGTTTCTCACTCTTCATCCACTAGCATGCAAGTCCACTTCTTCAAAAATCTACCATTTTCATCTTTACTACATGGACATAATTAATATAAATGATCTGGGTGGGTAGTAAGACACGGTGCAAAAAGAAAGATAAATACTAAATATAGATATTTGTGTGTAAAAAGGCAGATGCCACGTTGTTGCTGGTAAGTTTTGTATCAGATGAAGCAACTGTCAGTTGCAAAACACACTGTGTGTATCCCCTACTCATGCTACCCCCTCCACCGGTTCTGTAACAAACTTGCCATCAAGAGTGGGTTGTCCAGAAGAGTGGCTACGGGGGGCGGTTCTAGAGTGCTTGTTTGCGATGGGGGTGTGATGTGTACGCTCGTGACACGTATGATGGGTTGCCGGAATGACAGGGGAAACATGCTTTGATAAATCAGGACATGGCTGATGAGTTACAATCCAGTTTGTTCTAAATGAACCCACTATTTTTTTTTTTACTCCATTAAAGCTCGTTAACTAAACATACTAGTTCCCAAAGGTTTAGATTCACATTAATTAAGGTAATTTTCCTCGTGATCCACGTCTTACAACCCATCCTGGCTATCCGCATATTTACACTTATGGGGTAGGGATGAGGAAGGTAGAATTCAGAGGGACTTACTCATAGTTTCTTAGTAGGAGAATATGGAAACTTAAGGGGAAAACACTGATGGAGCCTATCACTCAATAACGAGTATGATTATCTTCCACGGATATCATTAGTTGAGATTATCACACATTCGTCATCTAGGTGCCGGTTTGTTACTAGGGCTCCTAGACTATACAGTCCTGCTCCCGTCATAACTCCCCGATCGGTTAATTCAGGTTGTCCTTTGGAAGACGCCTGTGCGTGATATCTTTTCACGTGAAATGTTGCTACACATCAACAATCACACGATCTTTGGTAGGCTCAGAACCTATGCCCAGTGGCATAGAGACTACGACGACTGGATATACCAAGACTGTTGCAGCCTTCATCCGCCTTCCCGACCGTTAGAGCTGAACTAGTCGTACCTACGCCGATCCGCCGTTGAGGATTTTCTATATTCTATGCCGATGACCATTTGTAGGTTCATCCTCCTCTATGGGTAGTTTCCCACCCCAATGGCATGAGAGTGCCCTAACTTCTACCTGCGCCTCCATCCTCCAAGTAGGCCATTGACATGGTATCGGGAGACTCCTCATCCCGAGAATCATTCGGTCCTCAAGAGTCTCGTCAGTTGAAAGCAGGGTGCAACATGAGTAGCTGAGGTTGACATTTGAGTAGGAGATATTGTCGGCAGACTCGCTCAACCCCTTACACCCACACCAAAGACTATAGTATACCTGACTGGTATTTGAAGTCAATACCTTCTGACCACTAAAAATAATATTTAACGATTCAGCTTTGGTCGTCAAATGTTCTAAGGTATAATTCTCACAATCTATGATGGGGAGAAAGAAGATCAAATATTGATAGGATGTACGGAGTGTACCGATTTCCTAAATCATTTTCCACGCAAATGCAGGTACATTTTTATCTCAATTCAACTTTCATCATCTCTAACGTATTAATGCAGTTAATTCATACACGTAAATCCCGAATGGTTAGTGAGAATTGGTGACAAAAAAACTAAATTAAACTGATGCCTTTGTCCGCGGGTACGTATATTGTTCCGGTAGCTATTATTATAAATGTAAATACAAATGTGTGTGTGTTAGACTCCCGCTAAATCTGATCATGTTTACTAAAAGGTCAAATACATAACATAAAAGATGACAAAATATTGCAATCAACCATAAAATATTTTAAAAAAAATAGGAACAACTAAATTTATTGGATCAAATCCTGCATTAGTGGGCGTGGTTTGAGGTCAAGGTTCGAATCCCAGCAAGGTGTCTTCACTCAAATATGGGTACATTTCCTCAACATCTATCTTCTTTTCCATGTCCCATCAGTGTAAATGAGTGTGTAGCCCGAGTGGGTAGAAATACGGTAGCACAAAAAAAGTTCAATTCAATTATTTTAAGTTCATCTTTAATTTTGTCTCCCCCTGTGAATTCGATTTGCTCAACCTCAAAAAGAACTCGTTCCCGCTACTATCCAAACCGTATCAAGAAGAAAATGGCTCAGTGTTCATTGGCCCATGAATCGGTTTTCCGATACGGTGAAAAGCGTGGGCTAAGAGGGGGATAGAAAATAAATGATCGAATCGGAAGGGAGGGGAACATTTGATATGATTGGTCAGATTCCAGCCGACGGAAGATAAATGTATTTCTTTGACTCGCCCTACTGTTTTGTCAAGTATAGAATTGTTATTTTAACTTAGAACCGATATTGAACTTGATTGTTTGTGAGTGTTTGTGTGAAAATACGTTAGTAGTATTATAGAAGGAAAGGAGCTTCAGTGATGTTTAGATATGTCAAGCACAAGCTTAAAGAGCGTTACACAATTATTAGAATAGGCCTATTTAAATAAAGAGACATAAAATGTTTAACTGATTTTGTAACTTTAAGTGTTGGAAGTATTGAAGGTAGCGATATTATACATCAATGCGACTTTCACATTAAAATGGTAAGGTTTTGACTTTTAAAACTCGCAATGTCGTGGCGTGAGTGTCGTGTCATGTTTCCAGGGTAAGCAGCACACTGTACCTTTACAAGTTTCTCACCCCTCAGTAGAACGTCCATTGGTAAAGTACCAATGGAAATACTTTTCATGTGAACTGGATATATAAGGCAGAGCCTTAAATTGATTGATCAAATGGGAGACCTAGAGTGGGAAAATATATCACAGGTACAGTTCAAACAAGTTTTTATAATTATTTTATTTGAAGTATTTATTGTGCTCTTTCTGAATCGACTTAATATATCAGTTTTTTCTATGAATGAGAGCATAACTTCTTCCAGGGATATTTACATGCCAAAATTGACATAGGACTGATGGCTTTACTTCTCCTCCAAAGGAAATTGTGCCACGGATTTTTAACGCGCAAGAAAAATCCGTTCATCTCTAGCTGAGTCTGAACCCACGAACATCGGAACCTGAGACGAGCACTTTTTTGTCACCACATCTTACTATGCGTTTGGGCTGTACTCATATGAACTAACAACTAGTGTGTTAAAGATGAGGAGGGATAAATTTAAAGGAAACGAACCAGAACTTTAGAGGAGAGAGAGGGAAAATAGTTTAGGCAATACCTCCCTCAATCCACCTGACCAGGAGTTTAGCCCCATTCTATCGTAATATGTAGTTCAATGTATTAAGTGAAAGACGCCTTAGAGCAGTTGGCCACCGGTACCAAAGTGTTTATTTTTTATCCGTAGTTTACTCATGGATTAAAAATCTGTTGATTATTAAAATCTAATTTCTCACTCCAGTGGCCTCGAGGATAAGGGTAACAGTTTCGTCTTATTTATTTTCACAGTTACGGACAGCTACGGTTTCAAATCCCAGCCGGGTTGACAGAGGGGGGGGGGGGGCTTACCCTTAAAAGTATTCCACTCTCTCTATAAGCAAATGCGGGTTCATTTCTTGTAGAATTGTATGTTTCTCACCACTTTCTTGTTTGTATATTTGTGTGTGATTTGTGGATGTCCTCAAGGTTATCTCAAGTCCCGCTATTTTGTTGTTGTTTTTTTTTAAATTAAAACAAAAATTTTCTTAACACCATATTGTTGTAAACAAAAAATGTTTATTTGATATCTTCTTGTGAAATTTACTTCCATTTCTTAGAACCATGTTATTCAAGAACATTTTATTAAATTATTTATTTATTTGAGATATTTAACAGACATGTTCTGAATCGATTGATTATATCAGCACAAGACTTATCAGCGAACTTAAATCTAGAACAAACAAAACAGCCAGCCCCCGGCTGTTAACTAATCACTGGGAAAGGGGTAGCCCACATTTCACCAATGATCAATTTTTCGATCATGCCAGGGATCGAACCAGGGACCTTTAGTTCAGTTAAAAGACATGCAACAGACTGAGCTAAGGTATCGGACAACGTTTATCACGTTTTGTTAAGCTTTATTATTACATTAAATGCAATATTATTTATAAAATTACATAAATAAATCTTCAAAATGATTACTATCAACTTTTATATATGTTTCAACTCGCTTTATAAATAATTGATGATCACGTAAATGTAGAAGGTAATTATAATAAGTAAAATATGCGCATTTTTCACGTACTACAAGACAAATATTAGATCGGGGTTACATGGACGTCGGATTCGACGAGGTGTTCCAGTTTCATGGCCAACTAGAGCTCTGGATTTTTATGGGATTACCTTAAAGACAAAGTGTATCAAGAGCTACAAACCCCTCCATAAAATAAAATGGAGTGCATTAGAAATGTTTTCAGAAGAACTGATAGAGAGACATTAATTACTACGTGCTCATCATTCTTTTTATATTATTATATTATTATTATTATTATTATTATTTATTATTAGCACCGCATCTTACTACCCGTTCGGGTTATACGCTCTTACGCTAATGTGTAATGGTAGGGTGATTATGAGATGAAATGAAGGACCTACAGTTTAACGTGGAATCCGAACCACGGTGGAGGCCTGGCATTCCCCACATTCACAAGATAACTTGTCAGAGGTGAAGGAAGGGTTTGGAAATCAGATAAATCTGTGCCGGGACCGAGGATTGAACCCCGGCCGCCAGCAGAGAAGTCTGACACCTTACCCCTAGACCACCAGGTCACCCATTCTTTTATAAAATTAATTGATGTTAATGTTCATCATTTCGAACATTTATTAAAGTTATGTTATAAATAAAATTTCATTTAACGTAATAAAGAATAACATTATTCAATAAAGTGTTTTGAATAAAAAATATTGAACTAAATACAATATATTCAAAAATCTATGTCAAATAAAGAAAGTTTCAAGCAAAATTTGTTTGTTTATTTACTTGTGTAGATTAAAATGTCATTTTCATTCTAAATAAATTGTACAACCCAACCGCACAAACTTTCTCTTATTGTGTATTTAGCTGCAAAGATGATTTTAAAACATATATTTTGATTAAACTACCCTTAATTATTTTTTCCTCATAAATACAAACACATCGACTTGTTTTTCACAATAAACACTCCTTATATATAAATTTTAAACCAAATAATTGTTCAAATACATTAAACAAAACACAAATTTTCAAAATTAATTATTTGTAACCTAACACGAATTTTTGTATTTGTAAAAATAAAAATAATTCTTGTTTGTCCTGAAAAACTTTCCATATTCCCATTTTGAATTCAATCTTTAAGGTCAATTTCAAAAACTTAATTTCTTAAATAATTTATTTTAGATAAATAAATATACATTATTATTGATAATATAAAATAGTCCCCCGATATCATTTTTGAACCGAATCAATGGAGCTATTTTCAAAAAAATCATTCATTTGTTAGCTACTATTGGATTATTTTTGTTAGAAAACAAATCTATACAACTATTTATAATGTAAAAATATTAACAGATAACAGTTTGAATCAAATCACTTGAACCAATATTTAATATATTTAACTTTTTGAAAAGGTCTTAAGTAATCTATCAATTACCAAATTTTCGCCCATAAAACAAGTATAGAGCTTTATCTTTCAAGTTCACGTCAAACCCTCTTATATATAGCTTAAAGCAAAATCACTCAATACATTTTCAAAATAATTCAAATTTTCAAAAATAGCTCACCAGTAATCAACTCTCGATCAAATTTTTATCCAAAACCAAGTATATTATATGGTTATTTGTAATTTCACATACTCCAAAGATACCCATTTAAACCAAATTGTCAAAGACATTTTTTAAATATTTCAAGTTTTTGAAAAAGCAATCAACTCAACTACCTATAAGTTAGTGTTTACCCAAAAAACAAGTACACAATGTTATTTTTCGTGTCAAAAATTTAATGTTTTTGAAAAGGCAGTCATAAATTAGATTTTACACTAAAAAAAAATTATAGTGTTATTTTTAACATCAAACTCTTTCAATATACCTATTTGAAACTAAATTGTTAAAGGCATATGTAAATTATTTCAAGTTTTTGAAAAATCATTAATCAGTAAACTACCCATGTATAACTTCCACCCCCCCCACCAAAAAAAAGGGGTTTTATTCTTGACTTCACACAATCCCCAGATACACATTTAAACAAAATCGTTTAAGAAAATTTAAAAATATTTTTAATTTTAAGAAATTTCCCATCAGTAAATTATCCTTTAACGAATTGTTTGCCCAAAAACTAATAATACACTGTCTATTGGTAATGTCAAACAAATCTTGTAAATGTAGATAATCAAAATCGTTAAATGCATTTTCGAAAAATTTGAACTAAAAAAATCCCTCGTCAGTAAGCTACCCATAATTTTTAAGGCTAGCGTAAAATCATAAAAATCTTGAGGTATAGCCCTATAAAATCTAACTATCAAGTTTGAACAAAATACATCAAATATTTTCGGATCCGTGTCCAGGGCTAGACAAACAGAATAATATAAAATCCACTTTTTTGAGTTCATGTTCTCATAAAACTTTAAGATTCGTCATAATCTCGAGATCGATTTTTTTTCACTACTACAATACTTTTTCTTGGTATGAGAAAGTAAAAAAGCAAGTTGATTTTGAAATAACCTTGAAGACGTCCACCAAATCAAAAAGAATTCGTTTTTTTATCTACCACCCATCTTATTACCCGTTAGGGTTATACGCTTAGGTACTAATTACACTAATAGAATAGGAATTGGTAAGGTTGAATTTTTAGAGGAAGTGAATCCACATTTGCGTGGAGGGAGAGTGGAAAACCATTTAAGGAAAACCTGCCTCAGTTCAACCCAGTGGGATTCGAACCTCGATCACCTCGTCCTCGGGAGTCTAGCTCAACACGAAACTAGTCCGTTAGCTAACTACGCCACCAAGTCTGGTAAAAATTGGTTTTGTTCTCTTTTCATCTCAATTACATACAACCTTTGTACGATTTTTTTTTTTTTCAAAAATGCTTCGCTTACAATATATTATGGTATCTCAAATTAAATGCTCAGCCCGATATAAATGCGGATATCCTTAACAGTCTGTAATACGCTTAGCACACACAATAAATTAAATACCGGATTATAATTTATTTTAGATAACGTTCACCAACTTTACCGAAGCCTATAGAACTTAATTAAACTTCATTGAACTTTAACGAAGGCTACCTAACTTTAACCCTGCATATTTTCTTCCCTCTCCAAAAAACAACTGAACTTTACCGAACGATCTTAACAGAACCTATCATTATATTAGCTAATTTAATTAGCTATACTCAAGCATTTTAATTTAAACTAAATTAAATCACATACTACGTTCCCTCAACATATAATCTTGCTATATAAATTATCTTCAAAAATAGCTTAGAATATATATAGATAGAGTAGCTCTCAATGACAAAAATTCCCCATAGTAAGCTTATGGCTTTCAAGATTGACAATATCTGTCAAAAGTGAACACATTATAAAAAAAAAAGTTTTCTTGGGGTGTGAATAAATGATAATAATTGTTGGAACTTTTTGAAATGTCGGATTAGGCTAATTCTATGGCGATTGGGCTATAGCTAATTCATTTCACTGATGATCATAGAGTTTCTTGTTTCCTGAACAAATACTCTCAAACTATGAATCACGACCCCTCTGAGGGTCACGAAAATGATTATGATGGTCCCAGGAAGCATTAACAAACATAAATAAATGATAGAATTATTGAAATTATAATACACTGCAATCTTCCATTTTATATGAAGTATTTAGTTTATGCAGGGATAAACATCGTATCGAATGATTACATATACAAAGTTTTAATAATCATTGTTATAATTAAGAAATATAAAAACCTATTCTATGGCCCATGATTTAAGGCGCTCCTCTTGCATTGGACCTGACTGCCGATGACGGGGAGATCATTATTATTTCCTGGTCGGGTATTCTGAGGTTCATTTTCTTAAATTATTTCCCAATCTCTCTCCATACTGTGACAAAGAAACCAATCCCCTTTAATTATAATTCCTATTTACAATCATCCATACGTCACTATTCTAACATTATTCCTACTTCTAAATGGTATCACCTCTTTGGCGTGTATTTAAAAGGTTCTTTTGTTTTGTTATTGGCGTCGTGTTGAAAATAAGTGGTATTATTATTAGCACCGCGTCTTACTACCTGTTCGGGTTATACGCACTTACGCTAATGTGTAATGGTAGGGTGATTGTGAGATGAAATGAAGGACCTACAGTTTAACGTGGAATCCGAACCACGGTGGAGGCCTGGCATTCCACACATTCACAAGATGTATTGTCAGAGGTATAGGAAGGGTTTGGAAATCAGATAAATCTGTGCCGGGACCGAGGATTGAACCCGGCCGCCATTACAGAAGTCTGACACCTTACCCCTAGACCACCAGGTCACCAATAAGTGGTATTAATGCCGGGATGTAAAATTTTTACAATCATGAGAAAAGAAGAAAAAAGGACTTGTTCTACAACTTATTACCAGTTTGAGATTATAAAAGATGTACACCAGGATCTTGATTACTACTTGAAGAGATTGTGAGGACATACATATCTTTCAGTGAACATAAAGAGATATGTACATATGATCGAGTTCTCGACTACAGATTGTCTAGGGTGAGAAGTTTCAATTTTCTTATACTATTGCGGGACTGAGGATGGCTTTAAAAAAGTAAATAAATAGGTGGCTGTGAGCAGTGTGGCTATTTTGTTTGACTCAAAGAAGTCTAATTGGGTTAAGGGTAAATAATAAACTTTCTGTGCCATAATTTTGGACGTGGTTGAACTAAGGTATATATGTTGGTTTTATTTTGCCTTGAAAATGTAAAGAAAAAGGTTGTTTTTTTTGTTATCGAATGATTTAAATTGAATTAAGATTGTGATCTAATAATTATCGCTTTGACAACAAAACAAATGTTGTAGAAATTTTAAGAACACAAAAATCTAACTTTGTTTAAAGTGGTTTTTTTTCTTCTTTTTGAAAATTTGTGTTAACCTAGATATGTGATTTAACGGAGCTCCAAAGACAGGTTAAAATTTCAGAATACATGATTAACCAAACACATAACAATAAACAGTTTTTTTTTGTCTAGTATTTCATGATAACCTTTTAATTTGTTTCCATTACAATATAATATAAACTTTAAGTATGAGTGCCTACCTAAGCCCAGAAGTCCCGAAATTAAGTTCCTCGTGCAACTGAGCTAATAAAATAAACTATTTTGTTTATATACATCCTTAAGAGAATTATATATATATTTATTTATTTATTTATATTTATATAAATATATTTATATATATATATTTATATTTATATAAATATATTTTAATAAAATAAAGTTATTTTTTCCCTTTTTCATTTTTTTTTCACAATACAAATGTAGGTACACTGCCTCTAAATTAAACCTTCCTCATTCCTAGCCCATTAGCGTAATAAGTACATAAGCGTATAACCCCGAACAAGTAGTAAGACGCGGTGCTAAAAAAAACTAAGATAAACTAATGGTTTACATTGGTCATCTGCGTATATAAAATATTTATTTTTTAATTAGCACCGCGTCTTGCTACCCGTTTGGGTTATACGCTCAAGTACTAATTACGCTAATGTATTAGGAATTGAGAAGGTTGAATTTAGAGGAAGTGAACCCGCATTTGCGTGGAGGGAGAGTGTAAAATCATTTAGGAAACCCCCACCCCCAGTTCACCCGACCAAGATTCGAACCTCGATTTCCCCGTCCTCGGCAGTCGAGCTCAACACGACTAGCGCGTTAGCTAACTACGCCACCAAGTTGGGTCATATATAATATACAAATTTTAGATTATAAAAATTTAACTAAAAATATACAACTGCATGTATGCATATATTTTCAATAAATATGATCAATAGTTCAATTTTTCCGCTGATTAAAAATTGTTCAAAAACTGACGATAGAGTATTAAAAAACCACTCAACCATTTATGCCCGGGGTCGCTAGTAATGTTGTCTTACAAAAAGGGGTCACGAATAAAATAAGTTTAAATAACCTGTGTTCTAGAACATACGCCCCTGTAATAAAATGTATACACTAGTATATTCTCCCATTTCTCCAAGAGATACCCTCTCGCTCATCTGTTCTGTTTGGATCCCAATCATAATGACCCTCATTAGCGATCTCCCCTTGATTTTTCTTTATTGATAAACCTTTGCGATGAAGTATTTCAGCATGTCCGGAATAAAGGACACTAATTAATGATGCAGGACTCAGATGTAATCCTCAGCCTCCCACCCACTCAGGGACGAATATGAATCGGTTTTCCCTACGGATTACGCTTTATGTATTTTAATTTGAAAGGCATCAAAGAAATTTTTTTAAAGAGGTTCACTTCACAGCTTTGTGGAGAGTCCAGTCTAAGATGAAAGTGAATATTTAAAGTGTAATTAGCGTTACGTTGTATAAGGAACTGGAAAAGTATTTGGTTTAAGTAGCTTATCTTTAGTGTTTCGTTTGAAACGTTTAGAGAAGAATGTAGCTAGATTTAAGAAAGTTTTTGCTAAGTCAATCAATCATTATAGATACAAACTATTACTTCATGTTAATTAAATTAGAAAAACTGGAGCTTAACGTAAGTACTATTAGTTTAGTTTATTTTTAACATTTTATAAAAGTAGGCTTGAAAAGTTAATAAAAGTAAATGTCCCCTTTGGCATTTACTCTTAATCTTTAGACATTATAAAAATTATCTTATGTTCACTTCAACTAAAGATTTGCAATTCAGTCTAGTGAAATAATGTTTATATAATAATCTGCACATTTTTAATTTAGTAAAGTGTTAAATATTTTAAACATAAATTAAAATGTTTTCATAAATTGTCAATAAAAATTTCAATTTGTTATTATATAAATATTTCTCGCGAGGTGATAAAAAAACTAGATGTTTACTTCGAGTGAAAAACTTAATATTTGTCATAATACACTCAACAAAACACTTCTTATTATGACGAAATTTTCCTTTGAATAATATATTATTGCAAAAATGGCAGTTTTCATCTAAAAATTGTAACCCATAGTAAATTAAAGGTTTGGTTGATGTTAAGTCAATTTTATGAGCTCAAAAATAGTTGTATGAAATAATATTTCTCTAACCAAACCACGTTATTATTTAAATAAAGTATCTGATAAAGTGAGAGTTTTTATGAACAAAGTTCTGAGAAAGTTGTTTGGACCTACGGATGAAGAAGCGGGAGAATGGAGAAAATTACATTATGATTAATTTCATGGCTTGTATATCTTCCTCACGGGTGATGACAGGCATGCAAAACAGCCCCGTGGTGTAGTGTTAGTGCACCTGGCTACAAGCTTAGGTAGAGGTCCCGGGTTCAATTCCGGCTGGTACCTTGGGTACTTTTCACTTAGCGGGATTGATCCCAACGGTCACCAGAGTTTGGTTAATTAGACTTAAGCTAGACTCACCAAAACTACACAAGTCCGTTATAACCATCATCATCATCATCACCTCATTGCGGGTATGGCGTGTAGACAACCTCCTATGGCGTACCCTGAGCAAATTTATGTACCACTTGAGTGGCAAATAGTATACACATAAGGTGCTCGAACCTGGATGTCAAAGTTCCTCCCGGTCATATGTGCCATACGACAAAAAAAAAAAAAAAAAAGACACACACACAAAAAATATTGAGAAACCTGGCGTTACAAGTACACTTGGCATGCCAAGACATCTATTGGAGGATAATGTGAACATTGATTTGAAGGAGGTTTGTTGTTAGACAAGGGATTGGATGGAAGTAACTCGGGATAGGGTTGAGCCTACGTTCCGGCGGCCATTAACTTATGAGTTCTTTAAAGCCAGAGAGATAGTTAGTTCAGCTAATTTTAAATAAATAGTACCAAGATTCACTCAAGATGAATCAATGATACTAAAAAATATAATCTCTCGCATATATGAAGAGTGTTGTCTACGTGTTTCTTTGCATGTTCACGATAGTTAATAAAACCACTGAATCGATTTAAACAAGGCGTTTCACACATGTGTTCCTAATTCTCTTCGGACGTACACAATGCGGAATCGAGTGTGTTAAAAGCAATAACTAAATAGAAAAATCTAGAAAGCATATTCATTAAAACACACCTTTCAACAAGACATATTACCCGTCTCAGTGGCGTAGTTGGCTAACGCGCCAGTCGTGCTGAGCTCGACTGCTGAGGACGGGGAGATCGAGGTTCGAATCTCGGTCGGGTGAACTGGAGGTGGTTTTTCCTAAATGGTTTTCCACTCTCCCTCAATGCAAGTGCGGGTTCATTTCCTTTAATTCAACCTTCCCAATTCCTAATCCATTAGCGTAATTAGTACTGAAAGTGTATAACCCGAACGGGTAGTAAGACGCGGTGCTAAATATTATTATTATTATTATTATTATTATTATTAACAAGACATAGCTAATTATGTAAATGTTAATTAATAGTTTTCAATAAAATTGTTTCTGTTTATGATATTTGGTTTTGTTTTCCCCTACCTCCATCACTAAGGTTGAGGAGAAACATATTTTGGTTTTAGTGAACTTAAGACATTGTGAACCAAATATCTTAGTCCAACTTGGTTTATTATAAGCGGAGTTTACTGTATTTTGAGATTTTTATACATAAATTAACCTAGAAATTTAAACTTTACATTCTGTAACTAATATTTAGGGTGTGTGCACCTTAGATTTTTTTTTTTTTTTTTGCACATCCATAGTTTGACTGACGCACTAGACATTGTGATTACTTATTTGGGTAGCTAAATATCTTAGAAACATAGAAGCGGAAACGTGGTATTAATCAATATTCTTAGGGAAACTATAGTTTTTTTCTATTACAAATATTGGGAATCTGAAGTCTTAAACCGAATAATTGCTGGTGCAGTTCGATGCCAAACCAAGGAAAATTTTAACTTGGTATAATTACTTAAGGTAACTTGCAATAAATAATGGACATTGTGAGTACTATGCCTCAAGGACCGGCTACACGGAGCCGCACAACACCGCACCGGTGAGGACGAATCGTCGAGAGAGAATTGCTCCGCTCTTTTGCGGTGCGGTGCGAACTGTGTAGCCAGCCACCTGCCACCGGAAATAAATGTTTGGGAGCTTACGAACGGCATTTCTTTCACAACCGTTACACGTGTGACGCTGCATCATTATTATTATTATTATTATTATTATTATTAGCACCGCGTCTTACTACCCATTCGGGTTATACGCATTTACGCTAATATGTAAGGGTAGGATGATTGTGAGATGAAATGAAGGACCTACAGTTTAACGTGGAATCCGAACCACGGTGGAGGCCTGGCATTCCCCACATTCACAAGATGTCTTGTCAGAGGTGAAGGAAGGGTTTGGAAATCAGATAAATCTGTGCCGGGACCGAGGATTGAACCCCGGCCGCCAGCACATAAGTCTGACACCTTATACCTAGACCACCAGGTCACCGTGACGCTGTAGTCATTGTTTCCATCATTACTTAGAAGATGAACTATATTATATACAACTTATTGAATAAAACACATTCTTCTTCTTAATTATTAGCTAACTTAAAACTTTATTCTTCGTAATTAATAGCTAACTTTATTTTATGAAAATAGGTGAAAACCTCTTCAATAAAAATAAAATACAAACTTATTTTGTAGTAGGGCTCAGTCTATAAAGAATATAAAAATTGTTTTCTCTTTTTTTATTAAAAATAATCTTATGCTTGGTTTAATAAAGTGAATTAGTTAAAATTTTCTACACGATGTTATTGTAAATAAATTCACTTTAGGTGAGGTGGAGTGTGGCTCGTGTAGCCATAGCTTTAGATGGTGTGCTCGTATGCAAGTGTAACTACCAAACCAATAGAGCTAGAAAATTGAGATTTTGCATAAGTATTACTGGAAAACTGAGGGTGCACAAATAAGCACAGTGAGTACTTATTTCTACATTACAAGCCCGAAGACTTTAATCACCATTCACTGGTTTGTGATGTTAAAAAGGTATCCCTATTTTCTGTAGTGATTTTTTTTAATTCCTCTCCAAGGAGAAATGTCAACCTTCAATCCTTATTACCCAACCGGGCTATCAACATGGAAGTATGTACAAAGAAAGGATAATTTTGAGGAATTGTACCCGAATTTGCGTGGAAGGAGAATGGAAACCCATTTAGTAAAAAAAACTTGGAGAGCACAGCCGTAATTGTAGGTATTGTTTTTAAGTGTGGCTCTAAACAGTGGATAAAATAGTTTATGGAATCTGTAAAACGGTGTATTAGAGATACTAGTAAAAACCTTTTTACCACAACTCTCTCGTCTATTTTAAACTATTCAAGTTCGAGTTAAATTCCGCTGATGAATTGCGTGTTCATTGACTTCTAAAACGTAAGTAGTAAGGTACAATTTACATTCCTGCTAAGAGAATACATTCCGCCGGCCGCATGGTTTAAATACCGACAATCTGTACTGAGAGAAACCGTCTAAACGCCATTCAATCAAATCAACCTAACCAGTTTCTGTAAAATTTGACCGATCTCTGAAAAGAGATATTCGCCAGTTTATAAAAATATTTTCCTCGTCCATTCTTTTTTTGTTTGGTTATTACGTTTAAGGATACCACTTATTTGAAGGGAAATATCCATACACTCTAGTACTTTTTAGAATGGCAGTTCTGAAACTTCAAAACCACTAAAATAATCATCAATAGTCCTGTAATGTTATGTTGTTATTCTTATAAAAATAAATTTATTTGGTTGAGAAAGGTTAGATATACAATATATCCATCAATTTCTCACCCCATTATAAGCCTTAGTAAATTCAATATTTCAGGAACAATATTTTGAATGTTTGTGGTAGTTGGCGAAGTAAAGAAAAAAAGTATCGAGCTGTGTTATTAAATACCATAAATCATTTTAAGATAATTCTTAAAATAACTAACCTACTAAAGCTACGAATGGGATGAATAATTTATATAAGGTGACCTGGCGATCTAGGAGAAAGGTGTCGGACTTCTGTGCTGGGGTCCGGGGTTCAATCCTCGGTCCCGGCACAAATTTATCTGATTACCAAACCATTCCTTCACCTCTGACAAGACATCTTGTGACTGTGGGGAATGGCAGACCTCCACCGTGGTTCGGATTCCACGTTAAACTGTAGGTCCTCCATTTCATCTCACAATCACCCTACCATTACACATTAGCGTAAGTGCGTATAACCCGAACGGGTAGTAAGACGCGGTGCTAATAATTAATAATAATAAATAATGTATGAAACTCCATGTTTGTTTCTAACTATTTACTTTGATATCAGAGCTGCAACATTTCAAGTAAAACGTCACTGAAAATGAGCTAAGGTCACCTTTTCATATTTTATAAAACCCTTTAAATTTAAAATTCAGTGTTCCTAATCCTATAGACTCTAGAGACATAGTTTATACCTTTCAATGATTAGGATACTTTTCCCCTTAGTTTTGGTGCAAATCATATTTAAAAATAGCAAACAACTTGTTAAATAGCACGGAATTCCCGTATGCCTGCGATGTGTCTAAGTACTATGGTAGGTTTCCCTCATTGAGCAAACCGCTTAATCTAAGGAGTAGGGATTAAGGTTGTTTATAAAATGTGTACCTGCATCAACGTGTAAGGAGAATAGGATAACCACAGTGATGAATTGCATTGAGAAATTTACTCCCAGTGGAACCGGCTGAAATTTGAACTTGGACCTGCCTATCACCAACAATCCAGTATATTACGAGATTGACGCTATAAAGACTATGTGATCAACAAATTATATTAATCACTCTAAAGCCAATATAAATATGTAAGTTAGTTTATGTTTATTTATTATTTTTATAAAGTTTATTTTTACCCAAAACCTTGAGAAAGATTTTCTGGCTTACTGATAAATCTTAATATAGACGATTATTAACTATTTTTAAAATCTATATAATTCAGGTGACTTATTTATCAGAAGATTTTTTATGGAGGGTCAGATAAATTTGAGAAGTCTTTTAAACTAATAAAAGTTTGTTAATTAAATTTGAAGTCGATCATAATAATAATAATATAATTACTGTAACCATTTGATTTTATCAGTGTGTGTGTGTGTGTGTGTGTGTGTGTTGTGTGTGTGTGTGTGTGTGTGTGTGTGTGTGTGTGTGTGGCGCGCGCGCGCTGATTTTTAACCCAAGTCCACATACAATTTTAAAGTTCCGTTTGGACTTTTGATATTTGTAATGAATTAGTAGTATAATAATATCTTAAAAATTGAAATTCATGAGATGCTAAATAATCAGCGGTTAGTTCACAAAGTGCAGAAAAAGAAAATTAATAAGGAAAGGCATAGGAAGTGAAAATAAACATTTAACTTGGTTTTTGTACACTTCTAAAATTCAATGTAAAGTAATAAACCAGCTTGAAATTTTAAATTTACAATAAATAATGTAATAATTATTAATGTTTTTAATTAATTTTGAATAAATTGTAAGCCAAATTATTACTTAAAACTAAGATAAAGCTTATGTATATATATTTTTTTACCTCTATACTTTTATTGGCCCTAAATAAGATATATAACACTAATGACAAGATTAATATATAGGTAATATTACATAGTTATTATAATATATGTATGCCCTTATTAGAATGAATATATATATCAATACAGTATTAATATCTATAAAAAAATACATATTATATCAGTGTTTATTAAATCATGTAGATGTATAAATATACTATATGCACAAACTGTATCTCATTTAAAGGTAATAAATTAGCAAATAATATAATCAAAACTAGTTAACGATCCAACTATAATAATAACTCTTAAAACGTTTATCACAAATAGAATATTCCAAGTCGGCTAATTGCTTTTGGGTACAAATAGTTCGTTCCGCTCACAAGTTTAATCATTTAGCTTGGATAAATATTGGCGAAAGCGCAATTAGAGATAATGAATGAGCTAGGAATATATTAAAATTTGAAACAGAAGTTGCGATTTTACGGACAGGAGTCATATTAAGAAAAGAGAGTAAAAAGTTACATCAAACTCCACCACAAACACTTTGCCTTAGAACAAATTACCCGTTGAATGATAATTGATTAATCGCTTATATCATCATCATTAGTTACCAGTGAGTCATTAGAGTTATATGAAATAATTAAGACAGAGCGAAAATAGGTAATTAAAGTCATATTTGATAGCACAGTTAAAAAAGTGAAATCTGTGATTAATTTTTTTAGTGCATTGAGTCTTACAACCCGTCCAGGCTATTTTAAACTAAGGGAATAGAGAATATGAAGGTAAAATTTAAAGGAAGTGGACATACATTTGCTTAGAAATAAATTTTAAAAAAACATTTAAAGAGAGTATTCGAACTCCGAAATCCTCCTTCCACTGGAAAATCAGAACAGACGAGACTGCTGCCTTTGTCTTATGGACCAACCGGAGCAAGTTAATTATCATATTTAAAGTTTATAAAAGGCTTTAAATCTCTCAATTATTTTAAAACTACTCGTATTGGCAGATACTCGAACTAAACGTAAAGCCAATATATCATTGTTAAATTAGTTTTTAAATATATATAGTAATACATGAACTCTAATTTTAACATTTCAACCTTTAAAATATTAGTAAAAAGGAGCTCAGGGTTTGACTCTAGGCTGGGTGTACTAAATATATTTTTCCTAAATGGCTTCCCACTTTACTTTCACGCATATGTGGGTACATTTAATCTAAATTGTACCTTCCTCACCACTACATCAATAGTGTAGTTAAATATAGAGGGAGTGCAGGAAAAATAATAATTTTAAAACTCTTTCAATTAATTTATTTAAATCAAATAATTACATCCCATAGACAAATAGGCCTATCACAGGATGAAAAAGACTACCAACAATAATAATTTTGCCAAAAAACAAAATCTTTAATATCTCATTTTTATTCCAAAATGTGAATATTTTGAATATATGTTCAGCAAAATTTTATAATTATTTATCGAAGTATTATTTTGTGAGATTTACTTAGAATGAGGAGTACAATGAATGATAAAACATTATTACCTTCCAAGATCATTAATTTCTGTTTGGACTATTTAAAATATGTAAGGTGCAAATATTTTAAAACATAAAGATTTAAACTCATAGTGACTAGGATAGAAAAGCTTTATATATCTGACAGTCAACTAACAATTACTTGTAAAAGATTTAAGAATCAAAAAACTACTAAATAAATATTATAAACCTCTATGATAGTGAAATTACATATTAATTAAGATAAACTTTATAGAGTATTTCGAATTAGTAATCACGCTATTGATACATATTTGTGTAATCAACAAATAACATATGTGTAGATGGTTTGATTTGGTATCTTTGTTTTAAATTTACAATGACAAAAGTAACGTTACATAAAGCCAATAAAGTCATAGATATTATTTAATTCTTAGGGTTTAAAAATAAATCGTAGTAAACATCATATTTTATTATCTGCAGAGCATAATAACTATGATATATAATTCTACAATTATATCTGAGTTATATTATTAATTATATATAAGTATTCTAAAATATAATATTTATTTCTTAGTTAAATAATAATAATTTCTAACTAGTAAATAAAGTTTTTGAGAAAAATATTGTAATCGATTTGGTTTCGGGATAAGGAGTTGTATACGTTTCTATTAATTACTATCAACCACAAGGGGCTGACGGAGCGGTCTTAGGCTTTATACTCGCGCGTTATACTTGGACATCGTCTGTGAGAAGATCAGGGTTTGAATCCCAGTCAGGTGCACTAAAAGTGTTTTTCCTAATGTGACACATTCCTGCGGTTTTCTCACCCTCTTTCTATTTTAATTTGGATCCTCTATACAATCCCTCTCAACCCTAACTTTACCCTTGGAGCGATCCTTTAGTAAGCCTTGTATTAAAACGTAAAAAAAAATGTATATACATAATTTAGTAACGTATCTTCGTTTATTTTATTTTATTTAAATATATCGTTTAAAAGTAAAAACAATCGTTGCTGGGGATTAGGAGGTTAAGGATTGAATCTGGAAAGATTTAATAAGTTTATTTTTTTTTCCTAATAAATGTATATCAACTTAAACTAAAATGAAATATTTTAGCCAGTTTTGCGTGATATTCTCTCGTTGATTCAACAGGTAGATATATATGTAAAAAGGGAATACTATAATTTCATATGTATTTGTTCAAAGTACTCACCAAATTTCTAGGTATTTGTTCAAAGTACTCACCTGCGACAGTGAAAGAAGACACAGGATTAAACTTGGAAACATCCTCGGTGGGATACAAACCCAAGACATCACGGAGCAAGGGAAGAACTTAGTTACACTGTCCAATTATTCCTTTTAAAAACATTTACTAAAAAAAATATAAATTACGTTTAAAAAAAATTTAATATGTAGTTCAAACAGTCCTTTCCTTGTGCGCTGGCCTTCCTGTTGTCATATAAAGGGAAGATTTGAAACGTCAGGGCCTTTATCACACTTCCCAACAGCGGGGGTGCCTAAAAAGTACGGAAAGGAGGGAAACGCACATGCGCACTAAATACATCTGCGCAAAATATCTCCACCCCCCCTACTTCCAACCCTTATTTTCGGTCGGTCGGAAAAGCCTCCTTTATACGTAGCGTATGTTGAATAGATGATACCGAAAGGGAATAAAAGGGATGGTTGGGGTTTAGAGGGGGTCGTGATATCGGCATAAGGCTGAGGGGCTAGGAGGTTGAAATGTGATACTCCAAAAACTCACCCTCTTTTGCCAACCAATATAGAAAGAGAGAGGAGTAGAGAGATAGTGTAAAGGGGGGGGGGGGATTTCAGAGTTTCCTGCTACACTTAACTAGACTAGTGTTCATTTTGGTTTTGAAAAGGTCAAACTTTTTATTTTTTACGTTATGAAGATGTCCGCCCTGTTATAAGTGGCTCTGGTGGGATCCCTCAAGTTCGAAATTATCTTGGTCTCTTTCAAGAGACAGAGATGGATGGCGTTTCGAAAATTCTAGAGAATTTCCGAGGGAAACCACTGCTGACACATTTATTTTAGAAGAAAAAAAAAATGTTTCCGTGCTCCACGTCTAACTACCAGCCTGTACACTAAAGGGACATGGAGTAAAAAAAAGCATAATTTAGAGTGATTCTGCATTTGAATTAACGTAGAATAGGGTTCATCTGGGAAAGAGGGCCATTAATAATCCCCTTCTCCAAATTGAATCACCAGAAAATCATACAACACGAAACCAATGCCTTTATACTCACTTTTCTATGCACAATACACAAATTAAATATTTGTTAGTAAAAACAAACAAAACAGAGCTACATCTATAATTATTCTCTATAAAACACCCATAGAATACTTTGGGCAGCCATGGACAGAGGAACTAGTCTTGGAGGGACTGTAATAGTCAACTGCTCCCTCGCCCTCATTATCCATCAAGTCAACCAGATAATACAATAATTTAGGGAGTAATAATTCCTGCTTTGACGAGTCTGTTACTGATTGGGAGGAAACAATTATTTATTAGTACAATCCCATCAAGTCAACTTGAATGGTAACAACTATAGCTTCCACTAGTCTTAATGTGTTGGCATAAGTTAAGTTTGCTTTAAAGTCACTTTTTAAAACAGAATTCGAGTCAAATATAACTATACATTTTATTGAATCAAATAGGCTATATTTCTTACTTTATAAATAAGAATATAAATATTATCTAGTTAAAACCATATGGTTCAACTATAATATATGCATGGCGAATAAATACGTTATCTCACAGATTTAACGGTAAATACAGTTACATTGACAAAATACTGACCAATTAACTTTAATTATATCAATAACATCTCCTATTACAATACACCTAAACTTAGCACCAGGAATGCAAATTAGAATTAATACAATGAACTCGTTCACAAGTATAAGTATAATTAGCTTTAGTCGTTTAATGAATGGACGCTATTAAGACTGGCTTCCCAATTTAAAAATAAAAAGGGGGGTTGAGGTTTATAAAAAATGGGTATAACTAGAGTTGAAAGTTTGAACTTTCGCTGGTTTCTACTACCAACGTTGTGATTTTCGCCTGGTTACGTACGACAACTAGTACTTCTCAGGATTGAACTAAGGTCTCATGGCCTTGTATTCAGACCTTTATATCCCCATTTTATTGATGAAGAAACTTAGTATCCATCTCGGCGGTCTTTACAGTTTTTATAGAAAAACATATTTTTGGTCAAAATAAATCAAATACTGTTTCATTACAAATATAGAATTTAATTTTTCTTCGCATGGTGACCTCAAAATTTCTTGAATATCTGGGCAATTATGTCCTGGAATTTAACGACGAATTTTCCTCTTCATTTAAAAAATTTGTCATCTATGCTCATAACAGATATTAAAAATTTGTTGATATCAACATGTGAAGAAAATTAGACTCCTATGTTTGTAGTAAAACAATATTAGATCTACTTTGAAAAAAAATCTATATACATTGCAAAAACACTGACCTTTTTTCGCGTTCCTTACATCCCCAACTTGACTTATTCCGTAAAATATGTTTTAAAAAAAACACATTGACGTTCGTGTGTATTATCTGAACTTGATCAAGCAAAAGTAAGATGTTAGGACAAAATGGAGGCTTGGAGCAAACTTCTTAATTTGCCCACCCCCTCACCCGTTATTCCATTAGTGTCGTTGAATAATTAGGATAGGCTGAACGATAAAAATTATAAAATATATTTAAATATAGCTCTAACAGGCTGTATATATAAATTCATTCGGAAGTAAATAATGAGCACGTTGACAAAGACGGAAAAAATGGGAGAGGGAATGTCGTTAAGAATATGTAGGAAAAGGAGCAAAAAAAAAAGAGATGCGCTATGAAGGTTTCGTTAAGAATATGTAGGAAAGGAGCAAAAAAAAAAAGAGATGCGCTATGAATGGTTTCGTTAAGAATATGTAGGAAAAGGAGCAAAAAAAAAGAGATGCGCTATGAATGGTTTCGTTAAGAATATGTAGGAAAAGGAGCAAAAAAAAAGAGATGCGCTATGAATGGTTTCGTTAAGAATCGTCAGCGAATGGGTAGTTTAACAATGAGGGGAAAGTTGAGGGAATAATGATCAATAAAATGGTTTCTATTGTTGTTATGTCCCGTCGACTTTCATTGTAAAAGTTGAAAGTTAATTTTTTGTAAATCTTTTTTATAAAATTGAGGACTGTTAAAATATAACTAGTTTTATTCGCGTCTTCTAATCATTGTGTGCTAATCACATATTTACACTGAGTGGGTAATAATAAGGAAGGTATAATATGCATAGAGTGTACCCGCATTTGAATGGAGATGAATAGGCAAACCGTTTATGCGGAAGATATCAAGTGCACCCGGCCTAAATCTGAATTCTGAACTCGTCACTATCTACAAAACAGATAAGACGAAACTGGTGCCTTTTCCACGCATTCACCTTCGTGGGTTTTTGTAAGAAATCAAATAAATAAAACACATGAAAATCGTGTTGGATTAGGTTTATTAGTTCTACATTTCGCGTCTTACAACACGTCCGGGTTATCGGTGTATTTAGGCTTCACTGTTGTGATAGGGGATTATAAGGTAGAGTATAGAGGTATTGTACCCGAATTTGTGTGGAGGGATAGAGTGGGAAACGATTTAGCGAAAAAATATGCTCAGAACACGTGACCAGGATTCAAACTCCGACCTTCCCACCACTGGTAAACAAGACCAGACAAGACAAGACAAGTCTGATACCTTTGTTCACGTGGCCACAGATGCTTAGCGTTATCTATTTATTCACTTTTAAATAGTAGAGAGTGTAAACGCCTCCTTAATTTATAGTACTATTTTTGTTCTATGACCCAGAGATGTTAGATGACAACGCCTGTTAAAATCTATTTTTTTAAAGGTCCTATGCATAAATAGGGTAATATGTAAAAACTATGAAAATTTGTTTTAGAGTTAGGAGGGAAAATGTTTATAAAAGTTAGATATACTGGCGTATGTTGCTATTGTCAAACGCAACAGTAGATCAAACTCTCGTCAGTGGCCGCATGGTCTAGCGCGCTATCCTCGTGTTTGACTAGACTGCCGATGACAGGGAGATCGTGGTTTGAATCTCGGTCAAATGTACCGAGGGTGGATTTTACAAAATGATTTTCCACTTTCCCTTCATGAAAATGAAGGTACACTTCTTCTGAATATAGCCTTCCTATTCCCTAAAACCACCAGTGTAATTAGTACATGAGCGTATAGCCTGAAAGTAGGGCCAATAATAAGACGATGTGCTTAAAAATACAGTGGAGCAAGCGTAACTTGATATAGACAGTGTTAACTCACATCAGTGTAAGAGGGGACTAAGTCACAGATAATACCAATTTATTGTTGTTTGATATATTTACGGTTTAATGGAAGAGGACGTGAACTAAGGTCAGAATTTTTGCAGGTTTTAAAACAAAAAATGTGTTTGGCTGAATTAAGATAATTTCAGTTTATTTTGCTATACATAGTAAGCTCAACCGTTCTTAAATATTGGTCACGAGTAGATTGGAATTTGAGGAGAATCAGGGTTTTGTCTCTCTTTGCCCTTCAGTAAACTGCCCTTAATTTTGGGTTAAAAATCTAATTCCAAAACCCCCGTGGGGAACCCTAGGAAATCCTAGATACCAAGTGTCATCCCGATCGGTAAAATCATTCAGGCTCTTGGCCGAGATACAAACACACAGACAGATGTAATCACGAAAACAGTTTTTTTCGGTTTTATGAAGTCATGACTGAGACGTCAACATTTATCAAAATCCTGAGTTAGATTTTTTTGTTGATTACAATATTTCCCTCTCTAAGAGATCGAGAGAAAGTATAAATGAACAAATATATCTAGTGCCATAACTGACTATCAATGTTAAACCATAGACAAAGCTCTCTATGGTCAAACTATCTAAATGAGCCGGAAAACTAATTTTTAATTTTTACACTTAACAACTAGGCTACTGACAGCTTACCCGAATAGGTGGGTGAGAGGTCTAAGGCGTCACTTAATTTAGTCAAGTTTTCTGGTTTTGCTAAACGTTTTCTCTCTCGTCCTGCATGCAAATGGGGGTACCGTCCCTGTGAATTCTATCTTATTCCCTAACCTTCAGTGTAGGTAATCGTTTAACCCAGACAGGTAGAAAGACACAACGCGCAGAAAAAAAACTCACTTTTATAAAAAACAAATCTGATTCTTAAAAAAAGGTACAAAAAAATCATCAGGAAAAAGTTTAAAGCGCTCCCTTGTCTGTTTATTGTATAGGCCCTACGGTAGATGTAACGTTATGCAACTAAAATATTATTTAAAAAAATAGTACATATGAGACATCTAATTTGATATCAAGACCGTCCTTTGCTACCCGGAGGAGGATTAGTGAAAGACCACTTATTCTTTAGGTAAAGAATGAGATGCCGACAAATTACGGAATTTAATCTTCTTTTAACAAAAACTCCGGACTCGCATTTCTCCTATGGCTTTATAAAACAAAACAAAAACGCTTCTTTTAAGCGTTTTCATATTGTTTTATGAAGCGATGACAATAAGCCAGAATGCCACCCAACCTTTCTACAAGTAGTTCTAGAGTAAAAGGAGAAATTTCAAAAGGTAAAAATATTTAATCTCAACCATTTCAATATATATATTTAAGAATTGGATTTCATTTTGTGATACGATATTAATTATTTCTCCATTATAATATCGTATTACGTTTAAGCTAACCTTGTTGATGAAATACTAAGTATACTTAAAGAGCCAACAAAACTTTATTATTATTAAATAGTAGCTAAGGGGTATGATAATTTAATTAAGTAAAATCATTAAATTTATGTTTTATATGTTAACTTCTATATCATCTTAATATTAAAAGCTGGGATGGTGAAATAATAAAAAATTGGGAACTTTTTTATAAATCACACTCATATTTTAACCTAAAACACAATAATATTTAAAAACATTTTAGTGGGAGAAGATTTAATGGTGTCATCTACTCTAAGGGAAATATCCTTGTACTGTTGTACTTATTATGGGAATGGGAATTTTGAAGCTTTAAAACCATCAAAACTATTCTTAATTATCTTATAATATTCCGCTGTGACATACCAAATGTAATCTTTATTTGTTTGAGAAATGCTAGAGCTATGTTTTCAACCATATACTTTGATCTCAGAACTGTAACATTTCGCGTAATACGTCCTGAAAATGAGCTAATTTCAATTTTTCGTGATTACAAAAATATAAAACTTAAAATGTTAATTTTAAACCACATAGGGGTATGTTGATGTCTTTCACCTCCATTTTGGTATGCACCGCATTTTAGAATAGAATAAAAAACAACTTATTAAAAAGGACCAAACCCGTGATTTTTGGAGGTCGACAACGTGTCTTGGCGCTATTAGGTGGCTCCCTTAACAAAGTCTGTTAAATTAATTAACAAATTTCTCATTAAAAAAATAAAGTGTATTATGTAGATAATGTGGAAACCTTTTGCTTCCATCACTTTATACTTACATGTCTATTAACAAGACTTGATAATTAAATTAATCTTCTCTGATGGGAAATGAAGCTCGTTATAAGAGTTTTCGAGGCTTGTTATAAGAGAATACCACGTGATCTAGTATCGCTCACTAGCTCATAACTTCGATCTCCTTGTTTCCAAACAATGAGGTTAAAGTATATACGAGGGTGTCGTACCAGCTATTTTAAAGCATTATGCGTGCTGGATCAATCCCGCGGGCCACCAGTTTTACACCCCTCCATAGTATTTATCATTGTGAGCCAACTATAGATTAAAAAAGGGTCTAACATGTTTATTGGAAAAGAACATTGCCATTCATTTATCCCTTTTTTTTTCAGTACAGCAGAAATTAAACATTGTTCAGCCATTTTAGAGCTATCATGACGGGATTACGATCAACATAACGTTCACTTAACGTAAATAAACTAGTGTGTTGATCAGGATTTCAGTAATTTAACGTTACAACTCGAGAAAAACACAATTAATATGAACTGTTTGTAAACAAATGGTTCCTTAAAATGAAACCAAATCATTAAGGGCTGATTAGTTTACAAGTATTTGCAATAGAAGCTCAGTGGATATAAAAAATAAAATTTAACAAGAGGCTACGGGTGACCTGAAGGTCTAGGCGTTAGGTGTCGGACTTCTGTGTTGGGGGTCAGGGGTTCAAACCTCAGTCAGGGCAAACATTTATCTGATTACCAAACCCTTTCTTCACCTCTGACAAGACGTGTATTAATCACAACTTGTGAATGTGTGGAATTCCAGGCCTCCACCGTGGTTCGGATTCCACGTTAAACTGTAGGTCCTCCATTTCATCTCACAATCACCCTAACATTACACATTAGCGTAAGTGCGTGTAACCCGAACGGGTAGTAAGACGTGGTGCTAATAATAATAATAATAATAATAATAATAATAATAATAATAATAATAATAATAATAATAATAATATATTCAGAGTTCGCGAAACGCGGAAAATTAAAATGTACCGAAAGATTCGTCTGCATACCATAAACAAACAAACTAAGTACTAAATAAGTACTAAAACTAAGTACTAATTTGACGTCACTCGAAATCTGACTGGATAGCTAGAACATGTTAGCTTCACTCAAGGTGAAAATGATTCTCCCTGGACAACTCTTAAGTTAAGTGAACATTAAGTTAACCGCATTATGGTGGCTTCCATTTAAAAACCAGGCGAGAATCCTTATGTTAATTTACTTTAAGTGAAAGTTAAGTGAACGTTAAGTTGATCGTAGTCCCGGAAAAAACAATGTGGTATTTTATTTAACATGAAATAATTTTTTCACTTCTAAAGAAGACTAAGACAATATTATCTTTAAATTTTCTTCAAAACTGTTTAAGTCAAGTTCTTCATTGTATAGTTTTTAACAAATAATGTGAGTTAAAGTCAATAACTTCATTGTGGTAACAAGAGTATATAAATTTTTTTAGAAAATTTGCTACTGTAAAAATTAGATAACTTATAAGAAATACCTCCTCTTTCAATTCGTTCATCAAATGGTCGTTTTAGTAATTGTTTGAACATGAGAACCGTTCTTTAAAATATTTATTTATGAATTATGTATAGTTTTAGTTTTATATATATATCACCAAATCTATATGCATATGCATATATTATAATTTGTAAATTAACATAATAGGTTAGGGACAAGGAAGAAAACATTTTAGAGATAATCAGCTCGCACTTGCTTGTAAGAAAAATGGAGACCATTTAGGAAGACTCACCTAAGTCGACCCGACCGGAATTCAAACCACTATCTCCCCGTCATCAGCAGGACGGACTTAAACGAGATTGACACCTTAGAGCTTTCGACCACTGAAGGGGTATGTAGTTCTTGCTAATAATATTTCACCATTTTGTACGCTTAAGGTTAATCGCGTCGTATTTTGTATCCTATTAAAATTAAAGCCCGTTTTTAGTCATAAAATTACTAGGAACCCACCTCGGTGGTGTAGTTGGCTAACGCGCTAGTCGGTTGAGCTCGACTGCTGAGGCGGGGAGATCGAGGTTCGAATCTCGGTCAGGTGAACTGGGGGTGGTTTTTCCTAAATGGTTTTCCACTCTCCCTCTACGCAAATGCGGGTTCACTTCCTCTAATTCAGCCTTCCCAATTCCTAAATCATTAACGTAATTAGTACTTAAAGCGTATAACCGAACAGGTAGTAAGACGCGGTGCTAAATATTATTATTATTATTAATTACTAGGAAATAACTGAAAGTATTTTTACAAACGACCTCTCATTTTAAAGGTTAAAAGTCCAAGATGTCGGCAAAAATAGTATTTTCCAAGGAAAATCTTATTTTTCCAGATAATTTTCAGCTTTTCATTATTTTTGTTTGCATCATCGTAGAAATCTTGATTTCTGATATAGGCCTATGAGCGTGTATCTATAAATACAATATTTCTCTCTGTTTACAAATAATACCAAATCACCTATAACTTGAGTGGCATGGTGTAGTAAATATAAAAATTACGGCAATTATTTGTATATTTATCAAACAAACCAATGATGACAGTTTAAAATATATCAATTTTTTTTACATAATTGATTTTTATCCTTTCTCTTCTTTTTCTATAAATTTGCTATAGTTTGCTTATAATATTATGTATAATTTGATACTTTTTATCGATAGTTGAAATTACAGAAGTGAAAACCGATTTTGACAAACAAGCACTCATTTTAAAGGTTGCAGGTCCGGAATTCCGGCAAAAATAGTAGCCTAAACTTAAAAGCTAATGTTCCTTCTATGTGGGCAGTGACTCATCTGTACAATAATTCTTTGATTACATCACCATGGAAATAATTATATGTATACGATTAGTATATTGATGAATAAAATATTTTTCTTTGGTTAAAAACAATAACTCCATTCCTACTTGAGTGGTTTGGTGCAACAAATAGGGAGCTGGAAGCGGGGTCGTTTTAAATTTCTCATCGTGGCGTGAAAATTTATCTAAAGTTGATGATAGCCTTTGACAAGTAAACTTTTAACTATAAAATAGAGTGAGGTCTTATTATATAGATGTTTTAGCAATACATTTTAGAGTTCATTTTAGTTCAATAATTCGCAGTTAATGCTGCAACGATCCACTAGATTAATTATTGTTCGACTATGCTATTACCACAAACACCAAACCAATTAAAATATAAACAATAATTTTATAGACTTTTGACGAGCTGGAAAATATTATTTTCTTACTAAAACTAAAATTAATAGTATAATATTATCATCGATATATTGTATTACGACTTACTACTAAAATAACAATTAAAATAAAACACAAGCTATTTGGACTTGATTGTATTTATTTGACCATGTCGAGAAAAAAAGTATAAAAACGTTAAGATGTATACGGTCACAGTATTGTATATATACTACGCATCTACGAAAACTTAACAAAAGTACAAGAAGTTCATCGTTTTACTTCGGCCTCAGGACTTCTCTCTAGTCTTTAGTGATATTTTCCGGTGAGTGAGGCTTCCATGGAAACACGCCCATGGGCACCGACTGTTGATTAGGGCGGGCCAAAGTGTCCTGGAGGAAGGTTTAATTGGAACTTTATGGGGTGGAAAGGACAGTCGCGGGAATTGACGAAGAGTCCTGCTGAAACACTCATGAATCAGTTGACTTATCTTTTTCCCTGTGCAATAAAAATAATTTAGTGGTAACAAAATATATGATCAGAGTCATAATGAAGTTCAAGAAAACAAGGATAATTTTCTGGTAGGTATTATATAATTCTGAAGTTAAATGGACGTGGTATTATTATTTGAAGGAAAATATTTATATGAAAGCCTCATTTACCATAAAAAAATAAACAAGTATTGTCTTATATAATGCTGTGTAGGCAAATAGTAAATGGCCCCAATGTTAAAAATTGGCTTATTTACCAAATTATACTATTATTTGCATGGGTTTGACACCTTAGATCAGTCGTTATCCTATCTGTATGCTGAATAAAGGGTCCCTAATTCGATTCCTGGCATGGCTAGAAAAGGTATCTTTGGTGAAATGTGTGTTTCACATTAGTGTGGTTAGTACATAGGTATATAACCCAGACAGGCAGTAAAACGTGGTGCTAAAAAAAAACTGTTGTTGATTATTTCTTAGCTCATACACCTTTACACAAGAAATATTTAGTGTTTCAATTTATGGGGATGAATAAGGAGACGTGAAAATGAAATGAGAAAACTAATACTCCATTTCCCACCTCACCCCCTTCCCCACCTCGTAACCCGACTCCAACCACAGTAAATCCGGCCAAGATACGAACCTCCACCTCCTCAGTCACCAACAATCAAGTCTATTAATAGCATGTTTACTTAGACCACGTGATCGCCGTTGAAGGAGATAGGGGTTATTAAATAATATGTAATATAATAGTTATGGACATAGGTGGCCTTGATATAGTGAAACTGTACTAGCTTGAAGAAAATATGGGAAAACCACGGTGAGTATCCTAATGTTAAAAATGCTCCCTTCAGTGTAACAGGCCAGGATTCAAGCTCCGAGCTTCCTATAAAATATTTATAATCATAGTAGCTGTTCATCAAATTTTTTAAACATGTTTTTGTAGGGCTTTAAATTATGTTAGGTTTTTAAAATAATGTTTTAATGATAAATATATTTGATAAAATGTAGCAAATGACTAACTTATTCGATAATATTATCACAGATAATCTACAGTTTTTCCTTTGTTTTGTTCCTTGTGCCAAGTCTAATTACCCGTTCGAACTATGTTCTTGAGATACGCTTATGAGATATGGATGAGAAAGGTTATATTTATACCACATAACTATATCTATATATTCGTAGAAGGATTGTGGAAATCAATTTGAAAATAAAACTTAATGCACTCGACTGGGATTCGAATTCCAATCTCTCCTTGACAGGCAAACCAGACTAGACATGTTTACGTTTAGTCCGCATTCTCACCGTTGCGGGTTTCTATTAATTAAATTGGTATGTTTAACACTTCTTCCATAACAATCCACAGCATCATCATCATCATCATCATCAACAACAACAGTTGTCAATCGATTCGGGGGTCTCCCACATGGGCCATGTTTTAAATAATGTCCTTCAAGAGTAGGCTACTGTAGATTTTAGAATATTCTGACGATTAGGTGGAGAACTATAAATCGAATGGTGAAAATCTCACCCTTTTCATGTATATGAGAGTTATGTTGTAAACAAAGCTAAATGAATTCCAGGCTGAACCTCACTGGCATTACAGAGGTTAAGAGTAGAAAGAATTAACATTTCGTATTTGTTTGCTCTAAGACAAAGTGTCAAATTTGCGCCCAATCAGGATTCTGTGCGGATCTAATAATAGCCAACATACTATGCAGTCAAAATTTTATTTTTAAAAATTAATATCTTGGAAACACATCATTTGGGAAATTGTTCCTTGTCACATTTGATACCATAAAACTCATAGCCTTTGAAAAATGTAGAATCGTAAAAATAAAAATTTGTTCAAAATTGCAAACATTTATGGTTAAAAATAAAGAGTGAGATTATTTATTATTTTATTTAATCTAAATTTCATTTCTCACAAAAAAAGGGTACCAAGCTTGATCTAATTTTACTTCAGATGTTTACAAATTATATATTTTGAAATACGGCCCCTTTAGTAAGTTACTTATAGTTTTAAATGTGGCCCTTATGATCAAATGAGTTTAAATACCCAAAGCGAGGGTAAACGGACTAAATATAAACGTCTAGCCTGGTTTGACAATGACGCATAGGTCTGTGTTTGAATCCCAGAAGGGATAAACTAAGGTGTATTTTTATCCAAAGTAGTTTTCCCACTCTATTTTTATACGTGATTCTGGTACATTTCTTCTAAAAGTATACCTTCTTTATTCCTAACCTATTCATGTAATTTAAGGAGATGGTCCTGGTTGGTAAGACTGCGGTGCCAAAAAACACTTATATATATATATATAACAACAAATAATATAATAATAATAATAATAATAATAATAATAATAATAATAATAATAATAATATAATATACAGATTTGTTTCGAAAAGTCTCATTGGCGTTTTCCTCAAAAGGGGACTAGGGAACAGGGAGTTGGGAAGGTACCGACTCAGAATTGTAACAATTCCTACACTGCTAACAACCAATCTAAAATTAAAAAAAATTCTATATCATACCCACTAGAATATCCGGAATAGTTCCTACTTGACTGTTTCGGTGATCACATGGTCCAAGGCGTCGCTATTACAATAGACTGGACGGCCGATGAAAAGGAGAACGGAGTTTGAATCTGGTAAGTGTACTGAGGATGGTTTTTAATAAATGGTTTTCCACTCTCTGTATCAATGCAAATGCAGGTACACTTCTCTAAATTCAACTTTCCACATCCCTAGCTCATTAGTGTAATTAGCAGCCTACATATGTGTATAACCTGAACAGATAGTTTGTCCTGGTGCTAAAAAAAAAGGTTCCGACTTCATAATATTAATCCAGCACATGTCTTCAGAGGTTATGTTAGACCATGGTAGAATAGGTTATAGCCATTGGTGACGCCTTTTATAAAGTGCTAACCAGATACCTTACCACAACTTTTTAAACTTAAAAATACATTTTTTATTTTCAAACATTATATAAGTTTCATTTTAGGTCTAAATCTATAGATTCACTCAATATAGAACATAGCAAAGAAGGGTAATTGTTGGTTATTCTAAGAATAACAAAAAATTACGGAGAAATTAAATTTAAATGGAAATTAATAACCAGCGGAGTAAATGGGTTTATTGTACTTTGTGGCTCTGTCACATCAATAGCCGCACAATGTACTAGCTAAACTTCAAGTGGTAGCAACCCTCCTTTACCTGGTTACTATTAAATACCACATATACGAAGTCCTGAGTTCCAAATAGTTTTTGTGTCCAGTTTAGTTTTTTGAAACGTCTTATGCATTCCATTTAGAGACTTATAGTTATAAGGGAAGGCCTAAGACCAGAGTACCTTCCCATTGTGTAATTATTGACTGTTTCATGCTAAAAATATATTTCCTCTCATTTTCAACTGTTACCAGTCGGTAACACTGGATACTAACCAACATCATCACTGGTTAGAGCTAAGCTAGACTAGTATTTCTGTGAACAGTAAACCTCACTCTTTCCATGTTCCCAACGTAAATATTATTTATTTATCTTTGGATTTAAAGTTACGACATTTCCTGTGAATTCTCTTTGGATTTAAAGTAGAAATTTTCTCCTTAACAATCAAGTTATACAAAAAAGATATGAATAAAATATCCATAGAGAGAATAACCATTGTTCACGTGGTTTGAAGACATCAATCTCGCAAACTTGTATGGATTAAAATTAATAGACCAGACAGAAGTGCTCGATCAATTACTCGTAATTTTAAATACAACTCACTTGGTATAAGCTACTAAATAAAGTACTTTCTGAGTGGCCGCCATCATAAAATGTATAAAGAGGTCGCAAAATTATTTGCAAGTAATGTCATTAGACCTAGGTTCAAAGAATGCCCCTGCTAAATATTGTTTAATTTAATACACATATTCGGCAGTAGTCGTATAACAAACAAATGAAATGCTAAATGGCCAAGTTAAAACAGGACCCTGCTACGCTCAGCCAATAAGGTCCACCGTTTGTGGGTATATTACTATTCAGGAGTTTTATTATGGTTTGGTGGTTTTAGAACTGTCGGAATTATTTAGATTCCAAGTTGCTAGTTTTCAGCCGTCTCGAGAAACGCCTGGACGCGCCGGCTGCGCGGTATGCGGACCAAGCTTGAACTCTCCTCGTCTCTGACCAAAAACAAGGTAGGCCTCAAGCTGTCGGTATTCCAGACTATGCGCAATGGAGCACTTTGTGATATGTCGCGCGGCTGCGGAGAAAATAAGAGGACTTGCTTTGTTGGTATGCTCTGTGATCTCTTTTGTGTTCCGTCATCCGTTCAAAGCCACCCTTGGTATCCGAGAAGAAAATGGAGGGTGGGGATCAAAGAGGGGGGGAGGGATGGGTTCAAGTCAAGTAATATTTACTGGATTCGTGTGCATGGAACTGAGACAAAGCTTTGTATGTAGAGTGTGTTTGGGGTGGGTTTTTTTTTCTTAAGATTTCGCTACTCTTTTGGTTTGTGAAAATAAGTATTTTCAGAGGGAATAGTTGACTTGCGAAATGCGGTCAATCTACAGCAGTGGTTTTCAAACTGTGGTCCACGGACTACTAGTTGTTTGTGAGGCTGTGCCAGGAGGCCCACAAATGGGACCATAGGAAAATGACTACTATGAACTATGACACAATCATATTCGATTCTCAAAAATCTTATATTTGAGATATTTTTTTAAAATAAGTAATCAGTAATATAACCTCAAATAATCCTTATTAAACTCTTATGTAAAGACTTTCATGTATCCATATTACACCAAATCTTTATGCCAATTTTCAAAATTACCCAGCATAACTGTTTTTTATTTTTAGGTCTTCAGTCAAAATAAAAACAGTTCCTAGAGTACATCCAGAATTATATTTAATTTTGGAGCAAATAAAACGTAAAGATTCATCATAGTCTCAAGGTTAAAGTTGTTCACAGTTACAATATTTGTTCTCTTTATATAAAGTAAAAGTGAGATAAATAAAAAGAGCTCAATATTGACTAGCCAACACCGCATAGACCCATTTCGGTGGTCTAACGCACCACTCTTGTAGTAGACTAGACTGCCGATGTTGGGTTAGTCGAGGTTCGAAACTCGGTCAGGTGTACTGAGGGTGGTTTTTCCTAAATGGTTTTCCACTACTCTCTCTCCACGCGAATGTGAGTACACTTCCTCTAAATATATCCTTCTAGTCCCTAAAACCATTGGCGTAGTTAGTAATTAAACGTATAATCCGAATGAGTAGTAATATGTGTTGCTAAAAAAAATGCTGTCTTTACTGCTTGATAAACACTTTAATCAGAAAATGTCCTGTTTCGACCAGTGACAGGTGGATGAGCCGTGTGTGCAGTGAACGCTTATAAAGTGGTCCGTTATTGGGGAAAAATGGATAAACACTGGTCTAGACTTTAAAAGTAAGATGAAAATTAATTCTATATTTTTGGGGACAGTCCCCGAAATAAAACGTACCTATATCTTGGACTGATTTTGTTCCCGATTTTGTCTCAAATTTTGAGACGTGGGGTTAATCGTTAACCACTCGGCTTTAGTAAAATGATCCACCAATGACTAATCAGCCAAACACAATTTCTCCTCTAAAAATAATTGTGCTGAGGTTTCACTTTCATTTTTTTTAAACTAGCTATGTGGTGGATGGATGAATCTTTTTGAAGTCCAATTTTTTTAAAGTTGTTTCGAGCTTTTTATTCCAAAAAGGTAAAAAAATACCTAAATAAGTACATTGTTCACCTGTGGGGTCATTCTGTTGAAATAAAGTGATGCCAAATGTCCAAGGGCCAGTTTCATATAGCAAAATGGAGTGGGCCGGTTTCATATGCAAAACTGGCCTGAGTTTAGGTAGGTGTCGTCCTGTATTTAGTATAACGTCACACTTGAAGTGTATTAAGTCTATGAACCTGGCCCAGCTTGGGACAAGAGCTCTATAAATTTGGGAGAGGTCACTATTAAATACGTCACATTATATTAGGTCAGATAAACTTCGCACTAATATTTCTAAAGAGTAAAGAGTATTTAAAGAGGATAAAGCTATAAACCGCAAACATTTTAATTTGGAAATTATTTATTATTTTTAAAAATAAAGTTTAAAAGTTGTTACTGTACTCAGTAAATGAGGATTAATATTGTTTTTGGAGATAATTTCGTAACAATAGCTAAGCAGCTCATACCACTCAATATATACTTAGGATCAAGGATGAAGGGGTAGCAGTGATTTCCAACCTTATTGAGCTCGTGTTTCATTTTAATTCTCACCAAAGTTCTACGCACCCTCCTCTAATCTTCCTTTCACTCTTCACGTTTCTATGCACACCACATATTTATTACTAATGGGTAAGGGGTGAGGGAGGTAGATTTTTATAATAAATGTACTCGTATTTGCGTGAAGGTAAGGAAGGCGTACTGAAAAAACTTTCTCATAAATATTTCCATGACAGGGGGGAAAAATCTCAGTAAACCTGGATCGGATTCAAGCCCCGACCTCTTCGTTACTAGAAAATCGGGCTTTTAATTTTTCATTTCATAGTGAACCTACAAAAATTAATAATTTATAATCATAATCTTTTATTAATATATTTGATTCCTTTGTTATTCCTATTTTCCGTTCGGAAGATTTGGAGCGTCGTAGGTCGGGACATCAGCGTTGTATTCATTTTAACATTTTAAGTAGACATTCCACACAGGTGTCCAAGTGTTCCAAAACTTCAGACTCACATGACTCATTTGCCTTGGTAATAGGTGTATGTTAAAGTTAAATTCCCTCCACAACTGCATCAGGAGTGGTTTTTCACACTATAGCTACTACTATGATAGCGATATGGATAATTTTCCCTATCCTTTTTTCGTCATCGAAATCGATAAGAGTCCACGCCAGGGCAAGAGTAGTAAACAACTTCTTCCAGTAGTTTGATAACATCCTCGTTGACAGACATTACATCACCTTACCTTGGACAAAATATTGACATATTTACAATTAATGTCAATATATCCTTGGCTTTAAGACGCCTGCCAAAGGATTCCTTAACTATGCCATTAACTATAAGTTGGTCTGGCACTTCGATGGTGTTATTTTCCGGCTTACTGTTATTGTGGAGCTGTCCGAGTCCCAGCTTCAAAGACCATGAACTATAGTTCGACTCTTTTAAACGCAATCTGCTAGTCAGACTCAGCATCACAAACTTTGACGTCAAAAGGTTATATTTTATACTTGTTTGTACAATTGCCGCTCTATGTGAATGGAGGAACACTAGTAAACATTTATGGAAATTTTCATCCAACAAAATTACTAACTCCCAAATGGGAATATATTTTTCAATATACGTTTCGATACATTTAGCTTATCACATTTAAAGCATGACTTGGCCTCATGGCTAGTAATTTATTCCCAATTATCCAATTTTTTTTTTTTCTCTCTTCATACGAAGTCATCCCCATCCTGTGCGTTGACGTTTCAATTAAGGGGACAGGTAATTTTAATTGATAACTATATGCCTGCCACTCTTTAAGAGGCTACAGCTATAATAAACCCAAATTAAATCTTTAAGGCAGTAATATTAATCCAGGGGTACACGAAAACATCTTAGGGGAAACATTAGTTTTTTTTAAATGTATATATACACATGTATATTTCTAATTTAAAATTTACTATTTAATACATTATTTTGGTCGTAAATTATTTTTAATATAAATTAGAGAATATGCACAGCTTGCATTATACACCAAACACTTATAGGATACAAAGTTGAAGAGAAATCAACTTATTTGTGGAGCTACAAGAACAAATTAAGGTTGAATATCACTGCCACAGATAAATGTTAAGTGGTAGAAAGAGCTCTTTACGGACAGACACCTCATAGAGTTTATGTACGTAGTCAGATAACTATAGGTAACACTATTTCAAACAATTATGAGTAATTAATTTTCCTTGTGTTATTATAAACAACAAAATTTGTCAATAAATATTGAAAATAGCTCGTTTATGGTGAAACGGCTCGTTAAAAGTTCAAACAAAGAGACACCGTGGGTACGACCTTTACGATGTCAAATAAGCACGTGCAGTAACAGTGTGACTGTCAACAATCAAATGGATGTCATTCTAAAACGCCCCTATAAATTCACAGAGTTTAATTGTCTGTAAATTTCTAGCATGAGTTCAACTCCATAAAACTTAATCTTCCCCTCCCCCCTAACTTCTATTTTTTTTCTCTCTCTTACGTAATATACAGTCCAAGGTACGAGATATATGAGACTACAAGACAGGAGAACAACGGGGAGAAATTCAAGATCTTTAATATTTCTCTCTTCCCGTTGTAATAAAGGTATTATATTATTGATGTTAAGGGGGGGGGGGGAATCCAACAAATACCGTTTCTAAGAGGCAAGAGCTAAGTTCCCATCATCAAATTCACGCACATGCGTATGTTAATGTAACACAGCTTTTTCTGTGGAATCTCATGTGTTTACAAGTCGAATTGTTGGGCTCAAATTCCTTCAAAGATGTAGGTCCGTTGCAATGTCTAGCTATAGTTTAAATCTTTGACTATAAGCAAATACCCTGCAAATAAACTATTAGACGACTCGAGGTCTAGAGGTATGCTGGTGTAAAATGTACTAAAATTAAAGGTAGGCCATACATAGAGAAATAAAACAGCAAGTTATTGATTAAGCCAGAGCGTGTAAATAAACAACCAGATGACTCGAGGCTTAGTGGTGGTCTTGTTCGAACGAAAGGTGGACAATGCATAGAGAAAGGAAACAGCAACATATTTACTACATAGATATTATCGCTGATGAACTGCATGGTTACTATTGGGAAACAGTGTTGTCATTTTCTCATTTTTATGTAGTCAATCTCTCCTTAAATATAAGACAAATTTCTAACGCTGGTCAGTCGAGGATGCCAGTATATCATTTTTACCGCAGCACACTACCTCCCGATATAACTGAGAGCGAGGATATTTGGCAACAGTTAACTGAGAGAGAGCTAAGATAAAGCTTTTCTCCATAAAACCTACAGTTCCCTAAGCAATGATACTATAGACGATTCATGAGCTAGCGGTGGGCTGGTTCAAATTGAATGTGGACAACGCTTGAGAAAGGAAACAGGAACATATTGACTAAGCAAGGCGCTTATAAATAAAATCTACTAGATGATTCACGATCTAGCAAGCTGGGTCAAATTGAAGGTGGACCATCTATAAATATAAGGGAATGGAAATATATCGACCAGGCCGAGAGCTTTTCAATAAATTACAGGATATTCCACCCTTAAATTGAAATACTGATCTTATGGGACGTGCAGTCGTCATATTTTATCCGCATGAGACATTTACAAATCTTATATTAGAAACTTATCACGTTATAAAAAGTGTTTATGGTAATTCAGTTGAAGTTTGGTTTATGTATATAATTGCGTATTACCGGTATTGTGTTTTTTATTATTAATAATATTACGCTTTGCCTTTACAAAGGAAGCTAGCTCACATTTCTAACTTCTATGGTATTAATCTCAGCGACGCTATATTTACATTTACCCATAGTGCTAAGTCTGGCGTCTGTTTTTTGGCCATAAGCAACTTATACTAATTTAAATAAATAAAGATTAGGGTGGACCCACAAATAGTCCACCCATCATAGCCATGGTGGTAAGTGACAGCTAGCAAAAATTACCAGATCTACTCTCATGTATCTATTTACCAAACCGAATGATCTTTAATACCATATGTTGATATTTTTCTTTTAACCGTTTCTACCTTTCTCTTGTTTATTTTAAAATAAAGATATTTAATGAAAAATTCGTAAGATTTGTGAAATTAATAATATGCATTGGTTTATAAACACTCCACCAAAGATAATAAACAAAAAATATAGTGTTATAGAAACAATGAGGGAAAAAAGTCTCTTATTCTACCAAAGAACATAACAACCAATTTTTGTTTCAAAGAGCCCATAAAAAATATATAGATTTGATGTAACTAGGGATCGTATTTTGCCTATTTGCCTTTTCTTTTACATGATCGTAAAACATAGGCAGTTGAAATATATCTTCATTTTATGTTATTACGAGTAAAATAGGTTAATTTTATAGTGCCTAGAACTGCCTACTGTTTGATTTTCACCTATTTCATTAATAAGGGCTTGAACGCGGCTATTTCGGTTTTAGCCTTTCTCTTTTCATACAGTATGGATTTTCTACTGAAATTGAGAGTCCAGTTGCTTAGAATTTGTAAGTTGCGACATACTAGTTTGGAGTGGGTTCGAAAATCGACACTTGTTAATATCTTCTAATGAGCGTAAATCGGTGGAGGACAATGGTAGCAGTGGCAGACATATTGGTAAGAAACAGCATGCAGCTGCAGAAAATAACTTTAACTTCTTCGGGAACAACAAATTTGAAATTTGGTCCCTTAACATCGTGTAAAATATAAATCAGTTTTTCAAATTATAAAAACATTTGATTTGAAAATATAACCCTACTGAGAATATAGAAAATTATTTAGTGATTAACAGCATATGATCCGTTTCAGTGGTCGATTAGGATAAGTCGTCACGGTCGCACTAGACTGGACTATCGATGAAGAGAAGGTCGAGATTTTAATCTCAGTCCGGTGTACTAAAGCTATTTTTACTCAAGGGTTTTTCACTCTCCCTCCACTCAAATGCAGATACACTTCGTTTAAATTCCACCTTTTTAACCCCTAACATATCAGCGTATTTTATGCATATGCGTACAGCCCAAACGAGTAGTGAGACGTGGATTTAGAAAAACAGCTATTGACAGGTAATAAAATAGTAGCCAGTATAATCAATTTGACCTTTCTTATTGTGTGCCTTTTTTCTTAAATGCCATTCTGATGCCTATATCCAATATTTTTAATGCCCTTTTTCCTTCCTATTTTAAAAATGTTTGGTGCCTAAGATTCCGCTCCCTACGTATAACTCATAAACTATTGGTTTTATAAAAATATACTTTAAAAAAGTATTTTAATATTACTACAACTTTACAGTTATAAGGTATTTCGTATTTCAAATAGTTTCAGAGATATGATCAAAATTGAAAGTTTCTTCTTGTGTAGGGTATTCTTAAAGATTTTTTTTGTAATCTATAAAATTAGAGCTGAATTTTATAGCATTTATTTTTCCTCTTATCTATCCTTCAATAAACTACCATTAATTTTAGGTTTATATCGTTAATTCAATAAATCTCCTAAGGGGAACTCTATGAAAACCCTAGCTATCAATCTTTGTCTCGATCAGTAAAATAATTTCTGTTTGAGGCTGAGATACAGACACAGAGAGAGAGGGCATTGATAGAACCCCTTTTTCGGTTTCAGCGGGTCATGAAACGTCAACAACTCTCTAAATCTTGAGTCCAATTTTTTTTTAAACTATCACAATATTTCCTCTCCAAGGGGTCGAGACAAAGTAAAATATAATACCTTAAGGATAAGGAAAGTTGCTATTTAGTAAGTGCACTGGTATTTGCCTGGAAATATCAAAACTTCACTTTGTAAAACAAAGTCTAGGTATTTTTTTTAAAATTTGGTATATTTCACTGTAATTTTCGAACACCCTGGTTATATCAAAGCACGTAGCCCAGTATTAAGAAAGAAAAAAACTCAATCCCCTTTCGACAATGTACTAATAATAAATCTTCGACCATGCCTGGAATGGAACCCGAGAACCCAAGCCCATTTGACACATTTGCTACCGATCATGGTAAGTGTTTAACTCATGAAAGTGGATTCGGTCAGACTTTGAACCCCGGCCTGCTATTAACGGTGACAAAGTGTAATGAGAGAGTAAAGTTTTATACCAATAAACCACCACTGTAAGAATATGGTTTATTCACCCGTATGCTATAGTAAATTAATATAATAATAATAATAATAATAATATTATTATTATTATTATTATTAGCACCGCGTCTTACTACCCGTTCAGGTTATACGCATTTACGCTAATGTGTAATGGTAGGGTGATTGCGAGATTAAATGGAGGACACACAGTTTAACGTGGAATCCGAACCACGGTGGAGGACTGGCATTCCACACATTCACAAGTTGTGATTAGTACACGTCTTTTCAGAGGTGAAGGAAGGGTTTGGTAATCAGATAAATCTGTGCCGGGACCGAGGATTGAACCCCGAACCCCCAGCAGAGAGGTTTGAACAACTTACCCCTAGACCACCAGGTCACCTTAGTAAATTGTTGTTGCATAAAAAATATATTTTAAAATATTTAACATTGTCTCGGCAGTTACAACCTATTGAACCAAATAAACAATCAAGTATGATAACGGTTTCCATATGAATGTAAACTTGACTAAATGTTGTACGTCTCAGCAATATTATCTAATTTTATGTGAATGGGATAAACTGACATAGCTTTTCAGTTTTCAATGAATTAACTGTCTAATAGTGCTGTGCTCTTCAAGATCGAGTGATGTGTAAATCGGCATAAAAATTCTGCAAATTGAAAACACCACCAAACATAAATGAGAAGTCCCATTGGCCCATAGTTTTTCTCAGAAATAAATTGGAACTTTTTTATTCACATAACGTAACCATATAAAAATCAAAAGAATTTTTTTTATATTAATACAATTTTTTCACGTCTTATTTAAATATTTAAAGAAGCTATAATATGTTTTCACTCTTTTTTTCAAACCTAGTGTGAAATATATCAATAATTAGAATTGTTCATGATATAATACTACAGCCAACATATAATCATGGAATTTCCCATACAATATTGAAACGAAACCTATGGCGCGATATATTTTGTAAATTCTTAAAACTGGAACTACGAAAATTTAAATTTTTGTAAAATAATGGTTTGAAAATTATTGTTTTTGTAGTTTGTATTGCTTTAAATAGGTGCATCAGTTAATGTTATATTATTTAGTGAGCGTAACTACGTTCATTTTTATTATACAAAATGGCAACTATATTGGGTTGAAAGAGGAAAGCACTGAATGGGTAGGAAAGAAATGGGAGGAGTCCATAACAATTTTTAATGCAATCTAAGAGGGGAACGGCCTACATAAGACTAATAACTCGCTGTTCAGTTGTTATTATTATTTATTATTATTATTAGCACCGCGTCTTTCTACCCACTCGGGTTTACGTACTTACGCTAATGTGTAATGGTAGGGTGCTTGTGAGATGAAATGGAGGACCTACAGTTTTACGTGGAATCCGAACCACGGTGGAGACCTGGCATTCCCCACAGTCACAAGATGTCTTGTCAGAGGTGAAGGGAGGGTTTGGTAATCAGATAAATCTGTTCAGTTGTTCATGGGTGGAAAATGTTCTAATAAAGATGGCCAATGCACCGAGATGTTTTCAATAATCTAGACTTAGATTCAATAACCCTAGTAACAGAGGAATCACGAATGTATGCACATATTAACCAAATAACTAAATTATAGCACACATGATCTGTAAAAATGATATGAAGTCACCATTAATATATTCACACTTATATATACTGTGTGAATTTATATGTTCAGCAATATCCAACCATAGTTTGTGTTATTTATTTGAGTTATATTAGACAAATCACACCGCCTTTAGGTTATAACTAGCTCAATTGTCTCGTGGTAAGAAAACATAAAACATGGCCGTCGTTCAATTTGAATCTGCTACGCTAGACCAAATTAAAGGTCTTGTAGTTTATTCACGTGGTATTTAACTGAAAGCTTTGAAATATTTCATGATTTAAAAAAAAAACTATAATGACAAAAAATGGGATCTTAAATATTGCAATATTAAAACTGGTCTACGTAATTTGAACTCTCACCGTTTAGCCACCAATATGCCACCAACATTTTGATAAGGCATAGTCTGATGTCAAAACCACCCTCCTAAAAACGACGAGGGCTATAATTTATTACACAAACGTTTCACAACGCAGACTACCCCTTATACTTCTTACGTTCCTCTCTCTCTCTTTTTTTTTTTTTTTTTTGCTTCTATTTTCTTGTGTCGTGCCTTCCATATTGTCCTCTCGAATTCCTATGTCAACACATATAAGGTTTCCCTGCGCCTTGGAAGTCATTCAGTTTGGTGTTACATCTCTCGTTTTTTCATCCTTCCTTCGATATTCTTTATCCCCTTTTCTTTCTTACTCATCCATATAAATGTCCATCTCAATGCACCAGCAACAATACAATAATGCAAACAAAACAAATATAAAAATTCAACTCAGTAAAAAACATGCCTCTATAATTTGACCTTTGTAGACTTTGGAAAAGGATATATTTTACTATTTAACCATACTATTTTAATTCTAATATTGGTTTGCGCATTAAAGCCTGAGAATTTTCATCCGCCATATATTAAAGAAGGGAGATCCTAAATAATCGGTTTAAAAACAATTAGTTAATCATTTATAGAGTCAATTAACTAATTAATAAACCTTTTATTCAATCATATTAAGTAGACGTTACCATATCTACTTTTAAGTAATAATTGACCAATTTATGGGTATTCTTACAGTGGTGTTTATGATTATATCTTATAATTATATGTTTCTAGCGTGTCTTAGTACAAAATCTCCCGAAACCATATTCAGAAATAATCTATAGCGCATGAAGTTTTAAAAGTAAAGATCTAAATAATTCACCTCAATGCGATTGATGGAAATGTTCTCGAACTCATAGAGACGGTAACCAACAATACATGTACTTTAGATTTGTGGCTGATGAGGAGGGTCACGACAATTGTTTTACGTGTGCATATGTTTGATTTATCTTTATAAATAAGCCACTTAAAAATATGTGCAAATAATTTTAGAGTAACAATTATGTGATTACTTTTCCACTATATGGGTAGTATTATTGTATGTGATACATGAACTAACTAAAGTAGACTATTGTATTTTATTTGCAATAGTTATACCCAATTGATCGTGCCACAGTTATATTTTAGGATTTGTCTTCGCAATAATAAAACATTTCCCCCAAACATGTCACTGTTTTATTTAAAGCCGTTACACTAACTCTAATAAGGATTTATTTACAGGATATTTAAATAATCACATTTAAATCGGATTATTTGTTTCTATTTGGATATTAAATCAGTAGTTCTATATTTGTTCTCCATAATATTATTTATGGCATTACATTGTTTTAGGAACACTAATTTTGAATAGCATATTTGCAATGGTTGAATTATTTAATATTAAAGAGTTGTTGTAAATTATAAACTAAAAGTTAATTGTCATAACTTCTTTAAAAAACATTGCAATGTTATTTTCATAAAACGAATAAAATATGTATAACATTGAACTGGCGTGTGATTAAAAATAGTTTAGAATTTAAATATGGTTTTTGAAACTAAAATTACTCATATTTTACCCTGAAAACCAATATAATAAGCCATAGGGGATATAATAATAATAATAATAATAATAATAATAATAATAATAATAATAATACTCAATATCAAAAATTTAAAACAATTAAATAAGTGGTATGACTATATAATTTATTATTTTATAGAGAAAATATATATCAAAAAATCTGTATTCAGTAAACTACGTACATATTATTTTCTCTTCTAAAAACAAGTATGCAAAGCTATTTATCGTGTAAGGCCCTCCCTATGTATCCATTTTTAACAGAATTTCTAGAATCGGTTTAAAAAAAACGAGTTTCCATTAATAGTCTACCAGGAAATCGCCTTTCATTTTATAGCTAGTATTAAAACCTTTATTTTTCCTCTAGGTATAATTATTATATAACATCTAATATAACTATCAAGTTCGAATAAAATCCATAAAACTATTTCGGTTTTAGCCCCAGGTACAAATAGACAGACAAACGGGGGGAGTAAATGGTAAAATCCACTTTATTTTAAGTCTGTGCCAACATAATCCTAATACCTAACAGGGTCCAAAATATTCACGATTACAATACTTTCTTTGTAGGATAAAATAAAAGTATCCCTACAACAATTCAATGTTTTATATAATATAGTTTGTATTTTATGAATACAATGTTTCGTTCCGCAACCCTTTTGTACTTATATTTATGTTCATGTTACTACACACATTTATGTCTTGGCAAAAAATAAAATTTAAATCCATAGCAAAAGAGCAACTTACTTTATTAACAAAGTTGTTTTAAAATCTTTCCGGGTGTCAAGCAAAGTAACGTCTCTTGATGAAGAGATTTATTCACTTCAACTGTTTCCTTAATTTCATCCGCAAGCTGCGGAAATTGATAAGAAAGGGGAAGTGTGCTTAAAAATCCTCGCCTATACGCTCGGTGAAATTAAGGAGGAATGAAATCTTAGCGGAGGGGGGTTAAGAAGATTTTTAGAAAGAGTGCCTTTGCAAGCTAGCATTCACGAATAGGTTTAAAGATACTTGGCTTGGCATTTAAGAAAAACATCTAAATTTTGAAACACGTTTTTGTAGCCATGTAAATAGAATGGTTGACTTCAGGACCATTGATCCTTGGTTTGACCCTCCCAGATGGGGCTTAAAATAACACAATAGCTGTGTGTGTATTAATCTTTTTATCCAAGCATTATAATTACTATTAGCTGCTTCGGTGGTCACATTGTCTAAGGTGTCACGCTCACATTATTATTATTATTTATTTATTATTATTATTATTATTATTATTATTATTATTATTTTATTAGCACCGCGTCTTACTACCCGTTCAAGTTATACGCACTTACGCTATTGTGTAATTTTAGGGTGATTGTGAGATGAAATGGAGGACCTACAGTTTAACGTGGGATCCGAACCACGGTGGAGGCCTGGCATTCCCCACATTCACAAGATGTCTTGTCAGGGGAGAAGGAAGGGTTTGGTAATCAGATAAATCTGTGCCGGGACCGAGGATTGAACCCCTAGGCCCAACACAGAAGTCCGACACATTACCCCTAGACCACCAGGTCACCCACTTTCACAGAAGATTAGACTGCCAATGACGAGGAGATAGAGGTTTGATACCACTCGAGTGAATTGAGGTTTTTTCCTTACATAGTTTTCCACTCTGCCTGGGCAAATGTAGGTACACTTTATATATCTTCAACCTTCCTAATCTTTAACTCATTAGCGTAATTAATGCATAGGTGTACAAACCGAACGGGTAGTAAGAGGCTGGAGTTTACAAAAGAATCCTGGTGCTTGCCTTGATTTTAATGTAAAGTTTTGTTACTTTTTAGATTAAATTTGTTTGTAAGCTACGTATTAATATAACTGTATATTTAGAGAGTGCGCGTTAGTAGTATACCACTAACAAAATCAATTTTAAAATGAATACATTTAATATGCTCAAACTTCTAAAATAATATTGAAATTTGATCAACTATTCAAGATGATATCAAGTAAATTCTGAGCCAATTAACCCAACTGACAGATTGATTGTCCAGATACATCTCCAGTGAATAAAACTGTTGACTAGATGAATAGCTTCTTAGAACTCTCTAAACCCCAAAGACTGGTGACGCAAGAAGAACGTCTGATTACGTCACGTGTAGTACTACGTTGTAAGACGCTAGAGTTAATTTATAAGTCTCAAGGCGCATCTTACCGGTCTCTTGTAGCAGGAAGGGTTGAGATTTATAAGAGGGAGGTGTAGGATGCAGTTTGATTTTAACAAGGTCACTTAAGTGCAGGGACTCTTCACCACATATCCAAGTAAAGGGAATCCTGTGGATTCAGATCCCCCGACCCCCTGATCCCTTCCTCTTATCACGTCCCATCACATAGTAAATGTCAACTAATATTACATTTAATGAATATTATCAATAAGACCCACCTCGGTGGCGTAGTTGGCTAACGCGCCAGTCGTGTTGAGCTCGACTGCCGAGGACGGGGAGATCGAGGTTCGAATCTCGGTCGGGTGAACTGGGGGTGGTTTTTCCTAAATGGTTTTCCACTCTTCCCCCACGCAATTGCGGGTTCACTTCCTCTAATTCAACCTTCCCAATTCCCAATCCATTAACGTAATTAGTACTTAGAGCGTATAACCCGAACGGGTAGTAAGACGCGGTGCTAAATAATAATAATAATTATTATTATTATTATCAATAAGATACATGAAAATTTAAAATATGCTAACATTGAGTCATAGATTACTATTATTCATTATGTCAAGCATATATACAAAAAATAGAAGAGGGATTTCCTAGAATTTGAATTCTAAACCCCTTACCCATGAATAAATTAAAACTAATAATGCGCTCAATTAATATTACATCTAATTGAAATTAAAATACTTATTTTCAAGACATTAAATGAAAAATAAAAACATGATTCTCTTAAGTCGTAAATTATAATATTATAAATTAATGATTACATCTATGTAACGTAAGTGATCGCCTGCGGAGCAACTTATCCGAGCTCGGTAATATCTTCACATTAACTGCGGAGTAAAAATTAAATTCATAATGATTTTGTTCAAAAAGAAGTATGGAGGTTAGGTTAGGTTATGTAAGGTTAAATTAGCTTGGGTTAGGTTAGGTTATGTTAGGTTAAATTAGGTTGTGTTATATTAGGTTAGGTTAAATTAGGTTGGGTTAGGTTAGGTTAAGTTAGGTTAATGGTTAGGAGTTGAATGGGATTACAGGTTATTCCGAAATTCGTGTGGACCATCTTACATGTATAGGCCTTACTTTATTCTGAAATCCGTGTGGACCGTCTTATATGTACAGGCCTTACTTTATTCCGCAATTCAAGTGCACTATATAAATACATGTCCTTCCTCTCATCCCTCATCCCCCCTTATCGGCAAAATATAAATCTAGATGCATGCCTATATTGATTACCCTTTCTGCTAAAACTTGCTTTCTTGTACTATAGTCATAGTAGTTCCGATACTTATAGTTAGGTCGCAACATTAGCCATTCCCAATGTTCGTATGTCTACAAACGAATACAACATGTCTTGGAAGATGAATATAGTCAAACATGATTGCTAAAAGACGGGGTTAGAATGTTGTGTACAATTATGAATACAATGATTGAAAGGGTTTCAAAGATGCGATTGAGTACTTTAGAACTCCTATACATACCTGTGTAGAGGGAAGAATGGGGGTTTTTACAAGAGAAACAAGTGATCTAATGGCTAGGGAGGTTGTACACAAGTCCAAAAGGACGCAGCTTGATACCAGGTAGGGCCCAAAATAATTTGTTTGTAAATGATCTCGTCATATTATTCAAATGAGCAATCTCTTAGTATTAATGCCGGATTATTTTGAGCTGAGGGCTAAAATTTGTTTGTGAGCCGTGTTCTGGTATCGCCTTGTATTAATAATAGATTGTTTGTACCACGCCATTGGCCGCATGGTCTAAAGCGTTAAACTTGCATTGAACTAGGCTTCCTATGGATGGTGATGTCGGTAGGCCTATTCGAATCCCGGTCTATTATCCTAGGGGAGATTTAACACACACTTATCCGGGATTCAAACTGTGATCCCTCCCATCACACGGAGAAACCAAATAAGACCAGATTGATAACATTTCTGTATGTGGTTCAAATCTTGACAGTACACATTGGGAGTGAATGGTTCACACACTCTCCCATCTATACATGCTGATGTGGGTTCAATTCCCTTAAAAAATATTCTTCTCACCCATGTTAAAAATGTTTAAGAATATTTAAATTACAAAACATTATAAGCCTTTCGTCAGTGTCCGCTTCTCTAGACACGTTTTATTATGTTTTTGAAGGTTATAGTGACATGGTGTATCAGTTCTAGTGACTATTTATGTGAATAAAGTATCGATACTCTACTAATATCGATATTTTCCTTCAATACTAGTATTTTTTGCTCGATACTTTTTTTTTCCTGTTTTACTGATATTAGTTAGTACTCACACTTCGATATCGGATCGGTATCAAAAGAAACAACTTTTTTGTTATCTTCACTTATACTGAAATTAAATATTTACTAGGCTGGACTGTGGAGGAAGAGCAATTGGCACTATTTCTTAACTCTCACTCATTTTCTGCATGACAAGCAAGAAGCAATTCTAGCATTCAATTTATTTTATCTCATCATAATTATTAATAGCTGTTTTTTCGTCAACTTTAATGGTTAAATAAGGGTAAAAAATAGATTGAAAAATAAATTACTCATCATAATTAGCTGTTAAAAAAATGTCATTAACTACATTTTCATAGACGTTTTGAAAGCTCGTATAGGAAAACCTTTTATAAAATTTGTCATAAAATTATATATATCATACCTTCCAAGTTCCAACACATCACGTGAAAGACCTAAGTATATTATAATATGGTTAAATTATTATATTTTTCAATGTTTAAATAAATATGAAAATACAATTATTATGATAAAAAATTAAAATTAATATTATTACTAGATAAAAAAACTTTCCAGATAAAAAATTCTATACCGATACTTACTGTTATCAACATCCTTACCATGAGCAGAGAATACTGTCATGGGTGTGGGTATGATCAAGGCTAATAACCTGGTATTAGGGTATACCAGGCTACTAGCCTTGATCATACCCACACCCATGACAGTATTCTCTGCTCATGGTAAGGATGTCAATAACAGTAAGTATCGGTATAGAATTTTTTATCTGGAAAGTTTTTTTATCTAGTAATAATATTAATTTCAACTTTTTATCATAATAATTGTATTTTCATATTTATTTAAACATAAACTAAACTGATTACTAAAAGAAACTGCACAATATTAGCCTCGGATGACCAAAGCTATGGTGGGTGGCTGAGATTAAAACTGAAAGTTCCATCTGTTGACAATTTTGTTAGAACATTAACTATTGGAACGTGAAATGTGAGAAGAGTGTGTGGTAAAAAGAATGAACTGTTATATGAAATGATTGGAAGGAAAAATGATATTATTTGTTTATGTGAAATCAAGCGTAAAGGGAAAGAAAGATGTTTTGGTGACGAGTGATGGTAGCCTACCACTGGGTAAGATGAAGTCAGGGGGTAGGTTTAACCTTAACCCTAAGACCAACAGATAAACTGTTTGTGAGAAGGTATGATGTTATTTGCTTATTACTGAAGTCAGTTATCTTAAATTTAACGTTTCGTAAAAAAAGAAGTCTACTATCGAAAGCATATAAGTACAGTAGACTCTCGATTTTCCGGGGTAATGGAAGGGAGGGGAAGCACGGATAATAATACTCATGAATAGTACAAATAATCCCCATCTGTTTACCATCACCATTAAAAATTTGTGGCCCTTTGTTTCTACTTATTTATGTGAAAAGGGATTTTCCACTATGGTAAATATTAAAAAGATGCAGTGAAATCGATTCCGAATCGACTCCTGCATGCAAATATCACTAGGCAATACATTTAAAACAAGAATAGACCAATTAGTGAAAAGTGTTTAACAACATAGGTCCCATTAAATGCATTAAGTTAATTTGTTTTGTTTTTTAATATTTCATCAGTAAATAAAGCCTCTAATTTAGAATAGATCTTAATGATTAATATGCTAATAAAAACAAAGGGGCTTGCGAAAATATTTTAATTTATTTAGGGGCCGCGAAAAATAAAAGGTTAAGAACCACTGATCTAGACTCATATGGGTAAGTATAGACATTCGTAGAATTATGTTGGTTGCTGATTATGCTTCAGTGTAGGGTGAAGACGAGAACGGGAGAATGGAGTTTTTGAACGAACTCAAACAAGTCTTGAATTTATAGGAACCAGGTGAAAGAATGATCTTGTTAAAAGATATGAATAGATAGATGGGTATCCAGAGAGAGGGAGGGTGTGTGTGTGTGCTAGGAAAGTATGGTGATGAAAGGGTGAACGAGAATTTGTTTTCCCAAATGGTTTTCCACGTAAATGCGGGAACACTTCCTCTAAATATAACCTTCCTAATCCATAAAACCACTAGCGTAACTAATAATCGTATAGCCCGAACGGGTAGTAAGACACTGTGGTAAAAAAAAGCTTTAAATTATGTGTATATATATATATATATATAATGTATGTATACATTTTTTTTAAATATTACGTATCTCTTAAGATGTATTCGCGTGCCCCATGTTAAATACCATTGGTTGTAAATCAAATGCCCTTGTTTGCGGTCATCTCATGAAGAAAGACGAGGAATATTGGATAACTTTTGGTAGAGTGAGAATTTCAACAACTCGACCAACCAAACGAAGGGTGGTAGGGAGGAGGGTGGTGGTTCTAGAGACACAGAGAATCTGTAGCACTCAGGATGGCCTACAATCTCGACTCTCAGCTTCAAATGCGGAATGTGGTGTGTTCGTACGTTCGGTTCTAACAAAATGTATAACCCATACTTTGATTTTAACTTGCACTGTGGGTCGCGTGGTTTGAGGTGTCAGGCTTGTAAAGAGGTTGGTTTGCCAGAGACATCCAAGTGCCAAGTTAATGGTTTTCCCATACTCTCTCCATGCTAATGTGGTTGCACTTTCCTTAAACTATCCTATCCATCATTGACTGCTATATTAAATACTTTTAATTTCTTATGTTAAAACGTCAGAATCAAAAATAAAAACCCCATATTTTTAAAATATTTTTGTTAACACGTATTAGTAATATTTAGTTACCTTTCCAGGATAAACTGAGTTAGGTGCATCACTAGAACACTCATTCACCAGGTAGCAACGGAAATACAACCAGAGCAATGTAGATCCGAACTTATGATAATTGGTCAAATGGGTACTGATTGGAGGAGAACATATTATTACAGGTACAATTTTAACAAGTTCTGCTTGCCCTAGCAAAACTCCACGTCAAGCCACCTTTAGTTTTAGTGTGATACACTATCTATCCTAAATCCTTGCAGAGTTTTTTTTTTTTTTTTTTGCAAAAACTGGGGCTGTAAATTATAACGTGTGCGTGTAGGTCTATGAATGGCACATGCCTGTAACTATAAAGGAGCTAATCGGAATGAACTTTATTGTTTAAGGTAAAGAAATAATTCCACCACTTTGTATTTGAACCAAAATTGTGCTGCGTCTAGCAGATCCTGCCGCTTGTGAGGTCAGAGCAAGCAAGCCGCGTCCAGATCAGCTTGCCCGGTATGAGGATTTATCGTATCGTACCGTGTCGTGTCGCGTCATGTCGTATCGTGTGCAGGCGCACTTGTAATATTTAGGATCCTTGTTCCCTAAAAGCACATAATGAAGAAAGTAGATTTTATTGGATTACGTCAGTACCCACGTGTTATTAAAATGAAAATACAAACTGAGTGGGGCGTGAAATGGGGGACGGAGGAGATACTCCAAAGCTAAGCTGTCGGACTCAACACAGGCGGTGTTCTAACCACTCGCCTCGACAGTTTCACAACAACCTATTTAACTCCCGCATGATCGAAGGTCTAGTTTTAATCGGAATCGAGCTTCAGTGGCTAGACCTAATTACTGCCCCATTTAACTCGGCACAGTCAGATCCGTCTCCTCCTCTTCAGATCCCTGTCTCTCCCTCATACCTTCACACCTAGTAGCATCAGATACGAGAACGTAAACCAATTATGTCTCAAAATACGTTGGTAGGGGTGGGGTGAAACTTTGTTGGAATATTAATCAATAGCCAGCTTTGTAGTGAAATTTAATTAACATGGTCTCTATCTATCTTTCTATCTATAAATATATATACATACAGCTAAAGGCGAATGTTTCCTGGACACACAAACCTTTTGTCGGCAATAAAAACACCAACGCAAATTTTTTTTATGCTCCAAACATTGCTACCTGTCCGGGATATCCACATATTTACACTAAGGCTCCTTTCACACATTCTAATTTTGCGATCGGCCTGGAAATAGTTGGCCGGCGAGCGGGTAGCAGTCGGAATGGACCTTGACTGCTGTCCAATGTCGGCCGGGCGCCACAGGGCAGTCGCTCATTGTTTTTAAATGGGCATGTTTACACAGACTGGTATTTAGTCGTCCGACACCCTCTTGAGCGAACACACGTACCGTGCGGTTGGCGGTCGAGTTACATATGAAAATAAGTGATATTGATGAAGATACTGAATTATTGATTTCTCAGATTGAATCACGACCTGTGTTGTTGGACAAAACTTTTGAAAGTTATAAAGTCAGGAACAAGACAAAAAAAAATGCATGGAGAGAAGTTTGTGTACATATAAAAGAAATTATTCCATCTTATTTATCCAGAAAATTTAATTTATCTAGGGATTTGATTATTAGGTTTTGGAAATAAGAACTTGCTTGGGGAGAACAATAAGGGCGTATTAGGCGTAGAGGAGGTAAATGAGATAAGTTAAGTGCACTAGCTTTTATTAAAATACTTGTCGTCCGGCTTAATTGTCGGACGATTAGCTGTCGGCTGATATCGGCAGACCGAAAATCGGAACTTGTTAAAGGAGCCTAAGGGGTAGGAATGAGGAATGCATGCTTTTTCGTAGAGGAGTGGGAAATGATGTTTCTTGAAAACCAAAAGTGATCTTGGCTTTGTGTCCCCTTTAGCGCATTCGTTAATATGGAAACCTTGATAAGTAACGTTGTTTGTGACGCGTTCGACTAAAATAATATAATAAACTGGGGCATGGATGTATATAATAACGGGTAATCAATTTAATGAGAGGGTTTGGTGAATGGTTAGCAAGCCAGACTCTGGTTTAGGAGGTTGAGGGGCTATAATAAAATTGACATCAGAACATTCAAAAGCACATAAAAACGTAACTACTAGAAAAGCGGACATTGACAAAAGATGTATACTACTTTATGATATGAAATATCCCTAAACGTTTTTAATAGGGGTGAGAAGAATTGTTTTAAAGAAAGTGTAACCCACATCGGTGGCTGCATGGTCTAAGACACTATTCTCGCAGTACACTAAACTGCCGATGATGGGTAGATTGAAGTTCAAATCTCGGTCGGGTGTACTGAGAGTGATTTTTCCAAAATTATTTTCCATCCTCCCTTCAGGCAAATATGGGTACACTTCATATAAATATAACCTTCTTAATCCCTAAAACTATCAGCGTAATGATCACATAGGCGTATAGCCTAAACGAGTAGTAAGACGTGGTGCTAAAAATAAATAGGAAATTTTGTCCGCACCCGTAAACACTTCTCTCCAAATATACCCTGAACCTCAACCTTCCCATGACCTGAGTGAGTGAGCCTGACACCATTTTGAATTTCAACCATCTTGACACCAGAAGATCCCACTAGATGAGCCTGACATCCGGTGCACGTGCCCACCGATGTTTTCTTGAAATTATTTACATCACGAGAAGATGCAGCAGGTCCCACTGAGCATCCATGTAACGAATGACTTGGCTATATAATCTACCACAACTTTAGTGGACCCTGGTTTGATTCCGGGTGGTGCTGACTAATAAATGTATTATTTGTACGTCCTATTGTCCGACCTGTCACTAAAAAACCCTAGCTTCAATGATTTCTCTTTTCTTCTCTTTTTTAACTCGGTGTTCTTTGCGTTAATATCTTTTATGGCGTGATATGGTTGCCAAAGCCACCACCAGATGTAATATCACTTATCAGCAAGCGATCATATCGAGTGATTTGCAATGATACCAACTCTTAAAAAATCTAATGGTGATGATCGCTATAACTTAGCTGTTGCCAACGTCGGAACATCAATCAAAAATTTTCTCGCGTCATATTAACGTAATATTGCTTGAAATGTGTTTTTCATACCACCAAGGATTATAACATCACTCGGCTCCGAGCGACAGGTTGTCATTCCAAATGAAATGGAGGAGGGATTCACAAATTCATTTCTTGTCGGATGGAAAAAGCGCATATATCAGAAATAGATTCATACTACTCGAAAGCTTTAAATTTGTATTGAAAGTTGATGGTAAGAAGCTAGAAAGATTAAACAAGAAGATTTACTTGTATTACCTTCCTGACCTCAGCAACTTTAAGCCAATCAAGGATGTATGGACTATATAGAGTCCAGGCAGTAAGTGTTACGGCCATCCTTTCAGGGTGCAACAATTTGGCATCGTTGCTATCGTCTGGTTAGTCACTTGAGGTATCCCATCTTATATCTATGCAACGATTCATTCGCGTGGCGTATTGTTTCCAGGTTAAGCAGAGTTTATGTAAACAATACACTGGGCGTACCCTGAATTATAACAATTTTGCCTTGATAAACTATACTACGGCCTTATCTTAGTTGTATGTTTCGCCATGGTGAAATATTGCAAGAACAGCTTGTTACTTTTAAGAGTAAACGAAGAGTGCTTGTGATTTATTTCTCTACAATAAGCACTACATTCATTGGTCAGATACTAACATAAATACACTCCCATATGAGGTATGTAGAGCCTAACTTATGTATGAATGGCCAAATGGGGATTTAATGGAGGAGAGTGTATCATAGGTACTTTCTAAACAAGCTCTGCTTACCCTGTCGACGGTCCACGACGCGCCAATGAAACGTTGCCATTCATCCAATCAACAGATGCTGACGAAACATTGACTATCTTGTTTAAGGGTAAGCCTTCGTAAGCGTGAAGAATTCCTCAAACTAATCGACCTCGTGGTATAGCAGTCATAGCCTCTGGCTGCTGGCCTAGAGGTATCGGGCTTGATTCCCGTCTGGTACCGGGATATCTTTCTCAAAGGTGGAATATTTCCCATGGTCCCTAGGGTTTGGTTAATTAGGCTTAAGTTAGTTAAATATCTTCATTAGCTTTACCCCTTCATATTCACTATCATCATCCCTTATCTCATCGGCGCATGGAAAGAGTATCCGCGAAGAGGATTTACAAATAGTACATTCGGGCCTACCCTGGGCAACGGTACATTAATACTGGCTAATCTTTCCGTGAACATAACTACAGATAGATATAGCCTAGACACTTTATTGTTATTATCCCTCAAGCACTACCTTAAGGTATTACCTTACAATTATTGTCCCCTTTCTTAGTAAGTAATACATCTCGAGCCAATCGTCCCATCGTGGTGTGGTTTTCTGTTTTCTTCTTTTAAAATATCCGTGTACTTGAGGGCTGTGAAATCGGTTTCCCACATATTTAAAAATACAACAAAATCTAAAATTAATTATTTTAAAATTAGAAAACTACTATAAAATTATCCCCATTTCACTGTTGGAAATTAAAGAATGCAGAAAACCGCACTTCGATATATTCTTTGGTACTAGCGAAATATAATCTGATAAGATATAAAAGCTACTAGATCCACTTGCACGTATCCATACGTCCTGTCATGTTTTCTTCATCTGTCACTTTTGATAGATATTATCAATGCCTATAAAACCCTAGTAGGTCTAATACAGTAAAATTGTATAAATGTTGGCAGCAAAAAACAGTGTTTTGTTAAGTGGATTTTCTATAAAAATTGGACTGTTATTTACTAGTTAATCGGTCAATAGATGGGCTCATATGCAATGGTGTAGACTCCAGTGGTACTCAAACTGTAGTCCGAAGTAGTGTGCTGGGTGGTCCGCAGATGATTTAACTTAAATATTATGTGAAAGAGTATAAGAGTAAAAAATGTACAGCTCATGCTGAGTATGCCAAGTCAACAACAAACAAGTAGTATTACATTTTATATGTACACAAGAAACAAATTCAAATGCAAATGCTGCCTTTTACTGCTTGGTAAATACATTACATAGGACTAAAATTTTGATTCACACGTTCGACAAAACTTTAAGCCTAAGGCTGCTTTTATGCACGCGTTTTGTGCCGCGCGACACACGACGGCAAGAGCCGTCGCGTTTTGTAGGTTCATTTTATGCACGCGGCATTTGCCGCCCGTCGAAAAAGATAGTAGTGGGGGAGGACAAATCGTACCAGTACTGCCAATACCTTTGTGTTGGAAAGTTGAAGATGGATCCGTGCGTCATATATTTTGCGTATCGTAACATTATGTTGAAAAGACGGAAAAGAAGATGGGATGTTCATCCCATCAACTTAGCAAGATGTGAAGATGGAGCATTTCGTAACCTCTACGGAAAATTAAGAGACGATAGCGACAAGTTTTTTAATTACTTTAGAATGTCGGTAACATCGTTTGATGAGCTAGTGGTCAAATTCCAAGTAACCATTCAGACTAGGCAAGATTTGGTGCAAGGATTATCGTTTTCTTCACAGGAAATGTTGGCAATAACGCACAGGTAAGTCTATATAAAATAATATTTTTAATAAGGACATACAGAGTCACAGGGCCGGCTCTGGAGGGGTGGGGAAGGGGTAGGCGGCGGGCACGGTAGACAGTTGCCTTGGGCGCAAGAATCGGAGGGGTGACAAAAATGAGATATTGTATATATATTTTAATTTACTTTTTAAGCGTGTTTTCTAAAATTAATTTATTACCCATTAAATTGAAGCATGGGCTAAGATACATTGTATTTATTTTTTTACTATTTTTTGTTTAAATTGAGTTTACGGAACAACATTTTACATCTAATAGTGCCACGCTTTTTCCATGCTTAATTATAATTTATTCTTTTTGAAAAAAAATTTGAATTTATAAATTCAAGATTGATTATGAATTTCAAATAGTTTATGTTTATATTGATAGTATTTTCTATTATATATTATTTATATTTATTTGTTAAAAATGTCTTATTTAAATACATAAATCATGAGGGGTTTTTTTTAGAGAAGAAGTCGGAATTTTAATGCCTTTTCAATTATTTCTTAGAAACGAGAGGACGGCATTTTCATGCCTTAAAAAAAATTAAGGTGAGAGGGCGGAATTCTCATGCTTTGTTAGGGGTGGCAAAAGGGCAAGAGCAGACCCTGGGCTGAGAGAAAAAATTATTATTGTTAGCACCACGTCTTACTACCCGTTCGGGTTATATGCACTTACGCTAATGTGTAATTATAGGTGATTGTTAGATGACATGGAGGACCTACAGTTTAACATGGGATCTGAACCACGGTGGAGGCCTGGCATTCCACACATTCACAAGTTGTGATTAGAGAAAATAAAAATCCCTAAGATTTATGAATATATATTTATTCATATTTTTAACAGCTATATTTTGTTTTTTCTTCCACGAAATTTGCTATAAAATAAAGAAAAATAAACAAAAAATTGAGTATGTAAATTATCAGAAAAGTTATCATTCAGAAATTTGTGTCATCTTTATTATATTCGACCAAAATGATAGGTTTTTTCGAGACCAGAATCAGAACTAACAAATATATTGCAAAATAATTTAGAATTCAGCACTATCATTACTCAAAATCTTGCAGATTAAAAATTGGTTCAGAATCAGACATCAACGAATCGTGACTTTGAGTAGAAGATTGAGAATATCCATCAGGACTAGTTCCTTGGCTACGGCCTCCCTCTTTTGGTTGCTGGGTCTCCAACAGAAGAAACCTCCCATGTGGACTTATGGGTTTTGATTGATCTAGACCATGTGCACGATCTCCAAATCTTTCGCTCTTTTTAGGACTATTGGCTTGTGATTGAATGGGTAGAGTGTTAGGTTGATTTTCAAGGAAGGTTTTTTGGTAGACGTTCAAACACTGCTGTGAAAAATGCGGAACAGGTGGAACCGAGTTGTAAAATTGTGGTGGTGGAAGCTGTTGGAAAGAGTAAGCGTGGGGTACCATCATTGGTGCTCGGGATTTGTCATAGCTCTCAGAGCATTCCAGAGCCAGTTTCATGACATCCATTCGGAACTTTATCCTCTGATGCAATGGAAGAGGTTTTATAAGTGGAAGTAAAGAACGAAAAAAGTCCATATCGTCACAGCTGGGCTCCTCTGTCCTGCGAGTTTTCTCTTGTTGGTAGCTGTCGATATAACTTTCAATCTTCTGCTCCAGATTTTTCCTTCTCTTCCTCTGCAACGTACTAGAAGAATATGTTTGGACTCTGCTCTATCTCAGCCCTTTCATTGTCATCTTGGTTTCCTCCAGATGAAGCGTCACCAACATCATCATCATCTTCCCCATCTCTGTCGTTATCAGCCACTTCAGGTTGTAGAGAAGACTCTGTCAGACGTGGAGTTGTTATTGCATTCAAGAATTCAAGATGTCTTGCATAAACATACTTTTTCACATCTTTTCGACTTTGCCCGGACTTTGTTCTTTTGTTTCGGTGGTAGCGAACGTAAGAATCTCGAATATGTTTCCATTTACCCTGTAGTTCCTTGCCTGGAATAAAAACCAACACAAATTTAAAACTTTGAATGATGAGTGTAAAAATATAAAACTAAATATCTGAAAAGGAGATATAAAAAAAATTGGAAAAGGAGAATTGATTAGAAAACTTACAAGCTATCCAAATATACATTTTAAATTTACTGTTTTGCGAATCTATAATTTACTATAGCCTCTTCCTTACTCCTGAAGAAGCCGAGAAGCGAAAAGTATTTTGTAAGTTTTTGTAGGTTATATCTTCTTTTTATTTTGTCTTCACCTTTATTTTTATGTTTTTACATAGTATGTCTTTTAAACTAAGATGTGTCTTTATGTTTCAGGTATTTGGGATCTGGATGTACCTACACAGACTTACATTACATGTTTAGAATTGGAATAACTACCGCAAGCTTAATTGTTCCAAACACTTGCCGTGTCTTGTGGATTACACTATACAATGACGTATTCCCACAGTTCTCTGAGGAGTTTTGGCGTCAAACTGCAGAAGATTTCAAGAAAAGAGGCCACTTTGTTCATTGTTTGGGAGCCATCGACGGAAAACATGTACGAATTATCAAGCCAGAAACATTCAGGATCACTGAGTTACAATTACAAATCTTTTTTTCTGTTGTTTTGTTGGCTGTAGTAGATAGTAACTATAGGTTTCTGTGTATAGACGTCGGGTCTTTTGGAAAGGATTCAGACTCTACAATATTTCAAAACTCAACCTTTTTCCGGGCTTTGGAAGAAGGATCTTTGAACATTCCAAAACCAGAAAAAGTGACAGAAGATTTGAGGGCTTTATCTTATGTTTTTGTCGGGGATGAAGCTTTTGGGATTTCTGTTAACATTATGCGGCCATACCCGGGAAATCACTTGACAATAAAACAAAGGATATTCAATTATCGACTGTCTACAGCTCGAAGATTTGTTGAATGTGCATTTGGAATCCTCTCAAATAAGTGGAGAATATTCCATAGGCCGATAAACTTGAAACATTGCAACTGTATGGCTGTGATCAAAGCCGCTTGTGCATTGCATAACTATGTTCGTGAGAGAGACGGTGTCAGCTTTCAGGAAACTTTAGAGATTATTGGACTACACGATCCCGAAGAAGAAGAAGACCGTACTTTGGAAAGAGGCAAAAAAACCAGCATATAGGTACAGAGATGCGTTTGCAAACTTTTTTAGCAGTCCTGAAGGTTCAGTTCCCTGGCAAGACAGCAAGATATGAACTAGCTTTGGGAATAGTACAACATTTGTGGATAAGGTTAATTTGTTCTTACATTCTTTTAAAATTTAATTTTAACGCTCATATCGACGTTACATAATACTATGCAGTTACTGCTATCTAGAGTAATAGTTAAAAAAAAATTATCCATGTTTCAAAACAATGTAATTTCTGAGATGTGAGATTTGAATAAAAAATGTTCCATGGCTTAAAACATAAATTATAATATACCTCATTGTGTATAGAACAGTCATTACATTTTTAATGACTAGGATAGGCTAGCCAAACTCGAGCGAAAATTGAGCTACACCTATAGTTCAGGCGGCTTAGCTTTTAAGGTCCAAAATCATCCAAAAGTTGGCCGTGCACAAATCCAAACATAGACTAACTGGGACTTAAGTATGAGGGTAGGGGTTCAGAAAATTTTACATATTTAAGCTTCAAAATAATTATGTTAAGTGCATCCTTTTCTCCTGGAAATAAAGTATAACATACAAACATAAATAAGGGTTGGTTAGTTTTTATCGCAAATGATTACAACGCATATGCGTATTTCTTTAAATACACGAGGGCCACATGAAATCTGACTAAGTTCCGCGGGCCGCGTAGTGAGTACCACTACTCTAGAATGTAAGGTAAATACTAGAGCTGGGCCGATCAGCTATTTTGCCGATTAGTCCGATGCCGATCATTTGTTGCCGATTAGGCCGATCACCGATGCCGATTATTTTTGTTTTCAATTTTAATAATTTTAAAAACTGTTTCCATTTAAAACAAAATGTGCGTATGTGCGAGATTATTACATCCGATGTTTCATTTTTTGGGCATCTTTAACAAATCTAAATAAAACAACACCAATCTGCTAATATTTTATTTTATGATTATTAGATTTGTTACTTGTGAGTATTTTTATTTCAAATAACGTGCATAAATTGGAAAAAGACCTATGGTAAATATATTTATTTTGATATATTTTGTTTGGAATGTTGGATGTGCTGTTTATTTCAGACCTAAGTCGCTAAGAACAAGCTAATTATTCCAAGATCACATACGAGAGAGCAGAGATAAAATATTATTTTTTTAGGACTTAAAATATACCCACACATTTTGAATAATCGGCATAAATAATCGGAGATTCAAACACCGATCATCGGAATCGCCGGTTATGCAATAATCGGCCGATGATCGGATTAATAATCGGCATCGGCCCAGCCCTAGTAAATACCAATGAAGCAACCTGCATCGGTAATAATAAATGTCAAATTAGTTTCGACTAAGTTGATAGAGATGGGGATATCAGACTTTGAATCCCTAACGGACATAATTATGATTTTTACTAAATTGTTTTCTACTTTCTCGACACGCAAATGCTGGTACGTTTCCTCTATGTTCTACCTTCCTCATCTCTCTCCCTTTACTTTGATCAAATCGGGATATCTCAGACGTTAATTCATAGCTCTGTAATTGTTTATTCAAGTCTTCAGTGCACCCGACCGGGATCGAACCCTGATATCCCGTCCTTGGAAGTCTAGTCTAACACGAGACTAGCGCGTTTGACCGTGCAGCCACCGAGGCGGGTAACTTTTAATTAATTCATTAATATGCAAACCTGCTCGAACATTGTTTAAACAAAAGAATAACACACAAGAGATAATCACAAATAAATTAGAACCTTGAGAAATGCCCCTCTAATATAGTAACTATATTTCATACCTCCTTACGCGCCGTCGACAACGTATTAATAAATAACAATAGTACTACATAAATTCTAAGACTTGGATTATTATAAAAAGTGTCGAATTAATTTAAGAATTATTGAGTACTTTGTCAATGACTATATTAGAATATTTCAAACTACCGGTATTATATTTAATATACTCGTTGATAAAATATTCAATATTTCTTAAATTAATTCAACACTTTTTATAATATTCCTAGTCTTAGAATTAATTAATTAAAATATTTAGAAGGTTTTCTAATAATAATAATACAGTTCAAACTTACCGATACCCACTTTCTCCTTGGCATCCAATCCTTCGAAATCGGGGTAGAAGACAGTACACACCTCTATCCATTGACTTTTTTTTAGATTTCTGTTTTTGTATTCCTCCGATGATGAATCCCAAATTGCTTTGTTTTTCTTAACCTCATCTATAAAAACGTTCAATATCTAAATCATCCATTTTTTAGAAAAATTAGAAAAAAAAACAATTACTCAACCGACACAATCTCACTTGGAAACCTCCACACAACTGAATTAGTCTTGTCTGCTAGCTAGGGTTGGCAGCACTGATGTCTAGACAGCGGACGGCAGAAAAGCGGCGCGTTCGCATAAATGGAGCCATAAGGCGCCATGTACTTAGATTATTTCGGGCGGCTTTTGCCGCTGGCGTTTTGTAAAACACGACGGCATGTTTTACAAAACGCGACGGCAAGTTTTTCGGACGGCAGAGCATAAAAGGACTCATTTGTTTCCAGTGACTTAGAAAACGCGACGGCTTTTGCCGCCGTGTGTCGCGCGGCACAAAACGCCTGCATAAAAGGGCTCTAATATGCTTGAGAAGCGCAGCAATTCACACTCTAGCACAAATGTATGTTTACCCATAATGCCTTGCAATGCAATTTTAAAACAGTTGATTATCAATATATTTAATTTGCTTAGGGTTAAACAAATCTTGTATATTATCTTCACCATGGATTTCTTTTTATAATTATTGTATTGCGTAGTGCAACAAATCAACACAAAATGAGGACGACATACATATGCTTTTCATTTAACGAGTTTTCTCGAAAAATTTCATAGTATTAGACGCAGCTGTTTTTGTATCTCGCTTTGTTGATACATACGCTTATTGGGTAAGTTGGTTTGGATTCATGTGCACAAATTGAGTCAATTTGTTCTTCTACGTAAATGCTATGGAGAAGCCCAGACAGAACTGAGATTGTGTCTTGTCACTATGCTCTTGTTTTTCGGTGGATGTGTAACTCCACGGAAATATAATTTTCGGAATCGGCAAGGGGACAGGTAGCTAATATATTAAGATACTGGTTCCCAAATTCGTTGAACGCTTATCAAGTGGTACACCATTGGGGTACCGGTACGTCTGAGAAACCCAGCACACAAACCTACAAACACGTGCATAGTTCTCCACAAAAGAAACAAAGTGCCCCAGACATAAGTGAAGTTCCCCGACTGGCGAGGTTGTCAGAAAACATAGGAAGTTATATGAATACAGATCTGAGGCGTGATACTCCGAACACAGGCGAGATTTCCCGATCAGAGGCGTTGTACTCCGAACACAAGCGAGATCTCTCGATCGGAGACGTAGTTCCCCGAACACAGTCGAGAATTTCCAATCAGTGGTATAGATCCCCGAACACAGGCGAGATTTACCGATCAAAGGCGTAGTTTCCCAAACACAGAATAGTTGCTGAATCTTGTTTCCTGTTACAAATACAAGCACGCGATTGTGTTGGATTGCTAGGTTTTATTTGTAGTTGTTTGTTTAATTTAGTTGATTTTATAAACAGTAAATATACAAGTGAACTTTTCAAACTAGCTTTGAATGCGTGCTCATATTTCAAACACAAACATATAGGAATTTCTCATTTTTGCTTTGTTTTATTTTTACTTAGAATTATCCATACATGGCAATTAGACCTCTTGGAACAGTACTGGCCTTCATTGACTTAAATTAAATGAGGTAGTGTAAAGAGATGAGAAGGTTGAATATTGAATAACTGTGTCAGCATTCATCTAGGGTTACGATAACAAACTCAAATTGTAAGGAAATTGTCCATAAGTAAAGACACTGCCACGATAAAACATCGACCTCCCGGTAAGAGTTCAGCTAAATTAAGCGTGAGGCCAAGCATGGTAGTATTTTATTTGAAAATAATCTCACTGGTGGTCACGTGGTATAGGGTTTCAGTCTCCCACTATACTGGTTTACCTCTGACAAAACTAGAGCCTAGGACGAGTGCACAATGGGTGATTTCCTAGATGTGATTTATCACTGTGGTTCACCCATTCCTTCTCCCCGCTAATGCGGGTGCATTCCCTATAAACCAACTTACTCATCTCAATCTCCTAAATTCACCCGTTATTAATCATAGTGTTAAACGTAATATTGAAAAAACACAATTTTTGTTTTAGCTGAATATTTCTAGAAGCGACTTAAACCATTTTTCTTCTATTTCAATACGATCCTTTTCTCCTTTACAACAATATTTTGCTGCGAATCAATGCTATTTGTGATCTCTAAAGTTCAAGGTTATGTATGACATTTAAATTAATGGTTTTGAGCATTAAAAAAATTGTAGATGACAAATATTTGATGAGACTGCAGAGAAATACCCGTTGAAATGGGTCGAAAGGGTAATTTATATTAAAAAAAAGTGTTTTATTTTCCAAGTGAATGTACAGTACATACATGCTGTTTAGATTTTTTTAAATCTGTTTTTTTCACGGCGTCCATTTGGGCTTACACATAATCCCTACATTAATTATGCCAATACCCGATTCAATGGCCGAATGGTTTAAGGCGTCACTCTCGTGTTATAATGGCCTGCTCATGATGGGAAGATCGGGGTTCGAATCCCATTAGGATCTAGTGAGGGTAGTTTTCCTTCTTCATCCCTACACCATTAGAGTAATTACTATATATGCGTATAACCTGAACAGGTAGGGGAAAGAGGAAGATAGACTTTTATAGGAAATGTACTCACATTTTTATATAGGTAGAGTGGAAAACCATTTAGGAAAAACCCATTCATTACATAAGACAAAGATTAAAATCCCGTCTTCCCAGCAACGGCAATTCATTCCAACACGAGCGTGACATGTTAGAAGATGCCACCACTGATGCGGGTTTCGATAAACAGTTTAAATTGAGAGTATGCAGGCCGAAAGTTTGGTTGATGTACTTTCTCATACGTCCGGAGTAGCATGTGCACTCAGTCCTTCGGCTTGTTAGTCCCACACGCTCCATTTGGGAGCAAGTATATGTAGTAGAGAACTCTTGGACGTACTAGGATTTCCCGTTGCCAAAGGAGCAAGAACGTGCTTACAATTATTTCTCATCCCCTTCGGTGGCAGCATGGTCTAACGCGCTACTCTCGTGTTGGATTAGACTGCCCAAGATGGATAGATCATGGTTCAACCCTGATCGGATGCACTGAGGGTTTTTTCCTATATGGTTTTCCACTCTCCGTCTACGAAAATGTGGTGCACTTCCTCTAAATCAAACTTTCCAATCCCTATCACATTATTGTATAGACGTATAACTCGAACGGTTAGTAAGACGCGGCGGTAATTTATATATATATTTAATATATAATATATATATATATATATATATATATATATATATATAATTGGCATGTGAAAGATCCTGAAAGCCATGATATGAATATTCTCAGAGAAATATTAATATATATATATATATATATATTTCTCTGAGAAGTTTCTCATATCATGGCTTTCAGGGATCTTTCACATGCCTCAATTTACATGAGACCAATGGCTGCCACTACGAAGGAAGTTGTGCTCAAGTTTGTTATCTCTCAGAATAACTCGGCCAGCCTCGGCCACAGACAAGTACGAAACAGACTATCAACCTTACGGAGGTTTCGCTGCGCTCCTTTTGCCAGCTTGAGTCCATCAACACTGGGCCTCGCTAGTATCACTGCTGGGTGATGGTAGGACTAACCGCAGCGATCCTAGTTTTGAAGGACTCAAGCTGCCAAAAGGAGCGCAACCATTTTAACTTGGAGGTTGAGTGTTGGGGTATATTATTTGTCTGTGGCCTCGGCCAAGTTTAACTGATACGTACGTGTTTGCTGCCTCTAAACAGATAAATGGTATTTATGGGGAATATATATATATATATACTTGGTTTCTAGGGTAAATGAAGCTTGTTCAAACCTAACCTGTTAATTGATATAATCACACAATAGAACACTAATTGACCAGATAGCAACGAAAATACAGTTTCATGTAAGGTTAGTGGAGCATAGCTCATGTTTGATCAATCAAATGGGGAGCTAGGGGAGGAGAATATATCACAGGTACAATTTAACAAGCTCAGCTTACCCTGGTAACACTCCACCACACACCACTGCTACAGGGGTGTAGGTATTAATAATGCCATAAGGCGTTAATCTCCCCGCATAACATCACTGGTATGTGCTGCTATTCAACAGAAAGTTAATGTTGTATGGAACATTATTTTTCCAGGAATCTGAGCTATAGGTATTTAAATAAGGCTACACGTATAGTATAGAGATGGGTAATGTAGGATTTGTATGAAATATGTTTAGTATTTACGGGGTGGAATGATGGTAAATTATTTAGAAAAATATCCTTTATACATCAGCCGGGATTCAAACCCCTGTATCCCAGTTACTGGCGAACCATACCAGATGAGACTGATATTTGGTCCGCGTGACCACCGAGGTGTGTTTGAATTGACATACGTTATTAGAAAATGCAGGTCCCATAGATCATCTATGTAACTAATATATTCACTAGACGCCCTTCCCCTTAGCTGTGTGATTACAGTGATGAGCACAATTTCAGTGGACACTAGTTCAATTCCAGGTGGGGATGACGAATACATTTACTATTTGTATGAGGGTTAGTCACATTATCATACTAGTAAATATTTAAGGCATGATCTGTTATGTAATACTCATTGTCTTTGGATATTAGTTTCATGTGCAAGGGAAAATATATAATATTTATAAATTGTTCTTGATTTGAACAACTATAATAATTCTATTATTATTATTATTACTATTATTGTATCTTTTACGGGTCCATCAGGAGTTAGATAATAAGGTAAGTCATACTATCGAAAAGTTATTACATAAAAAAGTTTCCCAATTGACAGAGAGAAATTGATAGGTGCCTTTTCATGTGAAAAATTAATCTTCATAATAAACCTTCAAAATGACATTACTGTGATCTTGAATCGCCAAGGTTTTTTTTTTTTTTAGGAACTTTCGAATAACTCGCTGGTCGTTGGTCTCTAATTTCAACCAAGCATAGATGATGCAATTTGAAACAAGCCCCACTCACCCTATGTAGGTCGTAAAATATCAACCTCATAATCTCCATCCCTTTTCAAGAAAATATAAGACACAATCTTCTGATGAGACGGTGGGTGCTACAGGATGGCTCTGAATGATATACCTTTATTCGTGGGTAGGCGAGGGGTCCGGAAAATTTTTGAAAGTGGGGGGGATGGGGTGCTCAACCGAAATAAGGTCCGGAGGTCCTTACCGGGTAGAATTTTAGATTCTGGGTGACATTTGAAGCTATTTGAAGGAGGTTTGGAGGTGTATTTTTTACTTTTTTTTTCTTTGTCATACGTATGTTAATAAAATAGTAGGAACTTGGGTGTAGAGGAACATACTAACTTTTTTTCAATCAATAATTTAAAATGATAGGTAAGCCCCTTCTATATTTTTATTTTGTATGTAATGGAACTATATAATGGTGGTGGAACCTTATCTGTATAGTAATGGCAATGAACAAAAATAAAATATATTTTGAACGTCTTGGTCCGCAAGTCAAAAGAGGGATCTGAAACCCTACTTCAGAAATTTTTTGAAATCTGCATGGACTTAGAAGTTACATATTATGGTTCTAACTTGGAAAAATTTGTGAAAATTATATTTCTCTAGAATTTATTTTGAGTGGCTCTCACCAGATTTTTTTTTTTAATTTGGAGTCTTCTTCTAGAGCTATTAGAGTACACCACAACTGGAAACTTTTTGAAAATGTAATACCTCTAGATGCTATTTAAAGTGGTCTTCACCCAAACAATTTTTGAAAATTATTTCCTTTTATAAACTTTTTAGAGGGATTCTTTAGTGGCAAATCTAATAATATAGGATGCCTCTAGAAGAACTTTTGAGTAAAAAAAAAACTAGTTAGAGTTTAGTGCACACAACCCAAGAAATAGTTTTCATTTGTGTCTGTGCCACGGGCTCTACTGCCCCCCTGGGCTATCCACAACTTAAAATGTATTATTATTATTATTATTATTATTATTATTATTATTATTATTATTATTATTATTATTATTATTATTATTATTATTATGGATACTGTAAAATACATCGGAGAAAAATATTTAGTTATCACAATGTCTTCCTATAGTATTTAATTGTGTAAAAATCTCTCAAATACATATAGAATGTTCTTTTGAAAGTTTTAAGGAAAAAACGAAATTCTTGATAGATGGTATAGCAAGTCATTTATCAGTTGTACGTGAAACAACCTATTACAAGACATTTGCTATTAATACATATTTGATTTATTCAAAGTCTCTCGACAGATATTGGTCAAAATGAAAAGATTAAGAAACGGTCATATTATTTATCCACCCACACTTTTTGTGACTTTGAAATAAATATAATAATATTTTACAAACCTCATAGCCATACCGTGCCCCTCATGTTCTTTTCCCCTCCCTCCCCCTTTCCTAAGGTTCATCCAACACTCATACTATCTATCAGAATTTAGATGATCATATGACTTCAAGCATGCCATCCAAACAATCACCACCATCACTCAGCACTCTATATATCTCTTGCCATCAAAACAATCACCACCATCACTCAGCACTCTATATACCTCTTGCTATCCAAACAATCACCACCATCATTTAGCACTTTATATATCTCTTGCCATCCAAACAATCACCACCATCCATCACCTACCTCTCCAATCACCACATCATTCCTATCTCTTGCCATCAAACAATCACCACCATCACTCAGCATCCATTATCTGCCATCAACAATCACACATCATTTGCACTTATATATCTCTTGCCATCCAAACAATCACCACCATCACTCAGCATCCCATCTACTCCTGCCATCAAAACAATCACCACCATCATTTAGCACTTTATATATCTCTTGCCATCCAAACAATCACCACCATCACTCAGCATCCCATCTACTCCTGCCATCAAAACAATCACCACCATCATTCAGCACTTTTATATCTCTTGCCATCCAAACAATCACCACATCACTCAGCACTCCATTATCTCTTGCCATCCAAACAATCACCACCATCACTCAGCACTCATTCTTACTCTTGCCATCCAAACAATCACCACCATCATCACACTTCTATATATCTCTTGCCATCCAAACAATCACCACCATCACTCAGCATCTTCTATCTCTGCCATCCAAACAATCACCACCATCACTCACACTTCTATTATCTCTTGCCATCCAAACAATCACCACCATCACTCAGCACTCTTTATATCTCTTGCCATCCAAACAATCACACACATCACTCAGCACTCTATTACTCTTGCCATCCAAACAATCACCACCATCATCAGCACTCATTACCTCTTGCCATCCAAACAATCCCACCATCACTCAGCACTCATTATCTCTTGCCATCCAAACAATCACCACCATCATCAGCACTCCATCTACCTCTTGCCATCCAAACAATCACCACCATCACTCAGCACTCTATATATCTCTTGCCATCCAAACAATCACCACCATCACTCAGCACTCTATATATCTCTTGCCATCCAAACAATCACCACCATCACTTAGCACTCTATATATCTCTTGCCATCCAAACAATCACCACCATCACTCAGCACTCTATATATCTCTTGCCATCCAAACAATCACAACTATTGCTCAGCACTCCATCTACCTCTTGCCATCCAAACAATCCCCACCATCACTCAGACACTCTATATATCTCTTGCCATCCAAACAATCACCCCATCACTCAGCACTCCATCTACCTCTTGCCATCCAAACAATCACCACCATCACTCAGCATCCCATCTACTCCTGCCATCAAAACAATCACCACCATCATTTAGCACTTTCTATATCTCTGCCATCCAAACAATCACCACCATCACTTAGCACTCTATATATCTCTTGTCATCCAAACAATCACCACCATGACTCAGCACTCCATCTACCTCTTGCCATCCAAACAATCACCACCATCACTCAGCACTCCATCTACCTCTTGCCATCCAAACAATCCCCACCATCACTCAGCACTCTATATATCTCTTGCCATCCAAACAATCACCACCATCATCAGCACTCCATCTACTCTTGCCATCCAAACAATCACCACTATCACTCAGCACTCCATCTACCTCTTGCCATCCAAACAATCACCACCATCACTCAGCACTCCATCTACCTCTTGCTATCCAAACAATCACCACCATCACTCAGCACTTTCTATATCTCTTGCAATCCAAACAATCACCACCATCACTCAGCACTCTATATACCTCTTAACATCCAAACAATCACCATCATCACTCAGCACTCTATATATCTCTTGCCATCCAAACAATCACCACCATCACGCAGCACTCTATATATCTCTTGCCATCCAAACAATCACCACCATCACTCAGCACTCTATATATCTCTTGCCATCCAAACAATCACCACCATCACTCAGCACTCCATCTACCTCTTGCCATACAAACAATCACCACCATCACGCAGCACTCTATATATCTCTTGCAATCCAAACAATCCCCACCATCACTCAGCACTCTATATATCTCTTGCCATCCAAACAATCACCACCATCACTCAGCACTCTATATACCTCTTGCTATCCAAACAATCACCACCATCACTCAGCACTCCATATACTCTTTGCCATCCAAACAATCACCACCATCACTCAGCACTCCATATACCTCTTGCTATCCAAACAATCACCACCATCACTCAGCACTCCATCTACCTCTCCATCCAAACAATCACCACCATCACTAAGCACTCCATATACCTCTTGCTATCCAAACAATCACCACCATCACTCAGCACTCCTTCTACCTCTCCATCCAAACAATCACCACCATCACTCAGCACTCTATATATCTCTTGCCATCCAAACAATCACCATCATCACTCAGCACTCTCTATATCTCTTGCCATCCAAACAATCACCACCATCACTCAGCACTCTCTATATCTCTTGCCATCCAAACAATCACCACCATCACTAAGCACTCCATATACCTCTTGCTATCCAAACAATCACCACCATCACTCAGCACTCCATCTACCTCTCCATCCAAACAATCACCACCATCACTCAGCACTCTATATACTCTTGCTATCCAAACAATCACCACCATCACTCAGCACTCCATATACCTCTTGCCATCCAAACAATCACCACCATCACTCAGCACTCCATATACCTCTTGCTATCCAAACAATCACCACCATCACTCAGCACTCCATCTACCTCTCCATCCAAACAATCACCACCATCACTCAGCACTCTATATATCTCTTGCCATCCAAACAATCACGATCATCACTCAGCACTCTCTATATCTCTTGCCATCCAAACAATCACCACCATCACTCAGCACTCTCTATATCTCTTGCCATCCAAACAATCACCACCATCACTAAGCACTCCATCTACCTCTTGCCATCCAAACAATCACCACCATTACTCAGCACTCCATATACCTCTTGCTATCCAAACAATCACCACCATCACTCAGCACTCCATCTACCTCTCCATCCAAACAATCACCACCATCACTAAGCACTCCATCTACCTCTTGCCATCCAAACAATCACCACCATCACTCAGCACTCTATATATCTCTTGCCATCCAAACAATCACCATCATCACTCAGCACTCTCTATATCTCTTGCCATCCAAACAATCACCACCATCACTCAGCACTCTCTATATCTCTTGCCATCCAAACAATCACCACCATCACTCAGCACTCTCTATATCTCTTGCCATCCAAACAATCACCACCATCACTCAGCACTCTATATATCTCTTGCCATCCAAACAATCACGATCATCACTCAGCACTCTCTATATCTCTTGCCATCCAAACAATCACCACCATCACTCAGCACTCTCTATATCTCTTGCCATCCAAACAATCACCACCATCACTAAGCACTCCATCTACTCTTGCCATCCAAACAATCACCACCATCACTCAGCACTCCATATACCTCTTGCCATCCAAACAATCACCTCTTCTTGCTTCCCTCTCCTCGCTTAGCACTTATCTTATCCCCATCCCAATCTTCCCTACCCCTAGTCTGATCTCACCTCTGCCCTCCTACTCACACCTCACATCAACACATCTCATCGACCCTCGCCCCACGTGCGTAGACTTACATCTTATGTCTGTTTCCTCCACTCTGCATTCAATTGAAAAAAGCGTATATAGGATTTGGAGTATTGTACTGATTTTGCTTCGGATGGGTCATTCTCTAAATTCGTAAACGTTAGTCTTTTCTGGATGCGGAACAATCTAAACTACAAATTGTAGGACTTTTAGATTTTAAAACTAAACAAAATTAACTAAATGTCATTGTAATAATATTACTGAAAAATATCTATGAATGTTATTACCATTTTTAATAAAAATGAGTCTAAGCTGCTTCTCTATAAGTAGACTAGTCTGCCTAAGCTGGGGAGATCAAGGGTCGAATATATGTTGGGTGTACTGAAGGTGGTTTTCCATAGTGGTTTTCAAATCTACCTCCACGTAATTGCGGGTACATTTTCTTTAAATATACCCATCTTCATTCCTAAAACCACTAGCGTAACTAGTACATAAGTGTATACCCCCAACGGGTAGTAAGATTCGGTGCTAAAAAAAACCACCTGATTTGATGGCCACATGGTCTAAAAGAGCTACTCTCACAATAAAATAAACCACCAATGATGGGGCAGATCGAGGTTCTAATCTCGGTGGGTGTACTGAGATTTTTTTCCCCCAAATGCTTTTCCACTCTTTCTCAACGAAAACGTGGGAACACTTTCCTCTCAATATAACTTCCTAATCCTTAAAACCATTAGCGTATTAGTATATAAACGTATAACCCAAACTACTAAGATGTGGTGATACAAAATAAATAAAATAATAAAAAAATAAATCAGGGCGTAGATTTTTTTCAAAAAACTTTTTGACGCCTTACTGAATCATGTGTTCCATGATGGATTACAAGTATGGCTGAAAATATAATTAATCTCCGTTGAATATCAGGTGCCTTAAAGAGAGGGGACTAGACTATGTGTTGTGGTTTTTAAGCACCGCGTATTACTACCCGTTTCCGTTTGTGTTGTACGCCTATGTGCTAATTACGATGATTGGTTATGGATATGTAAGGTTAAATTTAGAGAAAGTGTGCCTGTATTTGCGTGGGGAGAGAGATAGAGAGAGAGTAGGAAACCATTTATGAATAGCCACCCTCAGTGAACTCAACCGACATCGGACCACGATCTTCCCATCATCAACAGTACAGTTTAAAACAAGAGTAGTGCCTTAAACCATGAGGCCAACGTAGCGGGGAAGTAGATGTTGGTAATATTATATATTAAGTTAGTTTGTAAGTGTTGTGTGATATATTTATAGTTTTATGAGAGTGCAAGTTAAAAATACCTTGAAATAAAAAAAATATATAGAAGGGTTAGGAATTTAAAACAATTAAGGTGGCCATCTAGGTGTTATCAACTCATTTTCAACGACATTTACCCGAAATATCTTAATCTTGAGACTAAAATGAACGGTTTTAAACATATACTAAGCCTTCCACAAACAAATAAAGTTATTTTTAAACATGTTTACTAAAGAATATTCAAAGTTAATTGAGCATTATCCTAGTGGTTTTGAAGCTTCAGAACTACCATGACCATAAAAATAAATGATACGACACAATCGAACGAACTTTACCATATAATATAAGCATGAAAGAATTTCAAAATTTTGTTATTTGGAAACTACCCTTAAATTGTTTATATTTGTAAAATTAAAATTATGTTCCTACTTATCACGAAAAACAATTCCCAAATACCCATTTTGAAAACAATTTTAAAGGTAATTTTCAAAATATTTCAAATTTTCTAAGAAATTGCATTATCAAACTACCCTTAAATTTATAAAAACCAACAAACATTGTTTACTATGAAATAGTCTCCAAAACCATATCTAACAAACTCGTTAGAGCTATTTAAAAATAAATCAATTATTTTCTAAAATTAGTAATCTGTATTCTACTATCAATTTTTTTTAAGAAAAACCAAAATATATTTTAATGTACAAAGCTTAAAATCCCATTTTGTACCAAATCACTAGAGCCATTTCTTAAAACATTCAAATTGTACAATTATCACTTATCAGTAAACTATGCTTGAATGAGAAAATTCCTCCCCAAAAAACAAGTATACAGTTGCTTTTTCATGTTAGACATTTCCCAGATATAAATTTTAAATAAAATAGTTAGAATTATTTTTGTAAATTTAGAATTGAAAAAAAAAAAAAATCACTCATCAATTAGCTACTCTTAATTTGAGGGAAGGGTCAACATCTAAATATCAAGAATGAACAAAATATATCAAACCATTTCAGATCCGTGACCAGGGACATACAGACATATGGGGACAGACAGAAATAAGTGAAATCCCCCATTACTTTCTCATATCACGAGAAAGTATTGTAATCGTGAAACTATTCGACCTCGAGATAATGATGAATGATGGTTTAAAATGTACCTAATATAAAGAGGGTTTATTGTGATTAACAAGATGAAATGTTTGTTTTTATGAGAGAAAGTTACTTAAAGGTTCTTTACTGTAAACGTATTTTTTTAAATTTTCTTTCACGTTATAATAACCAATAATGATAAAGTGTGTGCGATTGTGTTGTAACACTTATTTTGGGTTTGGTCACACATATAAAGTAAAGAATCATAATATTAAGGTAAAAAAGGTTCACGATTACAATACTTTCTCTTGATATGAGAAAGTATAAAAGACCGCAGTGTGAGGGTAACTTCTTTCAAGTGGTCAGCGCCTACTCTATTTATTTTTCGAAAGTATCGTTGATACTTCCAATAACCAATTATCCACACACTTGCAGTGTGTTAAGTATATGTGTCCTTGAGACAATATATCTAATTCCACCTCCCCCCCCTTTTCTCCTCGTCTAAAACTAGCTCAGCCATGAGTGGTAACTGTAACTCCGTTAACAAAAGATTTCCAACGCCATGTTCTGTCTTCACTAAAGCCTTATCGACTCAAGTTACGCACTTCCCTTTTCCACACCTTGATTAGTAATAGTAATAAAAAAAGAGAACATCATTCATAGTCACCCTATAGAAAGTAGGAGAAGGAGAGCTAAATACAAACCATTCGAACGTTTCAGATTTCAAGAAGTTTCTACGTCGTACGTCATACAGTTAGTTAACGAACTTGTCAGCATCCCCTTTTGCTGTATTTCTACTCCTCCCTTTCACTTATACCACCTCTCTTTCCCCGGTACCCCCTAGTCAACATCGTCTTCATAACCGCTTTATCACATGATTTGTATTCGCTCTTTCTATCCGTTCCTTCTCTCCTATTTTCTTGCTTCTCAGTATTCAGAGCCTTTGGGGTGAAAGGGGGTAAGGGGGTCATCAGACATCCCCTATCCCCAAGTTACAATGTTCGTGTATGAGGTATATCTTTGAACATCGAGCATGTGAATATGGAGAGGTTTTCCAAAGTCGAACTTGATGAAAGTAGGGTGTGTGTTGCGTCACAGCCGTTGTTTCATGCCAGAGAGAAGGTACAGACGGTGGAGGAAAATTGGGTAGCTCTGGGGCATGGCTGGTAGATAAGGGGCTCGCACTCCTTAGGCCAAGGGTCCCCAATTATTTTTGATGGAGGTCCGTTTTAAAAACACGACATACTTCCGTCGTCCAGCAAAACTTTAACAATGACTTAAGTTCAAGCCTTATAGGACTATATTAATTCAAAAATGTGATTTTCTATCCTTTTAGTTATTTTAATTTTTTATTATTCCTGGCCTTCCATATCTACTACCTGCCCACCACCAAAATAGCATCATTTCTTCTGTTTATTGCTATCTCATCAAGGACCTTAAAAAGTTATATGCAGTCCGGATGCGGACCGCAGTCCACCATTTGGCGACTACTGCCTTAGACCTTTCGCTCACGAAGCTACTCAAGTGTGATTGTACTAGTTAGTGATTGAAGTCACAAACTGGTTAGTAATTGATTGTTACCTATGTTTATCACACGTTCACGGTGCTACGCTAAAGTGACGGAATTTCAATTAATTCAGTACTATCTGGCTGCACGCAACTTTTTCGGGTTTCTATAATATGTAATTTAATATTTAATAATATAATGTTTAGTGACTAGAGTGCCAAGGAGGATTTGGTTCACTATTATTATTACGGATATAATAAACGTAACCAAAGAATATTTTTGATTCATCCGTGAAGTTAAGAATAATAACTGAATGATAGGCTTAATAATGTTGTTGTTGATGATGATGATGATGATGATAAATTATTATATACTATTCGTCACTGCAAAGAGACTGCAACATGTATAGCGTTGGACCGAATGTAGAAAGAAATCTACCTTAACTAGTAGATTAAATGTCTTATAATGGTTCATTTATTATTATAGACATTTGTAACTGAGATAGCCCGACGACTAGCATGTTGAGTTTCCAGTGACTTGTCATGAACGCGTCGTAAATTTATTAGCAAGCGGTAGCCTCGTGAACGGACCGCTATTTAAATACAATATCGGTGACGATCAAACTATAGATTGGTAATTTAGGTTTTACTTGCGTCATTTTTGAGTCTTATTTTAGTAGTTCTGTGGCGAAAGACTACAATCTGATCTGGAATACTACCCCCAGTTGGGTGCACTTGGATAGGTTAAGGGCTGACACATAAACACACACAAACAATTCTAAGACAAGCATTCAGGTTACCTAGCTATATTGAGATACGAGTCTCAAATGAGATTCGAAGCTCAATCTCCCCGTCCTTGGCAGTCGAGCTCAACACGACTAGCGCGTTAGCCAACTACGCCACCGAGGCGGGTAAGAGAAGAGCTGTAATTATAAAAATATCGAACTCGAGATTTTGATAAATTTCGAAGTTTCAATACACCCTGAAACCAAAAAAGGGTTTTTTTTTTTTCGATGCCATCTGTATGTAAGTATGTCTGTCTGTCCGCATCTCCCACTAGAGCTGAAACCATTCTATCGATCGGACTTAACCTTGGTATATAGAATTTTTATAAGTTTCCACCGATTGCTTTCTAGAATTAGATCTCTAACTCTAGAATTTAAGGTAGTTTACTCAAGGGCAAAAATAAATAAAATCGACTTTTTCAAAATCCGCTCAAACTATTTTGATGAAATGTTATTCTTAAGCATTGTTTAACATTACAAACAAAATTGCAACTCCGTTAGCCCTCGAAAATGATTTTAAATGTATTTTAGAGAAACAAAAATTTCCAATTTTGATCATATACACGCAACTATTTGAGATACAAAATAAACTATTACTGTAAAGTTCTAGTACCATAAAAAATAAAAGTTTTAATTCGGAATATGTTTTATAAAACCAATAGCTCATGAGCTATTAGCAAACATATGAATTTTATTAAAAACTTTGAAATAGGAATTGAGTGTTGTGCTCTTTGGTGGACAGAGATGTTCTCAATTTTTCTGTAACAGTATGCGTATTATTTAATTTATGCTCTTTTGTATAGTGTTTCTGTAACAATTTATATTATTTCTATACAATAAACCCGTCTTTTTTCTTTAGTAAATGTCTCTATTTTGAGATAAAAGAAAGAGAAAGTCTGTGCTCTGCACCGTGCTATTTATTTATTTAGTGAGTGTTCAAATTGAATGTCCACATGTGTGTTATACCCACCCATGCCATCCGGATCCAATTGGACTAACGAGGTATGAGTTTAGACGGTAGAATTTAGTGAAAATGTACCTGCATTTAAGGTGAGGGAAAAAATCAGCTCAGTTGACTCAGTCGGGATTTGAACACCAACCTTCCAGACTTGGCTATAAAAACTACGTGAGCTAGACGCTTATTCCACGTGCGTCCACTGATGCGGGTAATTACACACTATCATCATCCTAACACACTACCTCGATCGAAACCTATCTCTCGTTTGATTACCAAGCGAGAACGTGATGTTTAAAGATAAGCCATACATTATTCTTTCTCTCCTTTTCCATGACTTTTGAATCATCCTAGATAAGGGACATTTTTGCCAGGAAGCGTCGTATAGTGTCAAAGGTATTTAAAATGGAGTTCACCCCTCGCCTACCCCCAACCCCATCCACGAACCCATTTTACCACCTCCCTTTCTTTCACACTGACCTCGTGATCTCTGTTATACGAGTCATGTTTTAATGGAGATACAAGGTGTTGTACCAATTACACTCGTTATGAATACAGCATACAGCAGAACCTTTTTAATTCGAAATACAAGGTATATAAAAACTCGAAATAGCCTAGATTCGAATCAACCATTTTTATGAGTATCCATGCAGCTGATAAAAAATAAATCACTAACTTCAAAATATTCTACATATAAACACACATACATACATACACAATATATACATTGGCCTGCATGGAAAAACAAGATGGATTTAAAGACAAAATATAAAAACCTGGAAAAATTAACATTCGAGAAATTGTAAATTTTAATTAGTTCTTACACTTAAATGAATTACGCTAGAATAAATTAGTGAACTTGGTTTGTTGTAGTTTGCTTACCTTGACTCAATAAACAAAATAGTCAAGTTCACTGATTTCATTTTAAAAAAATTGTCTTTTACGTCTGATCGGGATTCAGTGAATCATCTCAGGTATATTCTCGGCGTCACGTCATTACATTGTCACACAGAAACGATCAAAGACGAACACACACTTCCCCACTCACCACCGGGACAAAATTCTACGCTTTCTCATTTACTATACATCAATAGAAAGGCCTACTTATTCTATGGCATTAGGAATTCCAAAGTTAATGTACATCACCTATCCTTATCTTGAGTTAGTTATATCCAGTCCACCTCATTACACCCTATATCTTTCAATCCATTCTAACGTTATCCTCCATATGCGTCTAGGTCTTCCCAATGGTCTCTTCCCATTGGGTTTGCCAGTCAACACACTGAACACGGTTCTAGAATCTCCCATTCGCGCTGCATGTCCTGCCAACCATAATTAATCTACGACACTAGATTATCCTAACTATGTCTTGGGATGAGTATAAGGTATGTAATTCGTCATTATGTAACCTCCCCCTCTTCCCAGTAGCCTTAGCACTTTTCGGACCAAAAATATTCCTAAACCCCTGTTTTTGAACATCCTAAATTTGTTTTTGTCTTGTAAGGTAAGAAGAGATCATGTTTCACAACCATATAGAACCAGTAGAATTGTTGTTTTGTATATTATAAGTTTTACATTCCTTGAAAGCAGGTGAGATGTCAACAATTTATTATATTTCGACGGGAGTGTTGTGTGTTGGTTGGTTGTTGGGAGTTTTCTGGTAGGTTGTTGCGAAGGGGTGTAGTGATGGATGTTGGTCTTCGTGGTGATGTTTTTCCTCGTCTTCTTGGTCGGTTGTGAATGTGGCCATTCCAGTTATGGCTGGGAGGGTGGATGGAGGAGGGGTGGTAGATGGTTAGTGGGTGAGTCTAGTCGATTGGGTACGTGGGTGTTTGTGTGGGGATAGCTCTTCGTCTGAGGATGTCTGCGAAGTCCCAGTTCATCTGGGCACAAGGAATCGTGTTGGAGAATAGTTTTCTGGGGTCGGAGGGGTAGCTGGAGACTGGGGCTGGAGGTAGGGCGTATTGAGGGATAGGACAAAATGAATTGATGAGGGGAGGGGGAAAAGGGAGTTGGCCGTTGTAGAGCATTCTGAGTCCGTAGGTTTCGCCGTCGTCTTCCCTCCTCTTTTCCCTCTTCCTTTGGAATGAGTCATGAAGATTTAATTCTTGATAGGTCCGTTGTCCAGAGGTGCAATTGGATGGGTGGGAAGCTGAGGCAACCAGCCAAGGGTGCTACCTCAGAGTGAGATGCTAAGGCAGCCTGACCAGAGTTCTACCTTAGAGAGCGGAAAATCGAGGCAGCCGGCAAAATGCGCTAACTCAGCGTAATCAAGGGAATAGAAAGAGAATAGTTCCGTTCTATATTTCCCAGACTGCCGGTTTAATGTTATTAAAATATAACACAAGTAGTCATTCTTTCTTTCATAAGTAATTTTTATTATTTATACACAATACATTTGATTAGACATTAATTGGAACCATAAAGAAACTAACTTACACCAACCCATTGGGGTTCTAGAAAGTGATAAATTCTTCTGATAATAAATAAAAAGTTTTTTCTACTCTGTCCATCCCACATTAGGTCAGAATATTCAATTTATAAAGTGGAGGGAAATAGGTCCCCCACACACAACACATAATAACCTGGTCGGTTGTTACTCACTCGACGGGTGCTCTTACACCGCTACAAACAGCCAGGCGACCCACCTACTATCAGCTATCTTGGCCTTTGAACCAGCATCACCCACTATCTGGCCTCCCCCTTCCCTCCACAGTCTCACATGACTAGAAGGGTTGGTCACGAATTCCGCAATTTGACTCTCTGGTCACCTGCCAACGTCTACAAAGGGGTTCACGACGCCGTCCTTGATACGACGGTAGGGATGGGCAGGAGCATCGTAATCACCAATGCTCCTGATGATCTGGTTGGAGCTGGCTAGCACCCGACTGAAAAGTCTCTCCGCCAGATCACAAATACGGCTGTTCAGATATGGGGGGCCTGACATGGTCAGGAGAACGTGGTTTTGGATGCGGAGCAGAGCCCCGAGGATTAGGCGAAGTAACCAGTGGTATACGGCATGGAAACGATTGTACCTGTATTTAGGTAAATAGGAAAATACGGGAGTGGAATAGAAAAGGATGAACATCACACAGAGCAAAAAAGTATGATCTTGTGACCGTATGCCAACGGACTGACCGGGCGCAAGAGTGGATCCAGCTTCACCATAACGCCCCTAGCCCTACTGGTCACCGAACGCAGGAGTGGGTCCCAACTGCATCTCGCATCCAGGGTCACCTCCAGCCACCGGATGTTTGCGAACACTGGACCGTGGCACCCTCCACTCGAAATGGCTGCAGGGGGCCCGTTCCCCAACGCGTGAACATAATAGCATGCGTTTTTTTGTGACTGGATAGTCAAGGACCGTGATCAAAGGTACGCCAACAGCCCTCGTAACGCAAATGTGAGTTTGGCCCAGACCAACCTGGGGTCCGGGGACTGGGCCAGGATCACAGTGTCGTCCGTGAACTGAAAGAGTGCTGTGCCGTGTGGGACGGGCATGTCTCGCACGAACAATGAGTATGGTATAGGTGAGAAGCAGAAGACCTGGGGGACCCCTGCACAGATCGATTGGGGGGACGAAAGGGTATTATCGACTCCCACTCTGAATGAGAGGTCAGTGAGGAAGGAACTGAGGAGATGGACTATGGATGGTGGAATACCCATCCTGGCGAAAGTGGTGAGAAGCCTACGGTAGCTAACGGTGTTGAAGGGGGCCTTGACGTCCAACACCACGAACCCCATCTGGGTCCTGACATTGAACGCACCAGTCACCAGATCAAATACCTTGGCGAACGAGTGGGTCATCGACAGGCTCTTCCAAAAGCCGAATTGGTGATCAGGCAGGAGGGGGTTCACCCCCAGCCAGGCCTCCAATCTAGCAAGATCACTCCCTCCACCAATTTGCCAGCACAGGAAAGGAGGGATATCGGTTTATAGGATGCCGGGTTGGCGGGGGCTTTCTCATCTTAAGGATTGGAACCACGTACACCACTTTCCACTGGTATGGAAAGTAGATAAGCGTCAGGACAGTATTAATGATCTGGAAGAGGATAAACGCCTTGCTAGGAAGGTGGGTAAGGAGAAAGTGGGAAACCCAGTCGAGCCCCGGGGTGGACGAGGTTTTAAGCCTCTTGAGTGCCCGAGACTGCTCGCGAGTGGTGACCAATCGAAGGTCGGAATGTGGAGGATGACTCTCGACGGGGGGGTAGGAAAGGATGTTAAGGAAGTTCCACAGGAGGGTCCAGATCTCTCACCGGAGATCCTGGCCACAACGCGAAACTGGCCTCAAATGCATAGCAGTTTTCAATACTAAAACTAACTTCTGAAACATTAGGGGGCAAATCTGTGACAAAGAAAACCATCCCCTTTTAATTATAATCCCTATTTACAATCATCCATACGTCACTATTCCAACAATATTACTACTTCTAAATGATATCACCTCTTTGGCGTGTATTGGAAAGGTTCTTTTGTTTTGTTATTGGCGTGGGGTTGAAAAGAAGTGATATTAATGCCGGGATGTAAACACTTTACAATCATTAGAAAAGAAGAAAAAAAGACTTGTTCCACTACTTATTACCAGTTTAAGATTATGAAAGGATGTACACCAGGATCTTGATTACTACTTGAAGAGTTTGTGAGGACATGCATATCTTTCAGTAAACATAAAGAGATATGTACATATGATCGATTTCTCGACTACAGATGGTCTAGGGTGAGAAGTTTCAATTTTCTTATATTATTGCGGGACTGAGGATGGTTTTTTATAAAAAAAAGGTAAATAATAGGTGGCTGTGAGCAGTGTGGCTATTTTGTTTGACTCAAAGAAGTCTAATTGTGTTAAGGGTAAATAATAAACTTTCTGTGCCATAATTTTGTACGTGGTTGGACTTAGGTATATATGTTGGTTTTATTTTGCCTTTGAAAATGTAAGGAAAAAGTTTTTTTTTAAATTTTGTTATCGAATGATTTAAATTGGATTAAGATTGTGATATAATAATTATAGCTTTGACAACAAAACAAATGTTATATAAATATGTTAACCTAGATATGTGATTTACCGGAGCTCCGCAGGCAGGTTAAGTATAAGTGCCTATCTAAACCCAGAGGTCCCGAGATTAAGTTTCCTCGTGCAACTGAGCTGTGAAAAAAAAAATATTTAGTTGTTATTTTAATTAAATATATATTTCTCCTACTGTTGTATGTAAAAAAAAAATATAGTTCAATTTCATCTAGCTCAGTTGCACGAGGAAACTTAATCTCGGGACCTCTGGGTTTAGATAGGCACTTATACTTAACCTGCCTGCGGAGCTCCGGTAAATCACATATCTAGGTTAACATATTTATATAACATTTGTTTTGTTGTCAAAGCTATAATTATTATATCACAATCTTAATTCAATTTAAATCATTCGATAACAAAAAAAAACAAACCTTTTTCCTTACATTTTCAAAGGCAAAATAAAACCAACATATATACCTAAGTCCAACCACGTACAAAATTATGGCACAGAAAGTTTATTATTTACCCTTAACACAATTAGACTTCCTTGAGTCAAACAAAATAGCCACACTGCTCACAGCCACCTATTATTTACCTTTTTTTTTATTAAAACCATCCTCAGTCCCGCAATAATATAAGAAAATTGAAACTTCTCACCCTAGACCATCTGTAGTCGAGAACTCGATCATATGTACATATCTCTTTATGTTTACTGAAGGATATGCATGTCCTCACAAACTCTTCAAGTAGTAATCAAGATCCTGGTGTACATCCTTTCATAATCTTAAACTGGTAATAAGTAGTGGAACAAGTCCTTTTTTTCTTCTTTTCTAATGATTGTAAAGTGTTTACATCCCGGCATTAATATCACTTCTTTTCAACACCACGCCAATAACAAAACAAAAGAACCTTTCCAATACACGCCAAAGAGGTGATACCATTTAGAAGTAGTAATATTGTTGGAATAGTGACGTATGGATGATTGTAAATAGGGATTATAATTAAAAGGGGATGGTTTTCTTTGTCACAGATTTGCCCCCTAATGTTTCAGAAGTTAGTTTTAGTATTGAAAACTGCTACTGGAACATTACCAGCCATTGGTGCACTTAAAGTGGTAGGAGTTAAGGTCCATTGTCTAACGACTTTTCCTTTCTTCTAAACTTGGCACCGTTTAGATCCTTGCAGGTAAGGTTGCTCGGAAATGTACATTCATTTAACCCTTTACATATTGGTTTATAGGTTTTGAAGACGCGCACTTGACTTATGTCGGTGTCCTCGCAACCAAAGCGACAAATTAAAACACCTGCTCCTGGGTTTCAACCGCACTACACCAGCTATTTGAGCAAATTCAAAATGGCACTCTAGTTGTCCTCCAGGTGAAACATTTGTCTACTACCTTGGGTTTTACATAACTTTTTTTTTTACAAACATTTACACAAATATGTTACATGGCTAATGCTTGCCTTATATAGTATAAGCTGTTAGCATTCTCTAGACCTACATACAATTGAATTACTAACACAAAACAAAACTACCCTCATTACATTGAAACAAAACCACACTTTAGCAGTAGACTGGACATATTAAAATTATTAGTTTACTCACTCTTTAACTAAACCAAAATTCTTAAATATTAAATAGCTAAGTGGATGGCAAAGGTTAGATAGAAACATAGTCGTGTTACAATATTAGACTCTCCTCTTGCAACTTATGAGACAATTGTTCCAAACAAAAAAACAACAACTCGTGAACTCATGCCAAATTGGTTTTTCCTGAAATGTACTGTGCCCCCAATCATCTTCAATTGACCCACTAAACTCACCCTAACTGTTTGGGTACCTACAGCCCCCTATGCTTCTTATTACACCACTGGTCGCGAATGCTGACTCTCATAATATGAATTTCAACTTCTTAAAGTGAGATTATCATAACAATCCTCTGCCAGGTGATTTACATACACCATATGAGAAAATTAAACAAGTTAAAAATAATAATTACAAACATTAGTTGATTATATGAAGAAAAAAAAAACTTTTTCAAACCCTGAGATAAACATAGACAATAATGACACAATATATTAAATAATATAGTAGTTTGACATAACTATTCAATGAAATTATAGGTTGTTTAGAAATAGACATACAAAATGTTATAAAGTTCCCTATCATAAGTATAGGCCTACCATGGAAATACTGGGCCTTTTTCACATAAATATCAAGCACTTATCATAAGGTGCTACACGTATGAATAATTTATAACTTCATAGGGTGTTTTAAAATAAATACTAAGCGAAATAATAAAAAGGACATTTACACAATGTTGTCTGTTATAAGATAATGGAAAATAACTTCCCTCGTTCCTGACTGCAAGGAGCGTAATGACGGAACCAGGTACCACACTTGCTGGGGCCTGCTTATGGCGACTAATTGGTGAAATCAAAAGTTCCTGTGCGTCTCTTCTCAGCTGTTGGGGCTACACATCTCAAGTATACAGTACATACTTGTAAACACACAAGCCCTATCATAGGGTAACAATTGCAGATAAAGTTCATGGATTTAACTTCTTTTCCTTAAAATAACTTCATTATAATTAAACTGAAAATGCTTAAAACGTCTTAGACCTCTTCATGTTACTTGTCTGCTTCCCATACATGAATAAGGAATGACTTTGGTTGTGATGTTAACTTTACTCTCAGAAAATCCCACTCTCTTCTCTCTTCCTCTAACTATATTTTCTTCTGACATATACAAAAAATAAATAAATAACCTTCAAAGTTTCACCATAAAACATTTAATAATTCTCGATGCTATTCATTTCCAATAAAAGTTGTGTGGGTTCCTGCCCTTTCACAAGTTTTAATATTCATGTGACTATCACAAGTCTGCCCAGTCTAACAGGTACCGGCACAGAGGGACTAGCCTTAATGTTGACGCTGGTTATAACCATTATACATATATTTTAAATACTCACAGGATTTTCTCTCTCTCATTTTGTAGGCACATTCTTATCGTGTAGGTCTTCGGGATGCATCTTCTCTTCACATGGGGTATTTCTTAACTTCTTTGACGTAGATACTTTAACAATAACAAATAATCTATTACTGACTGTCGAAATTATCCATTAACATTTTTAAATATTAAATGTGGCATAAATGACCCTTTCCACAATACTAATGAAAAAGAAATCTCTTCACACTTTAGTTTCACCTTTCTTATATTTCCTTACATATATGCCTGACTTGTATAATACGGTGTGTACCTTCCCACCTTGAAAAAAAAAAATGCCGCAGGTTATTTGTTGGATGCTGGGAATCGTTCACCAATCTTTCCTAGAGTTTCTAAATTTTTTTTTTTTTGTAGTTTTAAGTGTTTTAATTGTGTAGCCGGCTTTAGATATAATCAATTGTAATCCACATTGTTGTCTTTCCAGGCCGCCACCTATGCAGTGCTGGAAACTCGTAGAACCATGTACCTAATTTCACCGGAGAGGCGGCTCACGAAAGGGTCGACCAGCTCTTAATGTTAACATTTAATTTGCTTTTAAAATAATTGAATGTTTTACTAATACAAGTCTATAATCGCCTTTTTAAGATATTGATATCAATATTGTCTTCCCATGCTCAAATTTGAAGTCAAGTGATGATACTATTTAATTATTTGTACAAAAGTTGGCTACTTCTGTTCTTCTGACTGACAAACACATCGATGACTCTGTTGCTGAAGTTTAAAAATTCAACAATTACATCCTTAAGTATAGAACAAACAGCCAGCGAATTTAACCAATCTTGTCCTATGGTGCTCTTGAATCTAATAGACAACTCAAAGATAATCCTTCAACTTCTAACATAAGCTCGGGACACGTCGGATTTCCTGACATCTCCATTTCTTCCTTTTCATTTAGTAATTCTTCCCTAAGATCTACACCAAGGGTATTAACTTTTTCTTGATATACTAAAAATGCTCCCAGAGTGGGTGGAACCTGCGACCGGTCTGGGCTGCCTACATCGCAGGTCAACAGTTTCCCTCTTTGACAATTACATTTACATCAACTGGTTGAGGATGATGACTAGAACCACGGGATGCTTGACCTTGATAAACTGGACCTATGTTAGCTGGTACCCTATGTTGAGGGTTCGTCTGGGACGGTTGAAATGGGGTATGGGAGTTACTCCTAGACCTAAAGTCCCTGTCGTTGTCCCCATAAGGGTGGTTCCTAGGTTGGGGAAAAGGTCCGTTGACTGACCTTTTGTCTCTTACCTCAAGGTTATGATGGGAGTTTTCCCGACCTCTACCAGGATAGTGGTGCTCTGACTGGGCACCCCAAACTAAACTACGGCCTGAATGGTCGCGAGGAGGTCTATCTCTCCTCCACGCTTCCTGTGGACGTGCTCCCAGTTGAAACTGTGGAGTAGGTCCTACCCGCTGTTCCACGTTCGGCCTCCTATGAAGTGGGGAACTAAACTGTCCTACTTTGTCCCTACGCCTATCCTGTTCCAAAGCGTCCAAGCGCTGCAGTCCGGCCCTAAACTCCTCCAAAGTGTTGTAGGTAATCCCTACCAACATCTCGCGGTACCGTATGGGTAGTTGATGCGTGACCATATATATCAACTCAGAGTCACTGATGTTCGACTCGAAATTCCTACTTTTACTATACATGTCGGCAAGGTAACCCTCCAGAGTACCTCCGTTCTCATGGTACCTTGACGCATGTAATTTAGCCCTCATTTGGCCCTGGATCTCCACACTCCAAAACATTGCTAGGAATCGGGTTCGAAACTCCTCCCAGCCTGTGATGCTTTCGCGCACTACCGACCACCAAGGCAAAGCGTCACCAGTGAGGGAACTGCCCCCTAACCTTATTTTTTCCTTATCATTTAGTCGACGCCCTTCAAAAAGTTCCTCCAGAGTGTTGAGGTGGCTAACGGGATCCTGCCCACTCCTGCGATTGAATTTAGGGAGTCTATCCCCAAGAGCCCGGTCTCCTAAAAGGGTACACAAAGATGAAGAATATGGGCTTAAGTCGCCCAGCCCTCCTAACCTGACCTGGTCTGACAATCCCTCAAGCTGGTTCTTTACCATTTTTACCTCCTCGGCTGTATCAGTCAACCTCTGATCCAACACCACCTGGGTTTTGGCTAAATCCCGGTTCTTGTCCTTCAGTGAGCCAACAGTAGAGTTCAGAATCCCCAGTGTATTTGTCTGACTCTCGTTTCCTGTGCGCACCTCTAGGCTTAGTCTATTCAATCCTTCCTCTAGCTGTGCGACCTGCTGTTCTTGCTTCTGTGCCGTCAACCTTTGGTTTGACTCCAAGGTCAGGCTAAGCTCATCCCTTGACTCCAGGATCTCTTTCTTAACACTGGCCAGCTCCTGCCTGAACCGCTCTTCAGTGGCCTCAACTATAACCTCAAAGTCGGCCCTGGTCTTGCCTATTGCCGCTGAAAACTCTTCCCTCATACTGACCGTTAATGAACCGATGTGAAGCATAATCTCACTGCGGGTTTCCTCCTGAATAGAAACGAGCTTTCTCTCGAGGACTAACTGCCCTTCCCTCATCTCCATTAACAACTGTTGGATACCCGCCATAAGGTCCAACGAAGGGGTACTATGGGGAACTTCCATAGGGAAAGGAGGGATTTTGTCCCCGTCTGGTGACGGACCCTCAAAATAAGTTTGGGATGAGTCGTCGCTCAAATCCTCAACCACTACTTGGTCCCTAACTACCTTTTCCTGCTGTGGTGTCGTGGTAGCAGCATCATCCTCCAACCCTACATAAATTGATTGTCCATCCATTATTGTGGGTAAAACCTCAGCCTCATACCTAATGTTTATCTTAGACTGTCCTCTGTCCCTACTTCTAAGAAAATACCCTTCCTGGCTCATAACCTAAACCACATTTGAAAATACTAGGTTGCTCTATCCTCACCTTATCGAAAAGCCCCGCGTTAAGGCGCCACTGTGAAAAAAAAAAAAATAAGAGTAGGAAAAATATTAGTTATTTTAATTAAATATAATCTCGGGACCTGTGGATTTAGATAGGCACTTATACTTAACCTGCCTGCGGAGCTCCGGTAAATCACATATCTAGGTTAACATATTTATATAACATTTGTTTTGTTGTCAAAGCTATAATTATTATATCACAATCTTAATTCAATTTAAATCATTCGATAACAAAAAAAAAAAAAAACCTTTTTCCTTACATTTTCAAAGGCAAAATAAAACCAACATATATACCTAAGTCCAACCACGTACAAAATTATGGCACAGAAAGTTTATTATTTACCCTTAACACAATTAGACTTCCTTGAGTCAAACAAAATAGCCACACTGCTCACAGCCACCTATTATTTACCTTTTTTTTTTATTAAAACCATCCTCAGTCCCGCAATAATATAAGAAAATTGAAACTTCTCACCCTAGACCATCTGTAGTCGAGAACTCGATCATATGTACATATCTCTTTATGTTTACTGAAGGATATGCATGTCCTCACAAACTCTTCAAGTAGTAATCAAGATCCTGGTGTACATCCTTTCATAATCTTAAACTGGTAATAAGTAGTGGAACAAGTCCTTTTTTTCTTCTTTTCTAATGATTGTAAAGTGTTTACATCCCGGCATTAATATCACTTCTTTTCAACACCACGCCAATAACAAAACAAAAGAACCTTTCCAATACACGCCAAAGAGGTGATACCATTCAGAAGTAGTAATATTGTTGGAATGCAACCCCCCCCTTAATATCTATAAGGTGAGAGAGGCAGTAAATTAGGTAAAGAGTTACCTGAATGAACATAACAATTTTATTTAGTCAAAAAAGAACAATAACAAGCTGAGCAAACAATCAACACCGCGTGAAGCGCGCTTTTCCGTCCATCGCGGAAATCACTTACATCAAAGGTAAACATAAACGTTACCTCCTCAAAACAAATCACATTACATTAAACCCATCAAAGGTAACGGTCCGGGATCTCAGTGACATGGTCTTTGGTTACTTCGTTAAATTGATCAGTTCCTAAACTGGTTACTCTAGCGTTTAAGTTATCCACCCTAGTATAAATATATATCTTTCTTACAGACTCCCGTAGCAAACGTGACGTCATAGCAATTAAACAAGGCCACAAGGTAATAATAACTTAACAACCCTAGGCGTTTAACTTGGCGAACAAAGATGAGTCCAGAAACAGCTATACTTGAAAATAACATAAGCCGGGTTTCGAACCCAGGACCTGACAATCTCAGGTTAAAAGCTAATATTGGCAAATGTATGAAATACATTTGAATAGGGCCCAGACCCTGGATATAAGCGGTGGCGAAAGCGACGGTCTAACTCCCAGCAGCGATAAGCGCGTAGCATAGTCAATATTCAAATAAACATAAGTTAATAACAAAGTCCAAATAGTAATTTAGAAAGAGTTCCCCCCATGACGCCGAAACAGTAAATTTGGTAAGAAGGTAATATCCCCCGAAACCCAGTCGCTGCCCTCACCTCTTATCCTCGAGCCGGTGGGGTAGTAAGTGACCTGAGATCCCGGTACCGCTAGTATTTATACGAAATATAATTCTCAGAAAGGGGGGGCGGATCGAAGGAAGGGAAGGTTGGAGAACATTACAAACAAGGGGGGAGGAGAAGTTCGAGACTCATATCGAACACGTAGCACCTTCGCGAAGCTCAGCGAAGGCGGAAACGGAACTCTTCTATCCGTCTTCTCTGCTGGCCGAACACGTGGTCGAGTCTCATTGCCGGCAGGCGCAGACACGCCTTCAGTCAGTCTATTGTATTTGTCGAGAGCGGAGGTCGCCGGGCCAAGCTAGTGCCGCGTGTTGACCCAGTTGGCTGTCCCAGTTGGCTGTTCCAGTTGGTGAGTGTTGTTACAATGTAAGTTGTTACAGGAATAGTGACGTATGGATGATTGTAAATAGGGATTATAATTAAAAGGGGATGGTTTTCTTTGTCACAACGCGAAACTGGCCTCAAATGCCACCGTCAAGGCCTCTGCTTGATCAGAGGCGGCAGACGCCAAACCATCTTCCACACGAAGTTCTGGGATTAGATCTCGCCTGTGACGCATCCCCTTGAGGTGGCACCACAGAAAAGATCCTCGGTATCTAGATCTTGGAGACTCCTGAGCCGAGCGTCCACTCTCAACTGAGGGAGTAGCTGCTGACAGTGGCAACGAAGGACTCCATAGACCTCCCCGACTCTAAGAAGCTGAGACCACTGTCATAAGGCTCGCACCTTGTCGTGAAGCCGCATCTCATCAAGGATGAAAGGTGGGAGAGGAGGACCCAAGAATGGAGGTCAACGTGAGGGGATAGAAGATCTTTGGTATCTAGATCTATATTTCTTATTATTATTGTGTATAGTTTATTTAAATATAAATTTATCTCTCAAAATAATACTAATGGCTGAGACCTCCAAGAAGTTCTGGGAGCAAATTTGATTCCAACTATTATTATTGGAGATAATTGCTCAAATGTTGAATGACTCTTATTTAATTGATACTTATTATTTGTCTATGAACTGTAAATATACAAGGAAGGATATAATTTCAACCTACTCATATGTATTTTTTAATTTACTATCTTTAAAATGTTTAATTGTTAAATAAATTGCCTTATTAGATTATTTATACTTTATCTCGACAAATCTGAGAAAAAGTATTGTCTATTGTGATCGTCAAAAAAATCAAACTCGAGATTTTGATAAATGTCGACGTTTAATGACCTCCTGAAACCAAAAACGTTGTTTTCGCAATGCCATATGGCTGTCCATCTGTCTGTATCTCGGGATAGAGCCGAAACTATTTGACTGATTGAGCTAAAACTTGGTACTTGGGGTTTTCATAAGGTCAACCCAAGGTGTTTTTGGAATTATACATCCAATCCGAAATTTAAGGGTAGTTTACTCAAGGGTAAAAAGAGAAAAATTATTTTCTCGTAACTCACTCCAACAATTTTGATTAAATTTTAAATCTAGATACTGTTTATTATAATAAACAAGATGACACTTCTCATGAAAATGAATTTGAGGTTACTTTAAATTAAGGAAATTTTACAATGTTCATCATTTCTCCGCAACTGTTTGAGATACAAAATAACTTATCATTGTAAAGTTGTAGTACTATTAAATATAAAAAAATATTTTATTTAAAGTATATTTTTATAAAACTATTAATTTCTGAGCAATAAGAAAATATAGGCCTATATTCTTTTTTATTTAGGTCTTTGAAAATTAATTTGAATCTTATGATCTTTGGTGAACGAAGATATTTTTCTTTTCTCAATTTTCCTATAATAACAATGTTCCTTCTTCCTAATGCCATAGAGTAACTAAGTAACAGTGTATCTAAATTAATTTGTGATCTTTGAAGTGTTTCTACAACAACGTACAGACCTATTATTTCGTTTCACAAATTCTATGAGTCTTAAGTATATGTATATTTTAAGATAAAAGCGGGAGAAAGTTTGTGCGGTGCGCCGTACCATTTATTTGATTACTTTGGTGAGCTCCTTATTACAGTTGGAACTCTTTCTCATTATGATTTGATTTTAACGTTACGAATCATTTTCGGGAAGTTGTCAAATATATATTAACCTATTTATTAGTCACCAAAGCCGGTGCATCAAGGTGATGGTTCACCTGCACGCCAAGTGGCAATTCAACACGAACGGGTAGTGACACACAATGCTAAATAAAATAAACGCAAGCACCCACGTCGTGTTTCGCTTATTAGGCGCTGTCTTACGTGAGCGAACGAAAACGAGTGATCCGGCGCGGGGACGCGATGGCCCTGTGTGGGCGAATACAGGAAGCAAGCAAGCTACAAAAGTTCAAATCAGTAACCATGATGCTATCAAGGAAACTTGAACTCAGGCAAAAAAAAAATTATTCTTACTACCCATTTTGGGCTGTACGCCTATGTGCCAATTACATTAATCTCTCAGGTATTAGGAATATTGATTTTAGAGGAAGTGTACTTGCATTTTCGGAGAGGGGTAGTGGAAAACAATTTTGGAAAAATAACCCCCAGCACACCCGACTGATATCAAACCCCGATCTCCCCGTCTCCGACAGTCTAGTCTGCTACGAGAGTAGTGCCTTAGGCCATGCGGCCACCGAAGCGGGTTAGTTAATTGTTAATAAACCTCGAAAAGGTAAACAGAAATATCTAAAGCAAATAGTTCCTTCTTTTAAAGGGAATCTCACGTTTAATTTGACCATTTACGTTAAGAAAAAATACATTTATTACTAAAAGAATTAAAAGGGGATGACTCCCACTATTATATACACCTCCATTGTTTAGATTAATAGACCTGTCGAGGTTTATAATCCGTATTTTTCGATGTAGAAATAATAAATTACATCATAATTTTGAAAAAAAAACTTTAATACTTTCGGAGAACTGGGACTAACTCTTTTCCCAAGCAAACAAATATGGTAGTTTTTTATTTTCACATCACAAAGAACACGTCTACTTTTTACTTCATTGAGTCAGCGAATTCTGACATCTCAGTCATCACACTAGATGTAATTTAACTCAACCAAAATGCACATAATAAACAATGCCTGTGGGTTCTAGTACAGAATTTGTGAAGACTAACACCCCCTTCGAATGTTCGGTGCAAGGGTTATATGTATCACATTATTATGTTTTGTGATTACCTGGTGTTCTAGGGGTAAGGTGTCAGACTTCTGTGCTGGGGGTCCGGGGTTCAATCCTTAGTCCCGGCACAGATTTATCTGATTACCAAACCCTTCCTTCACCTCTGACAAGACATCTTGTGAATGTGGGGAATGCCAGACCACCACCGTGGTTCGGATTCCATGTTAAACTGTAGGTCCTCCATTTTATCTCCCAATCACCCTACCATTACACATTAGCGAAAGTGCGTATAACCCGAACGGGTTGTAAGACGCGGTGATAATAATAATAATAATAATAATAATAATAATAATAATTTTTTTTCAGTGTTGACACTGAAGCCGACATGCAATTGCTCGGGATATTTGTATGCGGCTCTCGCAAATACAAATGCAGTTTCGCACTGCATTTGTTGGCGGGCATTTCTTTGCAGACATCTGTATGCGGCAGTGTTTCTCAGTGGGGACTAGGCTTTAGACCATGTGGCCACCAAAGCAGTTGACCCCAATATTATATTTTCCTAAGAGGCTATTTATAAAACCACAAAATATTTGTTTTAATTAGTACAATATATGTGTCTTCTAAAATTGATTCATCTTTATAGATATTTGTAGAGGAGTTATTTGTTTTGTATAATGTTCCAAAACTCTAATCAATTGCACTTTGTAATGGTATTTCAAAAAGTTTTGACATAAATTGTATCTTTAAACAAAAAAAAACAAAAAAGAATACTTTAAAGCTGCACAGAAAGATGAAAGGCTTACGTCACTCTTTAATCAGATGACAACTAAAATATATAAATATAGCCCGCAAGCCCTGGGCACGCGGGCAAGGTACCAGTCTTGTCTAGTAATGTTGGTTTGTGACGGGGAAGTCGGGGTTTGAATCCTAACCGGGTGTATTTAGTGTATTTTCTCCGTAAATTACTCACCAGTCTTAAATTGTCAATTCGGGTAAAATCTTTCTAAATTCTAACTTCTTCGTTCCAACCCATGTTGGGAAAGATAATAATGTTTATCATTAAAACGACAAAGCAAATTATAAATAAAGGTGAACATAAACATCTCCAACGCAAACTTACCGTGACGTATATTGGTATCGACAGTTTAATAACTCTCCCTTTATCACCGTCAGATATTAGCAAGACGTGTCAACATATGGACTTTGTAAACAATGCCATCATTTGCCACCGTCAAGTTTTACAAGTTGAATTTGTCCGGGAGTTCATACTTTTATTTTAAGGATTAGGACAACTTTATCAATTGTTCATTGTAAACCGAGATCGAAAAAGTTCCATCCACTTTTTGACGTTGTTTAAGCTTAGTCAAAGAAGGTATTGTTATTTTCAGTAGAAGCCCCGTTTTTTTTCACTGTAAAATTTAACATTTCCTCGCTTTATTAAAAAAAAAAAATTCATAGCAAAACTAGGATTGAAAATGTAATTATGTACCGCTGATATTCAGTAAGCTTACTATAACATACTAGCAATTACTGTCCACACGATTCACTTAACCCAAAGTTGTATTGTCATCAGAAGATCCTTATTTGAGAGTTAAAAATTAACTAGCCCTAATTTAATGTATTAATATGATAAGTCATTTTATTTTCCAATACTGTAAATTTTGCCGATTATCTATTTTAAAAACTAATATATATTTTTTTATATTTGTTTTAAAAATGGTATTCTTATAGAACTGCTTCTGTGGTATTTTGGTCAGAGCGCCTGGCTATAGAGCAAGAAGTTTCAGGTCCAATCCTCAGTACTTCCAATATTTATCTGTTGACCATTGGGTCTGGAACGGGCTCAAACTCAGCCTCATGAAGACAGATGAGGAGCTACTTGAATAAAGAAGTAGTTGATCCAATTTAGAAAACTGAGTTTAATGACTGGACAGCTCTATGTGCTAACCACATGAAGCTCTCTATCTGCAAATGTTAGCACGACCGCTCGTTCGGTATAGCTTGCTTGTGGGCTCATACCATAGAGTTTTTTTTTTTAATTCCTGTGGTTTCATGATTATGGTTATCAATATAAGTGGCGCCTACAAATTGAATTTAATTCCTGTCGCAAGGCTTGTGTGTTTAGTGTTTAGTTTATTTGTCCTATTTTAAATATGTTGGTAAGTTGTGTTCTGATAAATTCAGCGGTGGCTTAACCAGGTGGAGCAGGGTGAGCATTGACACCCTAGAATAAATCCCCCTCCACCTGGCTGGTATAAATTTGCCTACTCTATATTTATCTCACCCTCCTCTTGTAGTCTATTAATAGGTTCTAGAGGCATCTATATATATATATATATATATATATATATATATATTTTAAATCCAGGTTAGGAACATGTTTAATAGCTCCTATGTGCATCAAATTTTCAAATGTTAACCAGGAAAAGGACCCCGGACTCACCTTTGGCTTGATTGGCCAAGCTCTTTCAAAACTTGTTTTTTGCTAACATCCCCACCCCTTGCCTTCTTTCCTCTTACACAAATAAGGTTCTGCCCGAAAAATATGCTCTTCATCCATCAAAAACTGCCACTATTCTCCCCCACTCCCCAAAAGAAAATATTCCCAATAATAGTTGTTTTATTGTTCCCCTCGTGTAGACCAACTTGCAACAGTGGTTTCACAAGTGGCTGGCTGAAGGCCCAAGTCCTATTTTCTAGTCCCCGCTTTCTGCTCATGACAGGGCCAATCCACCCTTTCCATGTTCCGAGCCGCAGACTAAAGTGCCCGCTACATGTGTATGACTTGTAACTTTACATTTTTAAACTCAAGCGACTGCGCTTAGAGGGAATTTTACATCGGGTGGGCCGTTTATAGCAGTTGTAAAAACTACTAAACTCACGTTCATGGATTCATACATCAAGTAACAGGTTCTGAAATTGTCAAAATATACTCACCTTAATGTATGAATACTTGAAAGTAGATCCAATAAATTTTAATGGATGCAAAAAATAGCCAGATAGTTGGCAAACCATCTGAATGCCATGCCATTTGCTTTATGTCTCTATGAATATATTAAACACTAGAATTTGCAGGTGGCTTCACTTGCCTTAAACAATACATCAACTCATTCAACAACTTAAAATGCTAGAAAATAATTAATCTTCACGAGTAGTGTATTATGTGCGTGAGAAAATTAAAGAAGAAACATGGACTCGACTCCCCCCTTCCCCCCGCTACAGACCCCAGCTGATATCACGTGCCATCTTATGTACCCGCAATACCAGTCGCGACGAATTTTCACTGCTTACGCTTTTTTTTTTTTTTTACAACACTTTGCTCGCTAATAAGATAGAGTGATGATATATAGTTGAGCCTGCATCCTTAAAAATAAGGAATACAACGGAAGAAGTCCCGTCTCGATTCGAGGAATACTTTTTGAGTTTACCAGCAACAAACAAATAGACAAACAGACAAACAATAAGATATCAGACGTGGCTAAATGCTGTAGACGAATGTGTGAAAAAGAGAAACATTGAGAGTTTCAAGAATTTAAGAGTATGTATGACTCGGTGTATGGATGTTATTGAAGTGAAGGGAGAATGCAAGGATAGGGATGTGTGGAGAAAATTAGTGAGGATGGATTAAGTAGGAAGTTTTTTTTTTAGTTATATGCACAATTTATTGCCTATCCCGCAAGGGAACGGCATGATTAGGTATGTATGTACGAATGTTTGTATTTACAAAAACATTTTGGAAATTAAAGGATCGCAGTTTAACAAAGAGTGTAAATGTTTGAAATATTATGGTTGTTTAAGGTTGTCCCTCTACATGTATTCAATTATTTCAATTTTCTACCATACGGAAATGTTTTATTCTATTAGTTTAGAAAATTTCAGGCAAGGACCCTTTTACTCCTTTTCCAATCAATAATTTTGATTTGCTTTTTATTTTCAGATTTTCAGAGGGTTTGGAGTGGCTTTCATACCTACCTGGGAAATTTAAATACTCTAACAATGTGAGAAATATTGTTTACACAAATTGGAAATTTCTAACTCCCCATTTCCCCACTCCAATTATAAATTTCAAATATTTAGGAATTATTGGGTATTTGGAGTAATCCCACAACATTCCTGGTATTTTTTAATTTTCTATGTCTCCTAAAAGTAGAAAGTGGTTTGGTCATGTTTGAACAACAACATACATACAATATTTTATTTTTAGATATTAGTATGAGTTAAGGTCTCTAGGCCTTTTAGTTTTGGAGTTGTATCACATAAACACATATCCACAAATACAAAGATACACAAATAAACAAAAACTCATCCTATATTATTTATATGAGATTTGATTATTGGTTTCCATTGTCAGTCTTCCCATATTTTATGAGTTAGAACTCTGGATGGGCTACAAAGTAGTGTTCTATAGCCACAACTTTTGTTTTCAAGATGGCCTTAGTGTCTAGTATCATTATAACTAAAAATCTTTAAAATATCCTACTTCATCTAATGACCCATCTTCTTATCCTGTGTGATGGGTCGTATTGTGCCTGAATATTATTATTATTATTATTATTATTATTATTATTATTATTATTATTATTATTATTATTATTATTATTATTATTATTATTTGTTCAATACTACTGCTAACTATTTTCTATTTTTATTTGTCTATTTTTATTTATTTGTCTAAGTGGAATTAGTTCCCTTAATCTAAAACTACTCTACAATTACTATAACTTGTAACTAATGCAGTTTACTGCATTTACATCAGTGTTTGTACACGTTGTCCTTGTGATATTAGCACTCCTGTTACGTTGGTAATTCTCTTGGCTGTACTGAGTAACTATCTTGCAGCCACCCCCTCAATCCAATAGACGAACTGGGAAACCCTTTTGGTTCTGATCCTGGATGTAATTTGTTACCAAATGCCCTAGGACCATAGGAAACACTGTGGCTGATCTCACATTTAAAATCTTGAACTCTTTCTGGTGTTGGTATTCTTGCCGGAATGTCAATATCAGGTTCAGGCCTTGCTATATACCGGATCCCTATACCAACCATCGTCCCTCATTAGTCTTTACCAGGGAACCTAGAGAATCAAACTTTCTTTAGTTGCCTCCTTTTTTTCCAATTTATATATCTTTCTGATCCATCCCGTGTCTAGTTTAGTATTCTATTCTTCTTGTCGTAGTCATAGCCCTTATTTGTTTCTTCTTCATCTTGTTTTCCAGCGTCACGTTCCCTTCGCCTTTGTTTCCCTTCAGTATATAGTTTTTCCATGTAGTACTTTTTATGTTTAATTGAGATTACCATTGTGACCTTGTCCAAGGGCTTCCACAAAGTACCATCTCGAAGAATGAAGTAAGTATATTTGGTGTATTTTATGCGTGTGTTGTTGTTTCGCCCTCAGCGCTTATATTATGGGACACTCCCAAACCACATGCTTAGGTGTAGCCTTTCCTCCACAATCACATAGTATTGTCTCCTTTGCTATAGAGGAGCGCATTGTACGGTCCGTGTCTCGTGATGTAGTGGGTTTTAGGTGTTTCATTTCTAAACGTTCTTGAACATTCGGGACTAGGTTCAACGTTCTTCTTCCCTTATTTCTTCCCGCCCATCTTCTTTGGCAACCATCACTCACAGTTATTCTTATGTCCACAGATGTTGTTACTCCTTCTATCGTTAATTTCTCTTCCCTTCTGTTTTCTCTTTTCTTCATTCATTACTCTGCATATCTCTTTTGCACCACCAGGTTAATCGGACAGACACCCAGGGTGACACTCGTTGCATCATTTGAGGTGGCCAAGTATTATCCAGAGAGCCCAATAAGAATACCCCACTGAGTTCTCCTTAACATTGTAGCCACCATATATCTTTAAGTCGGTGAGCCCATACACTTGATATGTAACCCGCTATGAATACAAGTAAAGCCTCGCTGTATATTTCAATAGTTTGCATAGGAGCTTGAATTCCCTCTTACCTATACTAATGATCTTATTCAAGATACTCTTAGCTTTAACACCTACCTGTTCTATTTGGCCTTGAAGTTCCACTTATCATCACCATTTTATTTAAAATAAAGTTTTAATAGACAATGTAATTAAATAGTAGAGTCCTAAGATTATTCTCGTTAATATAATAGAACAGAGGACAAGTATTAATTTTTGATGTGTGCTAATTGATTATTGGGTAGGATTGGGGCGTTATTTATTAAGGGAACATGAAGCCCACAGCACCCCGCAGTGGAATAGGGTGTGAACCTTTTTCTCCTGCAGCAGAGCATAGAGTGTGACGGCTGAACAGGCGGCCGGGTGCAGAGTGGGTAAGGGGCGAGGTATCGCTAGCATCTTCTCTGGCCGGTCGCTTAGAGATGAGTGTGGGCCGCCGAGCAGCTAGCAGTAGCAAGACCTCCTTTCACTTCCCCTCCTTAGAGGTATGGGTCGCAACCCCTTATGTGGTAATAGGTTTTCCCGGTGTCGCAACCCCCTATGTGGTAATGGGTCTTACCTGATGGTAGGCACCAATTTGGCGGGACAACAAGACAAGAATAGATTGTGACCTTGTAGCTGTGAGCTAGGTCATTGATTCTGGAAACTCTCCCCTCGGCAATGGGTTATTTTCCCGGTGATGTTGCAACTAGTCATCGCAATATCGCAAACCCTTTGTGGAAATGGGTTTTTCACAACTAGAGAGCATTGACAAAGCTCTAATTATGCACAATCAGGGGCCTAGAAATTCTCAGTTAGGTGCCTCTATCCCCCACCACAAAAGTCTTCTAAAATTGGTTGTTTGGTATCGTCTGTTGACATTCGTGGATGTAGATATCCGTCACGGACCGGAGGAGTAAGGTAATAATGTTCCAGAATTTACGTAGAGTGAGGGAGAGTAGAAAACCAACCCCAGTTCACCCTAGCGAGATTCGAATCCACGGCCTCCCCCACCATAACTATATGAGTGACACGTACCCTTTCTGGCAAAACGTGCGGTAGGGATGATTAGGTAAATGTTCCGAAGGGAGAAATACGTACAGTGTACACCGCTGGGGATTCGATTTCCGCCCCTGCCACATCAATAATCAATTAGCACATATCAATAATCAATTAGCACACATCAATTAGCAATCATCAATAATCAATTATCAATCATCAAGAACCAACATGTCCGGGGCGGGAGAGGAGGGGGTGGTACTGGAGGGGATTTCGTAATCAGCACTTGGGAGGTGAACAGCCAATCACAGGACAGAGATTGTGACAACAACGTTGAGTAATCATCACATTACACACTTTCTACACGTCAGGGTCAAAGGTAAAAGGTCAATCTGGGACAGGTAGCCCCCGGGCTTCTATTATAGTCCCATTCTGACACTAAAATGTAAGGTGGCGTGAGTTAACATGTTGCAAGTGAGGTGTCTAAGCGAGAGACACAAGAAAAAACCACCAATCACATACACTACCCGGTTTATTTCTCAAAGCAATCTGCCCGCATAGATTGACTTCGAAATCATGACACCTTCTGCTCGTGTCGTTCACCCATCCCCGGTCGATATCATCAACACGTGGCATGGTTTGAGGTATCTCACTTTCCTTGGCATCTGTCTGGTCAGGACTCTCTCTCAGGAATCTTGTGTCTGCGTGCTGATCTCACAGGAAATACCTCACATTTCAGATTCTTGACACTACAATTACTAGCTGACTGGCAATAGTTGAACTTACAATAGATATCACACCCGTTGAGCGTACCATCGCTAAGTTGAGAGCTTCACATCACTCCTTTAATTTCAAATGGGTAACCATTAAGAAAGTGAGTTATCCATTTAACACACTCTGTATAACAGCTACATGATATAAGTCTAAATTACCAGCTTACAATGAACGTGTACTTAACCATACCATACCACTATAACCAGCTACTCTAGGTCGTCTTTAGGCTTCCTCTCGACATAGGCTAGCCGGGATGTCAATTACATGCCCCGTTAGTGTCAAAGCGACCTTCTTTGCCCAGGGTCAGCCAATAGGGCCCAGCCCCTGGATTTTCAGAGGGCGTAAATATTTCAATGAACTAAAAAAGTGTACTTATTTATTGTAAAATAACTATAGGAGTGCTAGTAGAACTCAATAATATTCATTAATAATAAATATGAGTTGTTACTGCAAGGACTACCAAAATAACATTTTCCCCCCATGTGGCTCAAAGCATTGTTTAATATTGTGAATTTTATAGGCTATTTTTAATAAATATAATATACAAAAAATTCATGGGATAAAAGAATTTATTTCCCCAAATTGGAAAAATATCTGGTATTTAAGGAAAAAATTATCCAAGATATTATACTTTATTATATTTTATTACGGTTATAGCCGCATCTAATTATCATATTCATTTAAATTTAAAAATGACACGTGTGCACGGGAATAGAGCCAGGGTATTTGGCTTAGTTTAACAATACTCTTACCACTGTGACATCGAGGAGTCGTTCCATGCTCAGGGTCATTCTTAACTCATATTTTAAGGCAGAATCTGTAATGGACGTGTGAAAATTGTCATTTACCATTAATAAATCAAATTAACGCGAGATATCAGATAACGCAGCCATCTTTGACTCTCTAGGGTAGCACGCGACAAGGCCTTAGACAGGAGGAGAGGCCTGTCCCCTCCAACCTCTTTAAAAATGTATATTATTCTCATAATACAGCCTTATTTACGGCTAAAACAATATTAAAAATTAAGACACGAGAAAATATATTTGCACTCACCACCATTTTGATGTTTAAATAAACTTTATATATATATATATATATAGTGATTCTGTACATTGGTCAGACAACAGCCCGTAACTCCCCCTTCCCTCCTGCCAATCAAAGAACACCCTTTTCCCACATTTACGCTGGAACTAGGGGCATAGGTATATTGCCCCCCTGATATATTGATGAGGGGGGAGTGGGGGGCAAGTTTTAGGAAATAAATTAAAATGATTTGATCATAATTCTCGCAACCAGTAACATTGAAAAGCCTTGATTAGTCTCATCCTTTATTTGCGTGGATTAATATTTCTAATATTTTATACACATGAATCCAATGAGTTTATAATATGTTTTGTAGTTATGTATGACAAAGGAAAATACAAGCAAAGCTTTAATTCAAACAAGTTCCGATGTTTTGACCACAATATTACGGTATATTTAAATTGAATTAAAAATTAGCAATAAAGATCAGGTTGAAATAATGATGACTGTATAGTTATTGTGTTCATGATATTTTAATCCTATGGTTACTAAATATCACTTTTCTTAAGCCTTTTTTAAAACTTTTTTGTACACACAAATATGTTTATAAATACACACACACGCGTATATATACACACACAAAAAAAACTATCAAATAGTGACTCGGTGGTATGGTGAAGTTGTGATCACATACTTTTTTAATCAACCTAGATTAGCATGGACATTAAACGTCATTTGCCCCCCCCCCCTCCTTGGTCCAAAAACGTTCCAGAGCCACTGCTTTTCAATATCGCTGTATATCATGGATATTAGAGTCAAACATTTGGTCAGATTGGAATTTTTACTTTTCGCTATTCTAAAGGTAGAGAAAGTATTTTGCTCATCAAAAAAAATCAAACTCGAGATTTTTATGAAATTAGACGTTTCATGACCCCCCCCACCCCACCCCCCCCCACCCCCAATCCGAAAAAGTTTTATTGAATTTCAGTATCTCTGTCATTTGTACCTCCAACTAGAGTCTAAACTATTTTATCAATCAGGGTAAAACTTGGTATCTAGGGTTTCCATAGTGTTACCACGAGGGGTTTTTGGAATTGGATATCTAAGCCTAAAATTAAGGGTAGTTTACTGAAGGGTGAAAATAGAAAGAACTTATTTTCTCAAAATCGGCTCTAACGATTTTGATTAAATTTCATTTCTGAACATTTCTAAATATTCCAAACAAAATGGCAACTCTCAATATTTCGGCAAAATTAATTTAAGGACTCCGGTCTGATGGGTAAACTAACATTTTGTGTCATATCTTCGCAATTATTTGAGATATGAAATTACTTATTACAAATATGTAGATCTATTTATAATTCAAATATTTTATTCGAAGCATAGTTTTATAAAACCAATAACTTTCAAGATATACGCCAATATTTATATTTTTTAACCCTCCGAACACTAAAGGTAAAGTTTTGTGACCGTTAAAAAATTTAACCACCATTCGCGGGCCCCTTTCATCAAACATCACAGTCGGGAATTAGTGGTCCGGTAAATCAGGCTGGTGGAGGGTTGTCTCAAGGTTTCTCTTCGAATCGTTGAGGCGAGAATAAAACACCTGAGGCGTTTCTTTAAACTGGTAGAGAAGTTATCGTATATCTTGGTGCTCCAGCAAGTGATCGTGACGCATTAAGTTGGCTTGCAGAGCAAATTAATATTTTTCTCAATCAGCTGCAGGACCATGGTGTCAGTGCCGATGATCATGTCAGCTTACTTTTGAACAGCACGGACTCGACGTTGAATCCTATATATGTCTCATTTAGGCATGTGGCTGATGGGTGGGTTAGTGAGCCATGATCGATAACGTAAGTCGCGTGTGACAGAATAATAGCTTGTTCTTAAGTACGGCACCAGTGTACGTTAAATTCAGCTATTTCGAGGATCCTCGTGGGAGTGCACGTTATTGTGATAAGCTATCCCCTGCTAGCACATATAGCCGTAACAACCAAGGAATCATTACGATTCAAAAGTGTGACACAATTTGCCTTTTTCGTGGGTTGATTGTCGCCAAAGTTATATGTGATAATAAAAGAGAACCATGATGCATGGACTTGAACACCTTTAAACAAATCAAAATGTGTCGTCCTATTCAGAAACTCAAAGCGGAAGAACTAGGCCGTGATACACGAGTGAATCTTTTGAAAGGTGGTGGGCTCACTGAACTGAAACAATTTCAAACTTACCTCTACGAATAAAAAATAACTGTGTTCAAAGAACGTCGGGGGAGGCAAGTCCTATATGAGGGGACTACTCCTCTTGAACATTTCTTTAAGGGTTACCTTGATTACCTTGATTTTTATTTACACGACAATAAGTAAAACCATTTTGATGTCATAACATCCTTGACAGCCGCGTTTAAGTACTCGTACTTATGTCACAAGTGCCGTTCAACACAAAGAACGAGCACAAATATGAATCCACGAGCAAAAGGTTCTACGCTAAAGTGGAATGCAGTGGAGGTCGATCTGTGACCTGTAAAGACTGTGGGCGTTGGGGCACAAACCAAACATGTTTTGATAACCATAAACGTCCCTGTGTTGGCAAATGTCACATGTCAATCTGTGATGTCAAAAAGGTTTTAGAAGTCTGTGGGCAATTTTTCAGTTTGGAAAGATCAAATTATTCACACAGGTGCTATGAGATTTTTTGTAGAGTATGCAAGACCCATCGTCCTTTTGGTCATTTCTGCTATATGAAGCCCCCATCCAAGCCGTCACTGGAAAAGAGCAATTTCATGTTTATATTCTATGATTTTTAATGCAGACAAGAAACGTTTTTTCAAGGTGCGGTCAACACGTACTTTCACGAAACTAACCTCTGTGTCGAGCAGACGTGTTGCAAGGCCTGCCTTCAATCGATGGAAGTTACTATAATTACATTGAATGCGGGAGCGATAGGACTCACATATTCGAGGATTATGCCACAATGGCCCAATTTTTCGGATTTCTAGAGAAAATTAAAACAAAATTTAAGGACATCACCCTCCTAGCCTAAAATGCCATGGGCTATGATGGAAATGTTATTTTAAAATACATGATGGAGGTAAAAAAATGGACTCCAGAGCTCATAATGAACGGTGGGAAAATCATGTCCACACGTTACGGCCTGCTCCACTTTATTTACTCACTGAATTTTCTCCTGATGGCGTTGTCCAAGATGCCCAAAACATTCGGCTTGGATGAGTCCTTGACTAAGGGACATTTTACCCATTTTTCAATAAAAAAAAGAAATCGCGGAATATAGGGGTCCTTTGCCGCCAAAGGAGGACTACGGCATCATTGAGATGTCAGTTGAGAGAAAGGAGCAATTTGAGAAGTGGTATGACGCACTGGTCAAGGAAAATTATGTCTTTGATTTCAACCGTGAGTTGGAACTGTATTGTATGAAATATGTAGAGATCCTGCGCAAGGCCTGCTTAAAGTTTCGAGAGAGATATTCTCTTGGAAAAAGCAAAGGATGATCCTTTCATAGAGGCGTGTACGATCGCAGGAGTGGCCATGTTGGTTAACCACCGAAGTTACCTTAAGTAGAATACCATCGGTATTATCCCTAATGGTGTTCATGCATTCATGTTCTAAACTGAATATTTAATCCTGTTGTTATAATAAATCTATTTGCTATCTAAATTGTTCAATCTATTTTATATTATATCACCTTGTCTTAATTACATTCCCCTAGTCAGGGACTAAACGTAACAATTCGAACATTAAATGAGAATTAAAATAAATGCAAGGTCCTCATAATTGCATTAAATATTACTTATGAATTAATGTAAGAGTGATGAATTATATCTGCAAAATATAGATGAGAACATTAAATTATATTTAAAATAAAACTTATTTTTATTGTTTCAAGTGGTTCAAGGAATAAGCAGTTGTTTCTAAAATAATTAAATATTTTTAAATTTATCCTTGGGTCCCAACAGTTACAATTTATTAAAAAAATATGTGTGTGTGTGTGTGTGTGAGAGAGAGAGAGAGAGAGAGACACCTTATTTTAAACCAAATTTAGTTAAATTTATAAACGCCATCTACACCTGGCACGGATGCCCGATGCTCAAGTCCGCACACTCCCCACCCAAAACCCTGGGGCACACATTAAAAACTAATGAGCACATATAAAAATCAAACGGACAGGAACGAATGGTGCGGGGAATAAATTACGGATGTGGAAAGAGGGTCAAACTTGGAGGGGAAAATCACAGCGGGACATTGCCAACATCTCACATTTTGTGTTAGACAATCACCGAGAAAGGATACTCCCTGCCCTCACGGACAGAATTGCATATACGTCGCAGGAGGAGTGCCCGACGCCCAAGGCTGCACGCTCCCCCTACCAATAAATAAAATAAACTCTCACACCAAATACTCCCAACCAAAATCCTCCCCCACAGGGGGACACAATCAAATTAAACAAAAAATTTGTCAAAAATCAAGTAACGAGAAAATTTGGACAGGAGTAAATTTCCTCACGTATGTGCAAAGGGGGTAAAACTTGTAGGGGTGGAAAATCACAGTGGAGCCAGTCCTAGCCCGTATTTTTCTGTCTGAACATGTTTAGTATAATCACCACCGGGAAACAACAGTCCATTTCTTACGTATGTGGAACAGTATCACAGACATTGGCAATTTATGTTAGACTACCTTCGAGATAAGATGCTCCCGCCCTCAGTGTGGAGGAGTACCCGAGACTGCACACTCCTACCAAAAACCCCTGGGGCACACATTAAATACTAATGGGGCACACGGTGTGGAGAATTTCCTGAGACTGCACGCTCCCCACCAATAAATGCTCCCTCCCTCACTGGGGACATGGCGCAGAGGAGTGCCTGAGACTGCACGTTCCCCACCAATAAATGCTCCCTCCCTCACTGGGGACATGGTGCAGAGGAGTGCCTGAGACTGCACGTTCCCCACCAATAAATGCTCCTTCCCTCACTGGGGACATGGCGCAGAGGAGTGCCCGAGACTGCACGTTCCCCACCAATAAATGCTCCCTCCCTCACTGGGGACATGGCGCAGAGGAGTGCCCGAGACTGTACGCTACCACATCAATAAATGCTCCCTCCCTCACTGGGGACATGGCGCAGAGGAGTGCCCGAGACTGCACGTTCCCCACCAATAAATGCTCCCTCCCTCACTGGGGACATGGTGCAGAGGAGTGCCTGAGACTGCACGTTCCCCACCAATAAATGCTCCCTCCCTCACTGGGGACATGGCGCAGAGGAGTGCCTGAGACTGCACGTTCCCCACCAATAAATGCTCCCTCCCTCACTGGGGACATGGCGCAGAGGAGTGCCCGAGACTGTACGTTCCCCACCAATAAATGCTCCCTCCCTCACTGGGGACATGGCGCAGAGGAGTGCCCGAGACTGCACGTTCCCCACCAATAAATGCTCCCTCCCTCACTGGGGACATGGCGCAGAGGAGTGCCCGAGACTGCACGTTCCCCACCAATAAATGCTCCCTCCCTCACTGGGGACATGGTGCAGAGGAGTGCCTGAGACTGCACGTTCCCCACCAATAAATGCTCCCTCCCTCACTGGGGACATGGCGCAGAGGAGTGCCTGAGACTGCACGTTCCCCACCAATAAATGCTCCCTCCCTCACTGGGGACATGGTGCAGAGGAGTGCCTGAGACTGCACGCTCCCACCAATAAATGCTCCCTCCCTCACTGGGGACATGGTGCAGAGGAGTGCCTGAGACTGCACGTTCCCCACCAATAAATGCTCCCTCCCTCACTGGGGACATGGCGCAGAGGAGTGCCCGAGACTGCACGTTCCCCACCAATAAATGCTCCCTCCCTCACTGGGGACATGGCGCAGAATAGTGCCTGAGACTGCACGTTCCCCACCAATAAATGCTCCCTCCCTCACTGGGGACATGGTGCAGAGGAGTGCCTGAGACTGCACGTTCCCCACCAATAAATGCTCCCTCCCTCACTGGGGACATGGCGCAGAGGAGTGCCCGAGACTGTACGTTCCCCACCAATAAATGCTCCCTCCCTCACTGGGGACATGGCGCAGAGGAGTGCCTGAGACTGCACGTTCCCCACCAATAAATGCTCCCTCCCTCACTGGGGACATGGCGCAGAGGAGTGCCCGAGACTGTACGTTCCCCACCAATAAATGCTCCCTCCCTCACTGGGGACATGGCGCAGAGGAGTGCCTGAGACTGCACGTTCCCAACCAATAAATGCTCCCTCCCTCACTGGGGACATGGCGCAGAGGAGTGCCTGAGACTGCACGTTCCCCACCAATAAATGCTCCCTCCCTCACTGGGGACATGGCGCAGAGGAGTGCCCGAGACTGCACGTTCCCCACCAATAAATGCTCCCTCCCTCACTGGGGACATGGCGCAGAGGAGTGCCTGAGACTGCACGTTCCCCACCAATAAATGCTCCCTCCCTCACTGGGGACATGGCGCAGAGGAGTGCCTAAGACTGCACGTTCCCCACCAATAAATGCTCCCTCCCTCACTGGGGACATGGCGCAGAGGAGTGCCCGAGACTGCACGTTCCCCACCAATAAATGCTCCCTCCCTCACTGGGGACATGGCGCAGAGGAGTGCCCGAGACTGCACGTTCCCCACCAATAAATGCTCCCTCCCTCACTGGGGACATGGCGCAGAGGAGTGCCCGAGACTGCACGTTCCCCACCAATAAATGCTCCCTCCTCACTGGGGACATGGCGCAGAGGAGTGCCCGAGACTGCACGTTCCCCACCAATAAATGCTCCCTCCCTCACTGGGGACATGGCGCAGAGGAGTGCCCGAGACTGCACGTTCCCCACCAATAAATGCTCCCTCCCTCACTGGGGACATGGCGCAGAGGAGTGCCCGAGACTGCACGTTCCCCACCAATAAATGCTCCCTCCCTCACTGGGGACATGGCGCATAGGAGTGCCTGAGACTGCACGTTCCCCACCAATAAATGCTCCCTCCCTCACTGGGGACATGGCGCAGAGGAGTGCCTGAGACTGCACGTTCCCCACCAATAAATGCTCCCTCCCTCACTGGGGACATGGCGCAGAGGAGTGCCCGAGACTGCACGTTCCCAACCAATAAATGCTCCCTCCCTCACTGGGGACATGGCGCAGAGGAGTGCCTGAGACTGCACGTTCCCCACCAATAAATGCTCCCTCCCTCACTGGGGACATGGCGCAGAGGAGTGCCCGAGACTGCACGTTCCCCACCAATAAATGCTCCCTCCCTCACTGGGGACATGGCGCAGAGGAGTGCCCGAGACTGCACGTTCCCCACCAATAAATGCTCCCTCCCTCACTGGGGACATGGCGCAGAGGAGTGCCTAAGACTGCACGTTCCCCACCAATAAATGCTCCCTCCCTCACTGGGGACATGGCGCAGAGGAGTGCCCGAGACTGCACGTTCCCCACCAATAAATGCTCCCTCCCTCACTGGGGACATGGCGCAGAGGAGTGCCCGAGACTGCACGTTCCCCACCAATAAATGCTCCCTCCCTCACTGGGGACATGGCGCAGAGGAGTGCCCGAGACTGCACGTTCCCCACCAATAAATGCTCCCTCCCTCACTGGGGACATGGCGCAGAGGAGTGCCCGAGACTGCACGTTCCCCACCAATAAATGCTCCCTCCCTCACTGGGGACATGGCGCAGAGGAGTGCCCGAGACTGCACGTTCCCCACCAATAAATGCTCCCTCCCTCACTGGGGACATGGCGCAGAGGAGTGCCCGAGACTGCACGTTCTCCACCAATAAATGCTCCCTCCCTCACTGGGGACATGGCGCAGAGGAGTGCCCGAGACTGCACGTTCCCCACCAATAAATGCTCCCTCCCTCCCTGGGGACATGGCGCAGAGGAGTGCCCGAGACTGCACGTTCCCCACCAATAAATGCACCCTCCCTCACTGGGGACATGGCGCAGAGGAGTGCCCGAGACTGTACGCTACCACATCAATAAATAAAATAAACTCCCACACGAAAAACTCCTACCCAAAACCCTCCCCCCCAGGGACACGTAATCAAATGGAGCAAAAATCAACTTGGATACAAACGAACAAATTAGGTCATGAATAAAATCAAACGAACCCAATGACCCCCTACCCCACCCACACCCACACACACCCCACCCCACGATTAAAAAAACTCTGGCATCACAATACACACTTTCTCCCAACCCAAATTGTGCTGGTTCATCCCCTACATTACTAATATTTAAAATATTACTGCACAGTTTTAACAAATGTACAATTATTATTTATAAATTGTGATTCAATGATTTCAAATTATTACAGTTTTCGAGTTATAAGCGGTCAAACTTGTTATTTTATGCTTTGGTGTACCAGAAATTAAAGTATGGGATTGAAATTTAGTGTAATTAGAAATTCATATGGGGTGTATAATGAAATATTATTAATATGTTAAAGAAATATAATTTTTGGTCTATAAGCAGTATAATAATGTTATAATTATATAATTTTTACTTACTTATAAATACAGTTCTTTTTATTACCTGACAATTTTATTGTATTTCAATTTGTAGTGACCAATGTTATCAATTAAAATTAATTTTGTTTTATAAAATAACTCTGCACGTTAATTTTATTAATGTGTCCGAATTGATTACTGTAAATATAATTTTAAATGTCTATCTCATGATTTATTTATTTTTTACCGTGAAGATTGTAGAGACACCAACCAGCAGAATATAATATGCCAGGCCTTGGCAGAGGTTCAGATAATGTCAACTTTTGACACACCTGGGTAAAGCGAGCACCGGCTTCCTTACCTGGTCGGTGTTGCTGAGATGGGCTGAGACGTTGTTACTTGCTATCTTTTCAAAGATATTGCCCCTAACCCCACATATTATGTTAAATTCCCTGGAAAGATATTATAGACTCAAAAATTCATAGTAATTTTCACTGCCGAATGCTCTTAAGTAATGATGATTTCAAATGGATTCTCCCAACTAAATATCATATTTTTCTCCTGTTTGTGATTTAACTACTGCCGTAGGATACAGGTGTACGATTATCCGTGGGGCCATCCCTGCCGTATTAAAAACGATGTAGTATCGAAAAATGCTTACAGCACCAGGTGGGTTAGTCCCGTCGATATTCGAGACTAATGATGCCATTAAGGCTAACTGACATGAAAACCTCGCCAGTGGTTTGGTATTTTAGTGTGACGGATGTGTTATGTCCCCTGGATGCGGTCATCTCAACCTACAACCCAGCGCGCATGCGCCTTATATTAGGCTTACAGCTCCGAGTAAAACAAAAAGAAGTGTACACATGAGATGTGGAAAGTTAAAAAAATAAATAAGAAAAAACTTGTGGCCACATGATCTAAAAAAGACGATACACCTGGCCAATCTAGCTAATCTAAATAGGCCTGCTGATTGTGATATATAATGTTACTACCTGTACAATCGTACGATCCAATATTCGTATATTACGACCAAATTTTCCTAGAGCTCTGGTATGAAGTAGCAAATAATTAATTAATCTCTTTAAAAAAATATGTTGACGATTCTTAGTTTTAAGAAATGTATATTTCAGATTGATGAAACCCCACAAGAGACTTTGTTGTGGATCCCTGTGGAGTAGAAATTAAGTTTTTATATGTTGCTATCGCATGTTATAAATTACTCAACTACATGCTAGTATTTCCGCTCGTAAATTAAGTGTTTATTTTAAGAGCTGGTAGCGGTCCGTGACACAATATTGTAATAGGCTGGAGTCTATAATATCGCAGACAGGAAGGTCTTGATTTGAATCCCGGCTTTGTGCAATAACGGTGGTTTTCCTCAAAGGATTTATCACTTTGTCTGTGCAAACCTTTTTCCACGCTAAATCGGGTACATTTCCTTACATTTTCTCTCTAATCACAAAACACAAAAAACAAATAAAATAATAATAAAATATAAGTGTCAATAAATATAGATAAAAACACAATTACAATCTTGAGAAATCCAAGCCATTGTAGTTTTTGATTAAAATTAAGATGGGATGGAAGGGAACGCACTATAAGGTCAGCATTTTTGCTAATTTTATAACAAAACACATTTTTGACCATAGTAAATCAAATAAATACGTTTGTTTTAATTTCCCATGGGTATATTGTTATCTCAATGTTCTTGAATATTTGTAATGGTATTGTGGAATTGTAATAAGACTTTCTTTTCAACTAAAAAGGTTTCTGACTGGATTACACGATTTTCATAAAAAATATTCAAGAAATTTTGACATTACTATGTGTAAAAATTAAACTAAATGTATTCACTGGAGCAATACTTTATTTATTTTGTCTTGATAAATGTTTTGTTCTAAAAACTTTAAAAATACTTATCTTAACTCGCGATTCTTTGCATTCCACCTTAAACACGATGCGTCTATACCCTGAACCTGTAAAAATAATATTATAAGATATAGGTGCCGTCACTTAGAACTTTTTTCCTCTCCATTCGTCTAATTCCCGGCGTTCATGTCACCCCAGCTGTTGCATTCATTGTGCTTGGTGAGTCTACATTTTGCATAATTCAGTGTGTCGGGTTGTTTACGACCTATACGCCTCACTGGACGCCTCCAATTAGACCTCAGGTCTACGTGAGACCCTCCATGCCCCACACGGAAACCTTATTAAAATGCCAGTCATAAACTAATGTGTGTGGAAATCTGAAGAAGTGGAGTTAAACTTTCCATTAAACAAGGTCATCACCGACAGGGAATTCAGGGTCGGATTCACAGCCGGATCCATTTGGGGGAAAAAGAGCAGTTCACATATGATTTATTTATATTATAATTTTTTTAGCACCACGTCTTACTGCCCTTTTGGTTTATACGCTTATGTACTAATTACTCTAATGGTTTAAGGGATGAGTAAGGTTATATTTTGAGGAAACATACCCACATTTGCGTGGAGGGATAGTGGAAAAATATTTTGTAAAAACCCCCCCTCAATACACCAGGCCAAGATTCGAACCTCAATCTCTTCGTCATCAGCAGTCTAGTCTACTGCAAGGGTAGCTCCTTAGAACATCCGGCCACCGAAGCGGGTCACATTTAATAATGATTACCGTGGTTTCATCATACTCCTTCGTCACTTGTGTGGATGCACTTATTCTGTAATTGCCTTCTCATCCCTAAAAATATATTAGAGCTTTGATATCCAGTATGTTAGACGTACCAATTTAAAAAAATGTGTTTGGAACCGGTTACTGTTAGTGAACAATGTTAAAAATCCTTTTAAAATCACAAACAGGTAATCACGCGATTAAAGCCTTCGGGATCGTAAGATGATAATTTAAACGTTCAAAAAAAATAACAAATGTGGACTATCACTTGTAATATTTATTATAACATCGAAATATTGAAATGTGTGTAAAAAATGTGTTAGTGTTTTTACATGTATTTCTACTCTGCCATTTTCCTAGTAATCTGTCATTTTATTTATTACAAATTGTTTTATTCTCAATGCACTTTATTTCACACATATTATTCCTTATTGAGAATTTAAAATTTAAGTTGTTTTATATTATTTGTTTTGAAGCTATCCACACCAATATTTGCGAAGTCTAAGGCGTCAGGCTCTTACATTATTATTATTAGCACCGCGTCTTACTACCCGTTCGGGTTATACGCACTTACGCTAATTGTAATGGTAGGGTGATTGTGAGATGAAATGAAGGACCTACAGTTTAACGTGGAATCCGAACCACGGTGGAGGCCTGGCATTCCCCACATTCACAAGATGTCTTGTCAGAGGTGAAGGAAGGGTTTGGTAATCAGATAAATCTGTGCCGGGACCGAGGATTGAACCCCGGCCACCAGCTCAGAAGTCTGACACCTTACCCCTAGACCGCCAGGTCACCGGGCTCTTAAAAAATATATATTTAGGCCTATAAGTGCAAATAAACGCCTAAAACGCAAATCCCTTAGTAATTATAAAGAGTTTCAGATTTTTGTGTTCCTTTGTTTTTGACGCTACCTTCATTGATGAACACGCCCTTTAAGACGTCCGACTCACAATATGTGTAAACAAACAAAGATTAGCCTAAGAACATCCGCCTATTTCACGTTTCCACTTTCTATGTTCTTGTTTTTTTATATACTGGAATTATTGATGTTTAACGCGGCAGCTTCTCAAATTTTCTTAGGTAGGCTATTTACTATACATATACCAAGTTTTACCTTCTTATGCGTTTTGGTTTTGGAGCTATCCATACCACTGGCCACATTATTTAAGGCGTCAAATTCGTGATATATTTATAAGTAAAACAAAATACGCCTGATATGTCTAGCCTATAGTTTCCTTAAGTCAACATATATTCCTACTGTAAATATATGATGTGCTCATAAAATTGATCCTAAGAATTCAACAGCAGTTATAGCAGAATTATACCTAGGGAGGCTTCCTTCTTACCACTTTCGTGAAAAATAATATGAGAAATTATCTCAAACCTAGGTAGAATTAAAATATATACTTTTGGGAGCCCAATGTTGATATAAAATAGGATAATCACCCCTCGAAGTGTATAAAAATTATATGTTTAAGTTTCGAAGTATAGAAGTACAGCAATTTCTTCAGCGAGAACTGGTAAAGAAAGAAGTAAGCTAGCTGTGATTAATTATTACTGATCATATAAATAAGACTCAAAGTATAGAAGTAAAAACGCTTCACTTGTGGTACATGCCATTAGATTTCATTAATAATTAGGTCTATTCATAGTTTTGTATTTATAGGTTTAATGATTTGGGAGCTAAATAAATAAATTACGCCTGAGGTGCACAGCTTGATTTGCCCTCAAGTACGAAGGCCTAAGCCAGGGATCGGCAAACTTTTAGGTCTACGATCGATTTACAAACTTATCAAAGGTTTTCCGATCACCTATTGTTGTTTCACTCTATATTTCCTTCCTTTTTTTAAAATACAGTTTATGTGTATTCATTAAATTCGACATTCCCTTAAATATTTATGTTCCCATCTTTATAGAAAAAAAAGCATATTTTTATATTAAGCTATTTTATTACTTTATAAGATTATCGATATGACATATCAAAGTTACTTTGTTCACACTCAAATATTATTTGAAAGTTTTGATATACAGGGTGGGGTCGAAACAATTAGACGATTAGTAACGTAAGAATTAACACTTTGATTGAAAAGTAAATATTCACTAGCTAAATAAAGATAAAATATACTACATTTTTTTCAATTTTTGAAGATAATATCCCTCATAGGAGCTCCACCGGACGTCAGGCAAACCTCAGCTCCTTGTACATCACTATCCTCAACAATAGATCGTCTGATTGTTTACATCCGACTCTATATTTGCGAGTTGAATGATTCAAAGATCGACTTTTTTTTTAATGGTGATGTAGTTTTGTTACGCTATCGACTGAAAATTGCCACGAGATCAACTGGTCGATTGCGATCGATGGATTACTGACCCCTGGCCTAAGCCAAATTTCATCTTTCATTCTGTAAAAGTAAAAATAAATACGAGCAAGTTGTTGATATAAAAAAATAAGCCCTAAGTGTATATATTGATGTTTCTCTTAGTACATATGCAAAGTTTTAGCTTTATAGATTTATTGGTTTAGCTTAGGAGCCACCCGATTCAACGGCCAAGCGGTCTAAAAAGTTAGGCTCTCAAAAGTAAACAACAAAAATGATAGATATTAACATCATTAGGTTTCCCGGAGTAAGTATGCAAAGTTTCATCTCACTAAGCTTCTTAATTGTTTGTTTTTTTAATCCATCACTTTAACTCAGTTGGTAGCGTGTCTGCCTACTGAGTTAAGGGACCCGGGCTCAATTCCCGGCATGGCCGAAAAATGTATTGTTGGTAAAATGTGGTTTTACTCTGTCACAGTGATAAATTAACGGCTGGGGACTGGATGTTGTGCCTGTCCTAGTCTTAAGTTTGATTATAAGGTATATGAAGCTACGACAGGCCTAGCAAGCCGGTAGTGGAAAATATATGGCTTGAATAAAAAAACTCACCCAGGCCACAGGCTGGAAACAAAAATAGATGTAAAAGGTTTCTTGGTTTTTTGAGCCAACACTGGTGTTCATGTCATCTAAGGCGTTAAGCTCTGAATCGACTTTCTTTTAATGGAGAAGTACTCTGTTTGTTAGAATGTATAAAGAAAAATAAGATAAAATCAAATAAAGATTTTACCTACCAATGTGAATATGAAACAACCAACCAAACCGAACGCTAATTTATCTTTGGATTTGAAGTGTATGTTTTTCCTTGGTGATAAAGTTAGATAGAAAATGAATGAATAATATGTACAATATTACATTATAATAATAGAGTTTAACCGTTATCCACGTAGTTTAAGACGTATGTCTTAAAATATATGTCAAAAATTAAAAATTAAAAAAACGCCTGAGATGCACACCCGCAGGTTCCCTAAATAGGCCCTACTTACGCCAATATTCCGTTTTTTAGGTGTCTTGATTTTGGAGTTTTAGCGTATACAGGTGCACAAACCCACAAATACACATCCTATTTTATTTGATATGACTATGATGTTTGGTATATCTCTAAAAGTTTATTTTAGATATATTTGGTACGTTTGCCTGTGTGATATTGAATAGCTTATTGTTCATGTGATGACGTCACATGACCTAGCGGTAGGAGCTAGTTTGTAGAAGACGACAGTACAGTGTTAGATAGTCCTCTGCTACTAGTCCACTAGACTAGTTTCTTAGTCATGTGGTGACGTCACCTGATCTAGAGGAAGAAGCGAGTTTGTAGAAAACGACAATCAAGTGCTGGATAGTTTCCTTTGCTACTAATTCACTAGAATAGCTTCTTGTTCATGTGATGATGTCACAGGACATATAGGAGCTAGTTTGTATAAGACAACAGTCAAGTATTGGATAGTTTTCTTTGATACCAACCAGCCAAGTAGACTAGTTTCCTATCCACGCACTGACGTCACAACACTTCATCTATCAGGTCATTGTTATATGAACTCAAGTGAAAGAAGAGTGACGGAGCCACATTGAAACCACCGTTATGAAACTCCGCGCTGGAAGGTTCATTTGTTTGCTCCCAAGTGAAGCCGGTCAGTCATAATACAAAGTGTGTCCGGCACAAGTTTCACCAACACTTCGGCTTATTTTGAGGAGAAGTACGTTTAGACAAATAGTGCCCTCTCTCTTTCTTTTTTCAAGGTTACGTGGGCAGGAAGACCAAACTACCAATTAGAATCGACCATGTCCCACGCGATATTTGTTTTGTTACCCCAGTAAACTTGTGATGGATGGTTGGTTATATCACCCAAGAAGGTGGTTTTCCAACGCAAGTCAAGGTGTCCACGCTGTATGACTGCAAAGAAGCAGGAGTCAGTCAGTAAGTCGGTCGTGTCACTCGCTGATGTGTCATTCGAGTTCGAGTCTTCGGTATGGCGGACTTCAGTGAACTCTTCAGGTCGACAGAAGAGCAGGTTACGCCTGTTGAGGCCAAAGTCACAGGTAAACAAAATAATATACAATATCTGTCCCATTTCTTGTGACGCGATCTTTTTTTTATTTTAATAACAATAATTGTGCACTAAATAAAATCCAAAAGATCGTGTTCTTCATCACACTTATAGAGTAGGAATTAGGAAAATAAAATTAAGTGTAAAAGTACCCGAACTTGTTGGAGCAAAGTAGGAAACCGTTTAGAAAAAAAAAAACACTCAGTACATCTTATGTAAGTGTTTCCCAAACGCTTTTGATCATGACCCTAAATATAATATTTACCCGGCCGGTGGGTGATCCAAAGGGCATTGCCTATTGTTTTCAAATCAGTTACCTTAATTAACTTAATTGAATTAGTTGAAATAACAAAAATATAATTAATTTCAATACCTTTTTAATCAAACAAAAATGTAAATAACAATTTTTAGTTTAAATGTGACCTCGTTAACATGCTCAGTAAGTGACTAAAAAGATTATTTCAATGGATACTATAACACTACTATAGTGTTTTTGAGACCTTTACGCAATCATTAAAAACATACTTGCGACCGTCATTTGAGTCGTGACCCTGTGTTTGTAAATCACTGCCTTGAGAGCCTCGAAACCCAACCTTGTTGTTGACAATAAACCTGTCAAGACGTGACTGACGCTTTTATCCTCGTGCCCACTGACACGAGTTTTTAGGGTATGTTTTACCAGCATGGCTGTTACATATTACTGCATTATTGACCTTGAACCCGGAGGCCAGAGAACATTGCCCGTAGAAGGCACTGAGTTTTTTTTAATGTTTTTCTCGCGTCTCTTTAAGCTAATGCTGGTGTTTATAATAAAATGCTCACTCTTCCTGTAGGGCTAAGTGACATTGTACTTGCTATTACTAACCTATTCTATATAACCTACAGTAGCCCAATGGCTTCTTTGGTGCTGACTGACAGCTCTCAGTTGACAGCTGATGGCTTGAAAAGTTACCAGACCAAATTATGTATCTCTACACCGAACTATATGATCTGCAAAAACATGTGTTTAGCAGCTGTCACTTCTGACAGTCAAAATTTATGTATATACCTAAATGTTGACTGTCAGAAGTCAGCTGTGAACTGTCAGTCAGCACCAAAGAAGCCATGGGGCTACTGTAGCTAAACAGGATTAGGAAGAGAATGCATTTTAAAGAACTACACTACTATATGACTTGAGAAATGGTGTGAAAATATATTTGGAGGAGGTAAGCCATGGTGCCCTGACGGTAAATATGTAATAAAAACAATGTATGATGGTGGAGTAGTAGTAATAATGGTTGTAAATAAATAAAGGCGTTTAAAATAAGCTTTAGGCTATTTACCCTGGAAAATCGTGTGTTGGTTTCCAGTTTCGTTTGTGCAATTTGGGTTATTTTTGTCACATTTCTTCATTCTTGTCTTGAAACAGTTTTAGCAACTTAAGGCTCCGTTAGATGCTCTCATAAATCCAAACATGGAGAATTTTTAAGATCTGGTCTCACCCTTGGACTGTGCCCTTGGGATAACGTATAGCTTACAGCCAAATTTTCACCGGAAGGGCTTTATCTAACAGCTAGAAAACTTACCATAATCTATAGTGTAATGTGCGTCTTGCTATCTGTTCATTTTATACGCATGTATGATAATATACCTTAATGGGTTAGGAACCACTTCGTTGGCCGCATTGTCTAAGGCGCTATTCTCGAAGAAGGATATGCTGCCAATGATTGAGGTTCGATTCTCGGTTGAGTATACTGAAGGTGGTCTTTTCCAAGATGGTTTTCCCTTCTCCCACTACGCAAATGTGGATATACTTCTTCTAAATATAACCTACCTTCTTCCTAAAACCATTAGCGTAATTATTACATGGACGTACAATCTGAAAGGGTAGTAAGACTTGGTGCTAAAAAAATAATGGAGCATGGTAGAGGAATGAATACGGGAGCATTTTAGGGGCAATCTACCCACATTTGCGTTGAAAGGCAAAGAGAAACCATTTAGGAAAAACCACCCTAAGTGGACCATCCAAGACTCGAGCTCTGATCTCCCCGTCATCAGTGGATCACTTTAACGCGAGAGTGAGGCCTTTAATCAGGGAGGACAAAACTATAGCACGCGTGCCACTGGCTAGCACGCGATCTAGTGGAACAGTAGACTAGTTTGAAATAATTCCGTTAGTCCTCAAGTGGCACACAGGTCGTAAAAGTTTCCCCATTCCTGCCTAGACCATTCATTTTAAACAAAAGATTTGTTTAAAATAATACAGCTAGTCCTCAAGTGGCACACTGGTCGTAAAAGTTTCACCATCCCTGCCTTGGACCATTCATTTTAAACAGAAGATTTGTTTAAAATACTACAGCTAATCCCCAAGTGGCACACTGGTCGTAAAAGTTTCACCATCCCTGCCTTGGACCATTCATTTTAAACATAAGATTTGTTTAAAATACTACAGCTAATCCCCAAGTGGCACACTGATCGTAAAAGTTTCACCATCCCTGCCTTAGACCATTCATTTTAAACATAAGATTTGTTTAAAATAATACAGCTAGTCCTCAAGTGGCACACTGATCGTAAAAGTTTCACCATCCCTGCCTTGGACCATTCATTTTAAACATAAGATTTGTTTAAAATACTACAGCTAATCCCCAAGTGGCACACTGATCGTAAAAGTTTCACCATCCCTGCCTTGGACCATTCATTTTAAACATAAGATTTGTTTAAAATACTACAGCTAATCCCCAAGTGGCACACTGATCGTAAAAGTTTCACCATCCCTGCCTTAGACCATTCATTTTAAACAGAAGATTTGTTTAAAATACTACAGCTAATCCCCAAGTGGCACACAGGTCGTAAAAGTTTCACCATTCCTGCCTAGACCATTCATTTTAAACAGAAGATTTGTTTAAAATACTACAGCTAATCCCCAAGTGGCACACTGGTCATAAAAGTTTCACCATCCCTGCCTTAGACCATTCATTTTAAACATAAGATTTGTTTAAAATACTACAGCTAATCCCCAAGTGGCACACTGATCGTAAAAGTTTCACCATCCCTGCCTTGGACCATTCATTTTAAACATAAGATTTGTTTAAAATACTACAGCTAATCCCCAAGTGGCACACTGGTCGTAAAAGTTTCACCATCCCTGCCTTGGACCATTCATTTTAAACATAAGATTTGTTTAAAATACTACAGCTAATCCCCAAGTGGCACACTGGTCGTAAAAGTTTCACCATCCCTGCCTTAGACCATTCATTTTAAACAGAAGATTTGTTTAAAATAATACAGCTAATCCCCAAGTGGCACACTGGTCGTAAAAGTTTCACCATCCCTGCCTTAGACCATTCATTTTAAACAGAAGATTTGTTTAAAATAATACAGCTAATCCCCAAGTGGCACACTGATCGTAAAAGTTTCACCATCCCTGCCTTAGACCATTCATTTTAAACAGAATATTTGCTTAAAATACTACAGCTAATCCCCAAGTGGCACACTGGTCATAAAAGTTTCACCATCCCTGCCTTAGACCATTCATTTTAAACATAAGATTTGTTTAAAATACTACAGCTAATCCCCAAGTGGCACACTGATCGTAAAAGTTTCACCATCCCTGCCTTGGACCATTCATTTTAAACATAAGATTTGTTTAAAATACTACAGCTAATCCCCAAGTGGCACACTGGTCATAAAAGTTTCACCATACCTGCCTTAGACCATTCATTTTAAACAGAAGATTTGTTTTAAAATAATACAGCTAATCCTCAAGTGGCACACTGATCGTAAAAGTTTCACCATCCCTGCCTTAGACCATTCATTTTAAACAGAAGATTTGTTTAAAATACTACAGCTAATCCTCAAGTGGCACACTGATCGTAAAAGTTTCACCATCCCTGCCTTAGACCATTCATTTTAAACAGAAGATTTGCTTAAAATACTACAGCTAATCCCCAAGTGGCACACTGGTCGTAAAAGTTTCACCATCCCTGCCTTAGACCATTCATTTTAAACAGAAGATTTGTTTAAAATACTACAGCTAATCCTCAAGTGGCACACTGATCGTAAAAGTTTCACCATCCCTGCCTTAGACCATTCATTTTAAACAGAAGATTTGCTTAAAATACTACAGCTAATCCCCAAGTGGCACACTGGTCGTAAAAGTTTCACCATCCCTGCCTTAGACCATTCATTTTAAACAGAAGATTTGTTTAAAATAATACAGCTAATCCCCAAGTGGCACACTGGTCGTAAAAGTTTCACCATCCCTGCCTTAGACCATTCATTTTAAACAGAAGATTTGTTTAAAATAATACAGCTAATCCCCAAGTGGCACACTGATCGTAAAAGTTTCACCATCCCTGCCTTAGACCATTCATTTTAAACAGAAGATTTGCTTAAAATACTACAGCTAATCCCCAAGTGGCACACTGGTCATAAAAGTTTCACCATCCCTGCCTTAGACCATTCATTTTAAACAGAAAGAAAATTCCTTGTTAAATTATGTGATGCCCATGACAAAATATATTTAAGAACTGTTGATACACCCATGTGTAGCAAATTAAACTAAATGTGTCTGGAGCAATGTTTTATTTATTTTAACCACCCCTCCATAAATATAGGCGTCACTTGCTCTTAATTATCGAGCGGGTGGTTGGGGGGTAGGAGGGGTTAGTAGAAAGAAGTAATTTTCACTGTAAACAAAATATTAAAATTTATTTTGTACCAAATAAATAACATGAATAACAATGATAATGGAACTAAAACTATAAGTCCTATAAAATAAATGTGACCTTAGTCATTTAGGCATTTCTTCAAACATGAATATTCAATAAAAAAAAATTAATAAAACAATGAATGGTTTCTTCTACGGTACTAACAGGGTTTAAAGCTTGCAAATGAAAGGAGAATATTGTCGATTCCAACCCAACTTGATGTATGTCGCAATGACCGCTCAGTTTCGAGTGCTAACCAAACACTCGACCGAGGAACGCACCCACCACAGTCTCTCGAATACCGTGACCTTGACCGGAAACCATCGCAGTAGACTCCAGGGCATAGAGTTAGTATTTATCTGTGCACAGCAAGAAGGGAACGCTAGAAAAACCCAGTGTCTTTGCAGTTTTTATGGCAAAACTTTTTTTGGCCAAAATAAATAAAGTATTGCTCCAGTACAAACATGGATTTTAATTTTCTTCACATTGTGATTTCAAAATTTATTGAATATCTGTCAAGGGTGTCTGGAATTTAATGCAACTTTTTTATCTTAATTTAAAAAGTTTGTTGGATAGTGCCGCCATGCTCCAATACAGATATTAAGGAGCTGTTGATATCAACATGTGAAGAAAATTAAATTATGTTTGTACTGGAGCAATAGTTTATTTATTTTAGCTAAAATAATTTGCCATAAGAACTTCAAAAACACTGACCTTATCTTGCGTCCCATTCCATCCCATCTCAATGTACTTCTCTACTAAGCTATAAGAATACTTATACTCGTGGAGTAAGGGTGAAGAATGTAACATATAGAGTAGTAGTTCCCAACCTCAGGGTCGAGAAACACTTCAGGCTGGGCGTGGAACAATTCGTAAATAACGTTGAAAATCATATGCAATTGAAGATTCGTTTTATTTAAATCACTTTTCCAAAGTAATTAAGATAATTATTTCTTGTCGTATTGACAACCGTAAAAAATTCCATTGCAAGTCAAAAGTATGCATATACGTGTTTATTTTCATGCTCCAAGCTTTGGATTTGCCCTTCAATTAACCTCTTTAATCTCCTCCTAAGCCAGAGGTTCCCAGACTTTTTAGAGCAAAAAAAAAACCTTTTTAACAGAAAAAAAAACATGTGGAGCAGTGGCGGCTCGTGTCTAGGCATTGCGGAACTGCAGCACCCCCTATTTCCACTTGATATTATCGATAACATTTAATATGAGTCCTTTTCTCTTTAATTTTTTCTTTATTTTTGTAGTACAATATATATTCCCTTAAACTTAATGTCAGCACTTCAGTAGCCATCCCCCAGTTTATGAAAAAGATACAAAAATCTTTGTATGGAACTGTGCATTCACAGTGCCAGTGACGTGGTGTTTGACTGTTGTGCGCATGCGCACATAGGAGGGGATTGGGGAGGAAGGTGGGACTGCCAGGTAGAGAGAGCACTATTGCTCTCGCAGTGCCAGCTCTGGCGTGATGGTGGAAGGAATTTTTTTTACTCAGCGTGTGTTGTGCTTAAAAACCGTATACCATATTCTTGAATGTGATAGAGTGTAGAAGAGTGTAGAATTAAATTATTATTCTGCTTCCAGCTATTCTATTTGATTCATTTTTTTCGGTTCTTTTATTTAACAGAAAGACTAAATGCGCTTGCAGTACTTTCAATGGAGAAAAATTTCCTCAATTGTCATCCAGAGATCAATGAGAAAATTATTGAACTTTTTGCGCAAATTAAAACAAGAATGAATTTCATTTTTAAATGAATAGATCAAGCTTGAACTGTAACAATTTAAGTTAAATAAAGTAAAAAAGTTTGGGTTTTTTTATTTTTTTGCTAAGATTTTACTAAGTTCCTGAATAAATTTTCTTTTTATACATGTGTTTTTCCTTTTACACAATTTTAAAGCAAAGGCTAAAAAATTTCTGGAGCAGCACTAATTTTAGTTACGAGCCGTCACTGTGTTGGAGTCCTCATAACATATTTTACGCTAATATTATGAACATTCAATATCGACAGTTAACTTTTTTAACAGTATACAAGTATCCAACAAACAAAAAACCTCACATATTTTGGCTGTACTTTTGGCGTTCTTGATTCAGATTTATAAAAAAATTAGCAACCATAATTACTGATGTATTTTAAAGTGTGAAAAAACAAACAAAGAATATTATAAAATTGCCTCACTAAACCTGAGATAACTGGTGAGTCACAGTTTTAAAAAGGTTACTCTAAGCTACTATTGCGGCCACATGCAAACTCAATGAATTTTCAGCTTTGGCTTTCATAAAAACCAAACATCTTTGTCGACTTGAGGGGGAAAGAGATTTGCAGTGGGATCTGTCTAACATAAAACCCAATATTCAAGCAATGATGAAAACAAAACAATGCGAACCATGATAATAATCTTAACTCATTTATTTCTAACATTATCTTGCCAGTGTTACATTGATGTTTTTATAGAATAAAGAAATGACTAGAAAGCATTAAAAAATTATATAAATATCCCAAATAATAAGAGATAGGGATGTGGGAATTTGATTAATCATCTACCAAGCGGGATGTGGAAATTTGATTAATTATCTACCAAAAGAGGCGTCAGCTAAAAAAGGTCTGAGAACCACTGATTTAGAGGAAATTTACCTTCACTTTGAGAAAGAAAGGAAGAGTTGAACACAATTTAGGAAAGAACAAACTTAGTACACCTGCGCTCAAACCCCTCAATTCACCTGTCACCGGAAAATCAAACAAGGACTAGAGGTTGGAGTCGAAAAAAAGCCAGGTGCTTTGGGATGGAAGAGTGGGGTAGTTGGAATAAATTCCAAAGCATTCAATTGTGCGTTTAACATACATAGTAGGCTTTGGTTTTATGACATTCGCGATCGCTTTGTAGGCGAATCACTTTAATATTTAATTAGAAACTCTCAAAATATTAATAGAGAGGAAGGGATAATATTTTTGCACACGTCAATTGGAAGGGGAGAAGGTGTGTCACCCCTTCTTTTTAATCTATTTATCTCTTTTTAATCATTTTTGTCCGGTATTTTGGCACCCTAATATTGTTTTTTTTTTTTTTACCTCACAAAGTAGTACGACTTGTATATATTATTATTATTATTATTAGCACCGCGTCTTACTACCCGTTCGGGTTATACGCACTTATGCTAATGTGTAATGGTAGGGTGATTGTGAGATGAAATGAAGGACCTACAGTTTAACGTGGAATCTGAACCACGGTGGTGGCCTGGCATTGTATATATTATTAAAAATACAACTGAGGTCAACATTTTAACTATCGCCTTGGGCACATGAAACCCTTGTGCAGCCGAATGAAACTATTCTACCATATTTAAAAAATATAAATATTGCTATTTTAAAATGGAAAGAAAAAAAATCCATGATATCAATTTCAATGTGTTTTTAATAGCACTTCGTCTTACTACCATTTTGGGTTATACGCTTATGTACTAATTATGCTAATGTTTTAGGTATTAGAAAGGTTATATTTAGAGGAAGTGTACCCACATCTGTGTGGAAGGAGAGTGGAAAACCATTTTGGATAACCACCCTCAATATACCCAACCGAAATTTGAACTTCTATCTTCCCGTGGTGACCTGGTGGTCTAGGGGTAAGGTGTCAGACTTCTGTGCTGGCGACCGGGGTTCAATCCTCGGTCCCGGCACAGATTTATCTGATTACCAAACCCTTCCTTCACCTCTGACAAGACATCTTGTGAATGTGGGGAATGGTAGGTCTCCACCGTGGTTCGGATTCCACGTTAAACTGTATGTCCTTCATTTCATCTCACAATCACCCTACCATTACACATTAGCGTGAGTGCGTATAACCCGAATGGGTAGTAAGACGCGGTGCTAATAATAATAATAATTATAATAATATCTTCCCGTCATTGGTAGTCTAGTCTACTCAGAGAGTAGTGCGATTTCACTGTTGTAATGTAGTCATTTGAAGAATTCATTAAATCGCACTTAGATACGTTTTATGGTTTGAGATTGTATCTAATTACCCGGTTAATCAATCGTTAAATAGCCTCTTAAAGGACACACCTTCTGGGTGCTGAGATGCTTTGAAGAAGTTCAGAAATCCCGCGTTATTTAAGAAGGGGTTATTTCAAAATATCGCTTATTTATATTATTATTATTATTATCATTATTAACACCACGTCTTACTACCCGTTCGGGTTATACGCACTTATAGTAATGTGTAATGGCAGGGTGATTGTGAGATGAAATGGAGGACTTACAGTTTAACGTGGAATCCGAACCACGGTGGAGACCTGGCATTCCCCACATTCACAAATTGTGATTAATACACGTCTAGTCAGAGGTGGAGGAAGGGTTTGGTAATCAAGATATTTCTGTGCCGGGACCGAGGATTGAACCCCAGACTCCAACATAGAAGTCCGACACCTTACCCCTAGACCACCAGGTCACCCGCTCATTTACAATTGGGTCGAAAAGTTTCCCCATGTATGCATTTTTTTTAATACATAATTTTAAGTTTAGTAAATAACTACTAAAAAAAAATTCACGGAGGGTAACATTAGTAGTTTTTTAATTGCAACGTTTCGTGTCAAATGTTTCAGTACTAGGATCAATATAAATGGTCAGAAACATAAACCTAATCTTCTTCGAACGAATTAAGTCATTTTTAACAAGGTGTATAGCCCAGCATTAGCGTACGCAGGTTTTCAAAGTAAGGGAGCCTCCCGGGGGTTTGGTGGGAGGTACCTACAACTGCCGGAGGAAGCTTTTTTGGAAGGTTTTTTATTGTTATTTGTTAACTTGATAATTTATATTTTTACAACAAAATAATAAATAAATAGGCCTAAATTAAAGTTGACTTAACCATCACATAGGCCTACTGTCACAAAATCCCCGATTATTTATAGTTTGTAAATGTGTATATCCTTATATTTTTTGTAAAACCCTTAACAATATTAACCAAGATCTATACAGTGGATATATTTAGTTGCATACCCCTCCCCCACCATTTTACTTTCTCTTCACATTTGCGTAGATTTCGGTACATCCCTAAACTAGGTAGGGGGGCTTGAGCCCCCTCAAGCTCTCCGTGGGTAAGCTACTGAAACCCGCACGGTAGTAAGACAGGGTGCTAGAAAATCTCAAAACACTTAATTCAAAGTTAACTGAGGATTGTTTTAGTGGTTTTAAATATTCAGAAACATTATTCCCATGAGAAATACGGTAGTATGAGGAAATTCCCCTTCAAGAAGTCGCTGCCCTTAAGTCCGCACTCATACGGAGGAGTGGGAAAAAAATTATAATTGCATCTACAAGAGCATGGATTAGCGCTTACAATCCCTTAATTTGTTACTATGCTCAGTAGGTCACCGTTTTATAATTTTCTGCTCCCTTGAATTAATTTTCCGACGGCAACTAGTTGTGTTCTCTTATTAAATCCCGGCTAATGAAGTTGTTCTTTTCCTTTTCAGTCTTGAGACTCTCTCGCACTGCTCTCTGACTTGCGCAAGACGACTTTATCGGTAGCTTTCTCGACTATAGTCGGACAGACGTAAGAAAAACCTTTTCAGAAAACATAGACAAATGTTCTTACTAGGGATCATCCATAAACCACGTAAATTTATTGAGGAAGAAGGGAGGGGGGAGCTCTAACGTATATATGTTGTTACAGGGTGGGAGGGTGGGAACATCACGCAGTGTAACGTAGCACAGATCTTATACTTAAATTCTAGTGTTTAAAATATATATATTATAATCAATAATCAGGATTTAAAATCCATTTTGAGTAGTATTAACTAATCTAAGTCCCTTTTGTAGTGTCATAAAAGCTTCCTTATGAAATAATGGCATTCAGTCTTGATGATGATAATAATGTACAGTGTAACCTGACTAATTTGAACTGTCGTAATTAAAAATCGTCTTTAATTCTAATTTTTCACCCGTCCCATGAATTTTGTGTTAAAACAATGATAAAAAAAATTCTGGATAGTTTGAATTTTGTTTTGGTTAATTCGAACTTTTCATAAGTTGTAATGTACTGTGCAGTATTATTTTCCTACTTCTAGTTGTGGCACTTTGTTGTTCTATTTTGGAAAATAGGGGATGTGACGTTGGAATGTGGTCAGTACCCTCTTCACGCCCCTCTCCCTTCCCCGCTCAAGCAGACGTATTTGTTTACACGTACAGTTCTGTACTCCTTTAGCCAAGGTCGAACCTCTCAAGTGGTTACGTGCGCTGTACTTAAGGCCCATTGACACGATCTTAGTGGACTAATACAAGTTTACTAGCATTAGAGTACTAACATGCTAGTTGTGTTGACAAACTTTTTCACTTGTATTAGTACAGTAGAAACTCTTTAATCCGGCACGTCTGGGACCGCGGTCATGCCGAATTAGCGATTTTGCCGGATTATCGAACGTCAATCATATTAACGGGAAGACCAAAGATAAATCACTCTAGATAAAAATGCAAACGATTAAAACATGTATTTTAAGAAAGACATAAAGTACAAAAATTAAATTCAAACATTGAATATTTATTTAATTGAATATTCATGTAAATAAAAAACACTACAATGCACAAAAGAAAAATTAAGACACATGAGCGTTATTGTTTTAAAAAAAGTATTTGATATCACGTTGCCTCCGTTATTCTTATCGCTTCTTCAAAAAGTCGTTACGGATTATAAACAAATTTATTAGTTCTGCAGAGTTGTAACTTTTGTTGGATTCGGCAAATTTATAAATGTATGCGATGCATCAGAAATCTGTTTCCATGAGACTTTAGATTCATCTGCCATGGCTTCTTCTTCATCCGATTCCACCTCCTGAACTGAGCTTCTTGTGGGTTAGCAACACTGTATAATCTGTTCGTCACTAATTTCTTCAACCCCTGGCACACTTTTGTCGATTTAAATCCAGTCTATAACTTCCTCACGGGGTACATCTCTTAAAGGGTTGTTTGGCACAGCTTCTACCAAATCTAGCACCATATTTTGACCATAACCGGTAACATTTTGATCCTCATCTTCATCATTAGGACAAAGTTTGCGTCAGCACCACTGTAGAGTCACTGCTTCCACCTGATTCCAAGCTATGTATCTTTAACATTAAACTGTTTATGGAAGTCTGTTACATCAGGGTCAGCGTCCAAAAGGCCTTGCAAAAAGATCTTCTATAGAAACACTTGGAATTTTGAATCACACCTTGATCCATCGGCTGAATCAAGGGAGTGACATTTGGTGGTAGGTAAACTGCAAAAATATTGCTAGAAACCAAATCAAAAGCAGGAGGATGAGTGGTACAGTTGTCTAACAACAAAAGTGCTCTTCTCTTAGCTGGCATTACACGTTACTTACAGTTTTCCTTTACATCTGGTACAAAATGATGGAAAAACCAGTCGTTAAACAAATCTGATGTAATCCATGTATTGCCCTGCGCATCATAATGCAAAGGTTTTTAAAGTTCTAGGTTTTTTATATTTGCCAATTACGACAGGTGTCAGCTGATGGTCGCCCGATGCATTTGCACACAACAAAACAGTCAATTTGTCTTTATTTTTCTTAAATCCCTTAGCAGATTTTTTATCCTCACCTGCCAGAGTAGACGTAGGCAAACAACGCCATAAAAGGCTGGTTTCATCGGCATTGTAAACTTGACCACGGGTTAATTCCCACCGTAAAACAAGGCTGCAAAAAGTGTCCTTAAATTTTTCAGCGGCATTTTTATCGGCTGATCTGCTATCTCCAGCCACATCCAGCTTCCGGATTTCGTGTCATATTTTAAATTTCTGAACCCAACCATTGGAAAATACACAAGCACTTTTAATATTCATATCACGATGAAACTCTTTTGCTTTTTCGATGATCATAGGCCCAATCACTGGTTTTCCCTCTGATCGTTTCGCACTAAACCAAGTGTACAAGGCACAATCAAGAATTTAAAGTTTAGGTTCCTTCATTTTGTGACTTGATTTCGTATTCTTTGCTGTAACAGCTTGAGAAGCAAAATTCTTAGGTTCCTCTTGTTGTTTTTATATCATAAATAGTCGAAGGACCGAAATTGAAATCATGCATTATGAAGTTTCTGTTTTCACCATTTTTGGGGTGATTAATTATTTCTAGTTTTTGCTGTATAGTGAGAGTCACATGCTTACACTTATTAGTTTTATTAGCACTCGAAGAACTCATGCCGGGCTTCGAGAACATTGTGCAAACAGATTTGTAACCCGTTAGAAAACAGGAAACACTGTACTGAAATAAACACTGAACTGACAGTTAGTTACGATAAACACTAAGCGAACTAAAAACGTGGGAACAAGGGTCCTATACAACACCGTATAACTGCGTGAAACACAGACGAACTGAAAACCCAACTGGCGGGTACAGCCGTGCCGGTCAAGGCCAACGAACGCACGAATTCACCCGAAAAAAACCGAACGCGGGCGGTTCAATCGGTGCCGGATTACAGAATATGCCGAACCGTAGAATGCCGAACTAAAGAGCTTCTACTGTATCGCTTCTAAAAACATGGCTGAAAATGAAGTGGTGCCAACTGGTCTCTCTCTACTGAAGCAATTTTTTTTCTATCGCTGCGCCTCATTTCTCGTTCGGGTTATTTATACGCATTTACTAATAATTACGCTTATGTGTTAGGAGCTGTGAAGAGTGAATTTAGAATAAGAATGGGCGGCCAAAAAATTACACCTTTTCAGTAAACGCCATTTATCATAATTAATTGACCTATGTAAAAATTGTTTTATATAGACAACATAAAAAATTTAATGATTAGTATGTCTCCTATTTCTTAATTCCTTAATACATTAAAATATATTTCAGTTGAGCCCAAATAATTATTATATTATTTTGCTTGATTTGTTAACTCAATTAGTATACATGGTAAATAAATTTAAAATCAATAAGGTCAATAGATCCCAATACAACCAAACTCAGTTAGGCATTTTTTTTAATAAGCCTAACTCAGGTTTTTCAACCCTGTTTTAAATGTTGGTATACTATAACAAAATATATTGTCAAATGCTAACTAGGCCTACACTATTCTTTAACAGTAGTAATGAATTAATTTGTAGATTGGTTTAGATATAAACTATCTGGTTTACTATGATACAATAATATTATGTTGTGTGCCTACTCAAGTTATCAAAGCATTAGGGAAAAGATTAAGAGGACCGAAAGCCCGTATGTGGACAACTGTATACTGAAGTGGCTCAAACAAGCACGAGAAAAGAAAGTTCCAGTGAGCGGCCCTCTTCTGAGAACAAAGGTTGAACATTTCGCATCTAAATTAGGAAAACCAGACTTAAAAACGAGTGTAGGGTGGCTAGATAAATTCAAACAAAGAAACGGAATTTACTTCAAAGCTATATGTGGTTAAACTGGTGCTGTTTATATGCGTTCAGCGGATAATTGGGAGGAATACTTGAAAGAAATGATCCAGGACATAAACCGAAAAACATTTTTAACGTCGATGATACGGGACTTTATTTTTAGAGGTGTACTTCTGACAAAACTCTTGCATTTAAAGGTGAACGATGCAGTGGGGAGAGTTTAGCAAAGATCGAACAACACTGTTAGTTGGGAGCAAATATGGATGGGTCTGAAAAACTGCCGTTGTTAATGATTAGAAAATCGGCTAACCCACGTTGCTTCTTCAAAAATGTAAACTCGAAGCCAGTGTAATACAAGTTAAATAGAAAAGTATGGATGACGTGATCTGTCTGAAAAATGGCCTTTAAAAGTCTACAAACAGTTTGGCAAACAAAATCGGAAAATCTTTTATTCTTTGACAATTGCACTGCTCATGATATAGTTTCCCTTTTGGAAAATGTACAGGTTATTTTTTTCCTGCCAAATATGACGTCGGTCATTCAACCTATGGACCAAGGAATCAATAAGAATCTAAACATTTATACAGACGATTGTTGGTTGGAACAATTCTTATTGGAGATTAGTCTATTCAGAAAATTTCTCTTGACGTTCTTCAAGCCTCAAGAATTTGTAAGCAAGCGTGGGACCAAGTGAAATTTGAGACCATTGAGAACTGTTTTAGAAACAAGAAATAAAATGATGGAGAAACTCTGACTGAAGCTGCGCCAGATATTGACAACTGGGAGGAAGTTACTCCTGATCATGCTCTCCCTTATGTGGACTTCATCAGCATGGATGAAAATGTGGCAGTGTGTGGTGGAGTTACTAATGCGGACATCATCGCTGAAGTTCTCAACAATAACATCCAGGCTGAGGATGGGCATCTGATGATGAAGAGGACAATTCTTCACTTGTTCAGGAAAGCCCTATCCCGAGTGCGGCAGAATCCATGGACCATATCCAAGAACTTTGAAGTTTTTTAAAAGTCACAACAATTTAAGTGATTCAATTTTCCAGTCAATAAATAATCTAGAATCATACACTATGACTCAGCGACTTAAATCAAGAAAACTGATTAAAATCTCTGACTTTTTAAGATAATTGTGAACAGATTATATCCAAATACGTTAAATAAAGTTTTTGATCTTGGTTGCAAACTTAACTGTTTTCTTTTCAATTCCTTTTGAGAAACTTATTTAGTTCGAATTTTTTCCTGGTACCTTCAAGTTCGAATTATCCAGGTTTCACTGTATATCTATATTTATACTAATATTATAAAGAGGAAAGATTTGATTTTTGTTTTTTGTTTGTAATGGATAAACTCAAAAACTACCGGACCGATTTAAAAAATTATTTCACCAATATAAAGCTACATTATCAGCGCGTAGCATAGGCTATATTTTATTTTGAAATTTTTATAAAAATTTCGATAGTATATTATATAGTCGTTGGAAAAAAAAGTTGTTTAAGGGAAAGTGGGTTTGGTGAAGGGGGCACTGGGGTAGGGTTGAGTAAAGAGGAATGAGATGAAAATAGGAGGGAGGATAAAAAGAGGGAGGGGGCTATACAGTGATGGTAGGACTTTTTTTTTTAAATAAGTAAAAAAGTTTTGTTTTTATATTTACATGATGGATGATTTGAAACTTTGTTTTACAGGATTCTTTACAATATTTTTTTACGGGGAAGGGTGCTAGTGTATTATATGCACATATATGTAGAGACAGTTGCTTACATAATATAGTTATATATAGATATATGTGTAGATACACATTTTTAAAAATATCTAATACATATAAGCCTAATATATGTAGGCCTACATATATATACATAATACATACATATATTACATACATGCATACATAATATTACATACATACATTACATACCATACATTGCATACCATACATTACATACCATACATTACATACCCTACATTACATACCATACATTGCATTACATTACATTACATTTACAATTACATTACTTTTACATTTACATTTACAATTACTTTGACCTTTACCTTTACCTTTACCTTTACCTTTACATCATTTACATTTACATTACATTGCATTACGTGTGTAGTATTGAACTAGCTCGTTTGGCCGCGGAGTGATTTGCCCCTTTTAAAACCACCTGCAAATGATAATTCGACCCATGATTTGGTTCTCAGGAAATGATCACCATTGTTGGTAGGATCTTGAAGTCATCTTGATTCTCTTTCCACCTGACTTTCGATTATTTTATTGAGCGCTGGCGAGGCTCACGTACTTTCTCATAACTGTAACCCAAATGGTGCGTGCCACGAAACGCTGATCGGCGAGCTATGTTCACTAGAATCGAACCATGAGTGTACAGTAGTGGCACACTAGCCGAGCTTAAGGATGCGCGTGCGCAAAGGCTTGTCCAATTCTGATCGGATAAAAATTGAGAAAGTAGGAATTTGAAAAGAGTTCGGTGCCAGCCAACTTGCTGGAGCCAGTGTTGCCAGCCCTAATGATTTTTCAGTAGATCTACTGATTTTTAACTTTTCTACTGTGCGTATAACCCGAACGGGTAGTAAGACGCGGTGCTAATAATAATAATAACTTTTCTACTGATCTACTTATTAATTCAAATAAAATTAACAAATCTACTGATATGTTTGTATGTTGTAAACTTCTCTCATTGGCTCTTTGAAATGATGGGATGGATGGGAGAGGAGGGGTGGTGGGGTGGTCTGAATGTGAGGGAAAAACTTCTATGCAGCATTGTAGCTTGACAAACCTTGTACTATATATAATAACTGTAAATGTATCCCTCTTTCAAGAAGTTGGCTTGTCACAGTGAATATACAGGAAGGCTCTACTACACTAGGCTGAAGAAATCCACTCAGTTTAAAACACACAATTAATAACATCTTATTTTGTCAAGCTAGTGTAGCACGTACTTCCGGACACTCAAAGCATGACGCGCTGTTCAGAGACATTGTTATGGGCGTTACTAGCATGAGATTTTGACACACGCTTTAATTATCACAGAGTCACAGTTAATTTCCATGAGCCTACCTTTGCGAATGGAGACAGAGTACCTAGAGTCATGAGATGATATTTGGGGCGTCCCAATCTTGATTCTTGAGCACTTAGAACTTATTTCACACGAGAGAGTTTCATGGCTGTGTATCTCGAGACTAAGAGAAGCTTGAGCACTGTTTTTACCGTTGTACTAAGAAAAAGCGCGGGGGTAGGCGAACCGTTAAGAGATAAGGGTCAATGTGATGCAGACACCTAGTGCTAATAAATATAATTAATTACAAACAAAATAGAGCACAGCTGGCTCAGTAGGTATAATCATACTAAACAGACATAGATAATTTATTTTAATACATTTAATTAGGTATAGTATTTTACGTTTACTTTCATGACCTATCAATTATGCCAGGAAAGGTATTTTCACATACCCACAGGGTTCTTCTACATGCCATAATCAATATGGGACCGACAGCTTTACTTCCCCTCCGAATGAATATATGCTACACATTTTTATAACTAAAGAAAGATTCGTCGACTCCGGCTGGGTTTGAACCCACGGATATCGGATCCTAAGGCGAGAACATTACTCCAAGTCCACTGAGGTCGACAGCAACAAAGAAAATTAAGTTAAAGGGAGGAGGAATAACATAGATGAGTAATATCATCTACGTTAATCAAATAATTAATAATGATAATGATAACGTTTCGTCGCTTTTAAATGCATATACTGAAATCTACTGAATTGTTGAAGTTATTGCTACTGATTTGTAGGTTACTATGGTTGGCAACACTTGTTGTAGCATTTTCTTTTTCTGCATTTCTAATTAAAACTATAAGATCGCACGGTGACGTCACAGGATTTCAGTGATGGTGTCCCGACTAAAAAGCAATGAATGAATTATCTTCACATTATAAAACTTGCCATGTTTGCTTTGTAGCTTATTCGCATGTAAATTGAAGAATATAATATGTAGGCCAACATAGCATAACACATACTAAAACAATTGTCTCAAATTATATTTAAATAATAATGATATTTTTTAAATATATATATATACCAGCACTGGTGGTCACGTGGATAAAGGCGTCAGTCCCATTGGGTCTTGTTTTTCAGTGACAACGAGGTCTGGGTGCACAGGCGAAAAATCGCCTAAGAAAACTTTAATGCTTGTCCAATTCATAGGGTTAATAGTAAAGCTCAAACGTTTTATGGCTATTGTGCAAATCTACAAATCAATACCTTTTTTTTTTAAGTACAAACCCTTTTAAATGACGGATACCCAGTTATAATAACGTCCATTTATTCACCGACTAACGTAAACAATTATTATAGTTCACGGCTTTGCTAGTTAAAATATATAGAATTTGATGATAATTTCCTAAATAAATACTTTTCTTTAAAAATATATAATTAAAAGTGTTTTGGTAAAACCTCAATAAACTTATGTCAAAAGGAATTGTCGTTTTATGAAATAGTGATTTCCCCTGTTGGTCATAGGTCATTTAGCGCGGTTGTTAAGACCTGTCAATCCTCCCTTGTGTGTTTGTTTGCTTCTGACTCACCTTTCTCTAGCCAGTGTCTATTAGATCACACACGGTGACCTGGTTGTCTAGGGTTAAGGTGTCAGACTTCTATGCTGGCGGCCGAGGTTCAATCCTCGGTCCCGGCAAAGATTTATCTGATTACCAAACCCTTCCTTCACCTCTGACAAGACATCTTGTGAATGTGGGGAATGCCAGGCCTCCACCGTGGTTCGGATTCCACGTTAAACTGTAGGTCCTTCATTTCATCTCACAATCACCCTACCATTACACATTAGCGTATGTGCGTATAACCCGAACGGGTAGTAAGACGCGGTGCTAATAATAATATTAGATCACCTGATAGGTTAGGTTATATTATGTTTGCGAAACTTAAGGGGAATCGCCCGATAGTTATGTTAGGATAGATTATGTTTGCGAAACTGAAAGAGAATAGTATGATAATTAGGTTAGATAAGTCTTGTGAAACCGAAAGAGAAATCACCGATGGTTCAGTTATGCTAGATTAGGTTAGGTCTGTATAAACTAGAGGGAGAATTATTTTTCTCTCTAGCTCATACGTTCTATCTCGTTTAATCTAAATGACCTATTTACTTACTGATCCTCAATGACAGCCTTTGGGTTGTGTGGCCTGTGTGATCGTACAAGGCGCTGATTCGGGAGAACCGCGAATCTAGCAGGAATATCAAACCGAGATGGGCGCTGATCTGTGGAGGCACACTTAGCTTCCCTCGCTAAGAAATAAATGTCAAAATATTCTACACTCTAGTTTATATTCTGTTGACATCTTTCTTTAATCATATCACTATACTGTACGCGATACAGTGTTGGGAAAAAATCCTTATAATTATTTTAAATTTCATAAAGATTTCGATATTAGACCTATATGCATCGAGTCCTTAATCAATACGCTTCATTATAAACCGTTGTATTTTTATAATAAAACTGTGCACAGTACCCTATGCGCTATCCAATATTAGTAATGTGTTATGCATAAATATTAACCCAGACTAAGGATTTTATCAACTCATAACCCCTGGATATAAAGACATTTAATAACAAAATGGCCACGAATTATAAGGTATATACTAAATAGTTCCACAATTTAAAAAAAACATAAATACTGTTTAAAGCTTTAAAAGTTTGTTTGTAGCTTATGTGCTGTTATAACTTGGTATTTAAAAAGTGCGCGTTGAAATAGATTATCTTGCTCTAATATGTTCATAGGTCAGTTACCAGTATGGCTGAGAGGAAGTCTTGTCCGATTAGGACCAGGAAAGTTTGACCTTGGAGACTTTGTCATGAACCACTGGTTCGACGGATATGCTGTGCTTTATAAGTTTGACATAGCAGATGGTAAAGTAAGTTTCTTAATAATTTTTTCTTTCTTAGTTTTTGTCAAGAACCAAATTGTAGGTTGAGAATTTGTTTTTCATTGGTATTTTTTATAAGCTGAGAGTGAAGTTTTAAATATCTCTTCTCCAATACACGTCAAAATTTTAGTATATATGCTACCGGCAAAACTCAATTTAAGGCTAAACTAGAATTGCCTAGAGAAAACGAGAATAAGCGATCTTCTTTTGGTAAAACTAGAATCTCCTAGGCAAAACTAGTATAAGTGATCACTTGTTGGCAAAACTACAGTAGCCTCATGGCTTCTTTGGTGCTGCCTGACAGCTAAAAGCTTTGAAAAGCTACCAGACCAAATTAAGTATCCCTACGCCGAACCATATAATCTGCAAAAATATGTGTTAAGCAGCTGTCACTTCTGATGGTCAAAATTTAGGTATATACCTAAATGTTGACTGTTAGAAGTTAGCTGGGAGCTGCAAGTCAGCACCAAAGAAGCCACGGGGCTACTGTAGGTTCGCTTAGACTTAGCTAGTACAGGCTAGGTACAGTCCGCTTGAGGTATATTTTCCCAATTCAAACTAGTCGAGCTTGTTTATTTGTTATTTTTTTCGAAGTAAGGGAGGGGGGGTATAAAAGCGAAACTAATGCGTGTTACAATTTAACAGTTTTCTTTTTAATGAAGTACTTGAATTGTTATACAAAATAAATAAAAAATCTATTCTGAAAGAGAACACTTATTTATCATTGCTATTATTAATGAATATTAGAATATTCTAAGTTTACTAAAAAAATATTCCCCAATGAAAATAACAAAATATTACTTATAGTAAAGTTTGTTGAGCACACCATACGTTGTTCCACTCTTGCACAAATCAGATTCATTTCTCTAGAGAACTAATCCAATAATATTTTGAGGATCTGCTTTGGCTTTTTCAACATCAGGAATTGGGATGGTGCTGTTGCCACCAATGTAAGCTGGTGGGTGTGTTATGTCAGAAACTATCTTCATTATATTTGTATTCTTAATTTTCTCGAGCATGTTTCCTTGTTGCACTTATATATTTCTGACTGTTGTTCTCGATAGAATAGGTTTAGTCCGAAAGTTCTGAAGCAAACTTATTTTCATCTTCCTCTTCTTTGGATCCCACGAGAACGGAGTGGAGCCCATCTTCATATTCTATGTCCTTTATAATGTCTAAAGTCGCTGAAGACATAGAGAGGCCAACTATCGGTTCAATTCTAAGCATTGCCTTATAAGGAGCTTGTTTTATTACAGAATGAGAGGATCTGTTTTTTTTATAAACTATATATATCGTATACCCTCTGACTATTTACTTGAGTTGCTGTCTTTGATCCAAGCGGCAAGCATTTTTAAATATCTTGGTTAGCTTTCTTTACATAGAACACTCATGATAAATAAAACTCAAGCACACAAACACAACTGTTTATAATTTTACATACGATTAAAAAGAACAGATATTATCTCAAAACTAACGAAATAACGCACAGTCTACCACAAGAAAGTGTCATATATTCGTAGAAGATTGAAATATAAGGTATTATTTTAACAGTAACGAAATTACATACAGATTATATCACATTGGCTGCAATACTAAACTGACAACAAGGGAGCTCAACAAAACGCTGCATGTATACACAAGTATGATTCAGTGCTAGTCCATAATACACAGTGCAAACCGGCTCTACAGTAGCCCCACGGCTTCTTTAGTGCTGACTGACAGCTAAAAGCTTTGAAAAGTTATCAGACCAAATTATGTATTTCTACGCCAAACCATATGATCTGTAAAAATATGTGTTTAGCAGCTGTCACTTCTGATGGTCAAAATTTAGGTATATACCTAAATGTTGACTGTCAGAAGTCAGCTGTGAGCTGTCAGTCAGCACCGAAGAAGCCATGGGGCTACTTTAGCTAACTTTAGGGCATGTGAGCATTTGGTCCGAGGGCTGTACTAGTTAAGCCTAGGCCAAACTAGTTTTGTTAACAGGCAATCGCTTGTACTAGTTTTGCCTAGGCATTTATAATTTAGCCTTAAATCGGGTTTTGCTGATAGCCTATGCAATAAAATATATTCCACTACTCCTGACTTAATTTTTTTTCAAGATGTGACTCATAATTGACTATCACTAGCGTGCAAAATAATACCATCGTATTTTATTGGTAAATACCATCTATACCCTAATTTTATTAAGATGGACATTTCTGCCACTTATAAAAAAACTAGTAGATAAACTTTCATGTAGGTTTTACAAAAGAAATTTCACACAACAAAATAATCATAATATATAGTAAAAATTAGTGTTATGATTGTCATTGTTTTTCACCGGATAGTTTGTTTAAATTGGGGGAATAATTTGTGACAGCCAATCTTAAACAATTTCAGGTTAGAATCAGTGAGTCTTGTTAGATATTTATTCTTGATAGAATTCATGTTCGAAAACGCTGATTTGCTTAAGTATGTTGATCCAAATAGGCATGGTATTTTCAACGCAATGTATCGTAAAAAGTTGTAATAACTTTCGGTCACATTATTGCCAAAAACCCAATCGATATTTTGAACACTCGCAGTTCACTTCATTGTTATTTTGTAAAGAAATTAATTCAATTTCTGGTTGTGCTTTGTCTTTCCCAAATTGATCACTTAGTTTATTTTTAATAATTTTAAAGCCAGTATTTTAAAGGGTACATAATAAATTTTATAATTGGCTCAATTTCCGAAAAAAAATAAAAACGATGATTTAATTGCATGATCAAATTATTTAAAATTGGGTCACATGATGTTCATGGAATATGAGAAAGAATCTTTGCACTGCATTAATTGTGTACATTATGATTCTATCTTTGCCTTTGAATTCTAAATTTAGTTAATTTAACTTAGTTGTTAGATCTGTAAGAAACGCTAAGTCTCTAAGTCATGAGACATCACTCAGTTCATCATATTGTTGATGTCGCTCCTGAAAGAATGAAATTATTTGTGGCAACAGATCTATGAAACGCTCCAAGAGCTTTCCTTTACTCAACCATCACACCTTCTTATGCAATATTAAGTACCTTTGTTGAGCATCAAGCTATTCAGTTAGTTCTTAGAACAAATACCTTTGGATAATCTTTCCTCGTATTGAATTAATGAGTTTTACAACTAGTTCCATAACCCTTAATTACAGATGCAAGTGTAATTTCTTTTTTGCAAAGTGAAATAAAACCATTATTGGTACTCGTTGAAGCTGGTGCCCCATCGATGGTCCAGTTTGTTCATTAGGATATTGTTTTCATTAATAAAGTTTTTAGTGGAACTGTGAACAACTGAGTCCCGTGTGTGTCTTTCAAGTGTCGACAAGCTTAAAATCTCTTCTTTGCTATACAAATTTGTGAACACCATATGCACAAATATTCCCAATTGAACTTTATCAACTACCTCAGTGGATTCGTCCAGTTTCATTGAAAATTATGTTCATGACTCTAGATCAGTTTTTACCTGAGAAACTAAATCGCTAGGTCATCGCACCTTCTCGTCGTGTAATGGTCTCTAGCTGAAAGTGACAGTGAACTTATTGCATTTATTATCTCCGATCTAATTTTAAAATCATCAAACCATGAAACAGAAGCCTCAAAAATGCTTGTTTTATGTATTCTCCATCGTCGAATTACACAAAATGACGCAATAATAGCCATCTTATTTTTTAATTTTGTTTCTAAACATCGCTTGCTGACCTTTTAGGCAGTATTTCAAATCTTGTACTATATCTTGACTCGCTGTTTAAAGGAAACTCAGTGCTCATGTTTTTATGTTTTATATTAAAATGCCATTCAAGATTTCCTCTTCTGCGTAGTGATACACTGGGATGGTAAACGAGGCGCACACTCTTTTCATATACACTAGTAAAAACAGTTTTTGAGTTCACATTCTTCATGAAAATGGTAGTTTTTTTATATTTTTTGTACATGGCAACTAGCACTCATTTCATTTATAATATTTTATTAACTGAAACAAAAAAACAAGTTTATATGACAGTAAGACTGATTATGAATATAAAAATATGACACGGTGTAGCTTACTACAGTGTGCACCGGTTTGATTAACGACAACTATTGGGTACTGACTGGCCCCTGGCTGCTACATTTACGAGTGGCGAGACAGCTGACCGATGACAGGGGAGGGGGTGCATAAGCCATGAACTTGAAGAGCCCTACATCTACTCACTGTGCCATTGCCACTGGTAAATTTTGGTATTATTTACCACCACTGATCGGTTTTCGGGCATAGGCACGCATTATATTAGAATATTCTAACTCTACCTCTTTGAGACGTTGTGATCGAGTACAAAATGTGTCGTGATAGACCATTTGCCGACCTTTGCCTAGCCCAACCACAAGGTTTAGCATAACAAGAGATTTCATGATCATTTAGTCTAGTGATTATTTGCTAAACTACTGTAAACCACTTACAAAAAAACTGTATTGTTATCCTTTTTCTATTAGTGTTAATAATAATACTTAACTCATCTGGTCTAGGTCTACTAACTAATGAATACAGTTGACTCCAAACCATATTGAATCAATCAAAGGCCACTGCCACAACATAGTCTCTCAGAGTGAACTCTTAAATTATTTATTATAAATACCTTGTATTTAATTCTTTATTATTTTTGTTTTCAGGTAAAATTCTCTAAGAGATTTCTTTATTCAGATGCATACAAGAAAGCGGTGTCTGTAGGGAGGCCAGTCTTCACAGAGTTTGGAACAAGGTCTTACCCTGATCCTTGTAAGAATATCTTCTCTCGAATGGTGTCTTCTTTGGTAAGATCTCAACAGATAGGTTTCCATTAATGTGTTTTCACTGTGTATTACTTGCTTCAATTAAGGGCCGTGTAAACCGAACAGGTGTGGTGGTAGAAACAAATCTTTATATATGTTACCTTATACCATACTATCTGCTTGATATTGATTGCTTGGGGTATTTATTCTTGATATATTGCTTTCTTTTAAACTTCTACATTATATTGCTTGTTATTATTGATTGAACTATTATATTTACTATGTTGATTGCCTTGATTATAATTTATTATTATTTATTTATTGCTTGAAATTACTTGTTTGATATTGCTTGTTTAGTATTGCTTACCTACATGGGCTTAGGGAAAATTTAGTTTGGGATATTTTAAAATCGTTGGTCTATGACATTATATTAAGACTTGCTATTAAATCCTTAGAAATGAGAACATTGTTATTTAATAAAATAGTGTTCGAACTTTATTTAAGTGTAAGGGGATGGGGGTGAAAAGCAACAAAAAAAGTTTTTCAGGGACTTTCTACCCTCCTCTTCTCCAGTTAATGTTAAAAAATTGGATGTTCCTAGAAGTTATTTGTAGTGGTCCTCGTTTGGAGAATTTTTGAAAATTGTAATCTTTAACAGCTATTTAGAATTGTAACGTTATTTTCCACCCTACCATGTATTTCTCTATATTTTTCTAATTTTTGTGAATAGTTCCCAATTTTGACTTAAGGAAGAACACTTACCTTTTATTAAACATATTAATTATCCTTCTAAGAAGTTTGTTTGACTCTTGGTTTAATTTATTCTCAACGTCGGTCTTGATTGATTTCAATGCATGCATGCGCAGATCTGTCAAACAAGTGAGTGGCGGGTCTCGTGATTGTAAAAGAGGAAAGATGTAAATAACTCCAAACTAGCGCGCTTTTCAATTCTAACAGATGGAAATAAACATTTAATTCTTTAAGAAAATATTGTTCATATTCATTATCATACAGTTCAATCTTTATTTTAAATTTGCATTGTATTTTATTTTTTATCTCTAGTCCATAGCCAACATTTTATCTTTTGTTTTTATATATTAGTTTTCTCTTTGGACTTGGAAGTAAAAAAATAGAACATTTTTAAATTTGATTTTGGAAGACTTTCTGGAGGAGACTAGTCGCTTCCTCGGTGGTGGTCTAACATGGAGCCAAATCTGTGGAGCTCTTAGTTTAATTTATTTTTAAAGTGAATTAATAGTTGTAAAGTAAAGTGTGAGTAGCAAATGGAAAGCTAAGTAGATGTGCAAGAGCTAGATTGTTTATTTTATTTAAGTATTGTGGACGAGTTAACATTAATAAAGTGAAACAAATTTTTCAAGTTGGTGTTGTTTCAGCATGGACTAATTCATGTGTACCAACCAAATCTTCAACTTTAAAGTCATATGATTTTTTTTATATCAAATATCAGAATTCATGTAAGAACTTTCAGAAAGACTATCTAATTCAGAGAATTAATTAACATTTTATTTTATGTCTAAATAATAATTGTATTGATTTTTTTCCCTCTTCTTCTTTTTGTCTCAACAATACTATTTTATTTTGTCAAATTAGAATTATAACTATCTAGAATTCCATAGGTAGGATTGGAAAGTGGTAAAAAAGGAAACAATAATAAACCCACAAGAGTTCCAATAATTATTATTTTATACATTTATTTTTACTGTAGTCTAAATTACATTATATTTCAACAGTCCATTTTTATTTCAATTGCTCATGTTTTATTTTAAGTATTCCTCAGTGGTCTCGAGTATTGAGATTCATCGCGCCACTATCTGAATTAGCCGAGGTAAATGTTGTTGTTTTTTATTAATATTTTTTTCTCCTAGATCCTAGGAGTGGTGCCCAACAAATAGCACAATTTTTATACATCTTGACGTTAACTGTTGTTATGTAAACAAGATTCAGAAGACACTGATACTAGACACAGAAAATTATAATTTATATAATACATTTTTTTTAATGAAATACCACAGAATAGTATCACCCACGATTTTTTTTTTTTAACTCCTAGATCTAGAGGCTCTTTGGAGTAGTTATACTTCTGCCAATTTTTGAAAATGTGTATGCTTCTAAAAGCTATTTTAAAAAGTGCTCACCAGAATTGTTTGTGTAAATTATATTCCCACGAATCTGTTTGAATTGGTCCTCACCCAATTTTTATAAACCTTGGAATACCCTAGAAGCTATTTAGAGTGTTCTTCACCTGATTTTTTTTTCTTGTGTAGATAGATAGATGCCTTTAAAAGCTATTTGAAGTGGTCTTCCACCAACCAATTTTTATAAATGGATGTCCTTATAAACTATTTGGAATGGTCCTCACATGGATTATTTTTTTAATTAGATGTCGTAAGAAGCTATTGAAAGTAGTCTTCCTCCAAGACATTTTTTTAAAATTGAATACACTAAAAGATAATTGAATTTGTACTCGCTTGTATTTTTTTAAGATACTAAATGAATTTAAAAGCTATATGGAGTAGCCCTCTATGGGTATTTCTTTTAAAAATCAGATACATCTAGAAGCCATTTAGAGTTATACTCACTTGCCTGGAATTTTTTTGGAATTTAAATACTTCTATAAGCTATTTGAAGTGGTCCTTTCCTGAAAATATTTTGGAAAGTGAATGCCTTTATAATTTATTTGAAATTTGATACAAGGCCAACTTATTTAGCACTGCGTCTTACTATCCGTTCGGGTTATATGCTTTAAGTACTAATTACGGTAATGGATTTAGGAATTGGGAAGGTTGGATTAGAGGAAGTGAATCCGCATTTGCGTGGAGGGAGAGTGGAAAACCATTTAGGAAAAAAAAAAAAAAACAGTTCACCCGACCGAGATTCAAACCTCGATCTCCCCGTCCTCAGCAGTCGAGCTCAACACGACAAGTGTGTTAGCAACTTCATATTAAAAATCTCATCAATTTTGGAGTGATGGGGGGGTTTTAACCCCATAACCCACCCTCTCTACGCCCATGCTTACCTACTATATATAACTTGCTTGATGTTGCTTGTTTAGTATTACATTATTTGCTTGATAGTGCTTATCTCTTACTTTATAATACTTGTTTGATATCACATGCTTGATAATTATTTGTTTTATAGTATTAGCATTATATTACCTCTTCGATAATGTTTGCTTTACCTTTTTTCCTTGAGATTGGTTTAATTAAATTACTTGCTTGATATAGTTTGCTTAGTATTACTTCCTTAATATTGTTTATTTGATATGGTTGATTTATATTACTTGCTTACTTTATGATATTATACATAGCTAATTTATTTATAATTTTACGTTACCATTAATTATTTTGAAATTCTCACAATTATATTATAATTACTCTGATTACAAGCACTGGTGATTTTCCCCATGAAACACTTTACAACATATATATTACCATCCTCAATAATAATTCTTAAGGCAAAGAGTTATTTTGCAATGCAAAATCTCATACTGATGACCAAGTAGTCTTAAGCCCCCACCCCCCACCTCCCATACACATAAAGTTTCATCTTCAGTTTGCACTGACAAGCGGCAGGCCTTAATGAGACACACGAATAGAATGCTATGTCAGGTTATTATCCTTAGTCCACTTTGCTATCTGTTTGAGTGTAGTTGTATACAAGTTTTTCATGGGGAGAATGTCATCAGTTGATTTGCTTGCATATTCAGCAATTGCATGCGTCTTAGAGAAGAAGAAACGTATAGAGTGTGGTGGAAATGATTGTTTGAACTAGGAAAATTACACCTATATATTTTTTATGCATAATGAAGGAAGATTTCTGAATGAGATAAATTCTTATTAAAAAAATATAGATTTTCGCCACATGGCCATGACCAAACAGTGGATGAAACACAACATGTCACTGAGTACATGGAGAGTGCTTAGGTTCCTTTTGGTTATTCCATTCTGATAGCTTCTTGCTGAGTTGTTTACTGTAGAAGACTTGTAATGCGGCTAGCATAATATAAAATCACCCCCAACCCCGGGCTTATGATTCTTTTTTATACATATTAGTCGCATATAATCATTACTATGAGCAATTTATAATAATTAAAACAAGTGGACATGTGGGTTTAATGTCATGGTATTTTGGTTTGGTTTGTTAGTGAAGGTGAAGTAAGGATTTTAATTCTGGCCATGGGTAGTTTATTCTAATATCCCTCCTAGCAAACAAGGGTACATTTCCTCTAAATTTCCTCTATCCCACTGATATAGTTAACTGTAGATTGTCTGGGCTGGTAGCAATACACAGTGACAAAAATTTAAAAACTAGGATTTGAATGCTTTTAAGTTATCAAAGGGTTGCAATGGGCACAGAGAGAAAGTTGTGGTCATAAACTACAAAATTTGGAAACCGCTTTAATAAAGACAGTTAAATTTTTTAATCTAACATACACGATTTAAACGATATCTGCAAATCTAAATAAATATATTTAAGCTCAATTGGATATTTAGCTCAGATGCAGGTAAACTAAAATAAATAATAATTCAAGTTATTTACTTATGCAGTGAAAAAGCCCTGTAGCTTTAAAAATCCAGTATGAACAAATAAATAAATAAATTTAAAAATACAGTTGCCTAAAATCTCAGTTCAAGGCTTGATTATCACCCCAAAATTTAAAAGAAAATTTGGAAGCCTCCTGCCCCTACACCCCCTTCCCGTTCTCAACACTGCCCTTCTTGTACTCTCCTTTGCTACTTAGGATTTTTTTCTAAATTTGAAATGCTTAGAGTTGGGAAAAACACTAATCGGCGTCCCCCCCCCCCTCCTGAACCGAAATATATTTCATGCAACACCCCTGGTCGGAATCCCTACAGTCCAACAGTTCCAACATTAGCCGGCAAGCCACCTCACACACGTCATTTAGGCATTTCAGACTTCAAATGTCCAGGCTGATCAGAAACTGTACGTGTATGGGGGGCCTAAGGCATTAAACCCACATCACCTTATTTAGAATTGACGGGGTGATTGCTATTATAAATCTGGCTGGCTAAATTTTCATTGTGGTTTTCCTGTCATCTTTACATTCATATGCAGGTGCATTTAAATTAAAGAGACTCTCCTCATCTCTACCTATTAGGTTGACTCATCCCTAAGCTGTAGCTTATTTTCACATATAATTCTTCTATTTGTTATTAGAACAGTCTGACACCTATCAGGAAACAAATCACATAATACTTTTACTAAAAAAATAATGAAGATTGTATAGCAATAATATGTTTTAGTTACCGGTATGACCAAATCTAATAAAATGACAATTAAATGTATGTATTTAATTTAATGTAGGTTCCTGAACTCACAGACAATGATGCCATAAACTTATTTACTATAGAAGACTCATTGTACGTCGCTACTGAGACCAACTACCTTCGTCGAGTGGATGTAAAAACTCTAGATACTTGTGAGAAGGTTAGCTTTAATTATAATGTATAACCTGGTAAAAATCTCTTTATAAATACCACCAAGTAATTGTAGCTAAAAATGCACTGCATACTATAGAGAGAGAAAAACGTTTAATCTATCAAGAAACTTTATATTTTATTCACTGTTTGTTGTTCCTTCATATAAGTTACATTAATACCAAACAATTTCTTACTAGAATGTTTAATGTCTGGGAAAGATACGTTGTTCTATCAGTAAGGTCCTAATAATGAACAAAAAGTATAATTTCTCAATCATATCCTATGACAAAGCCAATCAAGCCGGTAGTGGAAAATATATGGCTTGAATAAAAAACTGACCACATACTGGAAATAGTAATGGATGTAAAAAAAGATAACTTTATTACAAACACTATTGTAGATTCATTTTCCTATTGTATAAATAATTAATTATTTCAAGAAGAGTTATTGAAAATGACATATTAGTGCTAAAACAGCCCACAAAGACTGAATTCTCAGAGCTCTTTACTAATTAATGGTTTTTGTCATTTTTAAGTTTATGTTCTTAGCATTGTATTTGGTTTGTCTCTGTTTCAGGTTGATCTAAACAAGCTTGTAGGTATCAACCTGTCCAGCTCCCATACATGTCGAGATGCTAAAGGAGTGTATTACACTCTGGGGACCTCTATCCTCTCTGGAGGAAAGTATCACATCATCACCATCCCATTCTCACCGTCAGGCAAAGCTAAAGATGGTATGGGCACGGTTTGGTTAGCACCGATAAGATTGGGTGCATTGGTTTGTTTTCTGACCCTGGAGATCGGGATTTGATTAATTTCAAATTCACTGTGAAATTGCTTTTTAGAGTGTTGTTTTTCTACTTTTTTCAAGAGGAATAACACATTTTTTAATATTCAACCTCTTTAAACTTTTGTAAAATATTATCCTGGAACCTGTATTTTCTATAAACTATCTTCCTCATCTCTACAACATAGAGTAAATCGTTAATAACTTTTGTGATAATGCATAACACTTATTAATGATCAAAATATAACTAAAGTTTTTTTTAAATATAAGTGAGTCATTGTATTGATATTTTTCAATTTCACCAAGAAAACATTCCCAAGAGTACACTTTTGAAACAATACACCTCTTTTTTTTATTCTAGTAATACCGAAAACATCCATTTTAACCAACATACCATCAAGTTGGTACTCCAATGTCAGCTACTACCACAGTTTCGGCATGTCGGAAAACTATATCGTGTTCATTGAGCAGCCACTTGTTATCAATGGCATGAAGCTCCTCACTGCAAATGTGAAAGGGAAATCACTGAGGGAATGCATGGACTGGCATTCAAATGAGCAGGTACATGAAGAATAGCATGTGTTGGTGTCCTTAGATTAAATTTATATTTTATAGTAAGCTCAAAGACCAGGAACTGTAGAACCTTGTTGCTGTTGTGAGGACACAATAAAAAAGTTCAGTGGGTGCAAGAGAGTATTTGGTTTTACTCTTTAATCAATTATCTCTTCTTTATTTTTCATTTATTTGAGGTATATTAACGTTTACTTCTTGAAACCATTGATTATATCAACACACGACTATAAAACTAACTTAAATCTAGAAGAGACACACAATATCCAGCCCCAGGCAGTTAATTCATCACTGTTAAAGTGGAAACCCACACATTTCCCCAGTGATAATTTTTTTTTTACCATGCCAGGAACCTAACTCAGTTCCCTTAGCTCAGTAGGCAGACATGCTACTGACTGAGCTAAGGGTCCAAAGGTTTCACTTTTTGTTTTATTGTCTAGTCACTAACTCTTACCCTCCCCATAGAGCCTTAGCTTTCCTTTCTTTTTCTATTTATTTGTTTTAAGTTTTGTTTTTATGATACTAATGGCCTATGTTTGGTTTGGATGGATTTAAATTCAAATAATAATAGTATACAGTTTATGTGCTAATATAACTGTTGTTTAGGAAATATAAGCTAAAGATTAAAAATACAAATAGTGTAATTGTAAATAAAATTTTGACTGATTCTGAAATATGCTTGGACAAATGCTTTCAGAACAAATTTATCGTGATAGAGAAATCAACAGGAAATATCATCCCTGTGAAATACAAGTCAGTTAAATCGTTCTTTCTGTTTCATCATATCAACACTTATGAAGAGAACAACCAAGTAAGTACTGTGAGGTTCTCACTAATTCTGACCTGCAGCGATGACCAATCAACCTTGTATTGCCCTTGTTCACCGTTAAAGAGAAAGTCAGGATTCGATTCATGACTGGGTTCCCTCAAAACATGTTTTGTACATGTGGTTTAAGATTGGATACAATATTAAGGACTTAATCACAATAACCAGTGGCAGCATTAGGTTCATTTGTTTGGTTTTAACTGTGTGTTATCTTAGGTTGAGTTTATTAATTGTGTAAGGGTAAAGCCCTATCTTTCTCTTGTAAACCTCATTGCTAAATACAAATTAAATAATCAACACTGTATTTTTAACAGTTGATTGTCGATGTGATAGCCTACGATGGTCCGGGAATCATAGATGCTCTCTATTTGAAAAAGCTTCGCAGCTCTGAGATGGACATAAGTGATCCAGCAAGGGGGAGGAGGTTTGTTCTGCCCCTACCACAACAAAGCAGGGTAAGTGTCAATGAGAAAGTGGTTAATAGTTCTTAGCCAAGGTCGGTTAAGGGGCCTCCATAATCAGGGGATAATCAACCTGTATTGCTCACATGCACATGCATCATTCGCTTCCCCTGTTCAGCAACCCTTTTTATGATCCCATTGTTGGGCACACAGACTAAATGACAAGCTAATCTAGTTTAGTTTGTTGGCTATGGAAAGGTTGGGGTTTGACTCCTGTCTCGACACACTGGGAGTTATTTTTCCTAAATGGTTTTTCACTTTCCCTTCCCGCAAACATGGGTACATCTCTTTCATATATATACCTTCATAATACCTAAACCATTAGCAAAATTAAATTAGGTAAGCCTGAATGAGTGAGACGCAGTGTAAAAAAAAGCTCTCTGCCACCAACTCACCGTAGGTAGGTGCGCACTGGGGAAAGTGAGACAAGACAGCAACTTAGTCAGCCTTAAAATACCATGAATAAAATAGCATTCTAATATTATTGAAATTCTTTAGATTGAAGAATGAAACCTGACCACGCGAATTGAACCCAGAGCCTTTGGCTTAATACGCCGATAATCTAACCACTAGCTATCCAGGAGTCATCCCATGCCCAGGGTCATTCTTTACTCATATTTTAAGGCCAAGTCTCTGAAATATCAAATATTTTGTGTTGTGACTGTATCATATTAATGAAGAGCTTTCATTAATCTTTTTTGCAAACTTTAGTGTGAAAACCTGAAGTAGTTGTTGTTTTTCAACAACTCACTATTGTATTCTTCACTCGACAAATGAGAGTTATCATTAGTCACGGTGCTATGAATACAAACTAAATCTGCCACAATTTTATATTATTATTACTAATGTTTATTGCTAATACATTTTGCTAGCTGAACAAGCATGCAAAAGTTGCCACTTAGAAAATATGGAGCATCCTTTATGTGGATACCTTATTTCATAAATATTACTTGCATCCTTACAAAATCGAGTATTTGGTGTGTGTTGAGCAATTAAATGTTTGTAAGTAGTTATATGGTGCTAGTGACTCAGGCATGTTAAATTATGTATGGAACCAACATAAATAATCACGATAGTACAATACATCTGAGATATTAACAGCTAATTCCATGTTCAAGAGAAATGGCATATTAATTGCATACACAGGATATCAGTGATTAAGATCTCCGGGGCCTGTGTATTAGGATATCATTTTGAATAATTATTTTGTTTGAGAAATTATTCAAACAATTATTTATTGGATGAAAACCAAGAGGTATAGATTCCGTTAAGTGCCAAGTACCTTAATATAAATAGAAATGGTAGAAGTAGAATATTATCATATAACATATATGTAATAACCTTTAGAATTATTTTTTGAAAGTTGTCAAAAATATATAAATATTGTATAATCTTATGTTAACATTCACTGCAGTCAGGGGGGACTAAAAGGCATACATGATGAAAGTGTGGAGAAATAATTATCAGTGACATAATATTACCATATATTTTTAAGGACATAGCAACTGATTGCAACCTGGTAACATTGGATTCAAAAGCAACAGCGGAGAAAGATGGCGACACTGTGTATCTGAAGCCTGAAGACCTATCCGAGCCTGGCTACGAACTGCCAACAATAAATCAGCAGAACTTTGGCAAGAAGTACCGCTATTACTATTGTTCTGGAATGTATGATCCAGGACCCTTCCGAAACTCAGTTAGTGATTATTTGTAATCCATTTAATTAGAATAAATTTGATCAATTGACAGTTATAAAAAATTCAGGCAATCCATTCAAATGATGTATTTTATCATCAGATGTGTTTTCTGACGAGAAGGTTCAAGTATAATCAGCAACAATGGGAGTGTTCTCTAGCCAGGCAAGTTTTTTTTTCCATTAGCACATTCACTACCAAGCTTATTTATATTAACAGCTTATTCTAAGGCGTATGAAATTAGAGGGAAATTTAAATGAAATGCACCTGCAATAATGTGGAGAGAAGATGGAAAAAAACGTGATAAATTATTTGTGGAAAACCTGAGCCTCAGTGTATCCATCCGGGATTCAAGCTTAAGCCTCATAATAGCCAATCAAGTATACTGTAAGTGTGGCACTTTAACAACAAAATTCGTCCACGTCAATCCATTATCTTGGGCTAGATAGTTTTAAGTTTCAGCTGTGTTTTACTTATCTAAACATTCCTAAATGTTTCAGATCATGAAAGTGGACACGGAAACAAAAAATGTGATGGCGTGGCGAGAGAACGAATTCACTTACCCAGGGGAAGTTCAGTTTGTTGGCAGCCCTGGTTCCTCCGTGGAAGACGATGGTATCCTACTAGCTGCCGTCACAGACGTTAGAAAAGATGAGCCTGACTTCTTGATAGTGCTCGATGCCACAACTTTCAAAGAAATCGCAAGAGCTGAAGTTACCATCCACATACCAAACGTCTTCCACGGGATCTTTCTGCCCCAAACATTTGGAAATTCTTGAAGTTTTATATACCTAAGCCCTAGCTAACAGCAATTGATTTCATGTAATGGTGATTGTTTGACTCAACTCTGAAATACGTTTTAGGAAAGACTACAACTGTGGTTCTATAATAACAAACATTGGGATTTTTGTTATTAGATGAAAATATGATTAAATACAAAATAGTTAAGCTCTAAAAAAATACTTAAATTGTTAGATATATATATATATTTTATATTTTCACAAAAACGTAAAAAAAAGTTGTATTGGATACATTCACTTAACTTGAATTTTAATTTATCATAATTTTAATTATCTATTAAAATCATTGTATTTGTCATTCCCAAAATGTATTATATCATACATTGAATTTTATTATGTAAATATCCCCCAAAAAAAGTATCTATTTACCCTAATTCATTAATTATTTATGAGTAAAAATGGCTATACACATACTATAATGTTAAATTAAGTTAATGTAGCTTCAAAAGATTTAAGTGCAATATAATTTAAGTACCAGTACTACTACCCATCTAATAAGAAATGCTTCAAATAAAATTGTATAGTTTGCTAGTTGAAGTGAATAAGCACTGCACCTAAAATAAATAATAATATAATAATAATAATAATATTATTATATATTATTATTATTATTATTATTATTATTATTATTATTATTATTATTTATATTATATTATTATTAATTTCCCAGTTAGGTTTCCACCTGTAAGCAGTCCAAGGCTGTCCCTTGAGTTTCTCGAGCGTTTTATTTTCGTTCACCGGCTAGCTAGGCCTGTCAAGGATATAACTTTCTCTTTTATCCAGGATTGGGACCGACATGAGAAAATAAATCCCATGGCAGGGTTATTACATTAATATAAACAAAAATATATTTGCCAAGTTCATAGCTGTAAACTTATACAAACGATAGTCAAGGCAATACAAATGCAAAACATAAATATTTTGTTTAACAAAACTTTTATTTCTGAAAATGTTTAACTAGTTGGCCTTGTTAATTGGAGCTGGTTAGTCTACGCATTGAAGATTAGTCTTTAGAGGTCTCAACCACAGTATAGAGCTGATGATGAATTAAAATTTATTTCAAACAATAATTAATATCTACTAATAGAATATAACTTTCCTACTAACCTTAATTTCTGGAAAGATTAGAAAATTCTATATGTATTTTAAATCTGTAATTAGCTCATTTATATTATTATTGTTTGTTTTTAGTATATTCAATGGCAAAATTTATTGCAAATTTGCCCTTGATCATGTAGGCATTCATATCCCTTCTCGGACTTCTCGTAATCCAAAATTATTTTTTCTCAATAGCTTTTTATAAGGTAAGCCCTATATGTCGTATCCATAGCACCAATTCTAGATTTATCAAATTCAACTTTTATCATAAAATAAAAGCTAAACTCAGAGTTATTTAAGGAAATCCCATATCATTAATTTATCATAAAGAGGTTCTGCCTATAATATCTAAATTTTACAATATTCTGATTTATTTTTTGCATATTGTTACTGCTTTTAACCACTCTTTAGTTTTTTGTTATTATTTCTATTTATTATTATTATCATTATTAATGACTTTTTTTGTAACTATTAATCAATATATAACATTATTTAACCTTTTTTTTATCTTATTTTCTCGTGTAAATATATGTATTTATTTGTATGGTACTTGTGTACTTTCAGTGCTGGCCTGTTATAGGTCCTACAACTGTTGGCCAGCACTATAATAAAAGAAATTGAAATAATAATAATTATTATTATTATTGTTATTAAGTGTTCCCTCTTACGACATGTCCATTCCTATTGTCAGTGAACTTAGACCACCAATGCCCCCTGTCCTCTGCCTCCTCTTCAGCTCCCAGAATTTTCTTCTTTCCTTCAAATCATCTAGTATTTGAAGCCTCCTTCATCAGTTCCTTTTTCCCCCAACCTTTCCTTTTATGACGTTGTGTAGAAGACAGTTCCTCCTAAGGATGTGTTTTCATCCTGTTTGCTTTGTGCCAAAGAATCACATCCAAAATGGTTCTCTACTCATACACTATTCTTAGGACATTTGTCATCCTGACTTTTTTTGAAAGCTTCCTTGGCCATGACGATTCTTGACCTAATTTCTTCAGTACAGTAGGCAGCCTTTGTCAGCAGACTTCCAAGTTATTTGAACTGCTCTATGTTTTCCAAATCCTTGTTTCCAATTTTGTTTTCCAGCAGCTCTTAATTTTTACTTTCTTGCTAGCTTACAGGTAGAGAAAGTATTGTGATCGTCAGAAAAATCTAACTCGAGATTTTGATGAATATATATGTTTCATGACCGCCCAAATCCATAAAAGTGGTTTTTGAATTTCCATCTGTCCATCTGTACCTCGGACTAAAGCCTAAGCTATTTTACTGATCGGGATAAAACTTGGTATCTAAGGTTTTCATAGGGTTGCCCCAAGGGGTTTATGGAATTGGATTAAGGGAAGATTAAGGGTAGTTTACTGAATGTTATATTTTGATTAAATTTCATTTTAAAACATTTATAAATATTCCAAACAAAATGGCTACATCAATATTTCGGCAAAATGACTTAAAGGGTTCCGGTCTGATGCGTAATTTTTTATTTCTCAATCATATATTTGTAACTCTTTGAGATATAAAACTACTTATCATTGAAAAAAAATATATATATATATTAACTTTTCAAACACTAAAGGTAAAGTATTGCGAATGTAAAAAAAAAAAATCTGACCCGAAATGTTGATGAATGGTGATGACATTCCAAACCCTAAAATGTGTTTTTTGCAATTATATATAAATGACTATTTTCACTTTCCCCTGAAAATTACATTTAGGGTACTTTACAGAAGCGGAAATTTCCATTTCTCCGCAAATATTTGAGATACTAAATAACTTTTCGTTGCAAAATTGTAGTACTATTAAAAATGAAAAGCTTTTATTTGAAATATTTATTTTATATAACTAATAGTTTCTGAGATATTGGCTAACATATTAATAATTATTATTATTATTATTAGCACCGCGTCTTACTACTCGTTCGGGTTATACGCACTTATGCTAATCTGTAATGGTAGGGTGATTGGGAGATGAAATGAAGGACCTACAGTTTAACGTGGAATCCGAACCACGTTGGAGGCCTGGCATTCCCCACATTCACAAGATGTCTTGTCAGAGGTGAAGGAAGGGTTTGTTAATCAGATAAATCTTTGCCGGGACCGAGGATTGAACCCCGGCCGCCAGCATAGAAGTCTGACACCTTACCCCTAGACCGCCAGGTCACAAACATATTAATACTATTTTGTGATCTTTAGATGTAAGGAGATACTACTTGAGTTTTAATGCAATAATTCTCTAATGCCATAGAGTAAGAGATAAGTAAGTCTCTCAAAAAGTGTATGTTCTCTTTCCTTAAACCTTTTAGGAGAAATGTTTGTACAGCAATGATCTAGCTCTATTATTTTAGAATCAATAGTCAATATTTGTCAATTTTATTAGTCAAAATTTATAAATGAGAAATTTAATATCAATACAATAACCACAAGATGTGATAAAATGTCAAAAAAATTTTAAACCAGAAGTCAACATCTTAATACCAATTGTTGACCCTTGGGGACTCAATATGAATATTTTTACTTTATTGCTACCTTAAAGGGCCCCTACACAAAGAGTCAGACCATCAATATTAATAAAGTAATATTAATTACTGACAGTCTGACTGATCGTATAAGGGCAGTACTGATGGACCGATGGCCAGACTGACTAAAATACTGATGTGATCCGAGTTTTCTGATCACATCAGTCTTGGGTGAGACTGACAGTATGACTGTCCATGCACACATACTTGTCAGTATTTCCTTCAGTCTTAGTGGCAAACATAGACTGTCCACACCTTTTTCTTATCATCCATGTTGTTGCATGCAGGAGGTGAGACTAATAAAATAATTATATGAAGACTGACCGTGTACGGTCTCGTTGTAAATACTGATACAGTCCGACTGATCCGTGTAGGGGCCCTATTACAGGTAGATAAAGTATTGTGAGCGTCAAAAAAATTGAACTCGAGATTTTGATGAATGTCAACATACCTACCCTGCTCCTCTGATGTCACATTCACAACCTGTTCCCGACAGTAGGGATGAGGAAAACTGCTCCTTTAAATGATGAATGTCAACATCTCATAATCCTCAGAATCCGAAAAAGTAGTTTTTGTAATGCCATCTGTCTGCTAGTCTGTATCTCGGCTAGAGTCTAAACTATTTTACCGATTGGGCTAAAACTTGGTATTTGGGGTTTTCAAAAGACTGCACCGAGGTATTTTATTACAGCATCATTCAAAGGTTTCACCCTCATACCATGAGGATGAGGTTTAGCGACTGCTGTCTGTAGCTCTCACAAATCAAAATCAGCCCTTTCTCTTGATGAATTAGGTTGACGCTTCTATTAGCTTAGAGATTCAGAGTCGGGCAACAGCCAAAAGGAACTCCTATATCTATTGGCTCGCTTGGCGGCCACTATCGCTCACGCTTTTCCGCGCCAATGTGAAGCTCCCTTTTCTCCCATTGGACAAGGTCAGGCAGCAGTGGAGGGTATTTAACACGGTGGTTCCTCATTCATCGGCGAGGCGGAGAGTGGCTACCCAACTCGGGTGCGCGACCTATTTGAAATAGCTGTTAAATTGTCTTATGTTACGAAAGAGCAATATTGTTTTAACTCTCTCTCTCGCCATCAACCTACCTCCCACCGCGACTCACGTTGCCGGGACAATCATCCTACCTCCCACCCAACTCACGTTGCTGGGACCAACACCCTACTGCCCCACCTCAGGACTTCCTCATGTTCCCCGCGACTCACGTTGCCAAGACATCCTTCTGTTCCACCACGACTAACGTTGCCGGAACAATCTTGCCAACCTTTTTACTATCCCTATCCACATGTATCTGAACATAACGTCGCCGTTGTCGTGACCTCAACCAGTTACCTCCGAAATCACAGCAAGGGATAACAAACTCCTCCACCGCAAGCTGCCATTGCGGAAAATTTTCATCTCCAGGCGTCAGGGATTAGCTATGAAGAATTTAAATACGTCACTGCAATATTTCCCCAAAGTTTGGGGATGTAATTCCCGATGCAAGTCCACTTTCTCTCACGGCCTAGGTTCAGAACACACTGGTCAATATTCAAGTTGTTTCTGCTTTCACGAGTGCTCCATCGCACCACGTAATCATTCCATCACGTCGGTTTTCATATTCACGGTGAGTTGGAGAGATTGAGTGTTGGCGCGATGTGATTAATTTTAGGAAGAACGGAAATCCGTCAAGCCACGCCACTCCAGAAATCCACTTGAGATTTTACACTCACGGTCAGATTTGGAGTGACGCATTCCATTTGGCGTGGAGTGAATGTCAATGGAGTGGAACGATCATGAATAGCCACCTTAAGGTTGGCCAGTTCAGCCAGTTTTATAGTTCATTTAGTGGGAGCTGATGACGTCGCTTCGTGACAAGAGCCACTCCATTGCGCACAACCGTATAAACTTGTTCCAGTCGCCTGTTGAGCATTCTTGCCACGATCTTTCCCACATGAGAAATGAGGCTGATGGTCCTGTGGTCACTGCATATCTTGACTTGCTTTTCCTTCTTTAGAGCCACCGTGGCTACGTCTAGAAAGTCTTTGGGCCATTCTCCTGTGTTGTAGATCCTATCTACAAGTTTTGTCGGAGGTTTCAATATGTTGTTTCCCAGTTCCTTCAGTAGGTCAGCTGGTATGTCATCATTTCCAGCTGCTTTCCTTCTTCACATGTACTTTATGGATCCCTCCACCTCACTCTTTAAAAAATAATGTTGAGTTATTTTTCGTCCTCTATCTTTACTTCTGCTTCAATCTCTAGGTTTCCTTGTAGATTTTTCCTGTTGTAAAGTTCTTCTATATGTATATATTTCCCAAATCGTAAAAACCTCTTTGTGATCCATCACCATCTGACCTTTTGGGTTTTCCGTTCCTATTGTTCGCACACACTTGTTTTCATTCCCTCCTGGTTCCTTTGCTTTCGAGTTCATGAGGTCATACCTTCCTTTTCTTTGTATTTCAATAATCGCATCGCATGTCTTCTCTATATAATATTTCCTCGCTTTATATGTTTGTCTCCGTAACTTGTTTTTTTTAGCCCTATACATTCTTCTTTGTTGACGTTTTTTCATATTCTTCTTCTTTATTTTATTTTCTGAGTTATTTATGTTGTTACCCAGGGCTTTCGTGCTGTCCTCTTCACTTTTCCAACATTGTCATTTAACGCCTTCAAAAATTTTCTTAACATTATTCCACTTCCCTTCCACAATTATACTCTATTGTGTGACCTCACTTAACTTTTGTACTATTGAGTTTATCACAATGTCACTCTTTCTTCTTAATTTTTCTAAGTCCCACCTCAGTCGTCTCTTGCTTGTTTACCTGATCTTTTTCAGTCTTGTTTCAATGTACGCCACCAGCATATTGTGGGCTGAATCAATGTCGCACCTGGCAATGTCTTTACTTTATTCTTAAATTGCTGTTTAACAAGGATGTAGTTTAGTTGGTACCTACTGATGTCTCCTGGGCTCTTCCAGGTGTGTAGTTTTGTCTTACGTTTCTTGAACCAGGTGTTTGTCACCACCAGGTCATTCTGCTGGCAGAATTCGATGAGAATCTGCCCTCTGTTGTTTCTCTTCCACAATCCATGTGGCCCAAGGGAAGTCAATCCCAACAACAAGACTGTGATAACTTTTACATATATTTATATTCATTTATTGTTATTAATGGTTTATGAACTTAGATTTAGATATTTTAAATTAAATGAGTTTAAAGTTTCTAATTCTATTAAACTAATTTTAAGTGTATTTTAATTAGTCAACACTTATATGTATTTCCTATTAACTATATTTATTTATACTTTTTATACTTTTAATTTGGCCTGCATTTCGTTTAAATATGCCAACTATGTTTGTACACAGTATTTTTAGTCCACTTTCCATCCCATATCATTGTTTACTTTAGTATATTGCTCAATCTCTGTTATTAAACTGATTACACATTTACATCATTTTCGTCTATTCAACTTTTAGTATTCATTTCAATTCTTATTGTAGTCTTTGTTATTATAACATACTCTAAACACCTTACGAAAGATTATTTTTAGAATGTTTTCTAAAATGTTACTATCAATATAGTTTATTAAAAATAAGCTAACCATTACCAAGTTGAAAACAAATTATATGATCATACATAAGTCCAGTTATAAGACTATTCCTACTAAAGCTATAAAATTAGGCAATATCAACATCAATAGAGTAGCTCATGTGAAATATTTAGATCTGATTATTGAATATGACATTACGCGAAATGAACAAATGTACAGTATACAAAATAGAATAACATCAGTCATTGGGATATTATTAAGATTAAGGCAAAGTGTTCCTTGAAAAATACTCCAAAGTATATATGATTCCATGGTACACACTCATTTGCAATACATGAGTATAATATGAGGAAGATGTGACAAGCAAACTTCAAGTAAAATCATAAGGATTACAAAAAAAAAAAGCTCCTCTTTATTATTCAACTTTCATTACTATACTCCTTCAACAACTATAGCTCTACCAACATTTTGCCATTACGTGTTAGTATAAAATTATCGCCTTCCATTGTTTTCTCTTAGAGTTGACCGGAATTTAGTACACAATAATACCGTCTTTCACACAACTATAAGTACCATAGCCACAACAAAAGAACAGCAGGGAGCCTACACATAAAAATTGCAATAACTCTTTTAAATATGCCAGCATCATCATAAAGGCATCAATAATTATCAAAAATAATCAAAGTATTTGAGTTTATAAAAATGCTATTTTTTTACACTATTAATTATTTTCTCTGATCACCATAATTTTAAACTATGGCATAGCTCATAGCTATTAGTGAATAATGCACATAGTGTGCAAGAAATTGAGATACGTTATTTTCAATGATAGCGTTTATAATCAATACCGTGCATAGTGAATATTGTACATCGCATAATGTTGATTTAACTATAACTTCTTATTCGTTAGGCGAGGAGTGTAGTCTCTAGATGATCATTACATTATTACGGAAGCTATGTTTGTATTGATGTTTGCGCTACTAGCGCCAGACATGGAATGTTGACAATCCGTCGACTTAAACGAATTCAAGAAAATGGAAAATGGCTTCTTGTGAGATACACGTCGTTAATCCGTCCATTTTAAGCAAAATTGAAAGGTATGTACTTTATTCTTAGTGCTAAATGTTTAAAGAAGTATTTTTAAGTTTTATTCGGAAAATGTATGTACATTTAAAAATAACTATAAGCATATTTTGTTGATATATGTACCTATTCAGATGTGATCATTATTTCAAGTTTGTTGAATTAAAAGGTAATAAATATCTTCTGTTGATATTTGCTTTTTCTTCCTAGCTTAGATTTATAAATCAACGGATTTTTTACGATCGCGTTTTTTTTTTTAAATACGGGATCAATGATCAATAGGTTACCCTTTGTAAAATGGATTCTTCCAAGTTTGGTTACCCAACCAAGATGAGCGTCTTGATGGGCGCGCCTTTAATGTTTTAATGCAGAACTGTACTATGTACACTATATTTGTATGGCTGTGTCTAAAACTAAAAATGCATGATTCTAAACAAACATTTTTCTTTCAAAAAAATAATTCAATACGGTTGTTTTGTATTTATTTGATTAACATGCGTGCATCTTTCATAATTTGTAGTATTATGGTATTTTAAAACCACATAAAAAATAGTTGATGAAATATTGTCATTAAAATGTTTCCGTTTCAATGTATTTTAATTTTAATTGGGAAAATAAAAATTATTCATTTTTCTGGGAAATTAGGACAAATCGCTAATTTATAGCTCAGCATTTTCAGAATAATTTATTCTTGTTTTTAAATGTAGTTTTAGATTCATGTTTACTATCTCTGAAAAACTATCTTTTTGTCACGTGATAAATTTGCGCAGTGAAGTCACATTTTTATGGAAATATATTGTTTAGTTTTCTATTTATAGGCCCTTAAGGTTAAAAAGTTACTGAAATTGATTTAATATAGTTGATAACATTCATGGATTAAAATAAAAACAAAAGAAATCTCCATTAGAAAACAACATGGCCAGGGAGGGTAGGCACAGCGGTAAGATAAATAATGGTGGGCCAAAACCAGTATAGGCCTACATGTATAAGAACTCAACACCTTGGAGGGAAAGTATTGTGATCGTTAACAAAAATCAAACTCAAGTTTTTGATTAATGTTAATGTTTCATGACCCCCCCCCCCTCCCGGAACCAAAAAGTGGTTTTCGCAATGCCATCTGTACCTCGGGCTAGAGGTGAAAATATGTTTCCAATTGGGCTAAAAATGTGTATCTGGGGTCTTGGTAGGGTCTCTCTGAAGTTTTTTTTAAATATTTGACATCTAACCCTAAATTTAAGGGTAGTTTACTGGAGGTAAAAAAGAGAAAGAAATCAAATTCACAAAATTTCTCTCTAACGATTTTGATTTTGATTGAATTTTATATATAGATAACCCACTGTTTAAATAAGATGAAAATTCTCATTTTTTCATGAAAATGAGTTTGAGGGTGCTTAACATGAGGGAACTTTTCCAATTCTCATCATTTCTTCGCAACTATTTGAGATATAAAATAACATCATTGTAAAGTTGTAGGCCTAGTAGGGCCTACTATTAAAATTATACATCTTTTATTTGAAATATATTTTTATAGAACCAATAGTTTCTGAACTATAAGTAAATACATATACTTTTGACATCAGGTCTTTGAAAATAAATTTGAGCCTTATGATATTTGGTGAACAAAGATGTTTCTCTTTTCTCAATTTTTCTAACAGTATTCCTAGTTGCTAATGCCATAGAGTAAGTAACAGTGTATATTATTTCATTTATGATCTTTGGTGTAATGTTTTTACAACATTGTATAGACCTATTTTGTTTCACCAGTCCGAATTTTTAGTTAAGGGTCGGTCATTCCATCTCAACTCAACCCCCCCCAAAAAAAACATGTTTCAAATTCACAGTCGGCAATCTTAACCAAACTTACAATTAAGTATGATAGTATCCATAGAGAAAATTATTCAATTCTTTTTTTCCCTATTTTTTCCATGTGCCATTTTTGAGATACATCTGTCAAAAGATATAAAAATTTGTCAAAAAATCAAAAGTGAAATAATGTTAAATTATTTATTACTTAGACCCTAATTAAGATAGAGAGCTAAACAAGGTCTCATTTTAAAGCGCCCAAACTAGGTTTTAACATGATATGTAGCACATTAGGGTTACAAGCAATTACATTTTCTAAGGAATAATTTTTTTTTAATTTCAAAAAGTGTTTTTTAAATCTGTAAAAAAAATGTATTTGTTTATATAACTCTTTTCAACAAATTCTGAAATTTTCAAATTCAGACCTCATTGGGATCATATAAACATCTGATTTTAAATATTCATGCAGCGTGTATTTTTGTACTTTTCCTATGCACATTGTAATACAAGGGGCTGAAAAGTAAAATTAATTTAGAGTATCTACAGAACTTACATCAAAACGTCAAAACTGCTTCACTGCCAACAATTTTCTGATTGCATTTTCTCTCTCTGCCTTTGTCAATGTCTAAACTCTTCCTGTTGTTGTTAACGGATCCACTGTCGTGAGGATGTCACTCCAGTGTACACAAAGAATGTCAGGTGCTGCAGGGTATGTGAAATTTGACAGCTGGGCCATGCATATGACCGAAACTCACTTTGATTTCCTGCTCATCTTCAAATGTACTGAGAACACATACCAGCTACCATAAGTCACCATATCGGCAGGTCACGAAACCAACGATTTCAGTGAAGTCTAGTTTATCATCACGCCTTGTTGTTTCTGCCTCCCTCTAAGATTCTGAGAAAGACTATGGTCTAGTGAGCACTTTACTCCTACTCACAGGGATGAAGCAGAGCGGTTTCAAGGTACCTTCAAATGTCTGGGCAGATAGCTTCTGGTACTCCTTGGCCTTATGCTTCTGGGTTGTACTGTATGCATCATACAAATCGAGCATCGGCAATGCTAATGTAATTTCTGTAGTGCATATTAAAATCTTACGCATATTATGTGTGTGATGCGGGCCAGTAGATGCACTCCCTGACATTCGCATCATTCACATTCAGAATTCCCAGCTTTATTCTTTCTCTTTAGTTTATAGATGGGCAGTACAGTTAACTGTCAGGAACAGTTCAAAGTGATTTAATTAACTGAAATGAGCAGTTCATTTATATAGTTAAATAGTTCATGCACTACCTACTTCTTATAGTTCAGTCGTTCGTCAACTTTTTGTGGTTCAGTCGTTTGAGAACTATTTATTGTGGTTAAGTCATTTGTGAACTAATTGTGGTTCAGTCATTTGTGAACTGCTTCTCGTGGTTCAGTTGTTCATGAACTACTTCTTGTGGTTCAGTTGTACATGTTGACACTGCACTAAAAGTTGACATTATTTTAATATTACCTTTAAAAATAAGATATATTTCACTCTCAGAAAAATATTTAAGCTGGAAATAGCATTTTGCTAAGTTTTCTACATAATGAATGTAGTTATCAACTGTCAGTTATTGATTATTCAAAGTGATGATCATATTTTGCTGAAGTTTCGCATATGTTCAGCATTTCATTAAATTCCTTGCACTTTTGAAGAAGACTTTGATCTGCTAGCTTAAGGTATGCCTTCATCTTTGTTGTGTATTTTTGTGTTTCATGATATATTAGTTAGCTTCAACACATTTCAAACAATGTTACCATATAATAATATGATTCAATAACTGTGGCTAAACAGTCAATTTAGGTCATATGTAGACATTTGGAACAGCAAATGAATAGGTTTCCTATTGTTGACAGAGGCTATATTCAAATAGTCTAAGGCTCCCTAGTCGGCCCCTTGAGTTTTAGACTTGATGCACTCTTGATGATTTTACACTTCACACCCTGTTCATAACGAAGGCTGCATAAAACTATTTGAAAGGCAACAACCATATTTAAAATGGTGGACAACGTGTCAGTGCTCTAGTAGACGAAACAATAATACTAAAACAATTGCCAGTCAAACACAGCAACCGATACCGTAAGAACAGCGCATGGCTGGTAGCCTTTGTATCCATGTTGACCAAGACCTCAAGAAAACTACATAGGTATCCTTTGTGACAATTTGGACAGACCTACTCTTGGTCACGTGATTACCAATGCAGCTATCAAGGGCACGAGTCAAGGAGAAGCCACATAAATAGACTATTTGGATAAAGCCAGAGATTTCAAGCTTAGGAATATTGCCATTTTTAAAAGATTTTTGCTAGCTTTTTGTTGTTGACATATTTCAATCAAGTAAATAACAATGATAAAAGAAAATATCACAAGGCTTATTTATTTTTTACAGCTCTATGATGGTTCCCAAAGAGTAAAAGAAGTTATTAATTAAAGCATACTCCTGGGCAAATTTAAAATGCTATTTAACTCATTCAACAATTTGGGGAAATAAGCTGTTGACCAAGAATCAACAAATGCCATAGTAACAAGCCCACCAAAAACCCAATTTAATGAACAGCCAGCAATAAGTAATGTCTCAAAGTAACAATTAACGGTATTTCACAACTCAGGGCCGGTCTTAATACTACCGCATAAATATTGCTATCAGGAGGTTAAAAGTTAGCAACCAGTTAAAGGTCATCAGCCACTTTAATATTTTACACGTATTATGGACTGAATTTATCTGTAGGATAAATATATTTTTATATAGAAAATGCAAGGTTGGTACTGTTTTTATGGGTGCACACATGTGTATAAGCCCTGATGCTACCCTTACAACCTAGCGAGTGGTGAAAATGCACAACGTTTGCTAAATAATGGCAACTAAACGAGTGCAAGGAAACAGATGGCGTGACGTGGGCACAGATGCTAAGTTGTCTTGCAAGTACTAATTTCAGTGTTTTCCAAAGTGTGGGCAATAATTTGGTACAACATTTACAAAATTTCATTTATTGTACTCACGTTTTGATAGTCATTTTTTGTAAAAGTGTGAATTAGATGTTCTAACTTTACTTATAGCTAGAACCTGGACCTGTGCTTACGTAACATGTGAACCAAGATTTTTTTTCTACAGCGCTCAACATTTGTTAAATAATGGCTGCCAAATGAGTGCTAGTAAACAGATGGCACCGCGTGGGCGAGGAAGCTAAGATGTCTTACAAGTACTAATTTCAGTGTTTACCAAAATGAGGTCAATAGTTGGGTACAACGTTTACAAAATTTCATTTATTGTACTCACGTTTTGATAATTTCTTATATAAATATAACTCTACAAATAGCTTGTCAGTTTATATAAAAGTGTGAATTAAATGTTCTAACTTTACATAGGTAGAGCCCAGGCCTGTGCTTAATAAACACCTGAACCAAGATTTTAACCTAAAAACGGATTCTGATAGGCAAACCATCTCATTAAAAAAATGTGTCACTATGGCAACAACCATTTTAACTTTCAGATAAAAGTTATTAGGTACATCTACCGATAAAATTGTGATGGATACATACATTTTATTTTGCAGATAAATGCTATCTTGCAGTCATAAGACACACTTTTAATTTACCAACCAGATAGAAATATTTATCTACCAGATTAATATTTATCCAGGAGTCATAAGACTGGCCCTTAGAGAACCAAGAAACAACCAATTTAACAGCAATCAACGAGCATATTCCGAGTAGGCAGAATGTGTGTGCAAATAACCCATCGGATGTACCATCACTAGAGCCCCATAAAAATGGTGAGACACGATGAAGCGAAAAGTGCCATTCAAGGATGGAATAAAGTACTTTTTCCTTTGATAGTTTTTAGATATGATTTACAATGTTTTTGAAAAGCGAAATAAAACGAAATTGTCTTGTTACACAAAATCCTTCTATAAAACGAAATAACACCGCTTTTACAAAAATAATCTTTAAATAAGCATGAGATTAAGAATAAATTAAGCAGAAATTTTGACAATGCTGTAATTTGATTAGTACTTTGTTGTAGTGTAAGCTAACTTTAAGCTATAAAATTGTGAAATATGCAAATAAACTTGACAAAGAACTTTAAAGTAAATATTTAAGGTTTCAATAGTGAATTTTAATTGTGTATACATTGTCTCCAAACACCTCGGATAACATGTAATTTTTAATAAAAATGAAATAACACCGAAAAGTGAGGTTTTAAAAACAAAATAATACCAAAAAGTGAGATTTAAAAAACAAAATTTAACTAAAAATAAAACCATCTTTACGGGAATCTAACCATCACCTTTTTTAAACATCTTTATTCTGGCAAAATGATATTCCATCATCTTATAATAAGAGGGTCAAAGAAAAAAGACCCAGTTTAGTCACTTTAAAAACATGGGAAAATAATGAAAGAATGAGAAAATAAAAAATAAAAGAGAATTAGAGTGCACCAAAAAAAGCGGCATTCAGGGAAATTAAAGGATAAATGTATTAAATAAAGTTATTCAGATGAGCCCTTGATCAAAGATGTCAATTATGTCAGTATGAGTGACTTGCTGACAGACATTCAAGAGGAAACTTTTAAAGCATTATTTTATGATCAATACAAAACCAGGAATATGGGTTCTATTAGCCTATGTTAGTTAAAAAAAAATTACAAAATATCTATGGAGGCTTTATTTTATCTATGAAATATGTTATAAAGTTTACTCGAAGAACATAAGGGTGCTTTACATTTGCTTGGCCAGAAAAATATGACATTTCAGAAGTGAGAACAAAAATATAATTTAAAAAAATTTGGTAGAAGAGGTGAGATGAGATTTCCTATTTCTTTTGATGGATAGGCTTATATCATTTTCTTGGTAGATTACAAGTGTTTTATAAAGTGTCAACTTTAGGATAGTAAATGTCAACATTAAGAAAAAGGGTGTTAAGATTAGGAGAATTCAGTGAATTTTGCTCATTTCAATATATGTTAAAATATGACATACTTTTTTTTTAAATATTATTTTATGTTAACTGAAATGGTAGTGTACTTCACAAACATATTTATCATAAATAAATATCGTTTATACTTAATTTACTCTTTATTTTATGACTCAAGTGACCAACTTAATGGTGGATTTACCTTATTGTGGTTCAGTCATTTGCAAACTACTTGTGGTTCAGCCTTAGTCGAACGCGAACTACTTCTGGTTCATTTGTTCATGAACTACTTCTTGAAGTTCATTTGTTCGCAAACTACTTTCTTGTGGTTCAGTCGTATGCTAACTACTTCAATAACTTTTTTGATCAGAAAAATAATACTTTAAATTATATTAGTCAAAATAGCACTAGCTGTTAGATTAATGATTTTAAAATATTTTAGCTTTAACTTAACAACTACCCATGCCAGTGATGTCATTATAGATGTTAGGACAGTGATGATCATTGTATGGAAAGCCTTATGCTCCAAATGTGGTGGACGCAGTACACTAAATAAATCCAATTTGTGTGATGCGGACCACTGGACACAGTCTCATTAAAATAATGTGAAAAATTGAAAAATCCAATGCGTGCGATGTGGACCATTGGAACACATTAGACTAAATAAATCTGATTCATGCGATGCTGACCAGTGGACATTTACCTTAAAACTCAATTTTAAACCCCAGAATATAAATCAGGGTGTCTACTGGGTCACGAAAGTCACGAAAAAGCCACGAATTGCAAAAAAGGTCACGAAAGTCACGAAAAAGTCACGAATTTTTAATATTTTGGTCATAAAGTCACGAAAATATTTTTAGTTTGAATTTCCCGCACATCGTAACAACGCGAACGCTTCAAAGATAGCGCTATCCACCACACGTAATGGCACGCGCCAGCCGGATTGGAAGTTGCCTAATTGTTTTGTCTGTGATTCCAATGACAAGGTTAATGTTCGCCATCTTGTTTTAAATATTAATGTGGTGTACTACTTGTTTCGTGGGGTGTGGGAGTGCATTATGCCTTGTGTGTGTCTACAAATAATGGTTTTTTGAGTGGATGAATTGGAATTCAGGTTTTGTAGACGATAAGAGAAAATACCAGGACATTTTCTACACAAACCGTGCGTTCTTCTGTGTTGTGGATCTGGATCAAGTTGTCGGTGGCAATTATCAATTTGTTACGCTTTCAGTGATCCGACTGCTATTTGAAGGCGGTGTAAAATGTATATTATAATTTCAAATTAACGTTGGCATCAAATAGCAATCGTTTTCGCCGTTAAATATGGCGTATTTTTTTAATAAAATAATACTATTATTGTTAATATTTAATCCTTGACGTAACTTAATTCAGTTAATTTTAAAGACCATTCATTCAAAACAGTTGAAATTTACCAATTTTTAAATGATCTTCGTTGTCTTACGGGTACATTAAATATTAGGCCTAAATTATTTTTTAATCGTGTGTTGCGAAAAAAATCTATTTTTTTTTCGGGAGGGGGGGGGGCATTCAAAAATTTTATGTATGAAGTTTAGACTAATCTGTTAAAAGATGCCTGGTAAATGTTCGTTCAAAGAGTTTTGGCTGACTGATGAAGAAAATAAATACTCGAAGTGGTTGCGCCCTGTTGAAGATGACCAGTATAAGGCTTATTGTGCATTTTGTAAATCGAAATTTGATATAAGCCACAGTGGGTTGAATGGAGTGAAAATTCATGGAAAAGGTAAGAAGCATTTGGAACTAACCTCTGCCCTACTCCAAGGTAAGCAAAAAACGCTCAGCTTTATATCTGCTGAAAAAGTTGGATGTAAACAGAAAGAACTGGCAAAAGAATTATTACCTTCCACAAGTAGGCCTACTTCTGAAAATGATGTATACTTGGTTGCATCTTCGTCTACATTAGTGGTTTCATCTTCCTCATCTCTTGGAGGACCTTTAAGTACATTTTGTTTAAATGATGATACCTTGAAGGCAGAAATTCTGTGGTCCATGAATAAGGTTATGACTCATACTTCTGACAGAGGTTCGTGTATTTCCAGTGATCTTTTCTCAATCATGTTTCCTGACAGTGTAATAGCACAGAAGTTCAAAATGCAAAAAGACAAACTTGGCTATTTGACAACCTTTGGTCTTGGCCCCTTCTTCCAAGAAAAACTCTCGGCGGAGTTAAAGAAGACTGCATTTTTTGCAGTTTCACTTGATGAAAGTCTCAATAGAATTGCCCAAAAAGGACAAATGGACATCATTGTCCGTTATTGGAACTCAAGTTTAAATGTGGTTTCAACCCGATACTTGAACTCTGTGTTTTTAGGGCATTCTACTGCAGCTGACCTCCTTGATGCCTTTACGTCAGGTATGTCTGAATTAGGACTGCCTTTAAAGACTGTTATACAAATTGCTGTTGATGGACCCAATGTAAATTTAAAATTCCTTAAGGATTTCATTCAAATGATGGGAAAAAATTTAGATAACCCTGAAGACAAGAAACCTATTGATGTTGGCACATGCTCTCTTCATACAGTTCATGGGGCTTATAAGACAGCTCATAATAGATGTGAATGGCAAGTTCATAATTTTCTGCGTTCGTTGTATTATCTGTTTAAAGATTTTCCATCTCGAAGATCTGATTACATCCTCTCAAGTGGATCAGACCTCTTTCCACTTAAAATGTGTTCCATCAGATGGGTGGAAAACTCAAAAGTAATTGAAAGAGCCTTGAAAATGATTCCTCATCTAAAGAAATATGTGGCTTTTGTGTGTTCCAAACCACCTGAAACAAATAATTTCGGTGTTGTACGAGACTTCCTAAAAGATAACCTTCTTGAAGCAAAACTCTTTTTCTTGCAGTCAGTAGCAGGAGAAGTGGAACCATATCTTAAAATATTTCAAAATGACAATCCAATGTTGCCCTTTGTACATGCCGAACTGTATTCAATGGCACGTAGCATTGCAGCTCGCGTCCTTAAGAGAGAGGTTATAAGAAATGTGAAAAACTCGGGACAGCTCTGGGCAATTGATGTCAAAAATGAAAATCTATTGAGCTTTTCGGACGTAGACATAGGCTTTGGTGCGAAGAAATTTAGTAAAAATGTGAAAGAACTTGATGTACAACTCTTTAGAAAAGATTGCAGACACTTCTTAGTGGAAATGTTTCAAAAACTGATTGGGCCTAGGTCTCCATTACGAAAGTGCATGGTGAAAGGTGCTTCATGCCTATCACCAGCAGTAATGACTAGTGGCACTCTAAGAGTACAACGGGTTAACATAGCACTCGAACAACTCACTTCAAACAACCACATTGCATACATTGAAGCTGAACATATAAGGAAAAACTACCTTGAAATCTGTGAGCAGTCTTCTGTTCAAGATGAGCTGAAGACATTTGATTTCAATGAAAACAGACTAGATTCTTTTCTCTTCAACATCCTTATTAATGCAAAAGCTTGCAAGGCATTGCTGTCATTTTGCATGATGATATTTACAATGTTTCATGGAAACAGTGCTGTCGAAAGAGGTTTTTCAGTAAACAAGGAGTGTTTGGTTGAAAATATGAAAGAGCGTTCTCTAATCTCCCAACGCAGCATATATTCAGCGGTTCAATCGGTAGGTGGCATAAAGAATGTGGAGTTTACAAGTGGGATGCTGCATGCAGCTAGGCGAGCAAGTTCTAAAAGGAGGGAAGCAATTGAAGAAATGAAGAAGAAAGAAAGTGAAGAAGCTAACAGATCAAAAACAACATTGGAAACTGTAAATAAACTCGAGGCAAAGAAAAGAAAACTTCTCCAACAGGCTGAGGAAGAGGCTTCAGCTCTTCAAACTGAAATAGACTTGGAGAAGAAACGACTGAGGCAGATGTAAATCCTGTATGCTGTGATTTTGTGTATAAACTAAATATTACGTGACAAATTTGAACAATATTAGATTTTTATGTTTGTTGAGACTTCAGCTTCTGTGAGATTCAAACATCATTAATTACAAGTAAATTTTCTTGTTGGTATGGCTATAGTAATAGTTATTACTTGTGTTTGTTATTGCAATATCTAGGCCCGATGTACAATATAATGTTCGACCGTTTACCGAAGGATTTTTTTTTTTTTTTTGCACAGCGTCTATACGCCCCCGAAGGAATTTTGTGGTCAAAAAAGGTCACCAAAAAGTCACGAATTTTTGTTCCTCCAACTGAGTAGACATCCTGTAAATGATTTCAGAGAGTATTATTATCTATGCATAACTGAACATACAGACAAGTATTTGGAAAGTTAATAGCCTTTTTAAAATTAGTATCAGTCTTGCAAAGTATAGTTTTGAATATATTACTTTTCAAGTAATAGTAATACACACAGAATGTGTATGAGAGCTTACAAAAGTATATAATACTACATTGCACTCCTTACACAAGCCAGTTTATTTACTATAACAATCAAATTGTTTAGTTATTAATACCGTTCTGCAGCCATTAAGGCATCAAAGACTAGAACTTCATATTTAAACATCTACATTAGAGTGAGTTAATCACTAATCGATTCAATGACAGGGTGAAACCTCACATGGAACTGACAAGACCACAATATCTACATACACTAGTAGTATTAGCACGGGTATAAATCGTGTCTGGCAATAAGCTAACAACTGACGTATCAGATATGGTGACGTCCCGGAATGCATTTGATCTAGACGTCACAGATTTGAATGAATTATAATATTAAGTGCGAGGTACAGTGACGAACAACTGACGTATCAGATATGGTGACGTCCCGGAATGCATTTGATCTAGACGTCACAGATTTGAATGAATTATATTATTATTATTATCATCGCGTCTTACTACCCGTTCGGGTTATACGCACTTACGCTAATGTGTAATGGTAGGGTGATTGTGAGATGAAATGAAGGACCTACAGTTTAACGTGGAATCCGAACCACGGTGGTGGCCTGGCATTCCACACATTCACAAGATGTCTTGTCAGAGGTGTAGGAAGGGTTTGGAAATCAGATAAATATATGCCGGGACCGAGGTTTGAACCCCGGCCGCCAGCATAGAAGTCTGACACCTTACCCCTAGACCACCAGGTCACCAATGAATTATAATATTAAGTGCGAGGTACAGTGACGTAATTAATTGTGTGTGTACGTTTTTTACAGTGACATCATAAGATAATTAATTGTGTTTGGAGGGGGGTAGCTATGCTAGAGATATAGTGACGTCTTGTTACAGGTGACTTTAAGTGCGAGGTACAGTGACGTAATTAATTGTGTGTTCGTTTTTTACAGTGACATCATAAGATAATTGTGTTTGGAGGGGGGTAGCTATGCTAGAGATATAGTGACGTCTTGTTTTATCAGATTTGATTGAATTATAATATTAAGTGCCGAGGTACAGTTATTATGATTGTAGGACGTTTGAATTATTAATGACACGTCATATTTAATTGTACACTAAAAAGTTATATTGCTCTTACTACAAATATATAATTTAAATGAGAGGGAAATATTACTAGAAATGAAAAAATAAATAAAAGTTTTTTCACATTTAATTATAATAAAAAATATATACATATTTCACAATTTATTATTGTTATCCATAAAAATACAAAGATCAGCAAACAGTGATAGATAGTCAAAATATGGGATAGGATCGGATGGGTCGACAAACGATTTGGAGGCGAGGGTATTGTCTATGAACATCGATACATTAGGGTGATTTAGATAATTTACATGCCGTGTGATATATTTTTCAAGATTGTACAGAGTGTTTAATTCGTCCGTAGACAGGTAGATCTGAATTTTTTATCACTCAGACACATTTCCACACGCCGAAAAGTTTTTTCACCACAATGTTAAATTCGTCCATGCTGGACTCAAAGTTTACACACGTCTGCACACAGTCGGACCAAAACGGCATTTCTTTGACGAAAAGTTCCATTGCGGGACGGTGAGTATTAGACGCTTAGAATTTGATGAAAACATCACGTGAGCGTAAAAGTTACGGTTAGGAAAGAGGCCCACCGCCACGTGTTTGTTCTGTTTGTCGTTTAGGTAGAAAGTGCGGTCACCAGCGACGAATCCTCGGACGGGAGATGATCCTCCACCATATTACAGCTGCACGTCACCTTCTTCATCGCTGTCTGCGTCTAGACTGATGACCTGTAATCAACAGTCGTCACAATTAAAGCTAGTATCGTGGTCGTCGCGTCATCGGTGATTGGACAAAATTTATACAATTTCTCGGCGCTGTGAAATCTGACGAATCGTGCCAAGGCGTTTGCATTTTTTAATGCGCACGGGGTGATGTCGTGACAAGGGGCGGTACACCCCCAACAATTAGAATTGATCAAATCAACAAAGGGACGTTTATAGTCCTCGCGTAGTGGGATGAATGTCCGGCCTGTGAGACGTGACAAGAAATTCCCTTTTTGTTTATTATATGCGTAAGGCACGACGGCTTTATCTAAATTTTGGTTTAGAATTGGAACCAATTTGGAGTAGCACCAGCCGGTGGTTTTATTGAATTGATAGCACGAGGATTGTTTCTCATCGATGAAAACTATGGCTAGCTCGGTGACCACCCACTCCTTTTTCGAGTTTACGATAAATGAAAAATCAAAGATGGCCGACATAATGATGTTCATCATCCAGATAATTGAATACAAATGATTAAATAAAATACTACTATACCTTTTATATCCAATGATGGAACACACGTCTGGGCACCCCTGCTAGTACACCTTGGACAGCTGCCAAAGCGACGTTTGAACAGCGTGACGGCAGTCGGTCGTTCTTGCACAAGTCGGCGGTTGAGAACAGGTCTGTGAATCTCCTCAGGCTCCAGCCAGCGTCCTTGGACAACAGCAAACAGACAGCAATAGTGGCCGCACACACCGAGGTATGGCTTGGAGTCGTTTGGCGGTTGTACATCCATCGTGTCGAGTGTTTATTTAAGAATCTAGTTATCGCTAGGCTCGATCTTCTGGCATATGTATCAAAATACTCCCCAAATTTGGAAAAATATAGAACCACCCAATGAGAACCGGGTTTAGTGTGAGGGTCTAGATTGACCACAAATAAGGCGGGACGAGTGAAATTTTGAGGTAATTTGTCCGAAGGAAATGTCCCTTTATAGAATGAAATTTTGACCCGCAGCAGTATGTCTATTTGATGCGAATTCATGGTGTTAATAATTAATTTTCACCTCCCGATTAGAATCTATCGACACCGTCCCCTCGTACTCAGAGTAAAACAAACAGGTTATGGCGGTGTCAAGGTCTGTCTTGAACTGTAACTCAAATCTCACGTTCCCCTCTGTCTGAAGGCTGGTGTGCGAGTCCTGTCCTGCACTGTCGGGAGTCAAGTCGAAGGCCAACATAAAGTAACCTTTATTGAACATGTCTCGTGTGATTAAATGTCCGTTGTTTTGATGGTGTATGCCCATCCCGAAAACAATGTGTCATAGGCGAGGGTGGACGTGCCGACGTTGTCAAAATTTATCAAAATGGGCAAATGTTTTTGGATTCCATTTACATATAGGACGAAACGATCAAGGTTTCTGTGAATGAGTTGAAACGGGTTCGTGTTCAAACTACCTACAAACGCATCGTTTGACACCATTGTGAATAAAACAATTTTAGGGATAACCCCTTGAATAACATTGTTTAGACTCACAGACTTGGATCCTTTGGGTACGGTCACAGACTTTGCGTCCACCCGATTGAGGTGGTATTGGGCCGGCTTTCGTAACAGTGTCTTTTCTATAGCGAGTGAAATAGTCGGCGACACTTCCACGTGTTTCACAAAGAGGGTGGCGTCTAAAAATTTTCAACCGCACGTCGGTATTTAAATTGTCCGCGTCTGTGAGCAGATAAAACTAGCTTTTGTTGCGAATTAATTTAACGCGCAAGGATACATTTTTCAATAGCAAATGTGACATATTAAATATGTCGGCGTGTAAACGTCCCACCAAGTCGACCGGATGTTTTAACAAGTCTAATCTCGTGGCGAAGCCTTTGTTCTCTATGGATGCAGCGAGTTCACCGTTAGCGGCAGGGGTATCCAAAAACCACATACCATTCACTAGGTGGTGTTGGAGGCGTCTCTACCGTAATTAGTCTCTAAATAAGCCCTGTAGGCATAGTTGTCTGTCGAGGTTGGAGATCCTGTAGCGAATAGACCGGTTGGGGAAGTCTAGGAATTACTTTAACTATGCTAAATATTTCTCGTGTAAAATTAGCCTCGTATCCTTTGTCAAAAATAATTTTTTCTTTACTTATGCGCACATGATCGCCTACCTTGAACAAAATTTCCCCTATTTTAATTTTAGCCCACTGCTTTCGGAGCCGTAATAGTATTTTAAGTACGTGAATAGGCTTGACTGAAGCTGGAGCCATTCCTATAGTCGAATGAACACTAGCGTTATAATTTTGAACTAGCTTGCCCAGCACATCGACGTAGTTGTGAGTGTTGAATGCGGTGAAATATTTCCACATTTTAATTCTCAGTGTGCGATTGAAACGTTCCACGACGGCCTCCTTTATATCTGGATTATGCAAATGATAGAAATAAACGCCCGCTTGTTTCAAAAAGGTTCTAAATTTAGAATTTAAAAATTCCTTACCCTTGTCCGACTGAATCGAAAGGGGGCGTCTTTCCTTAAAAATCTGTTTTATACCCAACGTGATGTCTGCGCCCGATTTTGTTTTAAGCGGTATGAACCACGCGTACTTTGAAAATACATCAATAATTTTTAGAATATAGTTGACGCCCTTGTTGTCCTTATTTAAAGCTCTCATATCTACTAGATCTATCTCCCACACATCGTCGATATTGGTCACTATGAACGGTTTACGTGGGAACCTTTTTCTTAAACTACGGTGAAGAGTGTACGCGTCCTTCCCGTTAACCATTCGTCTACTTTAATTTTATCCAACCGACTAGCCTTTTGAAGTTTTGCGGCGGACGAAAACGCCGACGGCCGCGGGAGATTGTAATATAATTTTTTTTAACGTGGCGGTCATCTGAGCGTGATCCAACGAGGTCTGGCCGGAAAAAATTTAGAAATGACTGTTTTATATTTCAAACCTCTACTGGACGTTATTTTCGCGTTAGGATCAAAGTTTTGTCGATGAGCGCTCGTGGCAATTAGTATGTCTTAATAATTTTTTAAATCACTCTCTGTAATTATATCTTTATTTACGTTTCTTTTGGTCAACAACTCCCAAAGTCCTTGCGTGCCCTTATAGTGTGTGTTACCCAGGTATATATTGTTATCGTCTACGGTGAAACTCGAATCGCCTAATTTAAAAGTATCCCCCTCTTTTCTAATTCCAAATACAGGGTCTGTAGACATTCTCCTGTGTACGTACGGTGATAAATATTTTCCGGCTATGTTACCGAATAGGTGGGAGGAACCTGTTTCAATTTCATCGGATTCTGATCTAGGCACGAAATATGACTCCCCCTCCACCCAGTCCTCCTTCTCTGGCGAGTCTATACTAATAGGACTGCTTTGATATGTGGCCTCGTCTGAAAGGAATCGAGGTCGGACCGGTTGTCTTCTAACCAAAGAACGCTTTTTTCTTTTTACTTTTCGGAGGTCGACCGGTCTACGCTTTAATACTCTAGGCCCCACGATAGCTATCTTTATGGGCTGTTTAGCTCTCTCCCGGTTTGTTAAATAACGCTGTTGATGCTTTCTAAAATTAGCCAATCTCTGATAATGTTCATTTTTATTCCGAGATTTCAGAATTTTTTTCATCTGTACAAATTCGGAAGACTTATCACGTTTATCGCGAAATAGTTCTGGTGGGACGAGAAGCATCTGTTTAAGTTGTGTCAAATTATTTAACCAAGGCCCCGTCAAGAGCGGAAAGAATAGTCGGTAGTATGATGCTTAGGAACCCGCCCGATTGAACGGCGATATTTCTTTTTCTCTTCAATGAAACACCGTTTCTAGCCAATTTCCGCCTACAGTTTTTATACTTTATTAATTTTTGCTTATCTCTTTTACTAATTTTAATATTATTGTTTAATGTGTTTAACGAACATTCGCTGAGTGTTGTTATAACATCCGGGTCGACGACTTTAAGAATAGCTTTGCGCAATTTAGGACTGGCCGTTTTCAACACCGACAGTACGTGTCTATTTTTCTTGACTAGTTTCATCTAGTAGTCTAGAGGGAACAAACACTTTGCAAATAGTGTCAAATATGACCGTTTTGAAGCGCAGGCGTTCGTCCGCGTTCTGACTCAAATCAAAGAGTAAATACCCGTGAGGTGATTCGGTTGCTTTCCTATAGATTCTTTGTATTTCGGATGGATTATCCGGATAAACTTGTCTAGCTAGATAGTTTATCTGTGTTTGATCACGCGGGTTTTTATAAACACCACAATGTATTTTGCGTTCAGCGAGATGTCACGAGACTTATTTCCCTGATGGAAAAGATTTTGTTTGATCAGAATAACCGATAGGTGTCTATGATGGCTACCCTTGGTAAAAAGTTCGCTCACTTTGTTCGAATAGACCTCGTTCATTAAATCGTCCAGCACGATGAGTTGAGGTCCGGCCTTAATTTTAAAATCGAAATTGTCCGGTACACCTTTGTGTAGTGTGACGTGACTTGATAATCGCGAGGGAATAGAATTTCTCTCGCTGAAACACCATAGAATTCTATCAAATTTATCCACACTGCACACCTGTTTTAAATTTAACAGAAAATTCTCTACAAAAGTAGTTTTCCCGCAATTAGACGGTCCCGCTAATATCAGTGTGAAAGGGTGTACAAACACAGACATCGATGTGCACTCGTCTAGTGTTGCTTTAAAACTAAAAAATAAAAATTACTATTCCTAATTTGTAGTGGTGGTATTGGTGGTTTGACGAACCATTCCCGAAGAAATTTCACATTAGACAGGGTGCAAATTGAATTAATTTTTTATACCTATGACCGAAACATTTATCAAATTTTTTGTCGTTAAAATCTTTAAGCGTAGGACATCCCAAGTTTAACATATCGATAACATTTTTTTCTATCCCAAGTATTTTCATAATAAATTATCTCTTTTCGTCCCCCTTAACATAAATTATAGATGAGTCCGTAGTCGCCGTTTTCAAAAGCGAATTAAATAGATTGGTGGACATTTCACCATCGTCCCATTGAAGGCCGTGATGGTTATGTGTGAGCCATTCACACGGTTTTTGAACATGACGAGGTAATTTTGAAAAGCAATAGGGGGACTTAAACGTCCAGTGGTGTATCGCCCTTCCACACATAGACAGAATACTACATTCTTTTATAATAAAGGTATTGTCCGCATCTTTGAAACCCTGATCATCTAAAATTACGTTGGTAATGTTGTTGTTGTTGTTGTTGAACCAAAACTGTAAAGGAAAAAACCAATTAACAGTCAGTGTCCGGAGACCACTGTAAAAAAAAAAGTCACGTACATAAATATCACACCTAATTGGCTCGCCTACGATGATGATGCTAGACATTGTTGACATTTTTTCTTTATAGACGGCGGGCCATCAATCTGCGTTATCCCCTTATTATAATGTTCCAAACAATATTTATAATCTTTCAATTCATCCTGTGCAGAGGGAGAGAGTAAATCCCAAGCGCGATTTATATCTCTACACGCGTATGCTTTAATAATTATTTAGGTAAATTATTCAACTCCGTGCAGACATGACACAAATCCTGCTTCTCAGAGTACGTGAGGATGGATGCGTTGATTTTATCCATTATACTAAATTACAACGATCGATCACATGATCTTTTATAGGAATGTCGCTCGATCCAAATCCTCCCTCCCCCCTCTGATTGTTTGACAGCGAATCATTGTGTTCACTCTAGGGTAATCAATTTTCACGCACACCAGCTGAGCAATTTTATCGCCCCTTTTAATTCTAAAAACAGTGTCACCGTGATTAGTGAGTAATACACAAATATTACCATGATAGTCTTCGTCTATAACCCCGGCTAAAACATATATCCCGTGGTGAAGAGCCAGACTAGATCGCGGAGATATTCTACCTTACGTTCCTACGGGTAATATAGTAGAAATATTTATATTAACTAAACGCCTGCACGAAGGCTGTATACTGCAATTGTACGGACTTTTCAAGTCTAGACATGCAGAGTGTGTTGTGGCTCTAATCTGGGAAAAGGCGTTTCTATTTATCTTTTTGTACTTTAATATGGATGACACTAGAATCAGATGAAGAAAAATGTATACGTATAAGTTTTAATTTCAATTTGATATGTCGGCCTAGTTATTCAATGTCATCTATTAGTCGTCTTGTCATGTCAATATATATTTGATCAAACACCTGATAGTTTCGTGTTAACCTGTACACAAATAGGGGCACCATCTGTCGGACAGAAGTTATTGAAGCAGGTGCTTTCACATTTGTGTAATGATAGCTTTTTTACACCTGTTTCTGTGTGTGGTAGTATCACAGTAGAGTGGTCCACGTCTAGTTTTAGTAAGGTAAAAATTGTATCGTTAAATCCTTTGTATACTGTCATAGAATTGGTGTCGGTTTTACAATGTTTAAAAGGGGAACAAGTACAAACACGATTCCATTTTATAATATTGTTAATGTCTGGACGTTTATTTCTGCGAATTTGCATTAGGCGTAAACGTCCACATTCCAAACGAATATTCTGGATACTACCATCACTCACTAGAATCAGAAAGAGAGAATAAATGTGATCAACTATAGCCGTAGGTTACGGAGGTGTTGTTATTTAATCTCCTACGCTTAGTGAACACAATATTATAATTTTTTCTCTCCAACTGCGAGACGACGATGGGGCCTCTTTTTCTTTTAATTTTTCGAGGGTTAATCACGTGTACGGGGTCCATGTCTTTCAAAATCATGTCTTTAATAGTCGTAAAGTTTACAATCTTTGTGTTTTCATAGTTTAGTGTTATACCCCTGACCTGGTGGTGGACCTGTATCATTCGTCTCGGGAACAAACACATTGTAAGAATAATTTTTCAGTCCACCGGAAACAAACTCTGTAATGTACGCGCTCTCAGAGTAGTTGGTCAGCTCGTTTGTCATGTCACCCAACTTGTCGCCTGTCGGTATCGTGTACGTGTCTGTCGGTCTTATCACACTGATAATAGAGTCCGTGTCACAGTAAAGACAAGAACCGCCCAAGTCCTGAGATATGAATATAATTTCATACGGGCACCGGTGGTCACATACGCGGCTATAGGCACATTGACCGTGTCAATAGGAAGTACGGCTTCGTCACAGTAAGTCCACGAGACGCAAGCAACCTCGTCATTGGGGAAAATAATGTTGCGAACCTCTGTGCCATGGGTGGTGAGTAGGGAGAAAAAGTATTTTGGGTTCACAGTGGTGGTCTGTGTCTTGTTCTCGTTCAATGCAAATTCGTCCCCAGAAAGAGTTTAAACACAATTTGGCGAGTGCGCGCTTTCCTGGATTTTTAACAATTTCGTTTTTATCAAGCACTATTCCCTCTGTTTTGCAATACTCGCTAACGTAATTTTCTTTGTCCTCGTCTGTTTTCACCCATCCAGAGTATCCAGACGCCTCCTGTTTGATCTTGAGGAACTTGTTAATATACTCTACAAACAGTCCCCCTTCTTTGGTCTGAGGATCGAACCATTTTCTAAATAATCGATTGCACGCCGACGAGATTGTGATAGATTCTCTATACACGTCTGTCGAGCCTATATTTAGAAATAAATGACGAAATGTACGGCAACCCTTGCTTAATACATTTACGTCATCCACACAATAGGCCTCCAGCTCTGACTTATTATAATATATATACCCCTGCCGCAATTTCTCAGCGTGCCACACCGTAAAGTCATTTCGCTCATCCGGTTTCATATAATCCGCACCAAACATTTCGGGAACGGGCATCTCACCGATATAATTTAAATTCTTTTCCGTATTAAACAGATAGAGGCAGTGTCCTTTTTTACAGTCTAGTCCAAATGCTTTCGGGATCTGTCTCAGTGGCATAGGTAGGAAACATAGGCTGTCTTTAAATTGTATGTGGTCCATTGTCATGCAAAGTATTTTAGTTCCGTCTGCGATAATTTTAGGGGTGCAGCTTAGTGATAGAAATCTATTTAGGATAAATATAGCGTCGAATCCTTTTGAATTATGTGCAAGGCAAACAATTTTATTGGCAAACGGCCTCGGTTGTCTTAGGTAGTCGATGAAGCCGTCTACCGGATTATCCCAAAAGGAATAAGATCGTTTCCCGCATTGGTCACAATCCTCATCCATATTATCGTTAAATTCACATTTTACACAATAGTGTTGTACGTGAAGAAAATTCTGTTCGTGCACAAAACAATCATTGGTTATAGCGCGATCTTGTCTAGTCTCGAAATCATAAAATACCATTAGGTAATTATCATCAAGCTCCTTTCGACTCAACACCTACATGTAACAACGATGCGGGTTTTCTTTATTCTGTTTGCACGTCGCGCAATATGATTTAAAACATTCGTGATTACTCCCCTTTGTCTTATCACAGGTAATACACACCTGTCTTAAATCACAAACGGTTTTCTTACCGTCAATTTTATTCGATTTATGGCTAGTGAAACAAGTAGCAGACCTAAAGAATCTGTTACAATCACTGCAAGGCACTTTTTCGCTTGCATACAAACAATAAGGTATGGACATTCATTTGGGGCAAGTACTATTACATGAATGTCTTGCCCCTCTTTCAAAACCGGTATTAAATCCGTCACAAAAATACCGAACTGAAAACCCGGCCGCTATATTGATTATTACGTTAGAGTGATGCGTGACCTCATCGTACAGTAGGTTAATGTACTCCCTCATACCACAATCCGTTGACCGTCGAGAGGGTATTGTACACGCGTATTTTATATTGGTCACGGAAATAACTTTGAAATTTATCTAGATGTTCGCGCCCCCCTCCCCCGGATAAATTTACGCGCGTTTTTGCGAGAAGATCATCTACAGCATTGTTCATTTTCCACCCCCTAGTATAAGATTTATAATTAATATCATTTGTGATTTTGGCTATCGCTATTACTATAGCGTGCGCCAAACAATTCGTCAATGATTTAACAACGACAATGCTCCTTTTATGATGACAGATAATCGTTTGAAGGCACCTTCTTTTTAACGCTGTCTTACCGTTGCCCATAATCATTTTGATATGATTCACTTTAATCATCAATACATCGGCTATACCAAATCTGGCGTTACTCTGAATGACTTTTGTTAATGTATTCATAATACTGTTCACATCAATTTGGTCACATCTACGGTACGAAATCCCGACCGGTTTATCGAGATTATTCTCCGTGTTCGTGAGTCCAATTAAATCGTAAGGTGCCGTACCTCTAAGTAAATATGCTAATAGACTAGAGAAACACGTCATTAGATAATCCAGTTGACTCACGTTCGTAATTATAGGCTTGAATCGAACTAAAATATTCCTGCCTAAGGTGTTGAACCGAGTATACGTTTGTCCTGTCTCTCTTATTATAGTAAATGAGTCATCAGTGTTTGTAATCCCTTCTGCATAATCAAAAATGTATTCGCGTTATCTGTTAATGTCTGAAGTAGAGGGTCTAGCATTGTCGTTAGATTCGTCAGTTTTAAATGTTTGTTCGTTAGACACTAAAAAAAAAATAAAATTAATTGTTGGTTAAATAATTGAGAAAAGAGAAACACACAAAAAATATTTAAAATAAAAACAAATAAATAATAAGTATGGAGAAAAATATAAAATAATAGTTTAACTATTAAATTGAACACTAGAGAAACAAACAAAAAAATATAGAGAAATAATAGTGAAATTGATCTTACTTTTGCCAAAATGTGAGATAGTGCTGTTTACAACTTCTTTTCAGCCGACTAGAGGACAATGAAATGATAAGTTTGTATAGTTAAATTCTCCTTTTATAGGCCTCCAGCTCAGTGTGTTTTCCTTCGTCAAATGTGGTTGACCTTTCAAAATCATGTGTGTTGACTTCTACACCACTCCGTCTAACATATTTATATGCATAAGAAGCACTTAAACAACAAAAGAAGAAATCGTTTGATGACATTTATTGGGAGGAATTCGCCGACAATTACTACAAGATCCTGCCAAAGGAGGACTAGTCATTCTAGAGGAAGCAGAAGAACATCTCAACCGTGACGAAGACTGGAACGTGAAGACAGAGCTGGAGGCCATAGAAACGTTGGAAGAAGATTGGGATAAGAAATCGACCTTGCCATCGATAAGGAAAAGGAGATCCGGAAATTCACTGCTTTGACAGATCAAGGTGGTCAAATTGTCAACTCATTCGATATTCAATATGATCAACAATGGGTTATTTAGTGACAGCGAGGTATGTCTTGACAGTAAAAAAAAAGATTAAATAGAGTAATTCTTTTTCAAAAAGTATTTTAAGTTTCATTCAATTAATTAGATTATATTTTCAAGATCCTATAGAATTTAAAAATGACTCAAAACAGTCTATTGTCTGAATTTTAAAAAAAGTAATGGTTTTTGTGGTTCGAATCGAGGTATATTAGTTAATGCTTGGGTTAATCTAAACCTGCTCCATTACCTCCACACGCTCCTATTAAATCACCTCATAGAACAGTTGATAATCAGCCTAAATTCCTTCTACTCAAAAAAAAAAATCATCTTCTAGTTAGGAATTATGAAAATGTACATCATAATAATATGTAAATCAAACAAACATTGTAAATTGTATATTTTATAATCAATAAATCATAAAACCCTTTCTTTTAAACTGTGGACAGTAATTTCCATTTCTTCTTAAGAAACAATTTTCTCCACAGATGTGGTACCTCGTTGTAACATTATTTCCATATTGTTCCCGATTACCTTCCAAAATAATTGTGTTCATAAAATAACTGCTCTGTTCCAGGTATATTTCTACTGCTTTTTCTTCTATATATTCTTTAATTATTAACAAACAACCTGGGTTTGATATTTTATGCGGAACGTCAAATGTGGTTGACCTTTAATAAATCAAAGTGTGTATTAATTTATGATGGAATTGAGATGACAATTCTATCAAGCTTAGATTGCACCGTCCAGTTAATAGTTTTAATCTTTGGTAATACTTGTTAGTAATTGAAATAAAAGTAACTCCTAAACACTATTTATAATTATACTCTGTGTATACCTGCATAATTGTTTTATGTAATCAGTAAAACATACATATGAAATTTGTCTTTAATTATACTATGTAACTATATCCGTTCATAATTATTTTATGTATTCAATTATATGAAATTATATGTGAAATATGTATATTTTTTATTATAATTAAATGTGAAAAACTTGTATTTATTTTTTCATTTCTAATAATATTTCTCTCTCATTTAAATTATATATTTGTGCATATATCTTTTTAGTGTATAATTAAATATGACAAACGTCCTACTGTTTATCAAATCAGAAATTAAAATAAATTTTAATCATGTATATTTTTTAATAAAACAATCCTCTGTGTAGTTATACATTTTTATAAGATTGTATTCTAAAAAATAAAGTGATAAACATGTTTGCAAATCTAGTCTATTTATTTCATTATTTTAATTTGATATATAAATATCATTATACTAAACATTTAAACTGATTACAATCAGAGGGGGATTTTCTACAATTCCATATTTATTATTTATTGTATTTAAAAATATATCTTATTTAACATATTACGTAAATAAAATAAACTGAACATTCAATGCAGAACGACTTGCTAAAACTTGTATAAACGAAATGATCTTGGCTGACCTTTTAAAGTGATCAAAGCTAACCTCTACTCACTTTCAGTCTGAAAACTGGTTTTATTTTACAGGGAGATATTTCATAGGTAGGTTTATACTAAGTTGAGAGTAAAATTTTCCAACTGTTTAAAGCTTATGTTTGCCATTAAAAAAACTCATAGTATGGAAACCGACGAAAACAGGTTGGTTCCTATCTAGGTTTATACTGAATATTAACTCAGTTGAGAGCAAATACATACATACTCAGTTGAAACCTATTTGATAAAACAGAAAATTATAATTTAATTCAATTCTTTTTTTTACGCACTGTCTTTCACCAAATACTCTAGCTATGTTTACACTGAATACTAACTCGGTTGAGAATAAAATTTTCCGACTGTTTAAATGATATATTTTAGTCATACATGGAAAACGGCGCTCACTTAACGTAAGAATTATAATTCATTCAAATCTATAATTGCATTTCGTGACATCACCACCATTATCTTATGACGTCGACGTACACACTCCTGCACAATTAGACGTCACTGTACACTTAATATTATAATTCATTCAAATCTGATAATATGTGACGTCATTAGAAACGTCACTACCATACTCTCATACGTCCACCACAATTAATTATCTTATGATGTCACTGTAAAAAACGTACACACACAATTAATTACGTCACTACCTTGCACTTAATATTATAATTCATTCAAATCTGTGACGTCTAGATCAAATGCATTCCGGGACGTCACCATATCTGATACGTCAGTTGTTGGCTTATTGCCAGACACGATTTATACCCGTGCTAATACTACTACACTTTTTTAAACCAGTCAACCTATTCAATTAAATCAGGGCTAAAACAGCTCTTTTTGCATCATGCAACAATACAAATAGGTTACACCTAGTTACGCCCTGTTTCAGAGTGCTTGCAGGATGGTGTATTCTATGAACTTAATGCTCTTCTTTGAGGCAAAATATTTGCTGCAATGCACACTCGATCTGCCCTGGAGATCAACCTGAACAGACAGTAATAATTGTAGGATATACAGAGGAATCTACCTCCAATTTTCCTAATGGATACATATTTCCTTAAAAGGAAGGACACAAATGTATTTTTATTCCCAGGTTCCAGGACTTTAAAAGAAACTGCTTCAGCGGATATGTTGGAATAATGAAGCCATCAGGAAGCACATGCCACAAGCGTGGTTTTCAGAATTCTCTGTTTTTACATTTGACAATCTGTATAAAGACAACAATGGCACAAAGTTTGTGTTTTTTTGATAAAAGAAATGTGTAAAAAAAATTGCAAATTTCAATTTAATTCGAAATAAATAAAGACAGTAATTTTTTATACCTGAAGAAGATATTGACTTTCCTGTATGTGTTCCAAATACCAGTCAAGTGAAGGCAGGTTTAGTACATCCTTTTCGATGCAAGGATTAATATACTCGGCATACACTGGGAATCCATCAATAATGAGTTTGTTGCACAATTCTACTAGGATATTGCCAGCAAACTCGAAACTCTTAATTTCAAGTTCCTGATCAATTTTCTCTCCTCTTTCATCAAGATGCGATCCAAACTGGTAATATTGAATGACTAGATCAGAGAACACCCGGCTAGGTACAGGGTGTCTACCATCCGGGAAAACTGAAATTAGCCGGGAATTTGAAGTGGTCAGGAAAAAATGACAATAGGTTGAGAATTTGGTAAATTACAAAAAAAAAAAAATCTGGGAAATCATTTTACTCAAAATATGAAATATAAAAATGATTGAATAAGTAAATTACAATGTGAATCAAACTGTATTTTTTTTTTGTAGCTGTGTAATATATTTATAAATCTTTAATTCCTAGTAGGTTTTGTTAGTACAATTAAAAAATGTTTATTACATTTTAAAACTTTTTATCATTCATAAAAAGTTGAATAAAAACGTGGGGGGCGGGTGTGTTGAGTGTGTGACATATCTTTGGGTGGGGAATTTTAGAAAATTATCGGGGTCTAAGGCATCACTCTTGCAATAGACTATACTGCTGATGATGGGGAGATTGTCGTTCGCTCTTGGTCGAGTGTACTGAGGGTGGTTTTTCCTAATGTGGTTTCCCACACACACCCAATACAAATGTGGATTCACTTCCTCTAAATGCAAACTTCCTAATACCTAACTCATTAAAGTGATTAGTAGACCTACATAGCCTGATAACTCGAACTGGTAGTAAGACCCGGTGCTAAACGTAATATGGATAAGTGGTTAGGGAGACTAGTGGTACAATTTTCTGTTCAAGAACCAAGTGACTCGCCATCCACTTCTAGCACTATTTTATATACACAAGGTTCTAATAAGGTGATAAAAGTTTATTTAAGTCCTTGTAAAAAAATCCTTCTGAAGCGTTATGATTCAGATTATTTAATTTGGATTATTGATGTTGATAGTGAGTCACACCCACAGCTTGTATTGTAGTATTCTAAAGTTCTTTTAAAACAGTCTATGAAGCCATCTTTGTTGCAGTGACATTTTAGCATAAAGTTCAAACACTTATGGAACTTTTTTAAAGGCAAAGAGACATGGCTGATAGCTCAAAAAATAAAATGTATTTTTTTGGAATCAACAAAAGTGCTGTTAAAGCTTGGTTTTTAGATAGTTTAAGAATAGCTAAGTGTGGTAAACCCCATAAATTTGGAGAAAATCTTATACACCAGTCCCTAATTACATTGTTTACTGTGTTTTGGTAGAAAAGGCAGCCAGACAGAGTCTTGTCTCTTCAGACAATACTGTTATCTGTTCAGACAATACTGTTATCTGTAGAATTGAACAAATGGCCAACAAAGTTAAAGGGTCAGTCATATGACAAATAAAGTCCAGTCCTTTTTTTGTTCACCCAATTGATGGTGTATTGCCACTTGTTACTTGAATATGAATTTAAAGATTTTTTTTTTCCCCACAACATCAAAGGATATATTTAATAAACTGAATAGTTATATTACAAAATATGATTCGTATTGGCTAGAGTCTGTGGGTATATGCTCAGTTGTAGCTCATGCAATGACTGGAAAATATGGAGGTGTTGTGACAAACTATTAAAGCAGTACTATCAGATGTGGGTTTTAATCATTGTACCTAACACAGGCAAGCACTAGCAGCGAAAGTGATGTCAGATGAATTAAGAAATGTCCTCAACAATGCAATAAAATTTGCTAATGTTATCAAATCAAGAGCCTTGAATTCATAGCTTTTTTTTTTTTAATTCATAAATGGGAAGTATTCGTAATAACCCACTTCTTCAGTTGGAAGTTAGGTGGCTCTCTAAAGGAAAAGTCCTAACCCTCTTGTTTGAGTTTTGTTCCCGAGTGCAAATATTTCTAAGTAAACATAACCCTGAAATTAGTGAGAAGTTTACTGATGAACAGTTTTGGTTTCACAATTAGCATAGCTCATTCACTGACATCTTTAGCAAATTAAATGGTTTAAATTTAGGTTTGCAAGTCAAATATATAGCTTGATTTTCTGTGATTGACAAAGTTTGGTCATTAATAAAGAATTTTAAACTTCTGAATTCTACTGTTGAAAACTACAATATTATGCAACGATTTCCAACAATTTAAAGCTTACAGCAAATTATATTAGTATCAGCAGTGAGTTATCGTTAAATTTGAAGATTCACTCTTATGAACTAATCAAACAATTCAAAAAATACTTCACAAAAGATTATGCTGAATTTAATTGGATATGCAATTCATTTCTTATAACTACCACCCAATAGTCTAAATGTGCTGAGCTAGAAGAACTGATTAATTCATCATAGATGGTGATCTGGAAAGTGCATTCAAGTTCGATAGTGATGAATTTTAGGCAAGGAGATCTTCAGAATACCCTTCTTTTATAAAATGTGCTTTAAATTTCCTACCAAGTTTCTCAACAACAAACCTGTGCGAGACAGGATTTTTAGCGGTGGCGTCAATTAAAAACATTTAGAAACAAACTTAATCTAGAACAAAAATTTCACTTAAATCTAAGTAACAGTGAACCAAATATTAACAAACTATCCAAAAATATTCAAGACGCGCTTTTCACTAATTACTGTATTTATACATATGTTAAACTGTAATAAAAATAGTCATTCGCAAATTTGTTAACTTTGTCTCCACACATAATTTTGTAGTTCCAATTTTTAACAGAAAATTTTCCTTTAATATATATGTAATGTATATTAGTAATTTTTTTTATCCATTTGTTACTTGTAAACTAATAGATTTATTGATTAAGTACAAATGTTAAATAACAATAAATAAAAAAATGTTATATATAAATAGTGTTGTGTTATTATATCCCTGTAGGGTTATTATGACCATAACACAAAACGAATTTGCGACTGTAGCAGAGAGATGCTAGACTTTGCAGCGAAAGTTATTATGACTGATCACTTTGCGACCTTGTGAGCGCAAATATTTTCTTAGTAGAGTGATGCTAATTTGCACAGACATTTTACTTGCCCTTTGGTTTGCGTTATGAGGTTGTGTTTGCTAGGTTTTATAGTTTATTAGGCGTTTTGTGCTACTTGATTTAAACTTCCTTATCATTAGTCCAACATCATAATCTCAAAACGTCTTTGTGTGTCTTTCATGTAATCTAACTTTAAATAGGCCTATATCATAATGTAGACCAAGCGTGGGTGGGGATAGTACGCTTAGACTGAATGTTAAAAGAATATTTTCTTTGAAACATAACACTCTCAAAATGTATTATTATTCACCATTAACATAATGGTAATTGGAACATTCCAATATTAAGATTAATTGTTTGTAGGCTTTATAGTGTGTGGAGGTTAGTTAGGCTTCAACATATTTGGGGTGTTAGTAGTTTGTTGACCCACCTCATGGGGCAACATTGACCAAGACGTTAGTCTCTTTGGTCTAATTTTCTAATGTTGTGGAGGCTGGGATTTGAATCCTATCTGGGTGTGATGAGTGATTTTATTTTTTCCAAAGTTTTTCCCACTCTCCCGCTACACAATCCGAATTCTATAACTCAACCTTTATAATATAAGTATACCTTATTAGGTAAAAACACATGGACATACCTGTTAACAAGATAGTAAAAAGGTAGGCCAAATCTGATTAAGATGCCTCAACAAAACTTTAATAATGTAAACCTATTGAAACTTAATTGTACATAGGCTTACAGTAGTAATTACTATCCACATTAATGTGAGTTGTAGGCCTATGAAATGTTGCAGCCAAGACTAGAAATAACCAAAATAGGCCCTAACTTAATGTTTACATATGGTTTGGCTTAGGACTAGGTTTTTTAATCATAAAAGGTAAATACTAAATCTACCTGAAACCGATAATTAGTAGTTAGACCTAGTTATCCTGAAGTGAATAAATTGCAAGCAACTCATTATAAACAAATATAATATCCTTATATTCTTAATCACTTAACTAAAGTCTCAAGAATTCCCTTTAAATAAAAAATGCATTTTATTATTTTTAACCATACAAACCACCCTCTCGTTCACTTTATTGTTAACTTAGTGGGCCAACAAGGTATAAATAAAATGCCAATTTTTTTTGACATGAAGTTGTAGAAAATATGTGTAAGCACTATTTTTGGGAGTGCTTGAACGCTTTCATCAACTTTAAATAACTAGTTATATTTGCTAACATATTACACTTGATACAGTATCAATAAAATAATTATATGAAGAATAAAGCATTGGGTCATAAAGTGTACATATTGCAAAAAAGTTTCTTTATTGGCTAACATCTCATATTAATTCATTTCCCATGTGTCATTACTATTTGAATGCATATTTCACATTATGATTTCTTACTCAAATATGTTGTATGTATTGAATGATGTAGGCCTAGTATTTTTTCATTTCAAACCGTAGGCAAACAAAATGATGCAAGAGATTTATTAAATTAACTAGGTTAAATCTTTCTTGCAAATAATGTGACTTGTGATCAGCTGTTTGGGAAAATAAAAACATATGAATATTGTTAAGTCATAAATACCAGCATTCTTGAAATAAATAACCTAATTTCTAGCCTCTAACGTCTTAAAAGGTAATATTCTTTGGGGAAGTTTTGCCAACAGTTGGCGCAAACTGATTGTATTCTGTGTGTTGACGCTAGAAGCAAAGTCTAAGCTAAAACTAGCGGGTGATACGAAGTGTAGTGGTCATAATAACTCCAACGCTATTATTTCCTCGAAAGTGAAGCTAACTAGCGGTAGCAACTAATTTTGCGTCGAATGGTCATAATAGCCCTGCTGGGCACCATTAAAATTTACCAAAATAGTTCAGTTAATATTCATCATTATCTTGGTAGTACTCCAAATTATGGAAAGTGTTAGGGTGGTGTGCCATTCAAAATGTTTGGGAACCACTGCTCTATCTTCTTAATGGGTATATTATTATTATATTATTATTATTATTATTATTATTATTATTATTATTATTATTATTAGCACCGCGTCTTACTACTCGTTCGGGTTATATGCACTAACGCTAATGTGTAATGGTAGGGTGATTGTGAGATGAAATGAAGGACCTACAGTTTAACGTGGAATCCGAACCACGGTGGAGGCCTGGCATTCCCCACATTCACTAGATGTCTTGTCAGAGGTAAAGGAAGGGTTTGGAAATCAGTTAAATCTGTGCCGGGACCGAGGATTGAACCCCGGCCACCAGCACAGAAGTCTGACACCTTACCCCTAGACCGCCAGGGCAAAATGTTGTTCATGTTCTTAACATTAAAAAAAACTAATTCAAATTTCAATAAAAACAACACTCCCCCCATTACCACCAATACAAAAATTGACTGGTCATTATTCCCTGGTTAGTTAAAAATAATTTACAGGGGCCTCTTGACATTCTATAGTCATGTGTTTTATATTCAGAAGTTTGTATAAGATACTGTATGAAAGTTGTATAGGCCAATAGCCCACAAACTGAAACTATACTTTTTTTTATATGCTTTTAAGAAGTTGTAACATAATTTTTGACACTAATTTAAAATAGTTAACAGGTTTAGGATGGATTGGAATTTTAGTATTATTTTAAATAGACTTTTATCTTCTTTCAAGTTATAATTAATTTATCAAACAAATCAGGAATAAATCAGTTCAATACATGGGTCTATGTCATATTTTTGAGATTTTTTGAAATCTTAGGACATATGCTTATTTTATATCATATTCATATCAATTGACCCCTGAGACACACGCCCCTCCTTTCTCCTGTACAAAGAAACAATGTTAAATTGTAAAGCTACTTTGGTGTTGTGTTAGTTTCCTGAATGACCCAGCCTACAAAGAAGCCATTGAAAACTCTGCCAACTATAACACAAGACTATGCATAGAGAGAGGTTACGGATGCCATTCCTGGATTCACAAACAGGTTTGTAAGATCGTCCATACTGGATTAAAATTATGCTGCACTTTTTGAAGACCTCTTTAACTCATCCTTTATTGGGTGGATTAAACCAGTAAAACCACCAACAACGTTAGCTTACCTACACGGTTTGACTGTCGTGTCTTTTGGAACTTGAGTTTGAATCTTGGGCCATGTGCACTGCTCAGGTGGATTTTCATCCTTTTTGCCAATCAAAACTGGTATATTCTCACTAAATTTCTCTTCTCACTCCTATCCTATTCAAATGCATTGTTTGAACCTAATTGTTGTGTTGCACCTACTAGTAATAAATATATATATATATAGTTTGGTTTTTTTTCTCTTGATTGACTACTAATCTTCCCTTCTTCACACTTACTACATTAGTATAAATATGTGAATAGCTCTTACACGTAATAAGAGGTAATGCATAAAAGAAAACCACCCTAATGTTGATCAAATCAATACAGAAGACTTGATATACTTAGGTGTGGCTCAGAACCATTCAAACCTCTTCATGACCACCCGCCAAAGGATTCCGGGGCTACGCGAGGGACAGATCTATACATATCCATCAAAGTGCTGGCGCAAGAAGCGCCGTCAGTATCTCAGCAACTTCATGCAGCCTCGCCGCAAGGAGGTGGAGATTGAGGGTGACCTGCATACTGTCAGTGTTGTCGAGAACCTCGCCACTGCTAACGAGGACAGCAAGGAGAGCGTCAGTCTGAAGGACGAGTCTGCAAAGGTTAGTTGAAGAATGTTACAACATTGTTTCAAGTACTTTATATCAGCGCATTTGTCAAGTTGAATTCGATGATAGTGGTGTAAGTTAGGCTACATACACTCCAGCCGCACTAGTATTCACACTTTAAAAATACTGGATTGGTGGAGACAAAGGTTGGGGTTTCAGGTTTGAATCCTGATTGAGTTGACTGAGGGTGGGTTTTCCTAAATATAATGTCCTACTCTCCTTTAATATGAATGGGGGTACATTTTTCTAAACACTTTTTTCCCCATCCCTGCCACATCAGTGCATTTAAATGTGAATAGTGTGTATGAGTAATAAGATGTGATAAAAACCATATTAATTTATCTTTATAACCTAATTTGTATACCGAATGTTCATCATGAGTAATTTTCAAACTACGCCTAGAAAAATAAATAATAACTTTTTTTTTTTAGTTTCATGCTCACTGGTAGATTATAGTCTCTTATACATTTGGTGATAAGATAGAGGAATAAGGGGTAGACGCTTAAGTGGCCACATGATTTAAGATGCTACTCTCATTGTAGACAAAACTGCTGATGACAGGGTGATTGAGATTGAAAATGGTTTTCCACTCTATTCACACAAATACAGGTACACTTCATATAAATATAACCTACCTCATCCCTAAAACCATTGGCATAATTAGTACATAAGCGTATAGTCCAAACCGTAATAAGACGTGCTAAAAAGGGGGGGGAGGAGAGAGTAGACTGCCCTATTCTAAATTCATCATCCCCTCATAATTCATCAAGTGTGACACATGTTTGAAATCAATTAGTGGGCCTCTACCGCTAAGCTGTAAAAGTAGGCCACTCCTGCCATATATTGACATTGTGAATCTGCTGCAGGATGCGTGGTATTACGACGAGCTTGATATGCAGGAGATGGAGGGGTTTGACGAGCCGGAACCGGACTCTGATTACGACTATGAGGAGCCTTATAGCAAGCGTAAGGGCAAAAAGAAATCCACCAAAGTGGTCCGCACAGTCGAAACACCTGCTGCAAAGAAGCCCAAGGTAAGACCTATCAATATACTCTATGCACTTAAATCTAACTCTGCCATAAGTTAATGCTTCAAGCGTGATTATAGTCTGTTGTACTTTATAAAGGTGTGGTGTATTGTTTGTTTTTCTAACTTTAATACTTTTTTTTTTAGTATAAAATGCACATCATCATCAAAATTAAACCCAAAACACAAATTCTTTTAATATTTTCATTGTTCTGGTCTTGAGTATTTTTTGTAAGCCCTTTTAAAAAGTAGGTCTGTTTTTCTATCCCACCATCTGTTTTATACGAAATAACTTTTTTTTTCCCCCACCAAGATAGGACAGATAGTTTTTTAGCCTATAGTATCATAATTTTTAAAAGTTACAATTTAAACTTGACAATCTTTAGTGTCATGCATATGAAGACTTATAGCTATTTTTTTTAAATATTCTTTGTTAGCCTATTGCATGCAGGGTTTTTAGGAATAAACATTTTTGGGGCAAGGTGAAAGGGTTATTTATACATTTACTTTTATAGCAACAATAATTTGCATTTTCCCTAAATATCACATTTATTAAATACATTTTTCCAATGCACTTGCAATATATTAAAAAATAAACAAATATTTAGTAATCTTGCCAACTTTCAATGAAAACACACAAAAAATAAATATATTCTTGCTAATTTTAATGTTCTATCTAAATAAGAAACTAAACTTATATTAGTTAAATGTATAACTTGAACAGGTACTAAGACGGGGTGCTAAAAATTATATGATTGAGCTACACAGCATTAATTTTAAGAGTGGCAAGCATGTTTAACAATAACAAAAACTAAAGCTTTTTTAGATGTGAAAGTAAATAGGGATGTCAAATTTGATTCATTGATACCTCAGTACCCTTGATTCTTACTGATTTCAAAATAATTGAAGATCAATCTTGATATCAGAATTTTTTATACCTTGATTCCTAGTTCTAAATACTTGGGAATGAACAAATCAACAATAGTCAAAATTGGGATATTTTTAACTATGGCCTGCTTTGGTGGCTGCATGGTCTAATGCGCTACGCTTGTGTTAGACTAGACTGCCGATGATGAGATTGAGGTTTAAATCTCGACTGGTTACTGAGGATGGTTTTTTCAAAATGATTTTCCACTCTCCTTCCATGAAAATGCACGTCCTCTAAAAATAATAACCTTCCTAATCCCTAAAACAATTAGTGTAGTTGGTACATAAACGTATATCCCAAACAGGTAAGGATACAATGCTAAAAAAAATTGTGAGCATTATTAGTTTTTTACCCATTTCATTCTAGTACCGAAAACTTGAAAATGTACTCAACATGAAATTTGTATTTTAATGCTCTTGCACCAATCATCACTGTGACCATATTATTTATTTATTTACACTTTTTTTACACTACAATATATAAAAATAAATAACATATTTTAATGAGAGGTCGGATGCACAAAAAATAGATTATCCTTTTAGTGCCAGAGCCTATTCCTTATTTGCATGTGAAGAGTGACAAGCCTATTTCAGGTTTCGATGTTCTAAGAATACCACAGCTATTTCATCATTTTTATAACCAATTATTTATGTTGTCAACTTTGTAGGAATTAATAGAGTGAAATGTTATCTTTCTAGTTGTATGTAAAGTTTTAACACTATCTATTGAGAAACACCAGAAATAGCGCAAATCTATAAGGCCGGCCACATTGACTCTGGCACTTTTAACCATAGAAGGCAAAGCCGATCAGATCGGCCCATGGCACTAAACTGTAAATGCTAGAAATCTAAACAGAAAATGTTTTTGTTTAAATCTAGGAACTTGAAATAAAAAAAAAAAAAAAAAAAAATAGGACGCCAAATATAGTGTTGAACATTGAAGTATCAGTAGGACAATACCTGCACTCTTACCCGAAAATCTATACCCCTAGTCATATAGAATACAATAACAATTCAAAACAAGTGCATTTTCTATATGACTCAAACCTCTTAGTTGACTCCTTGCTAAAGAAAAGGTATTAATTTTCTTTTAAGATTTGATTATTTTGTGAAACTTTTTTAAACATGAACGTTGTATTTCTCTCTTCCAGTTAGGGTTTTTAGGTCTTTTAGGTCTACCCATTTGTTAGCTCCTTTCCCCCCCACTCTTTTTGTTTTTATTTTTATGAGTTGGAAGGGGATTGTGCTTATCATAAGCCTGTACTGAGCGTGAGACAGTAAAAGAACAAACATAAGGTAAGATAATAGGCTAATTATTTTTTGTGCCATAGTGAAATTGAATTATAATTATTATCAGAGTGCTCATTGAATGTATAATAATTTAGGTTGCGGGTGTGTTATTTTAAAAATTACAAAAAGGGGGTAGTAGTAAGAAAGGGCACATCTTCCTCGAGTCACCTATGGCTTGTCGACTTAGTGAAGGTTCCTGTATTTGTCCGTATTACTTACCAGGGTCCAGGACGTGGCCGGAAGAAGGCCAACTACGATGCTCTGACGGACGCGGAAAAACCGTTCGCCTGCGAACGTAAGTCTTGGTGCTGGTTAAGTTTATCTTGGTGTTTTAACGTTTCATGTTATTGTTAAATATTTTTTAAATCATCGTTTAAGTTGGGAATAAGGTTAATAGTGATTTTTATCATAATTTTTTGCTTGGTATAAAGTTGTTTTAGCATGTGATCAACCCTTAGGTGAGGTTTTAAAGTATCGGTAGTCTTGTTCAATGATATCACATTATAGCAAATTATTTGAAGTGTGTGTATGTATGTATATATATATCCCCCCGCCCTATATTATCATATTTACTGTAATGGAATTTCATACACCTCTTTTTATACACTAGTTATCATTTAAGTTAACACAACTTTAGTTACATATTTGATTTATCACATAAACATCCTAAGATTGTTTATGGAGAAATCCACTGATGCTAAATTACTATACTTTTTTTGACAACTTGACTGTATTTCTTCAATTATTTGCCATGGATACATTTTTACTCACAGTTTTTTTGTTTTTTATAATGTTTCATCTGAGATAATCTTTTAATATAACACCTACCAACATAAATTTGAGGGTTTGTGAATGATGAATATTGTCTATTGCTAACTATCAAGGAAGGTTAAGCATTAACTATAATTCAGAATCTATTTGTCTATCAAGTAGACCGAAACCTTTATAAATTTTAGGGCCATATAGCATTATTATTTGTCTTCGATAAGCATACATACTCAAGCAATGAAACAAAACTCCACTTCATGAGCAACTACTCACACTAATCAATTCTTGAAACTTTCTTTTACGTGAGCTTATAGTTATTTGTATAGTGCATGATCTATTAGATTTTAGAGTACTGTATTAGCATTACAGCATGCTAGAAATAAGTGCATCTTTCCATGATTGAGCAAAATTGAAACCATTGACTTCTACAAAATTTATTGAAAATAATTGAAAAATGAAAGTCTAACTTTACGAAGGATTATTGGTATTTAAAATGTATCAGAACAAATAATTTACTATTGTGTATTTTTTTCTTCTACCTTTGTTTTCACCTAGGGTAGCTAAAAGGTTTTAAATAAAATTATGCGTTCAATTGTACACAGATATTAAAAGGTTTGGTCAAGGATTGCCACAAACTTATAAAACTGAGAGAAAACTGGGATTTCATTATGTGTCTGGAAAAATTGAATAAAACACCTGGAATTTCACCCAGAAAAACCCTGGGAAATACTCTTAATACTTGTGAACACAAGATATCCAACTTGAAGCTTAAAAGAGTAGACCTTTGTACAAAAAGAAAGGGCAAACTAAAGGACTAAGCATTCTACACATTTCCAATCATTTGCCTCATTAAACTCAATTCACTCTTTCCTAAACACCTGTGTTATGTCTTCATATTAGTCAATTTGATGGAAATTAAATGTATTTATTCTCTGCTACTCTTCAAGGTGTCCGGGAATCACAGGAAATTTTCCATTAAGAAAATGTTTAACCCTGGAAGTATTTGGATTAAGGTAGAATGTCCGTTGCGTCTGACACTATTAATTGGAAATCACTTTTGCACTGAGAAAAGTAACATTATGACAAAGAACACCTATTTTCCTTGAACTATTTTTTCACAATACATTCAAGAAATCCTATTTGAAAACACAAAAACTTTTTTCATGTTCAAAATAATTATTTTTACATATTTTGAAGTTCATGAAATAAACTGATAAATATAGTTTTATGCAAAATTTCAAGTTTTCGATCAATATATATTTTTAAACAAAAAATTTACCATACGCTATATTTTAAGTAAATAAGGCTTACAGAAAGTCTCCATTCTCATTTCAAAAATAGTTTCTAAATTCTATCACTAGAGTGACAGAAATATCTCCACAACATGACTTTCGATGTTTGCATCCATAATTGACTAATCAATATAAAGAGACTGTTGGATCACAATGTTTGACTATCATTTTTATCACATCAACATATACTAAATTTAAGTAATCATCCAAACTATTTGTTTTATTATCAACTAATTTTAAAGTAGTTAAATATATATATATTTTTTATTTGGAAAATGTAAAAGTTAGGTGAAAGTATTAGATTTTAACAGCTGATAGAAATAATATAATTCATTGAACTTCTGGGGAAAAAATTAATATATCATATCTTTTTGTTTCATTTATCTCTCTGATTAGAGTAGATTGTTGAAAGTGTGGGTATTTCTCTTATATTTCGTGAACTCATTTTAACCTTGTGTTTTTTGACCGGTGTAATGTAATAATGGAATTATAATTCCCCATAATTTTATTTGATACACTACTTAACTAAAAGTGCCAAAAATTTCAAGCATATTTAACAAAGTAAGAGATTTAAAAAAAATCTTTTATATACATTTGATAAAAGTAATAAAATCTTTATAAAATTAGATTTTTGTGAAATGTGCTTGCAATATTTTCAAATGCTATATAAAGACATTTTTGAGATTTGTTTATTCACTGTTTTTGTTTAGACGACTTCAAGGCTACTTTCTGGGCCATGTCTTTCCTTTCTACTTATTCTTATCACACACTGCCATCCTCAAAATACAATTTATTGGCTGTCAAAATATGTTCTATCACATAACAAAGTTACTTTAAATAATTTTCTTGGGGCGATTTATGGTCATTTTTCTGTTTGATGTCCATATTTTCAATTAAAAGTGGAATTGAAATGAATTATATTAAATATTCTCGAAATAGAATAAAAACTGGACTGTTTTAGATTGAAATTTTTTTAATATCGTGCATATTTAAATAGCTTTGGACACTATAACTTAAAACATACTTTATTTCAAAAAGGTTTTAGCATATTTTGGTTTAAACTGGTGAATCAAGTAAATTTTAAATATGTAATTCAAATACTGCAACTCTCATGTGAAATTTAAATCACAGAACAAAAAGACAAAAAACAAACATAAATATGTACCTTGGTATTTGTCGAAGCCAAAACTCAATTTTATAGTTCAAAGCATTGCACAACCCTGATAATATTGTAATTAAATTATGGCAGAGCTTTATGTATAACGTTCATTCTTCCGTAGTAGCGTCTACAATCTAACAAAAAATTATATTTAAGTACCTGCCTTGGTGGCGTAGTTGGCTAACATGCTAGTTGTGTTGAGCTTGACTGCTGAGGATGGGGAGATCGAGGTTCGAATCTTGGTCGGGTGAACTGGGGTGGTTTTTCCTAAATGGTTTTCCACTCTTCCTCCACACAAATGCGGGTTCACTTCCTCTAATTTAACCTTCCCAATTCCTAATCCATTAACATAATTAGTACTTAAGCGTATAACCCGAACGGGTAGTAAGACGTGGTGCTAAATATTAATTAATTAATTATTTTTAAGTACATCTTTTTGCATTTTTCACTAGACAGCAAAATTTGAATGATAGTTTTGTCATTAGTCATTTTATTTTTAAAATTATTTCAAATGTTTTAAATTGATGTCACCTCTTCTGATTCCGATGTTTTATAGTGAATACTTAAAAAAATACTATATGACATCTAGCTCAATTGAAATTCCTACCTAAGCTACACAGTGAGCCTCTAAATAGAGTTAGTTTTATATAACAAAACATTATTTTTCAAGGCCAAGTGCTCTAAGTAGAAAAAGATTACACTTTTGAACCTAAAACTTCTAGTTTCCATGACTCAAAACATATTTGTGCAAATAAATATAATTGAATGTCTTAGAAATATTTATTTGTGTTATACTTTATATATTACGTCTTCTTTCTTTGTAATTAGTCTCTATTACTTACTTTTTTCTATTTATTTATTTCTTGCGATTTATAATTGAGGAACTAACCTAATAGTACAAGATGACCTGAGGGGATTTTAAGGAAATATACCTGCATTTGACTATAGAGAGAGAATGTGAAATCACATAGGGCTGGTCATTGTTCAAGCTCTGGTCTCCCAAAACAGTCTAGTATGCAACCACACACCTAATCTGAAGGTACTACTGGTTTGGATACATACATTTATTTAATTTGTATTCAAAACATGTATGTCACTTTTCATTTATGACTATTTACTTATTTTTGTTTGTGTTTATAACTGTATTAAGGAGTAAATATAAATTTAAAGTAAAGAAAGATTTGAATTTAGAATGAATTGATTAAATCTTGTTTTGCAATGAAGCACCACATCATGTAGTCAGATACATATTGTGATAAAAACAATTGAAACAGAGTGAGTAATCAACAAGTCATTCAGTGGACAAAATTATGTTTATAAGCAGATGAGGTGAAAAAACAATGAGATGTTAAAATTTTAAATTCAACATCTCATTGTCTTTTCACCTCATCTGTTTGTAATCATAATTTTGTTCACTGAATGACTTGTTGATTACTCACTTTGTTATATCTTACACCAATTGTGTTTATCAAAATATGTATTTGGTTACTTTTTTTATTAAATTTTTTAGCATTGTGTCTTACTACCCTTTTGGACTGTACGTTTATGTACTAATTGCACTAATGGATTAGGGGTGAGGTCAAGTTGAATTTATAGGAAGTGTACACACATTTGCTTATAGAAAAAATGGAAATCCACCCTCAGTACACTCGACCAGGATTGAACCATGATCTACCTGTTATAGTTAGTTAGTCTAGTCTATTAAAAGACTAGCGCCTTGCATCATGCGCCCAACCGAAGCGGGTTATTTGACTACTTAATGTGGTGCATCATTGCAAAACAACATGTTTTAATCAACCTATTTTAAATTCAAGTATTTATTGAGGTTACTTTTATTACATAAAAAAAATTGTACTTAAAAGGAGCTCTATTTCATCATCATTATGCTCCACATGATTCCAACCTGTGGGCGGGTCTGTTTAGTAAAATGCCTTCACACTTATTAGATGCAATTATCTTTTAGTAACTATTTAAAAATGTTAGTCTTTTGTGTTAATTAGAGGAAAATGTTTTTTTGTTTATTGGTCCCAGTATTTCAGTTGACACATAACAAATTCACTATACTCATGCTATCCACTCTGAAAGTATAGTTTACCTTTTTCCGAGGGACCGAGGTTGAGCTCTGAACAAAGTACACTAAGTGTGGTTTTTATTTATGGAGTCCTTAATTTTTTCTTCCAAATATAACACAATTACCTCATAAAGTGATAAGAGGTTTTCCTTATAGAGATATATAATTTGTTCTTTTATAAGAATTCTGGTTGAATTCCTTAAGATATACCTTTATTATCTCAACTTAGTTATAAAGTTAGCTAATGCTAGGTAGCTAATGTTGGCAATAAAGCTTTCAACTAGGAAATAAAAAACTTTTAAATGCGGGTGCTTCACTCATGTCCATGCTTGTATTGGAAATAGCTGCTTGCTTCTCTAACAGTGTTTCACTAGAGCTACAATTACACTTTTAAGGTGGCTTATAACATTATATTTTGATATGCAATTAAATTAATTATAAAAACTAGATAAGGAGGAGCCTTTGAACTCTTTAATATAGGGGTTCTTAACCTTCTTCAATAAACAAATCTACAATGGATTGCCCATATGTACACATACCCCCTTTGCCAGCACCTCTAAGACTTAGAGATATGTTAATATCTTGGTTTTTCTTTACATATGGATAGCTAGGAACAGAACACGGAAAGAAAATCTTGGTATGTTATAATATTTATTTAGAAGATGAATTGCAAATCATACACAATCTGTAAAGATAACAGTGATAGTTTAGTCTAATCTAACAACTTATTTGTTAACTTGTTCAAATATTGAGTCCCAAAATCCCATTACTTGGTTCTCATACTTAGGGATGTGGTATCAAAATAAAAGTATTGATATTGTACTAGTTTCAAAACATTAGGTATTGGTATAAAAATGTTATTCTGAAAAACATGTTTTTCTTAATGTGGTACCGTAGTAAAAAAATAGAACTTTTGCACTATAATGCTATTTTCATATATGTTAAAACACTGAAATTTATAGTGAAATCTTATTTTAGTATAATTATGTTGGAAGGTATGATAGTAAATGATGGCTATTATTAAAGATTTTACTTTATCAGCTTTTATTAAAAAATATTTATTTTTCAATCTATTTTGGTGAAGCTCTGAATCAATAGTTTACCCAAAAAAAATCATTGAAAACCAAATTAAAAAATTATTTAAAATTGCAGTCACTGAGAAATAATAGTTGATCCATTATTTTCCCCAAAAGCCTGTTTCTTGTATTAGTTAAAGTAGCTCCTGCTTTTGAAAACAAACACCTAGCAACCAAGCAGTTGTTTATTTTGAGACCATCCCATTACCGGTGTGTGAGTACTTGTATCAGAAAAGTGAGTAATAAATTACTATTATCAAAAGGGAAATATCAATATTAGTAAAGTACCAATACTTTTTTCATGCCCCCGGTTAAGAACCCCTCCTTTAATACCTCAAATCCTTAAGGATATTTGAGATTCGAGAAAATGTCAAATTCGATATTTTAAAAAAATGGTGGTGGTGGTGGTTAAGCCCAACATAGCTACACTGAGAACTTAAAACTAGACTCTACTGTGGACTTCACTTAAGGTAGGGATGTAGGAAATGCCAGTAAAGTCTCTGTTTTTTCATTCTTTGTACCAAAACATTTTTCTGGTCAAAATAAATCAAATATTGCTTAGTTACAAACATAGAGTTAAGGCTAAATTTCTTCACATTGTGATCTCAACAGCTCTTGAATACCTCTCAAAGGTGTCCTGGAATTCAATGACAACTTTTTATTTTCATTTAAAAAGTTATATCTATTTCCGCTATGCTCAATAACTATATTATTATTATTATTAGCACCGCGTTTAGCTACCCATTCGGGTTATACGCACTTACACTAATGTGTAATGTTAGGGTGATTGTGAGATGAAATGAAGGACCTACAGTTTAACGTGGAATCCGAACCACAGTGGAGGCCTGGCATTCCCCACATTCACAAGATGTCTTGTCAGAGGGAAGGAAGGGTTTGGTACTCAATAACTATAGGTATCACCATTGAAGAAAATTAAACTCTTATGTACCTTATACCTTCTTCCAAATATAATACAATTGCCTCATAAAGCGAAAAGAGGTTTTCTTTAAGAATTAATATAGTAAAGTAACCTCTTATGTTTACCATGTTTTGAAGATTCATATTTGTAGATTTGTATAAAATGAGAATCCATTCCATCTCTATTAAAAATGAAATCTTTTCTTTTCAACATAAATTAAATATTTCTAGATAACATGTGCATATGCATTAAAAAAGAATTATTAAAGCTAGATTGGCAAAATGTCACATTGTCGTTGCTCAAACTTTTCTTTCGTATGGTTTTTTTTTTATCAGGAACGATACATTTTGTTGTTTTACTGCTTACATTATTATTCACTGGTTAAAAATTATTTTGTTTAGCCTGGAATTATATCACTCTTTGCAGATATCCTACTTTGAATTTCATTTAATCTTGAACCAAACACATTGACTCATCATTTATCACAATCAAAATAATGCTATAATAATAAGCTATTTGTTTTTCTCAGATTCTACTATACAAACCTTGATTCATCCATTCTGTTGTTTTGTCTCACACTTTTCCACTCTATACCTTCGAAATAATCAACAGATTTTGACCTAACTTTGATTATCATGAATATTCACAACCATCCCTTTGTTTAAACATGATTTGTGATTTGTCAGTTCATTTCATCATTTATAAACATGAACAATTTGATATGAACCTTGTTTGAGTTAGATTGAAATAAATAAAACTGTGGATTTAGTGATTAAAACTTATGAAAAATGTTGCATGTACTTAGTGGTTTCTTTTAAAACTACCATGTATCATATTCTGCATTGTAGTTTATTTTCTATGGCTTTTACTTAGTAAGTTTTGAAATGTAGAATTGTGCATCTAGATATTGATGTTTCTGATCTAGTTTGCATCCATTTGTGTTCTAATACGACTTTTAATATTGCACTTTAAGTTTTGGTATTACAGTTTAATTTATGTACCATTCTACATGTAAACTGTTGTTGAGTTATTTAAATATATGATTTCATTATGACTTTTACATTTCAAAAAAGACACCAAGCATTTTTATTGTAATTTGAACTAGGTCGAAAACCTTGGCAAAATGTGGTCCGAGATGTTAAGACGTCAAACTTTGAGTAACCACCTTTTTGAAATTGATTTGAATCCCCTAAGATTATTAAGTTTACCTCACTCCATCAATGGCAAAGCAAATCTATATTATTATTAGAGGTGTGCAAAGTTTAAAAAAATCTAAATTGAATGTATTAGTCAACTCAACTTTGTTCTAAAACAAACAATTCTCTGATGGCACAAAAAAAACTTAACCGAAGGTAATCTAAACTTATTATGAGTTTTATAGCATTTCAATTAGTTGCTTGGATTAGCATTTCAAAACGACAGTATAATACGCACCTGGAAAACCTTAGGAATTTGGTGGGACATAGATAAGTCCATGCATTCTTCATATATTTTTTCTAATTTATTTAAAAAATCAAAGTACAAGATTCCATTGTAAATGATAAGTTTCATGAAATTTGCAAAGAGCGCCTACTTTTATTTACATACATACAAAAGGGGTTAATTTTGGGTATTTGAAAATGTATAAGTGGATAAACTTTGAATAGAGTAACTCCTTTAGTTCGGAATGCAGTGATTTGTTTGGTCACTTAAATCAGCTGACAGTCATTTATTGGGTCACTTACATCAGCTGACAGCCATTTATTGGTCAATTGGTCCAAGACAAAAAATTGTTCCATATTTATATTACACTTTTATGTTTTGAAGCCAAATTCATTTTTTTTAATCAGGATTATATGTAACATTCACTTTTTGGACCAACTAATTATATCAGCACACCCCTTACAAATATAAAAAAAATAACATAAACAATTCAATTCCTCAGCCAACAAGTCACCAAAGATAGATTTTCAACCATACTGGTAACCAAACCCAATACTCCTCTTTGTTTACATTGTAGGGTCGGAGGGAGAGGTTTTAGAAGATGCACCTCCATCATCGAGAGAGTGGGTAAACCACCCCCTACACATTATTTTATCCTAAAAAATTTGAACATTGTTGGCCTTTCACTGGCAATACAGTTTATTTCAAGCCTGGTTCATTTACATTTGTTTGTTTGACCACCAGTATAGAATAGGTTTTTAAAGATCTTATACTCTTTTTAAGTTTGCACACATACATATATACATCCATACATTCACACACATACATACACACTAGGGTCTGTGAGCTTGGGTTTTTTCATTCGAGTCAAACTTGAGTCGAGTATTTTTAAAAGCTCCTGAGTTCGAGTCAAGTTCAAATATATTCATAATTTAAAATGTTAAGAGAATATATTTGTTTATTTTAAATGAAAATAGGTATCATATCTTTATGATTTCATATATATAGGGTCTAATATAAAAAAATATTTAAAATTGTTTCAACACTCATATTTTAAGGATATTAAAATTACATTAACAATTATAAAAAATAGGTAATAAAATGAATAATTGCATGATGGGTTGGAAATGTAAATTAAGAAAGTGTAGAAACCCTGTACAATAATGTAAGGTAAGTGATAGTGAAGGAAATCAAACCTTAAATGATAGGTTAGGCCTAGATAAAATAAACCACTTTTCTCTTCATTTCTTCAAACACTTTTACACTTACCACTTCTTCAAACCTTCACAGTAGCACATTCATTTCTTCAAACACTTTACACTTAACCACTTCTTCAAAACTTCCACACTAGCACATTTTTTGAATTTCCAGAAATATTACTTTTTCGTTAATATCTCTTTGAAAAATAAATATTTTCAAAAATTCAAAACAATGTCCAACTGTGAAAGTTTAAAAAGTAGGAAGTGTAAGAAGAAATAGAGAAGTGTGTTTGTTTATATATAGGCTTAACCTAACTCTCCTTTCATGATTGTTTACTTCACTATCATTTTACATTATTCTAGAGTGTTTCTACACTGTCTTGATACAAATTTAATATAATTGATGTTTTAATAAGCTAATATTTCTTCAAAATATGCTTCAGTAACTTAATTTACCCTACACAAAAAATGTAAGCATAATAAACAGAAATTTGAAGTGTTTCATATTTTGTTTATTATCCCTTAGTGTAATCGTGCATGATCACATCTTCTGTTCCATTTTGTACTGATCGCCTCATCTTAAAGGTAACCAGACACTTACTAAACCCCCTTTTTTTCTACTTAGTCAAGACTGAAAAAGAACTAAGTCAAATATTAATTAACAAAAAAACAAAAGGTGGGGAATAATACCAAAACACGTGGTTTCCCACGAGGTTGTTCAAATCACAATCCATTTATCAAAAGGATTTATAATTTATTATTTATTAAGAGAAAAACAAAATTTAAAAAGGATTATAAAAGAAAACATTTAGTGAGGTTAATTTAAAGACAATAAAGGAAACATTTTACATTTACTACCTTACCGATTTGTTACAAACACCCATCACAAAAGATGTCTCCATCAGAAGCTCATAGAAACAAACATAAAATTAATATTTATAAAGATAAAGAAAATAGTCTTCAACTAAAATATTTAATTCTTAGCATTATTTTTATTTAACTATCTGACATATAGGATGTCATTGATCAAAAATAATAGCATCAAAGAAAAATCCGGCCACATGGTTGATAAATTTGGCGTTACATTCCAATACAAAGGTTATCTAATAATAAACACTAGATCATGATTAAAATATAAAACTACACGGAAACTTTACTTCAATAATACTAAAATAAGAAATAAAATAAAAAAGGAAAACGACTACATGTTAATTTGGAAAAGATTCTCAATATATTTAAAAAAACAAAGGAAGAAAGTAAAATACGTCTCACCAGTATTACAGCCAAAAACGAAATAGGTCGAGACAAAGGCGTTCCTTTCAAATCAGGAAATTCATATCTTAGGAGATGGCCAATCAGAGACCAGTTTTTCAAGATAAGGAGAAAGGGCCAATAGTATTTTAGTTGAAGACTTTACATTTAAAAAAAACATAGTATAAAATGAATATTAATGAAAAATTAAATACATAAAAAAGGTACAAAGAGATGTAATTATTTAATAATGATAACCAAGATTGAATTATTCATTTATAATAGTTTATTAAAAGCTTTAGTTCCTCAAATTCCCGTTCCGATCGCTACTTCATTCCTAATTTCAATTTAGTCCAATAGACTTTTGTTCCATGACACTATTCGGAGCTTCAAGGTTGATAGACCTAAAGGTCAGTCTATAACCAACAGTACAATTTCCATTCCTCTATGTGCAGTTGCACATACGCGTTGTACCGGTTCTCGCTAGGCATTATTTTACTGAGAAATTTACTTCATTTCAATTTTTAATGCTTATAAAAGTTGATGTGCATACTTTAAAATTAAAAATAATATGACTAAAATAATATTTCTAACTAACAAAATGAAATAGTAAATGATTTTTTATATAAATGTGTAAGTTTGGTAAAATATGTATTGCAATAAATAATATCAACATTGATTTTAGACTAGTTAACCAACACAATTCTCTAACTAAATATTAAATAAACTAGTTTTGTGACTAAACATATTAATTAATATGAGTTTTAAATATCTTAAGTTTGAAAACATTTAACATAACGATGTGTCTTGATATTACATTTTTAATATAACATAAATTATTATTTTAGAAAGGGAACAGGTAGAAATAGTAAAAAAAAAATCATTCAATTATCTAATAATCTACTTAGCTATTTTTACTTTCATTGCTTTGTCATGGCAAAACACGTAAACAACTTCAATCGAGTATACTTCAAAATGGACGACAATATTGGATACATTTATTGCTCTAAAGTGGTTTTAAAGCTCTATTACATTATTAATGTGAAAATTAATATGAATATTTAACAATTTTTTAAGTAACCGAATGATTTATAAGTGGAAATGCCAATATTATCTCAAAAAAATAACCTTTGCTTACTATTGAGGTTTAAAAATGGATTATTTGGGTCAAAGCTCGAAATCCGAGTACTCACAGTGCCCTAATACACACACACAGACATGTACAAAATCACTCTGTTTCCTTATGGGGTAAGCATTAAACTGTGCAAACATCTATAAAAAAAACTATTCTGTACTTAATCCATCCTCACTAACTTTCTCCACACTTCCATATCCTTCCATACTCCCTTCACTTCAACAACATTCATACATGCTCTTTTATTCTTAAAACTAAAACTATTAAGGTTAATCTTTTTCACACATTCATATTCAACATTAAACTACGTCTTAAATGGCCTATCCCTTCCTTTTGATTCACCCATTCTTCCTTCATATATTTGCTTTACTTGATCCACACTCCTCCTCTTGACATGCCCAAACCAACTTAAGGCACTTCTTTCACATTGACTTATTGCAACAACTTCTCTAACATCCATTCAAGTACATGCTTTTTTAATTCCTATTTCTCTCTACTCTAATAAATATGATCCTTATTGAAAGCAATAAAAGTATGTTAATTCTTGACCATACATTATTTTAAGATTAGTGTTATTTTATTTTTAAATACTATTTTTTACCTCTGAAGAATTTCATAAAAGATTATTCTACTTTATTTTTTATATTGTCATATTTTCTGAGAAGTGAAGGAGGCTACATAATGATGAGTTGCATGCCCTGTACTCATCACAAGACTTTGTTAGAGTAATCAAAAATCACATTATGGTGGGCAGGACATGCAGCACTAATGGAAGAATCTAGAACCAAGTTCAGAATATTGACTGGTAAACTCAATGGAAAGACCTAGACACCAGTTGGGAGGATAAAATTAGAATGAACTTGAAAGAGATAGGGTGTAATGAGGTGGACTGGATAGAACTAGCTCAAGATAGGGACAGGTGGTGTACTTTTGTAAGTGCAGTAATGAAATTTTGAGCTCCTGGCACCATAGACTAATTAAAATTGTCATATTTTAATGTCTTGCACACCCTTTGAATCTATCTAAAATTGCTACACTCATTTAGATAAATTTTTTAATCAAAATAAATTCCAACTGATTGTCATATTTGCAAGTGCCAAACTATCACAGATGCTTAGCGAAATTGCAGCTATTGGCTTTTAGACGAACATTTAATGGTGAAATCAGAATTTCTTGCTCACACACTTATTTTGTATTATTTGAGAAAATCTTGGCTAAACTCTTCAAATTCTCACAAGGTGGTCGATCATTGTTTGAATCACTGGCTCTGAATATGAGTAAACATACACTATTGTATTTATAAACATTAATATTTGAATCATTTCTTTGATTCCAAAAAACTTTTGTGCAAGATAAAGAAATTCATTGTGATTACTTTCTTAGAACTTTTAAAGAGAATGTGTGTTGTATGTGTGTGTGTTTCGAATTGTGTTTCAATATTATGAGTGCTTTCCAACACATTTGAAAGTTGTTTTAAATTGTGTGTGGAAGATAATTCAAAAGTGTCAGAATCTCACTTAAATTATCGAACACACTAGAAAGGTACCTTAGTGCTAGTTTTTCATATTCTTAAAATCAAATTTTCACTTTATTTTATGCATATTGCAGAGATCAAAGATTTTTTTTACACCATGCTACACAACATAAACCTGACCCAGGCTTTTCTCATATTAATAGGGTAGAGACAAGTAATTTATAATTTAGAAGAAGTATACCTACATTTACATAAAGGGAGAGTAAGAAACTATTTAGGAACAAACACAGTCAGCTTTTGAACATCAACCTCTGTGTCACCAGGAAACATTAAAAAGAAAAAAGGCGCCTTTTATTGCAAACTCAATGGTGCAAATAAAAAGGTAATGGTGTTGTTCTAGCTCTTATCTGTAAATAATTGGCCTCGCTATAAATAAGACACATTCTACACTCTTGCAGTGTCTTGTTCCTTTAGCTGATCTTGCTACTTTATGGTTATTGGAAATCACTGACATTTAATCAATTAGATACTATTTGTGTTCCCTCACTCCCTCCACCTCTTTTTAATAATGGTTTCATTTATTTTTGTATTTATTCAAAAATATTTTTCTAATTCTGCTTACAGCAAAAGAATTCTCAAACCTCTTCATATTGAGTCGCTTATGTAACTTACATTTTGCACATAAACTTGTTTTATGTCTTTAATAATATAACTCTTTAAAAATCAAACTGAATTATCTTCTCTCTTTCTCCACATGTTAGGTTTTCTTACAAATTTTATTTAAAGTTTGTAATTATTGTCATCATTTATGAATGATTTTGTGAGAGTTGTGTTTGTTGCATTAGTGAGTGTGTATGGATATATTAATTAATACATGTGCGTTTGTTTGATTTTTTAATTTGTGTATGTGTGTTTATCATGTATGTAGTTGGTGCTTTATGTGTATTTGCTGTCAGGGTCTGTATTAGGGCTTAGTCACCCTGTGTATAAACCTAAATGCCAACATTCTATCTTCTTTTATCTATCATCACCACCGGAAAATAAATTAAGAGTTCAAAATTTATAATATGGCAGTGGTTTTTTCTGATGATTAAAAAAATATAAAATCTCTTAAAAAATAACTTTATTTGTATTTTTTTTTAATATGTATAATGATATGGTGGAAATATCTCATGAATTTCATTGAGTGACCGCAAATGCAGGGTGCAAAAGTGTTTTTTTTCTCTTAAAATCAAAATATTAAAGTGATTTTTAAACAAAGCGAGATACGAAGAAAAATCTAGAAAAATCAAATTGGTCTCCCTGAAAATATTTACAAATATGATCTTTTGTTCTCTCACTCCCTTTTCCCTCCCCAATATTTCAGGTAGTTTTTAATGAATTTTTTAATGGAAAATATGAAGTTTCTGAGAAAATTGACCTTTTTTACTGTAGTAAAAACTGCCACTATTTTTAGAGTTTTTGCCTTCATAATATCCTGGTGGATTTCAAAAGAAAATTATAAGCTTTATCAGAATCAAAAATGAAAAGTTGACTATATTAATCAGTTTTAAAATATAACTATTTTCTATATTTATATATTCGGTTTCTTTTATCAGACATAATATCTATATGCAAGCTAAAACTTTTTTTAAAGCCAAATAGTTAAAATAAAACAATAAAATGTATCTTTTAGTAATCACTGGAGCATATTTTATCTGTAAAATCAACTTACTGTGGTTTCACACTCTGAAACAACTGAACATTTTCAGCTTATCAGCTGTGACCAAGTGTTACAAATTATGTTATTTTATGGTGTCTGGAAAAATGCTCTGGCCAGAAAGTAATGAATGAAAACTTTTTAAAAATAAATTATCTTAGTTTTTTGTGGTGTTTTTTTCCTCGCCCTTCTAAACTTGCGTCCGGTTAGAATGCACGTTTTTCACCATCGGTACGGTGTTGTGCATGTTGAAATAGTTTCCAGTGTGTGCACATGTTACGGTAATTTTCTTCTATACTGTTCAATGCATTTGTAATGTTCTCATTGCCTGTATTTGTATTATTTGGTTATGTGCTCACTAGTATTTGTTTTGAAAGAGTTTCTTGTATATATGTCCTATTAATTTTGTGTGCACTTGTGTATTCCAGTGCCTATGTTGAATGATTTCCCCATGAATGTAGTTGTGTCCATATTGTTTGCATTTGTGATGTGTTTCCTACCTATGTTATTTTATTTGTACTCCTTGTGTTTGTGTTGTGTTGTGTCTGTGTTGTATGCATCTGTGTGCGTGAGCTGTTCTCCACCCCTGAGTCTGTTGCAGTTTGTGGCATCAGGTACAAGACCCGCCCCGGGCTGAGCTACCACTACACGCACTCACACAAGGATCGTGACGATGAGGAGAGCTTTGGCTCAGAGGGGGTGCTAAGCTCGTCGGATCGAGGAGCTCCATCCCCAAGCGGCAGCAAGCAGGCGGCAAGCCCCGTGCCGTCGGACCCCGCCGTCAGCGGCACGGCAGCGCCGCCAGGTTGGAGCCAGTTCCAGGACAGTTACCTCACCTTCCTAAAGACCCCCGGTACGCTGACTTGCCGTGCTGCCCCTTATCCCACCCCCCGAAAAATAAAATCCAACACTTACTGCCCTGCGCTCTTTTTTTCCCCCCTTCTACCTGGTACCCTGCTCGGCAGCCTGCCTCTCTTGCTTGGGTTTGGTGGATTGATAAAAAATAAATCCTCTTCCATAACTTCCCCTACCGTTCCTCTCATATTCCTTTCCAAAGGATGTGCACTTTGTGTGGGGACACAAAATGGCCAGTTGGAGGACAGTAGTCACTTGATAACAGCAACATTACAAAATAAAGAGTAGACTTAGAAAATTAGTATGTATATTTTCACATTTCCAAATCTAGACTCAAAATATTCTCTAATCTTATCCAGCATATAGTTTCTAACCATTAATTTGTTTTTTAATGCAGCTATGAATATTCTTTTTTAATTTCAAATTGGCCTTATACATTTATACTTTACTAAAAGATAAACTAGTGGATTTTCACATGGTGTTTTGGCACCAAAAAAAATTTGAGACTTTTACTTGATTGATGCGTGTTGAAAAATAGTTTTGTAGGTTGAGGGGAAGGAGGGAACGTTGCTTGAGGAAAGGTATTTACTGTACTCAAACTGGCAACATTGTTTGTGATACAGTGGTGATGCCTGGGAGGATGGATGGACATTTGTGTTATTTGCTTTTGTTTCTTTCTCTGTCTTGTCTTTTATCAAGCTTATTTTTGTTCTTCTTAGCTTGAGTCTTGGGCCGAATTTTTTGGAGGCAGAGGTTTTGTTACTTGAAAACAATATGAGACAATTTTGGTTCTGCATCATAATAATGGATAACTAAATGACTAGTAAATCTTTCTAAGATTACATTTTTGCAAACTCTACAGCACAAACTAGTTAAAGTATATTTTTTTCTTAAAATCCTCCATTAAAAGCATATCTCAAAGCCATTAATTGTAAAACCCAATGTGGATTACTGCATTAACCTGACAAAAACAGTAAAATTGAGATGAATGATTTTTTTTTAAAGAGTTTATTTTATTTTTGTTTGTAATTGGATTATTTCACTAGTCTCAATTCTGCTGTCTTCTAATTTAATTCTACTAAAAACTGCATTACAATGTGATGCTTTATCTAGGACTCTTAGTATAAAAGATTCATTTTTAGTAAATTTTAGTTTTGAAAAACTTTATGTAAGGTTTGAGAAGTATTTTATTTAAATATTCTTTCTCCATGAGAATAAAACATAAAGTAAATTCTTGTCCTTGATTTTGGGTGTTTGCATGTTTTCATAAAAGTTTTGTCTGTGTCATCCAAGTAGGCATAGCTTTTATGTATTGGTAGGGATAGAACAAATATATGTCCCCTTTAAATTATAAAATAAATATAAAGTGTACAACTGACACAAATGGTATGGAAATAGAATTATACATATCGTCTAAATAAATTACCTTAACCATTTGTTTGCTTTACAGTACTAAGAGTGTTCTATTTAAGCAGATTGTTGAGAAAGTTAACCAGAGCACTTTTAACAAGATTATTTAATTATTCTTATTTATGGATACATCAACACATTGCAAATGGGTACACATAGGAAGATAGAATGGTAGTAAATGAGTGCAAAAATCCCCATTGTTTAATCATTGTTAAGCTAAATTTAATTTTTTTTTAAATTAAATTTATTTCCAGTGGTAGGGCTGCCAGTTCAGTAATAAACCTACCTGTCACAATCAAGGTCACTTCATACTGATTGCGTTAATGTTTTCCCTTCCTCTACCTGACATGCTGATAAAGCTCCTGTCACATAAGTTTCGCAACCATTATTAAGTTGTTAAGATCTTGTTCTAAAATTAAAGAGCTTTAACACAATAGGAAATAAAAGGAAAACCATGAATGAATTGTTCAACCCGGAAGAGGAATGGGATGAGAGTGAAACAGAGGAGCAGATAGAAATAGCAGAAGAGGAAAGAGGTGGAGGACGCATTAAAGAGAAGGAGAACACTGTACCGAAAGACTGGTAAAGGGGCGTTATAATACCTCTATTCAAGAAAAGAAACGTATCTACAATAGACTTGATATTTGCCATATGACAGCTGATGAAAAGTAGGTATGAATTTGGGGAAGACTTGGTAATGGTATTTATGGATGTGGAGAAGGCATATGATAGTGTGGATAGAAATAAAGTTTGGAAAGCGGCGGAGGACGCTTGAGCGGAAAGAGGAATTGTAATGAGAGTGAAAAGCATGTATGAGGAATAACAGGAGTTGTGTTAAGACATAGTGGAAGGGCGGAGTATTTCCAAATAAAAAATTAAGTGAATGGGGGATTGCCCTCTCACCACTACTATTTGTAATTGTAATGGAAACGGTCATGAATAAAATGGCAGGAAAACTCGATGAGGAAATAATGAAAGACATGATGTTTGCTGATGAATTGATGGTATAGAGAAGTTAGAGGAAGTATGGGAACAACTACAGGAATGGAATGAGGAAGTAAAAGAATTTAGAATGAATTTGAGTATGGCTAAGTGTGAAGAAATGATAATGACAAAGAAGTGGATAAGGCCTAAGTACTTTGTACCGTTTGTCACATATGCAGCAGGAACATGGACAATGAATATAAGAGAGATTAGGAAAATGGAGACCAAGGGAATGAAGTTTGTGAGGACCATGTTAGCTGTCATGAGGAGAAACAAATTAAGGATTAAGTTATCTGGGGAAGATTTTGGGTACAGGAAGTACATGAGATAGTAGAGAAAGCAAGACTGAGATGGTGTGGGCATGGTATGAGGATGAAGAAGTAGAGGATGTCAGAGAAAATTATGGAAGTCAAGTATGTGGGAAAAAAAGGCCACAAGAGGGGCCAAGAAAGAGATGTGAGGAGAAAAATGGTGGAAGATGGAGGTATTTTACTAAATTGACTGCCAAAGGCTGGAAACAACGTAGTGGTGATGATGATGATGATGAACTCCATATTGTCCATCAAACTTTAACTCATGGGCACTTTCATAATTTCTTAATTTACGCCAACTTCCATCTCCTCAAGGTTACTTCCATCCCACCTTAACTCGGTGTGACTTCAATCCCACTGTAAATCAATTTCTCATAAACTTAGTGACCTACATCTCAAATGAATACTCATTTAGTGAATGTACCTCTATTATATATTTTTATAAACTATTTAATAGAGGTAATAAAATATATCTCTGCTATTCCATTTCAAAAGTATAATATAAGTTTAAACATATTCCTTTTAATGTAAGGATAAAATAGCTTAATGGTTCCCTGTATTACTGACTGTTGAAATATCCGCTGATTTACACTAATGGTGCAAGCCTTAATAAAATAGGACTTAAAAGGGAGTGACCTTCATTTGGACATAATTAGAGCAATAAATCATTCAAGAAAAATTATTTTTCTAGTCTAGAATGACATTCAAACCTACTTTTCTGTCACCGGCATACTAGACAAGATGAGACTGGCTCCTGTGTCTGCGACTCACAAAATACTTTAAACAACCTTGGACACAAGGCAAATTGTGGAAGTATCTTTATATCTTTTAAGTCATTAAATAACATATCAAAATGTTTACTTAATTGAGCTATTTATTGTATTTTAAATGTCTTTATGGGCTAGCCATATTTTGGACTAACTGTGCAGGCATTGTCCTTCTATCCATTATATATTGTTAAATCGATTGCATTTAATCCCCTTTGGGGCTTCTGCTATTTAATTATTATTTTTAGCACCATGTCTTACTACCCATTCGGGTTATACACCTATATACTAATTACAATAATGGGTTAGGGATTAGGAAGTTTTAATTTAGAGTAAATGCACCTTCATTTGTGTGGAAGGTGAGAGTGGAAAACCTTTTAGGAAAAACCACTTTCAGTGCACCCAACCGGGAACAAATTTCTATCTCCTCGTCTTTCGCAATCTAGTCTACCACGAGTAGTGCGTTGGAACACGCAGCCGCCCAAGCGGGTACTTCCGTTATTAATTATTCCTTAAACCCTGATATTTTTCTATTTAATTGTGTATTATCCCAGATATCAACTCTTCACTTCCACAAATTTGTGAACCCTTATATTTGAATAAGCGAATTTTGAGCCGTACTGAATAACATGCATGGTATAATTTGACTTTCTTAAAATAACCTTTATTTGAATGTTTTATTATATATTACAAGTTTATAATATTAAATATAATTTGTTATGATGATTATTTCATAATACAATGCAATAAGCTCTCAATTTTTCATGTGTGCAGTATGTGGATTTTTAATATGCATTGACTAATTATTTTTTATATCAATACTAGGAATTTTTTAACACTTTAAGAGTAACATGCAGCTCCAACCTGACACTTATTTTTTTTAATTAAGAAGTGTTATTTAATAAATATTTTTATAGTATTTGTTGTAAAATGGAACCATGTAGTTTTTCACTGGTAAACCTAATGGTAAGAGCAATGCATAGAACTAGACACAGATGAGAGGATAGCATTAGAATGCACCGGAAAGAGATAGGGTGTAATTAGGTGGACTGAATAGAACTAGCTCAAGATAGTGATGGGTGGTAGGTATACTTTTGTGTGTCAATGAACTTTTGAGATCCAAATGCCTTAAGAGTTATAAAGGAAGTTTTTTTTTACATCCATCACTGTTTCCAGCCTTTGGCCTAGGTCATTTTTTATTCAAGCGATTTATTTTCCACTACCAGCTTGCTAGGCCTGTCATTGCTTCATATGACAGAAAGGAAGTAAATAATGTTTGTAGATATATTAAATTGACATCAAGTATAATTTCAATAAATTAAGTAATCTATAACATGTTGGAATAACTTAGAGACCCTAGACTGAGCGTTGAACAACCTATAAACAAACAAGGCCCTTTACTCGGAATTTAACATTATAATCAAACCATTGTTACATTATTGTGACTTTATTAGAAATTAAGTTGTTTTTTTAGTATTTGGGGTTTGAAAAAAAAAATCTAAGCATTTTCTTGGGTTGGGTTTAAGTATTTTGGTAGTGTTTATATTTGAATTGTACACCTATTAAAGAGATGTTTTTGTTAACTTTTTGTCCTGAGGTGTGCTTCAAAGCCATTTAATTGGCCACTTTTCTTTAGTTAATATCTGTGGCAATAGACCAGGCCGATGCCAATTGCTGATCGATTATCTGATCATTTGGCTGACTTTGGCACAATTGGTTGAGCTAATGATCATGATCTGCATTTTGAGCTGATTATTGTGATTATTTACCAGTTTTTAGCTGGGTAACAGACAATATGGTCCTTTGTGCTACAAAAGAGATTGTCTGCTGGAAAGTGGAAGGAGGGCGAGTGGAGGTTGTGAACTGATTTGAGAGGACAGTCTGTGGTGACTCATACTTGGCGGATTGCAAGTGAGGAGGGTAGATTACAAAGTCAACACTTTGTGAGCAACAGACAAAAGACAGAGAAAGTTTAAAAGAATGAAAGGGTATATTTAAAGATAGACAGCACAAAAAAAAAATCAATTCTAGTTGACACAACTGGAACCCTCAGATAACAATATTTCCCCTTAATTATTTATTTTATAGATATTAACTGATACCTAAATTTAATTACTTTAAAACGTGTATTTTTTCATTAACACTGTATTTGGTTTAAATATTTTATTTAAAATATAAATAGTAATTAATTGTTTGCTACTGTTCATGGAAAAGATGAAAACAAACCGAATATTATTAGGGTGTCCACTGTCCAGCAATCTGGATAACAGAGAAAAGTCAAGGAATTCTATTAAATTTCTAGCAATTTTACCTATTCACTAGAAATATAAGTATCTTTTATAGACAATACTCAAAATAACTTTTTTCTTTCAGTAAATACACACTATCTCTTGTTACTAGGCCTATGTGGGGATGGCATATTGACTTGGGGAAATTTTCAGGTGGGGAATAACAATCTCCCTTGGGATTCGGGGGATTGGGCGGTGACGATCGATTTTCTTTAGAAGGCGACCATTACCTCTCTCCTGTGGCAACAGTGTAAAGTGTGAGCTGTTTTCTTCTTTTCATAGTAAAAGCCATATTATCTTCGTCTGTTCCTCTTCCAAATATAATACAATTACCTCATAAAGCGAAAAGAGATTTTCTTTATATTATATAATTTCCCTTGGAAGCAAGACAGAATTTTTATTTATTTTTCAGATTTATTGTTTGTGTCCAAACTTGGCCTTCTCATTCATTCCAATAAAAAAAATAACCAAAAAATTAGAACTTATGGCAGTTAGATCAGAAAGTAATCAAATTTTATAGGTTTGATTAGTTAAATGTAAGGGTGGATAATTAAAAAAATATTTTGGATTGGTTTGTGAAAAGGGACCAAAACTTTAATCAGTTGCAGTTATAGGTCTGAACAATGAATTTAAACTTTTACTGTCTTGGTGAATTTTTGAAATGACTAATATAAGTACACTAAATATTGTATCTTAATTTATTTTTAATGTAAATTTTCCAAATAAAAATTGAATAATATTTTGTTTTGACTAGATCTGGGTCAAATCCACTATTTTACAAATCTGAATTTACAGTTTACCCTCAAATCCTAATCTTGGAAAAAATTATGAAAATAAAGAGGAAATAAAAATATGATGGAATAATAGGAAATGTAAATAATAACTAGACGTTAACATTCTTTCTTATTATTCATTCATTATAACATACACACATTCAGTTAAGTGTTAAATTACAAGTCTGGGGTTTGGATGTTGAGTTCATTCTATAATTATAAATAGTTTAAACCAGTGGTATTAGAGCTTGTAACCAAATTTAAGTTGAAGTTCTAAAAAAAACTTTTTTTTTAGGATTTCAGTCTTAAATTTGAAATGTTCGAATCTCAGATATCCTTAAAGATTCAAGGGATTTGAGGTCCTATCCCTAGTTTTGACTTAGGTGAAATAAAAGACCTAGGCCTAATGTAACTATTAAATTTATTTATTTTCTCTCTATAAGGAAAATTTCTTTTCGCTCTATGAGTTAGTTGTATTAAATTAAATTTGAAAGAAGGTACAGGAAAGGTTAATAGAGACATACAAAAAGGACGAACACAAACAGCTTTTATAATGAAAAGAAGAACACAGTTTACGCTTTACATTGCTGCCATTGCACAAAAAGGTAATTGCTTCCTCTTGAAAAAAATTATATCCAAGTTTCCTATCATTTATATATTTTTGGTATAAATAAATATAAATTAAAAAATAGATTTTAATATTGGCTGAATAAGTTGTGTGTGAATTTTAATAACTATTTACCCAACAAAACATTAACATATTTAAACTAATCTGAATTATTAAAAGTTAGCCACAGTCTTGTCCATAAGAATACCATATACCTTTCTTAGCCTAGCTAAACAATGTAATAGGCTTGTCTTGTTGCAAATTTAAATACTAATATCGATTATATGTGGCGTGGCTATGTTATTAATGGCACTCACTTGTGTTAACTCGGTAATAAAATAAAAGCTACTAAAGATTAGGGTACCCATTTACTTAACGGAAGATAAGATTAAATTAATAATATTGTTAATGAACGTTAAATACCAACATGTTTTTGATGATAATCATACTTTTTAATATTAATCCCCCCCACCCTGAAAAATCCAGGAAGTAATTGTCCACCGAAGTTTCATGAACATTCAATTTCCTGAAGTTTGGGATCCTGCACATACCTGATTTTTACACAGTTGAGCATACTAATTTTGACTCAAAGTCAACTTGTGATTTTTGTAGCACCTTTCCAGCCCTCTATTTTTCATTTTTAGCCTAAGTTGAGTCATGGTTATGTACATTCAACTACATTATTGGAAGAAGAAAATCGCAACAAGTTTGAACAGTACTGGTGTAAGGCTCGATTTGATTTCACTGAAAACCAATTTGGATCACATGACCAAACCCATAGGTTGAAATTCTTTAACCCTAAAATAGAGTGACACAATTTCAGAATGTGAATGTGTACAAATATGATAAAATATATTAAGTGGTGATTATATAATGATTTTAAAAACGCATTGGCTCTGGAAACCCTTAAAAAAAAGTCAAGGAACTTAAAATAATTTGGCAGGACACCCAGCTTAGCCTTCAAATAACTTTGTGCTACTTTAGAAAGAATTATTACAAATTACCTAATAATAATAATTTATGCTCACAGCTGAACATTTTGGATTTATACCAAAGAGGTATAAAACACTTATCTTCCTTATACAGCCCTCACTCCACCCCCACCTTTTTTTTTTCTAAATAGTTGTCATAACACATTCAAGCTTTTTTTTGTTTATTATTATGTTTACTCAAAATGTAATCAACAAAAAATTATTTATATTCAAAAATGTTTTGTTTTGCATACTACCTTTGTAATAGTTTAAAGGAAAAACCAAATGAATGACATCAGTGATCAGCAAAAAATGGTAGACATTGTCAAAAGAGCTTATTGGTCAGTCCTAGTAAATATCCTTTTTAAACTATGTAATGGTGACCTTAAAATTTAATTTTGCAAGTGGATCCCTTCTGTGTCCAGACATAACCACCCCAAGGGGAAGCTTAGGAATAAGGGGGATATATAATGGTTCAAATGCAGAAATATGTTTGAATATTTGATGTCTCGAAAAGCTGTTAATGAGGGATTGGGGAGTCCTCTTCATTTTCTCTCCCTTTGCCCCTCTTATTCTTTTCCTTTTCACCCTACTACCCACACCACTTTTTTTTCTTTTTTTTTTAACTGGTTGTGACTGGAACACCCTCTCACTGAGGGTGGGTGATTCTGGAGTGCTTACATTATTCTTTGTTTTTAGTTTTATTTTATATATAAATATATATATAAAAAATTTACTTCCATTATAAATATAATTGGGTTTACTATGAACAATAGATTGCACAAGTGTAACTTTGCTTCTTTTATATAGTCCCCGGTCCCGGCACAGATTTATCTGATTACCAAACTCTTCCTTCACCTCTGACAAGGCGTGTATTAATCACATCTTGTGATTGTGGAGAATGCCAGGCCTCCACTGTGGTTCGGATTCCACGTTAAACTAGGTCCTCCATTTCATCTCACAATCACCCTACCATTACACATTACCATAAGTGCGTATAACCCGAACAGGTAGTAAGACGCGATGCTAACAATAATATATAATCCCTGTCTAAAGTTTCATTTTTTAGTGTGAAATGTCACTTACATTTTACAACTATCCTTTTTAGTCTCTATGCCACAGTAAAAACAATCTGGAATGTTTTAGTTTGCAATATTTATGTAGAATAATCTATTCTTCCAGGGTGTGGGAGGTCATCATAAGATAATGGGAAACGTGTAGTCATTTTTGTATTCATTTGTTTCGATGTAGCAGTATTTGTCAAAGCAATACATTGACGCTTTAGTTTGGTAATCTGTGTGTTAATAATCAATAGATCTTGATATAGTTCACCACTGTAGTTGACGGCTGAATGGTATAATGTCTGTGCATGGCTCTGAAACAGTCAGCTGATTAACAACAACTGCCATTCATTCACTTTCCAACTTGGCGATGATTAAAATGTCGAAACACATTTAGATACTGGAACTGTTAATAAATACTTACCATTGATATCATTTTAACACCATAAAAACACTGATGCCTTGTAAAATATTCAATTGAAAATTTTAACGAAAGCTTGTGTTATTTTTATTTTATTTCCAAAGAGTAAGTCTTATCATAGTTTGGAGGTTTAAAAAAAAAACTAAGTATGATATTTATTATTCCCCTGTATTTTAGAGGAATACACTTGATTTACCCTGAAAGGCAGCAGTTTTACCTTCACACCTTCCCTATGGCCTTCTCTTGTAAGTTACAGCATAATGAAATCAAACAAAATAAGCTTGTTTACCTTTCAGAGTAAACAAAAGGTTAAAACTATAATTGTCATAACTTTTATAACTAATGAATGGATATGGACTAAACTTGGAAAACACACATGTGATCATTATTTTTCTTGCCATTTAGGAGGTCGCTTATAATACTCTTAAATAGAAAAACGCTTTTATAGCTCATATTTGCCGAATCATTGTCATCAGCGGTTTCCCGATTGTGGCCGGGTCCTCCTCTCCTTCTATCCTTCCACCATTCTTACTCATTTAATCACTTCCATTATTCTTCTCTCACTTGCACACTTTCTGTTATCTTCTTTTATCTCTTTCATGGTCTCCCTTGTCCGCCTTTTCTTTACATATTTCTTCTCGAAATAATTTATTTTATTTTTCCGACTCTCTCTGCTTTTATGTGTTGACATATTATTTATTAATAAGCCTCAATTAATCCAGCCACAAATCAACTTTGATAACATGTTCGTTATTTTATTATTGTTAAACACACTCATTTCCCCTTTCCATACAAACTTTCTAAAAATAATTAATCATCTAGATACATTATTGCAATATTATGTTTGCGCATTGCATATATTGTATTTGAGTTGTTTGATGTAGTCTAGTTGATAGTTTTGAAGCATTATACACTGTAAAACTGTCAATGCCATAAGGTTTATCTTAAAAGCATCATTAGGTAAACTCCAAGACACTTCAAACAGGCCATCATTCAGTTAAAGAAGAGATTCGCCACTTGATAAATTTGTTTGAAGTTAAGACACATTTTAAGTGGAGTGACTTTTCACAGATTAATAATTGATTTATATCCATATTTTTCTCTCTTAATCATTTATATGATCAAATAAAACTTATATTTCAGCAAAACAAAATAAAGTTGACAGCAAGAGATTATTTGGAGTCTTATGATATGGGAAGATTAATTTATAAAAACACTTTAAACTTCATGGTAGCTACATACAGTTAAAACCTGGAAAAGTCAGGGAAATGTCAGAGAATTTAATCAGATGTGAGAAAAAGCCAGAGAATTTAAATACTTGACTAACTATGCACCTAAACATTTAAAAGTGAGAGATTTTGATTCTCAGTGTTAACAAAATGCATAGTCTAGTTATAGCATTCTGCTAATATTAGATGGTTGAACAGGATTTGTTTTATAACACATTTACACAGGAACACAAATAGCACCAAAAACATCAAATACTGGGAAAATAACTTATAAGAATTTTGGTGCATGGAATCTGTTAGGAAAATTTCGAAAATATGTGATCAATGAAGAAAAATAGTTTTTTTTTTAATGTAGTCTGTAGCCACCCTGAACATTGGTGAGACAACTAACATCTCTAATTTTATTCAAATTCTTTGGTACCCATGGTATAATGTTTAATCGGTGGCTCCATTAATCTATACAGTGATGACTGTTCAGAGCTGGTGTAAGCAGGTGATTTATATTGGCAGCAGTTGGTAATCATCTGGTTTATTTTTGTACTGTTATCTTAACCAATGTAATATAGATTTTATGTTTTCCTGGTAGTTCTTTGGGCCATTGGCAAAGTGCAGTAACTGGGGGGATCCTCTTACCCTTCTCCTGACATCATTAGGTTAAGTTTACAGTTGTACTAACACTCTCAGTGATTTATAACAAGTATGTTAGTTGTTCTTGACTTCTAATAAGAGCTTAAAGAGAGTTTTGTAGTATAAACTAATTTTTTGTTATCTTATAAAATAAAATCTTAATATTTTTGCTCAGTATCTCATTTAGAAACAATTCTTTTGACATATTTATTTTGTTTGAATATTTACCTAAAAATAAAATAATTTTAAGCTTGTGCGAATCCATGGTTTTCCATTTCGAGTTGAATCTGAATCTTAGCAAACCAGCTCGAATCTATTCCAAATCGAATATCATTCTCAGAATTTTATTTAATTGAATCTGAATCAAAAATCATAGTAAAATTAAAATTACGAGTCAAATATTTTATTTTGAAAATGTTTCAAATCCAAATCAAATAACATATCCTAGGAGTCTTTGACAATATTTTAAACTTAATCTTAAGTTAAACAAGTAAACAAAGCCTAGTGACTAACTTATGGAAGGTTATAAATGAAATAAATTATTATTATTTTTTATAATGATTTGCTGTATAAGGTCATAGAAAGTTGAAATTATTCTTAAGTATAAAAAGCTTTGAATTTCAAACTAAACTCATTGAATCCGAATTTAAAATGTACTTAAACTCCAAATTTTTCTATCCACCACAAATATCTCTATTAATAAGGCTCAAATCAAATCAATATCTTAGCAAAATTCAAATTTAGATTAAAAAATTTGAAGGTTCGCACATGCTTAAATAATTTCAAATTGTCATGAAAATGTTTTACATTTCTTTTTTGTGTTATGAAAAAGTCAAGCCATTGTTTATGAGTTGATATGTACTCTCGAACCAAAAATACAATTGGAAGCATAAATGTGGTTCTATCAGTTTTACAACTTTAAAATAAGTAGGTTTGGTCAAACAGTTGAATCAAATACTACCAGCAAGATGGATTGTAATGAGAGAAACTAGCCAGGGAAGGGGAAATTCAAACCTGAATGTTTCTTTTAAGTTACATCACTTGTTATTTTATATTTAATAGGTACTAGCTTTTAAGAGCTTTAAAAAAGAATATATTAGGGGAACTTAACGTGCATTTTATGAACTGACTTATAGTATCACCACTGGACTCAAAAACTAAATTAATTTCAGAACATATGAACACTCATCACCCTGGCCCATTGTGAAGAGTAAAATCTCCCATTGATACGTTTTTTTTTTAGCCCTATTGGAATTTTAACTTGGGACCTTTAACTCTATTGTCAATCCCTTCCCAAACTGAACTAAGTTGGCTTGACAATTTTTATAAGTCATTTTTTGACATAAAAGAATAATTCTTACTAACAAATTGTTTTCAGACATCTTTTCATCCCTTCTTAGTGAATAAAATATTGTCATCATTAAAAAAGTCTTGTCAATATGAAAAACTTGATATCTCTCACCTTATGTTTAGGTATAAGTGTCTACCTAAAGGAAATATTACTATATTTATAGTAAAAACCAAGTGCTATATATTTACAATACTGAGTATTGTAAAATTTAGGCCAATAAAATGAAAATTAAAAAGTAAAAAAAGTGATGAAGTAATTTGACAAGAGTATGTCAAAATTTGAGTGGGTGGAAGTTTTTGATGTGATACTTAGGATTCCTATTCTCTCTCTAGGTAAATCCTGATGCAATCTCTTAAAAATCATATGCACAATCTGTGTATGATTAATATTCATGACTGCCACTAAAGTTCACTAAAATTAATAATAAAAAGGAATAATTTTGTTTTGTTTTTTACATGAACGATGTGTGTCCCTTTAATTTCTCAAAGAAGGATGTATATTATTAAGAGAAAACCCACATTGGTATGCACAACTTCCACTCTATTTATTTATTTTTATATATATGTATATGTAAAGTAGGCTACAGCCATAATTTGAAATAAAAGATTACCAAACTACTAGAATTAATTTATTGTCGATCATTTGTTAGTTTACTCTACTCCATAGCAAGCATTTTTGAAAAAAATCTGGCACTGTAGCTAAGCTATATATTATATTTATTTGTTAGGAAATTGGTGAACACAGAAATTAAAACGGGGACCTTTGGATTAATACCTAAACATATAGATAGGTTTGTCCGATACTCGAGGAAATTCTTTGCTCATTAATTGGTTCCTGCGTGAATTCCTGTACCAATTTTAATTATTTTAGTAAATATTTTATGAGACAAGCCACAGGTTGAATGGGATTAACTGATTAATTAATAATGTTATTGAGATTTGTTTAACAATGAGGAGGCCCATTGGCTAAATGAGTTTATAAAAATTAAGAAAAAATAAACTAATAAATACATATTTAATGAATAATGTCTTAGAGAAAGAGGAAAAATGTGAGAAGAATCTTATTCTTTTTTTGTAGACATAGTCACAAACCTATTTAAACACAACTCTATTTAATAGGCCAATATTTTGGCATTGTTGTTTTATCAAACCAAAAAAGAAGGAAGATGAAAGACACTTGTGCAAAGTATCTTTCATGTTCCCTGTTTGATATAAGCTACAATACTGAAATATATTACTCAATTTGTGTTAAATTTGTGTGTGACTACACTAAAAGAAAGAAAGATGTCACCTTTATGCATTGAATTCTTCCAACATTTTCTCTCTTCCCCAGTTGGGCCTTCTTCATTCAATTTGCACCGATTAGTTTGTTTTTATGCTCATTATTTAGATCATTATTGTTGGGAGATCAATTAAAGTAGGATATATAAAGATTATTATTTAGTAGATTTCACTTAAATTATATTGAGTTGTAATTATTCACATATTTGCACTTTAATGTCTTATTATATTTTAATCTTGGTCTCACATAATTTTTATTGTCTGATTTTATTAATATTAAACTCATAAAATAATATGTATGGTGTGATACTTGATTAAATTTTGTTATCTTTGTGATTTGTTTTAGCAACTCATTTGGAATATATATATGTATTTTTACTTGTAAAATGTTTTCCTTCCATTTTTATGATGATTTTAATAATCCATTTGGTTTAACACTCTTAGTACTATGTTTGTAATCTCTTTATTTTTGAAAAAAGGATTGTTTTAACTGGTAAGATAAGCTTGGGAGAAATATTTGTTTAATTTTCTCTTATAAACATGACTTACTTTAGTAAATATTTGTACATTGCACTTATTTCTAGCAGATGCTTACTTTTTAAAACTATGCTTTTCAGCGGCTTTTTTTTCCCTACAAGCTATGGTTCTGGCAATATTAAAGTGTTTTCACTGAAATAACACGCTTACCAACATTTTGCGTCTAGTGAAATACACAACTGTACATGATCTTGGGGCATTGGTTAATATTTAAACAAATAATTTATTTTGTTTTTGCATTTTTATTATTGATTTTACTTTGGATAACTTTTTATGCAAGTTCAACTTTAATATGTCCTTTTTTATCCTAAATCAAATTTTACTGGCGAGTTGCATGAAACTGTGATGCTGGCCATTGTATAAATAAATAATCATAACTAGGTGCAGTCGACAATTGGGTGGAATCTCTTTCTTATGCTCCTAATATGTCGACTTTGTGGTCCTCACAACCTGAAAGTCCTTGCTGAGAATAACAAATATTTTTTATATGTACACGAGTTGAATAATTTATATAGTACACTTTTGTCCAATTTCCTGTAAATATTGATGGGTGAATTGCCTCCAAATACAAACTACTCCATAATATATATTATTATTACTATTGTTGTAATTAATTTGTTTTTCTACACTTTTACACACACAAAAAATCCTTTGAGTCGAGTGTACACTAACTGTAACAACCTGTATAACATTATCTAACTACAGCTTGATTAGTTTTGCTCTGGCGACTCATCCCACCCAACAGCATGTTTTGTGTGTTTTTGTTTGGTTTTTATGAGCAGCAGCATGTGCCTACGCTACCATTCCCCAATCTTTAATAGTGCTTTACACAAGACAACACAAAAACCATATGAACACAACACACTTCTAAAGTATATTTAATAATAAAACAAAAGGGGGGTGTAGAAAATTCCACTTTATTGTAATAAACTTCAAACCTGCAACTTGAGATAGCAAATTTATTAACATCAACATTATATTATGTTGGTTTTTAGAATAATATTATTTCTTATGAGGGGGAAGGGGGGTGAATGCTTAAACCAATGAAACAAAGAAATTGATCATAGTTCTGGCAAGCTACTCTTTGTATAATAAATTATAATTTATTAAGCTTTTAAAATTGAAATTTTCAACTAAATTAATCTTTTAATTCACTGAAAATTCAGTTGCACACACAGCAATAATACCAGACACAAGCTCAGCTACTGGGTTGCGACTATGCAACAAAATATTGGTTGTTGATCTTGGGCACGTGTTGAACTCAAAATGGGCTTGTTCACAAATATTAAACTTAGTTTAGAAATAATACAAAATAAGAGTTGCCCCATACTTGAGAGCAGGCAAAGTATAGGGAATTTTGGTTTTCTGGAGGGAAAAATAAAAAATGGGAGAAAACGGGGAATTTAACACAAAAAAACAACTAAAATATCTTTTAATTTGTGCCGTTAAATTGCAAGTTTTTAATATTATACTTATTATTATTATTATTATTATTATTAGCACCGCGTCTTACTACCCGTTCGGGTTATACGCACTTACGCTAATGTGTAATGGTAGGGTGATTGTGAGATGAAATGAAGGACCTACAGTTTAACGTGGAATCCGAACCACGGTGGAGGCCTGGCATTCCTCACATTCACAAGATGTCTTGTCAGAGGTGAAGGAAGGGTTTGGTAATCAGATAAATCGGTGCCGGGACCGAGGATTGAACCTCGGCCGCCAGCTCAGAAGTCTGACACCTTACCCCTAGACCGCCAGGTCACCGACATTTATTATACTTGTTAATGGAAGAAAAAGTGAACTGATTAAAGAAATACACTGATTCAAACGCATGTCCTAGCTCTCTTTATCTCCACTAGGGGTCTGTGAGCTTGGGCTTTTTCTTTCAAGTTAAATATTTCAAAAAACTCCCAAGTTGGTAGTATTTTCCTAAATTTAAAATGTTATAGAAAAAATATATATATAGATATTTTTTAATTCTAAAGTAAAATAGTTTATTATAAATGTCATCAGTCAAAACAAACATAAAATGTGGGATTTTAAACATATTTGAATACAACACAGGTTTTTAAAATAAGAATGACATTCATTTTTATAAAAAGTAAATACTTTTGAAAAAAATCATTAAAAAAGAGAAATATTGTTTTTTTAAATTATCTAAAACTTTTAAAAAACATTTAAAAATAACAACATTCAAATAAAAGTTCAAAAGAAAATAATCAAAATGGTTTCAACACTCATGTCTTTAAGAAATTAAAATTACACTAATATTTTTCCAAAATAAGTCTGTAACTATAATTACCCCCCTATAAAAAATGTAAGAATCACAAGAAGTTAAAACTTTGAAATGTGTAATATTTTTAATTTAATGTAATAATCACACGGATGATCATTTCTTCTGTTCCGATTCCATGCCTCTATGTGTCTAATTTAGTTCGCCTATATTTTTAATGGTTATTAAGTTGATGTTCATACATTAAAATCAAAAATAAAATAGTTAAAATTAGATTATTATTATTATTTTTTAGCACTGCGTCTTACTACTTGTTCTGGTTATACGCACTTATGTTAATGTGGTACGATGATTGTGAGATGAAATGTAGGACCTACAGCTTAACGTGGAATCTGAACCACTGTGTAGACCTGGCATTCCACACATTCACAAGTTATAATTAATATACGTCTTGTCAGAGGTGAAGGAAGGGTTTGTCAATCAGATAAATCTGTGCCGAGACTGAGGGTTGAACCCCGGACTCCCAACACAGAATTCCGACACCTTATATTTCTAGTAGACACTATGAAATATTAAAAGCTTTTTTATTTAAATTTGGTAAAATATTTTTTGCAGCGTTGATCAACACTGATTTTACATAGGTTAACCAACATAATTCTATAACTAAATAGTAACTAATGCGAGTTTGGTATTTTAAAGTATTAATTCTAGTTTTAAATATATTAAGTTCAAAAACAATACATATGTTCAGTGTTAAATTTAACTTGAATTAAAATTTTAGAAAGAAAATGTGTAGAGATAGTTATCATTCTAGTATTTAGTGGTATGTTTAGCTATTTTGATTTACAATGCCTTGTCATGGCATTGCAAAGTTTTGTTCTAGGATAATTCAAAATATACAAAAATATTGATTCATTTTACCATTCAAAAGACATTTTAGAGCTCTATTACACTAGTGATGTGAAATTTGTTATTAATTTTAACAATTTAATTTACCTAATGATCTATAAGTGACACTGTCAATATTATCTCAATTAAATAGCCTATACTTTTCATTGCGTTTTAAAAATGTATTTATATATACACTCACTAGGGATTTAGAAAATTGTGAGCATGGCTCGAAGCTCAAAATCAGAGTACTCACAGAGCTCTAATTTCCACCCTTTTTTCCACCCTTGAAACATTTGGTTTTATAAAAAAAATACATACACTCTATCATCAAGGTCAAATCATCTTTATCACCAATGGCATGACTCCACGCTGGGTCATTTTTATGAAAATCAAAATTTCCTTCCTTTGTACTACCCTTTGAAGTGTTAGGAACTCCTGAAACATGGAATTTTATAATAAGAAAATATTGGCAGCCCTGACAAAAAGAATTAGCCTAACTTAGATTACAAACACATTTAATAAATTATGTTTTTATATCACATTGACTTGGATTGACATCTTTAATTCTTGAAGTTTCATTTTGCGGGTGGGAGCAAGAGGGGACGGTAAGGGCCTTAAATTAACTGTTCAGAATGGCACACCCCTGGCTTAGAGAAAATTTAAATTTGTTAGAAATTTAATTTAAATATAATTTAACTTAAGGAAAAAAATTACTTGTTATTAAAATAAAATATAATATTTTGACCAAAGAATATTTTCTTTTCATTTTTTTAATCTATACTTTTTATATGCCTTGTTAAGTTACAAAAAATATGATTTAAATTTTATTTTGAAGTTTTAAGGTAAAAAACAGCTGCAATATTTGGTTAGGTACTAACAACTTAAAACACATTGGGTGCCAATGTTTTTCTTAGTGTGATCAATATTGACCTCAAAAAGTACAATCTAGAAATTTTTTTACATTGTTGAATGAATTAAATATACCAGATTTAAAAAAAAACAACATATAATGGTTTTAAGTGAATGTTGCCTAGTAAAACTTTGAAGTCACTCACCACCGATTGTGTTCTTCTTTGATAGTACCTGTTATATGGCATTTATTTAAGTTGTCATTTGTCCTTCTGCCTTGGTGAAATAACCAAGACAGGAGTGTTGAACTTTCGTCTGCAGTGAGAAGTTGTCAATATTTCCAGGGGGCAGCACGCGTCGAGGTAGGCAGAGCGCGGCGGCAGCGGCCGCCCAGCAAGCGATGTCCAGTGCAGTAACTCACCGGCTGTAAGCACCCCACAAGGGGCAGATGACATTCCCACTGTCGAGGAGAAGGAAAAGAGAGCGCCAGAGGTTAGCGATATTTTTTTACAAAAGGAAGAAGGGATGTCATGTAACAAATGATTTGAAGTCTTGCCACTGAGCACAATTTATTTTCAAATTCCAATAAGTTGAGTAAATATTTTCTAAATTTGTATTTGCATTAGCTAGTTCAAGATACAAGTTAATCCTTTTTGGTCATTTAAGTGTACCACAGACTTAAAAAGACTTTCATAATGGCATTGTTGTGGCACAGGTGTTGTCAGCGTCCATGTCAGACGACAAAGAGAGAGCGGCGCCCTCCCCATACTGTGACTTCTGCCTGGGCGATGCCAGTGAGAACAAGAAGACAGGCCAGTCAGAAGAGCTGGTGTCTTGCTCAGACTGCGGAAGATCAGGTAGGGCAGGGACCACCACTGTCGCCGCTACCAGTCCCGCCCCAAGAAGAGGGCGGGGCAGGGGGAGGGGACGCAGAAAACAATTGCCTGTAGTCACCTAGACTTCTGCGTCCTCTCCCCTCCTACTTCCCATTTTATCACCCCTAGCAACACAATTGGACTTAATGTGAGCACTGGTGTGGGATCATTTTTTAAATTAAAACATTGACGGATCAATTAATTAGCGACTAAATGCATTTGTTTTGTTCATTCATTCATAGAACTATGTTTATTTATTTTTAGTGTTTGTTTAATCTTCCCCCTGCTGGCAGGATAATTGATTGTATAGATTGTTTTCAGGGGCTCAACACGTGTTTATGGCTATTGACGGAATGATGGTTAGTTTCTTTAGGACTATAATTTTGAAAACATGTGTAAAGAAAAATTAATCAAGTAAAAAAGGACTGATAGGTAAATAAAGTTAGCAATACATGTAAATTCGTAACTAGAAAACATTGTATGAACAGTGATTCCTGATGTGATACACATTACCTTGGAAATGCTAAACCTCATTGTCTGTATTGTAGGGTTAAAAATAAGTTTTGGACAGCCTGAGACGGTTTTTATGGCCCTATTTTGACTTGTCAAAATATAGAGTCACTCCAAACAGATGAAATTCCACCATCACTTGTTTGAGGTTTTAGTAACAAATGTTTATTTTAATTTTATATCACATACAAATCATTATAATTGAATTATTTTGTCTAACATTTATCTAAATATATAAGGTATAGTTTCAAGTTAAATTTATGTTCACACTTATAAACAAAGATTTCAAAAATTCTATGCTATGGATTAATATAGCTAAGAACTTTACGTTAGTCTTTCATAGCATCACAGTATATGGCCTAAATTTTCTTCACAAGTTTCTTCTTTTGCTGCATCTTTCATTTCAAGTGTTTGTTTTTTTAAAATTATGTGAGCTATTTGGAATGTTGCCATTTTTTTTAATACATCTTTGGGGGGAGGGCCTTTCTACCGCACACCAAAGAGTGCACAATATTTAAAAGTAAGTTACCCTCTGCCCTGAAGAAATTAGCATAATATTTTAAATGTGAACCCTGCACCACAAGGGAGTGAATTTTGATTTACATTTTACTTAATTATAGCATTGCATTTAGCATTGGCGGATTTTAAAACCATACAAATGTATTGCATTTTACAATGTGTCATTGCTTTTTTTTTTTATCATAACTCCTTGGTGTCAGCTTGCATTCGAACTATACTGACCAAGCAGCCGCTGCCTGCTAGCGAAGATGGGGCCATTTTTTGCGGATAGAGGGTGTTTTTGTAGTCAGTGCAACAAATTCTCTGGCCATTAATATCACTATTCTAGACCAGAACTGCTATTTTTTCATTCTTGTAGCTCTTCATTTGTCCTTGCATGGCTGAGTCTGGCTCCGTTCCAGGCCCACTGCTTCGCAGAAAAATCTTATTGTGCCAGGGATCAAACCCAGGACTTGATCACTAGACCACAAAGGCGATATTTGTTTATCATGGTTTGATTAAAACAAAAATTGAATCATTATTTACTAACTTTGGTTCTTGGTTCTTTAGATGTTTTTTTATCCATCCACAGACCTAAAATTGTATTGTTGGGAGTTCAATTTGTTTTATTTTCTAAGATTAAATCAATTTTGCGGCCCAAGTAAATACATTCAATGTCTCTTTTTTAATTTTTTTTATGATTCTAATTCTATCCCTCTACCAGAGGACAAAGTGAAGTAGACATTTTCACATTTAACAGAATTACTCTTTAGACACTTGTGAACTTGTTTAAAATATGCATGTAGTTTTATGTAACTGTCTCTGAAAGTGAAATTTCAATAGGCGGGTCATAACTAAAAGCTTAATTCGATTTCAAATGAGTTTATAAAATGTAATATATTCTTTTAAACATAAATACACTCTTTTAACATGGATTTGAAACAGGGACTCTTAACTTAATATTCCAATACTCTATACCATTTGGGCAACCTCTTCTCAAGAAAATTAACTGACACACATTTTTGTCGTTTTTTTATGTAGCTCATAATTTGATAGCCTTGTCCGCCAATCACTATCTATTGAGAGCCATGCTAACACGGATTTTAACCTTGTTGCTGTCACGAGCTGATCTGATCAGCTCTACCTAATACTGTTGAAAGTGTCAGAGCCAATAAGGTCGGCTCTCTAGATGTGCGCTAGTTCTCGCTTTACCTGATAGATAGTGTGGTAGTGTCTTAAATCACTGGAAAGAGAACATTTTCCCCTATTATTTTATACAAGGTTGACGATAAAAATCAATCCTAAATAGTTATTGGAACTGGGAGTTTAGTAGTTAGTACATTTACAACGGCGAAAGGTCACATACTCAATGTGCCAAGTGCAACACCGGTTTACATACGAGCTGCTTGGAAATACATAAGTGTGGCTAACATTCATAATGATGTAAATAGTTTTAAGACCAGTTTTCATGTGTATGGGTTAAATTGTTCTGAGTTTTAATAGATATACTATTTAGATTTTCATATTATGTCATTTGAATGAGAATATTTCTTTACCAATGTGAGTAAATAGGCGTAATAACTTTATTAGCCTTAGTTTTGAAAAAAAAAATTGAATCAAATTTAAAATTTAGAAATCAAATAATTATAATTAAATTGTATTAATTTAGTATTATCAAGGAACAGTACATGTGCATTAAAATGATATAAAAATCAAAATAATTGCTTTATAGATTAAGGTTTGGCGAGTTTTTTTGCAAACCCTTACAAAAAGGAGGAAATAGCTGTGGCATTCTTCGCACACACAACATAATAGGCCTCTGGCACTCTTCGCGCGCAAATTCTGGAATAGGTGTGGCACTGAAAGGGTTAGTTAAATCTTTAGTGTATTTATTTATCATGCACAAGTTTTGCTCATTTTCATGAGTCATATTAACTTAAATTTTAATTATTTTAAATAGAGATCTGCGAGAGATGAACTCAACCCGAGTATTCCAAAAAGATGTTGAGTTTGGATACATTCATAATTTTAAAATGATAGAGAGTATATACTTGTTTATTTTAAAAGTAAAATAGTATACTTAAAATGTCACCATAAAATGTAAATATAACTTATTTGAAATTTTAAAAATATATTAAAACAACACAATGTTCTTGAAATAAGAATGGCACTCATTTTCATGAATAATAATTAGGCCTGAATATTAAATAAATCAGTCCCTTTCAAACGTAAAGTCACTATTTCTATCCATAGTATCAAAGCCATCTAACCTAGAACTTGGACCAGCCATTGCCTAAATATAAAAACAAAATATTGTACTAACAATTAGGCCTATATAACATGTATTAAAATCAAATAGTAACTGCAAAACACTCAAATCAAAATCAAATATAGAAAAATAGTGAAGGCATAAGCATATTCACATCACGGTGTAAACAGTTATACTAACAGGCGAGATTTAGCTGACACCAATTGATCGGCCGCGAGAGTGTTTTATCCATTACATGTTGCGCCGATATTAACGCGCTGGGTGTTTAAGGGTTAAATTAAAAATAACACTTTTAAAAAAACATTATTTAAAAATAAGAGAAAAACAAATAAATATATAATGGAAAAAAAATAGCTTCAATACTCATTTCTTTAAATTACATTATAATTTATTAAAAAAAGAAGTTTATTAAATTGACGTTTTAATCAGCTAATATTTCCCCGAAATATGCTTTTGTGACAATTTACCCTTTAAGAAACATAAGAATCACAAACAGTTAGAGATTTGAAATGTTTCACATTTTGTTTATTAGTCTTTAGCATAATAATCACGCATGATCGATTAAGTCTTCTGTTCCTATTCTAATCATCTATAGGCAGCTGCACATGCACGTTGTCTGGGCTCTCACTAGAAATTATCTGATTGAAAAGTGTGTTTCAATTCAATTCTTGATGCTTTTAAAAGTTGATGTTCATACTTTAAATGAAAAATAATATGGTTTAAATAATATTTATAGTAAACAATATGAAATTGTAAATGCATTTTTTATTTAATTGTGATAAGTTTGGTAAAATATTTATTGCAATAAAATTATGATCAACACTGTTTTTAGAAAGGTTAACCACCATAATTGTCTAATTAAATGTAATTAAACCAGTGCTAGTTCTGTAATTAAAATATATTAATTCAACTGAAATTATGATTTTACACAGGGAACTGGTAAAAATAGTAAAAATAGTAAAAATAATGATTATTCAATTATTTAGTACTAATCTATTTAGCTATTTTTATTTTCATTGCTTTGTCATGACAATGCAACTTCAATCAAGGAGAATTCAAACCTGACGACAGTATTGAATAAGTTTACCGATCATAAGTAGTTTTAAAGCTTTATTACATTATTAATCTGAAATTTGATATTTATTTTAACAATTTGTTAGGTTAACAGAATCATTTTTAAGTGGAAATGCTGTTGATATCTAAATTGAAAAAAACTATATTTACCATTACATTTTAAAAATTGATTTTTATGTATATTAAGTGGAAGCTCAAAAATGACGAGCCTACAAAACTTTTGATATCGATCTCAAGCTTAAGTGATGAACTCGACTTGAAGCTTGAAATCTGAATACTCACAGAGCCCTAATTTTTATTATTATTGGTTAATTGGATACCCATTACTACCTATATTCAGAGTCATCGTTCATTTTTACTTCAAATAGTTTTCTATACAACAAAAAGTTTCCTTCACTAAGTAAGGCAAGGAATGTAGAACTATAGGGATTTTTAACCTCTGGGGTCTGTCCATTTCAAAAGTGCCAAGTTTCAGAGTGGCCAAACTATTTGTGAAAGACTAGTTTGAATACGTTCCAAGGGATATTGACATCATATGTTGCAAAACCAAACCAGATAAAAATTATTCTGAGTCCAGAATATAAGTCTAGTCCAAGGCCCTAATGATTCTACTTTAAGTGCTTTTTTATGTTTTTTAAGCACTACATCATATTACCTTTTCAGGCTATATTCATACATACTAATTAATCTAATGAGTAAGGGATGAGAAAGGTTTAATTTTATGTGGTGTACCTGCATTTTTTTGGAAGAGGAGTGGAAAAACATTTTGGAAAAAAAACTCAATCACCTGATTGGGATTTGAAACTTAATCTCCCTGTCATCGGTAGTCTAATCCATCATGAAAGTGACGCCTTAGACTATGTGACCACCAAAGCCGGTTATATTGTTAATGATTTTTGCAACATCTTTGAATTGTCCCCTTTCGCCGGCAATATTGTAACTTTGCTTCATTCTGGCAAGAACTACTCACCAATTACACTATTTTAAGGGCACAACTAGGTTACCTGGTGGTCTAGGGGTAAGGTGTCAGACTTCTATGCTGGCGGCCGGGGTTCAATCCTCGGTCCCGGCACAGATTTATCTGATTTCCAAACCCTTCCTACACCTCTGACAAGACATCTTGTGAATGTGTGGAATACCAGGTCGCCACTGTGGTTCGGATTCCACGTTAAACTGTAGGTCCTTCATTTCATCTCACAATCACCATACCTACCATTACACATTAGCGTAAGTGCGTACAAACCGAACGGGTAGTAAGACGCGGTGCTAATAATAATAATAATTTAAGGGCACAAATTGAGTAAGGGTAACAATAAGCAAATGCACAATCATTCGCCTGGAGAAAAATATGATTTATGGTAATCAAACTTTAGCTGTGCTTGGACAGATTTTGAAGGTCAGAGCGGAAGTCACTGAGGCAGGGGTCTTTAGTTCTTAAAATATTCACTCCTTTAAGGCAGGCCCAAACTATATAGATTTGTTTGTGTAATCAGCCAAAGCCTATATTTGATTAATAATTTGATTGTTTGGTACGCTCCTTAGTTGAATTTGCAATAAATACGTAATTTCATGTTGTGGACATGATTGTTAAATTCACAAATACTTAATTTTGTAAATACTGTACCAGTCCTCACTTTCTTGCAGATAGATGCCATAGATGTTTTTTAACAGTAACAGCATAAGCTAACACTGGCCTACAAAATCGACAGTTCACTGACATTGAAGGGTAGAAATATTAGACGCTCATGCATTCCAGCTGGCCCAGCGACACGGGATGGGTGCGGGAAGAATCTTCTCTGTTTTGACCTTGAGTTTTTTTTATATGTTAGGCTGCGCATATAATACGAGTACAATTTTCAGAAGGACATTTTTAAGAGAAAAACATCTCACTATATTCGGGTTAATATGGTATCTTATTTCAGTAGCCATTGTAGCTCAACAAGCACAAGGCATTTATTGGATCAACGCTGCAATTGTTATCCGTTTTTCTCCTTGTCTACATTAATGGAGTTTGAGGAAGGTATGAATTATATTAAATGTGGCAACATTTGTGTGGAGGGAGAGTGGGAATGTTTATAAAAAAATCTCCAAGTCCAGCTGAGATTCAAATTTTGCTTTCCTGTCCCCACTAAACCATACTAATGAGCTTGATGTTTATTATGTGTCCCTACCAGTTTAGGTAGCAATACTTGCTCTTCTCTTTTTGCAATTTCTTTAACATCTTTCTTACATTTATATTACTTTTGTAGGGAACTATACTCAACATTTAAAATATATTTAGGGGTCTGTGAACTTGGGGTTTTTTCATTCGAGTATAGGCCTATTCATAGTTTTAAAATGTTAAAAAGTATATTAAAACACATGTTCTTAAAATATGAATGACACTCATTTTTATAAACAGTAAATATTTTGGAAAAAAAGTTAAACAATGGAAATATCGGTTTTAAAATTAGAAATAACACTTATAAAACACAATTTAAAAAACAAGAACACTCAAAAATAAAAATCTAATAAAAAATGAATAATTAAAATGGTTTCACACTGATGTCTTTAAGCACATTTAATGCCAGGCCTCCACCGGGTTTGGATTACATGTTAAACTGTAGATCCTCCATTTCATCTCACAATCACCCTACCATTACACATAAGTGTAAGTGTGTATAACGCAAACGGGTGTTAAGACTCGGTACTAATAATAATAATTGAAGGACATAAAAATTACACTAACAATTATAAAACCGTTAATAAAATGAATAATTGCATGATGGCTTGGAAATGTATAACAAGACAGCTTAGAATCACTGTACAGTGATGTAAAGTAAGTGATAGTGAAGGAAGCCAACATGAAAGGATAGTTAGGTTAGGCCTAGATAATAACAAACACACTTCTTTCTTCAGGTCTCCTTAAATTCTCACACTTTCCATTTCTTTGAAACTTCCACAGCTGCACATTAGTTTGAATATTTGGGAATATTACTATTTTATTGATGTCTTTTCATATGAAAAATAAATATTTCCGAAAATTCAAAACAATGTGCAACTGTGGAAGTTTGAAAAAATGGGAAGTCTAAGTGTAAGAAGAAATAGAGAAGTGTGTTTGTTTATATCTATGCCTAACCTAACAAACCTTTGAGGTTGGCTTCCTCAACTGTCACTTTACCTTATTGTCGAGTGTTTCTACACTGTCTTGATTAAAAGTTAATTCAATTGACGTTTTAAATAAGCTAATATTTCCCCAAAATATGCTTAAGTAACTTAATTTACTGTATAAGAAATCATAAGAATCATAAACAATTAGAAATTTGAAGTGTTTCGTATTTTGTTTATTATTCTTTAGTGTGATCGTATATTATCATGTCTTCTATTCCATTTCCATTCCTCTATGCGCTTTGTACGGACTCTGTTTATACATTATTTTATTGAGAAATTGACTTAAATTTAATTTTTAATGTTTATAAAAGTTGATGCTCATACTTTCAAATTATAAATAATATTTCTAGCAAACAATATGAAATAGTAAGTGCTTTTTATAATATAAATGTGGTAAGTTTGGTAAAATATGTATTTCAATAGATAAGATTTTTAACAGGTTAACCAACATAATTCTATAACTAAATAGTAACTAAACTAGAGCTAGTTTTGTAGCTAAACTCATTAATTAATACGAGTTTTAAATATCTTAAGTTTGAAAACGTTTAATATAAGATATTTTTGATATTACATTATTATTTTAAAAAGGGAGCCGGTCAAAATAGTAAAAAGAATCATTCAATTATTTAGTAATCTCCTTAGCTCTTTTTTATTTTCATTGCATTGTCACGGCAATACAAGTGAACAACTTCAATCAAGTATAATTCAAAATGGACGACAATATTGAATAAATTTAAAGGTTGAAAGTGGTTTTAAAGCTCTATTACATTATTAATGTGAAAATTGAAATTAATTTTTCTCAATTTGTTAAGTAACAAATTATTTATAAGTGGAAATGCTGATATTAACTCAATTAAACAGACTATGCTTACTATTGCATTTTAAAAATTGATCAAGTACATCAAGTAGAAGCTCGAAAAGACGAGCCTACAAAACTTTCGATCTCGAGCTTAATCGACAAAATATATATATATATATATATATATATATATATACCATATTATTTTTCAGTTAATATTAAGGCAATACCTAAATAATAGCCTATGCGAACCTTTAATATTTTTTATCCAAATTTGAATCTTACTAAAATTCAGATCTGATTAATGTTTTGAATCTTAATATTAGAACATTCAGATTTGAATCCAAATGATTTCTAAATTCAAATTTGATCGGTTTAACACAAAATCTGAATTTATAATTTGTACTTACTTAAAAATTATTAATATAATCAGACTTGAAACCAGGTCGTAAAGGAATTACCTGGAGTTGTTTGTGACTGTGAATATCTTGTATTTTAAAAAAGTAGCTTGGCCCATCTTATAGTTAATACCTTTGTATTATAAATAAAAAAGTTGTTCGATCTTTATTCAATTTTCACCTTTTGTGATTAATGTTATTGATTACAAATTCTTTACTAAACCTAATATGTGTTTTAAATGTTTATCAATATTTTATTAATGGATTGCTTCGGAAACATATAAAACCTGAAATAAATTATTCTATTCATTTTGAACTTATTTTTAAAGTAACATATTCAATCCACTTTTTTTAAGAATATGCTTTGATTAGTATTCAATTCGATAAAAATAAATTTAGCATGAGATTTGATTTAAGATTGAAAATTATGGATCTGCACAGGCTTTCTAATTAGAAAAAAGTTTGAGGAAAATCTTATCTTTTTTTCTCTTTTTTCTTTGGTAGTATTATCAGGTAGTAATTATCTAGGCATATTTACATATAGCCTCAAATTTTCAACCATTAATAGAAAATGAAACTGTCTTTAATTATCAATAATAGAATACTTATAGATTTAAAAACAAAAGTTGATGATATGTTACCTTCTTGGACACAGTAATAGTTGTTTAAAAACCGAGTTTAGAATCTTACTTCAAGCCACTGTTCTACACCACTTATGAGATCTGTTTGGGTTTATGAGTTCAATTTTTTTCAAAAGAATAATATAAGGGCTTGAGGTTAGTAAATAAATATGCTATGCCACAAAATTGTAATTCTCAAATATCAATATTCAAGGTTTTATTAATTTAATTGTTCAGAAGTCTTCTTTTGTTGTAATTTGATACAAACTTTGAACTTGTAGAAATCAACGCAAATATGTTTACATTTCTATGTAAGCATAGCGAAGCAAAGTCCATTTTTTCAATTCAAAGCAAATTCGAATCAAATATATGTAATATTCTCAAAATTGAATTGAAGCTCAAAAATTATTTGTTGGTTGTTGTATGCACGAAAAAGATATATTTTAGATATTCATTTAACATTATACACTAAAATCACCCGGAAAATGTTTTATTGTACGCTTGTTTAAATATTTTGTTTTATTCTTATAAATCAAGCTACTATCACAGCTTACAATGCTGTTATTTGAAATTTTTTCCATATCAATATTGATTTGTAATGTATATAATAGCTGAGAATGGCAATAAATGATCAAATTGACTTGCGACTGGCGAAGTTTTGCAATTGTCGAATCCAGAGTTTTATTCTCAAGGCGAAGTGTAAGCTGGTATTTTTTCAAAGCCAAGTTTAAGTTTTAAAGGTGTACACATTCCTAAAGTATAGGAAAACAAATATGAACCTGTAACATTTTTTTCCCTCAGCGCTGCGCTTTTCTTTTCGTTCAGGTTATACACCTATGAACTAATTACACTAATGCATTAATGATGAGGAAGGTTGGATTTATGGGAAGTGTACCCACATTTGTATGGGGGAGGGTGTAAAATTATTTAAGAAAAACCACCCTCGGTATACCCAACCGAGATTCTGACCTCAATTCCCCTTCATCAGCATTATATAGTTTACTGCAAGATAAACACTTAGATCTTTGTTGTAGCATAGCACATTATTGCCCAAAGCCCTTCAATTGTAGATAAACATCCTCAAATGCTTAGTTTTTCTTTGACTAAAATGACTCACAAATGGCCACACAGATTAGGGGGGGTCTGAAAATAGACTCAGCCGCCAACTACAAGGACATTGTTTTGAATTTCTTGGCAGTTTTGAACTGGGTGTGATTTTTCACATTTGATTGATCACTTATGTCCCAATTTCTCTTCCATCACACTAATATATTGGTGCAGGTCTTTTTAGGTTATCCCTGGATTAAGTCACTAATAATCTTATTTCAAAAAAGGCTGATTTTCATGTTAGAACAATGTTATAATGGCAGTATTTGTGTTGCTGCACCAACTTCTTAGTAATAATAGGATTTTGAAAATTGTTAGTGCTAAAATAAACAAGGAATAATTTGTGATGAATATGGACCGATAATCATTACATGTTTTGTCCCTTTAATTCAAATAAGTAGTGATTGTGTTTTAAAGAAAATTTCTGTTTTTTAAGTACAACCAACCTAACAAATAATCAAGAGTATTGAGTTTTAGATGCTAATAGGAGACTCAGGGTTGAATCACAGCCAGATCAATATTTAGTTTTCCCATTGTGTAAAAGCATCAATAACCCTTCCCTTCCCCCCCCCCCCCTCCCCCAACCTATTCTTTGTTATTATTTATGGGGGAGAAGAAAAAAAAACATCCAAATTTTCAGCTTTAATACATTATAAGGAATAGGATTTGGGTTATTTGGCTACACCCCCCAAAAAAAAGGCTAGACTTCTGTATACCCATACAAACCTATTTTTTGTAACATGCTTTAGAAATGTGGTAAAGAAATCATTGGGCCATTGCCGGTTTGAAACTAGATGTTTACGTTATAGTACCACATTTTATTTGTGTTGTCAAAAATATTTTTTCTTGGAACAAACCCTTTCTACATGGTGAACAGATATATCAACAAGATCATATCCAAATAATTATTGTAAATATACATTACTGATAATGTTACTAAGTGACTCTACCACATGAGCTTTTTTGTAGTGATATTTAAAGGGTGGCATTGTCTCTGTTTCTAGCCAAAATTCCCTTTGGGGTTAGACCACTGGTTATCAGTCTCAGTAGGTGAGTTTTAAATTGCTCTCTGTGTTTATGACCAAAGTGGAACTGACACTCTTTTTATCACTTTTGTTTATAACACAATTTATGTTAAAACTCCAGTTTGGAAAGTATTATCTTTATTTGATAAAGTCAAAGCATTTTTAATCAATTTCACAGAAGTTGATATTGTTTGTTAAATAATGATGCTGCAAAATTGCTCCTATAATAAAAACCGATTGGAAATTAAATTTAAGGTTTAATTAACGACTTTTTTTTAAAGTTTAGCTAACACATAAATAACTCACAGTGGGACCATACTTAAGAACATTGTCTCATTATTTTCTTAACAAATTATTTTTCCTAATAAATAAAAACAAAATTAATAACGTGAGTAAGTGTTTGTTTCGGTGGTTTTTATTACAAAAGATGTTTTAAACTTTGTTAAAAAACATTAACCACTGATGCATGGTTGATTTGCCACTAAAACTCACCTACAATAACTTTTCACCCCTGATAAAATATTTTTTAGATATATATTTGCGTTGCTGTAGATTACAGTGTTCATAATATATTTATGTTGCCAATTTAGTTCCTATATTGATATGTTTAATTGATTTGTTAGAAGTAAAAATGAATTGATAACTACATAAATTTGCTTTGTCAACAAATGTTGGGTCCGGCTGATCAAGTATTTGATTTGAAAAATGTCAACAATGCAAACAAAACTAGTAAGTGTTTACTATGTTAGGTTTTTTTTGTGAACGTTCATCATCAATATCAAACTCTTACTATGTGACATTGTAAACAAAACAAGGAAATACACCATGTCTTAGTGAACAATATTGTGAATTGTTGTATGTACTTCACAATATATAATTAACTAGTGGTTCAAAGGGGAGTGTTCAGTTCACAAAAGCCTGAAACCATAGCTGCCAACTATTTTGAATCCTTAATAATATATATTATATTGAGTGTGTACTTCTGGACTCCTTTGCGTAAAAAAGAATTTCTGTTCTCGACCCAAAAAGTGAAACAAATTTTCTGTAATTTTGAAAATTTCAGGGAAAGTCTAAAAATATTATTTCAATTTTGACTGTCTAAAACTAGTCGGGTATATTTCCAGGCAACATTACTCACTGCCTGCTAGCCAAGTATCTAGTCAGATGACTCAGTTATCTGACCCTTGTCCTGTGTACTATTAGGGAAGGGTAAAACCAATGTCGGCCGCACAAGATGTGCTAATTTAATCTGATTTTCTAACGAATAACCTTCTGGAAGATCTTTTTCCTACCAGAGTTATACACTCTAATAGGGTTATGTAGTAAAAAAGATGGCAGGGGAGATTTTTATACTGGACAAAGCAACAATTAAGAAAGGGAAGGCAAGGTTACACTGTTAAAAAATTACCAAACCTCTTAGAATTGTAAGTAATTTATTTTTGTTGTGATATTTTATGTACTACTTTCTAACAAGAAATTAAAAACTGCCCAATCTAACATATCACACAGCTCACCGTACTTGTGCTCTCAACAGCTTATTTTTTAAGCTCAACAAGGTGTGAGCACTTGAAAGAGTGGGAAGAAAGATATAGCTTCCACTCTTTTTGCCTTATGATAGGAGGGGGGTGGGAGTAACTTGCCCAGATTGGCCATTAAGGTGGGAGTGTAGGGTACGCGAGAATGGGGCAGTGTTTTTTGCATTTTTCATAGCAAACTATGTTTTTTCCCAAAATAAATTAAATATTGCTCCAGTAGAAACATAAGGGTTTAATTTTCTTCACACATAATATGAGATGTTGAATATCTGCCATGAGCATATGTATGGGCAAATGAGAGACCTATTTTTATTTTTTTCCATTTGATGTATTTCTGAACTGACTTATTATATTAGCATACAACTTATAAACTAACATAAGTCTTGTACAGACCCACCATCCAGCCCCTCGCTGTTATTATTATTAGCACAGCGTCTCACTACCCGTTCGGGTTATACGCACTTACACTAATGTGTAATATCCGGGTGATTGTGAGTTTAAATTTGAGGGCCTACAGTTTAATGTGGGATCCAAACCACGCTGGAGGCGTGGCATTCCATACATTCACAAGTTATGATTAATATACGTCTTGTCAGAGGTGAAGGAAGGGTTTGGTAATCAGGTAAATCTGTGTCGAGACCAAGGATTGAACTTTGAATCCCCAGCACAGAAGTCTGACACCTTATTCCTAGACCACCAGGTCACACTTCCCCCGCTGTTAATTCATCACTGTGAAAGGGGAAACCCACATTTCATCATTGAGTTTAAAAATATTGGCCATGCCTTGAATCAAAATCGGACCTCTCGTTCAATAGACAGACAAGTTACCGACTGAGCTAAATTGTCGACAATAAACTTTTTAAATTAATAGAAAAAGTTATCACAAAATTCAAAAATGTAGTTATTCCTGATTTTTATTACATTTTGGCTGCTATAGAAAGTCAGAATTGATACAATTCAGGGTTTTGTTTGAAACTGATAATATAGTATTTAGAAATACTGTAAATTAGGTACCAACTTAAAGTTCTACCACATAATAGTTGTAAAAAATTAAATTGGTTTTAGTACACTTTAGGTTCTTATTTCAATCATAACCCTTCAAAAACAACCAGCTTTAATCAAATATATTGAATAGTAGTACAAACCAGAATTACACTTGCCAAATCATGAAATGTACCACTAGATTTCTTGCAACAAATAGCCGTTATGCTATTACTTTTTCTTATCTAACACTACTTTTGACAAAGACATTCTGAATTAGTAATACAATCAAAGATTTCTACCTACCAATGCTGAACTCTACCTTATCTAACCTAACCTAACCTCTGACAAACAATTGCTGGACTAATATTATGACAAGCTTTGGTATTTCTCCATTTTTTCTATAATAACATGTAATGCAAATTTTGAATTCATACACTTTTGAGAGGCTACTTTTTAAGTTTCATAAACACTGATTTATTTGCTTCAAACAAAATCCTAAATTTAGCAATTCTGACTTTTACATAGAAAACAACATACACCAAAAATTAGGAATTGATACATATCCCAGTTGCAACTTTTCACGACTGTTAAACCCTCTATTTGTTTCAAACAAAATTCTGACTTTTCTAAGCAGCCAACACGTATTAGAAATCAAGAATTGATACAATTCAGAGTTCCTGCTTTTCACCTCTCATTATATTTACTAATTCGTTCCCTCAAGTGTTGGCAGCTATGTGATATTGTTTCTTATTTACATAATTTCTACTTTATAGTTAATCAGACAAAATAAATGTACACAAATCAATTCATTACAAATTGTCATTATTCTGGAAAGTAAAGTTGGTTTGTATTATAATCTCAAATATGATTGAGAGGTTAAATCCTAGGTGGGCTGAAATCTTTTATTTTTTAATATCCCAAATTTGCTCTGAGTGTTGATTTTGGAGGTAGCAACAGCAATCAGAGTGAAGTTTCATAAAGTGGACACTTCCCTTACAATGCTTACACAGTTCTAAAATGTACAAAAGTGTAATGGAGCTTAACTCTGTTACTATCATAATATGTAAAGGTACTGTCGTTGTTAAATGTTTTTGTAAGCTCATTCATAAATTAGTTTTGTTAGTAATTAAGGGTTTTTTTTTTTTTGCAAACTTGTTAGTAATTGCAAAAACATCACAAAATATTTTATTTTAACTTTTATACAAATGACCAAATGTAGGTGTTATGAAACTTATACATTTCTTTAAGATTAATGTTGTTATGAATGAGATTTCTGTATCAATCATTGAATAGGACAATTTG